>JACGCM010000973.1:0-1200000 GCA_014058105.1 Kingdonia uniflora | reverse complement strand
TACCACCAGGTAATTCGCTTCCCAACAAAGTTTGGCCCCAACCAGATACGAGGCTATCTGGTCGTTGCCCGTGTCTGTTACACCAACTCACTGTAAAACTTAATCAATCAGGAGAACACCAAGAAAAAAGGGAAGCATGTTACGATCGAGAATTAGCAACGAACAGGTAACGAGCCCATAGCGATGGACTTATCCCCTGTTCCTTGCCACCTGGACACGGTAATACTCTCGGACACACCACATGACCAGAAAGATGCAATTATAAGCACGTTCAGTAGAGTATGGACCCCGTCTCTCATGGAGCCAGTCGTTCCGATTGATATTGATGGCCCCACGAGAACAACATATATTGGTTCTTTCTTGACAGGTGACGAGTGAGCAAACCTTATCACACTCCTCTGGAAGTTCAAAGATCTCTTTGCTTGGTCTTTTGACGAAATGCCAGGCATAGACCCCGCGGTGGCCTGTCATCACTTATATGTTCACGAGAAGGCCAACCCCGTCAAGCAGAAACCATGCCGAATAGCACTACAGCTACGTGGGGCCATTAATGATGTGATCTAAAAATTGTTGTACGCAGGAATATCCCCGTTGACTGCCCACACTGAATAGCTAACAAGGTCGCCGTCTCGAAGAAATATGGGAAGACCTGAGTATGCATCGATATAACTAACCTCAGCCGACACTGCCCAAAAGATAGCTTTCCCATGCCCCTCATCACCAGACTAGTCGACTCCACGGCCGGCCACGAGTGGTGGTCATTCATGGACGGTTACTCCGGGTAGAGCCAAATACCATTAGCAGTGGAAGACCAAGAGTGCACTTCCTTCACCACAGAATAGAACCTATACTGTTATACAGTCATGCCCTTCAGCCTGAAGAATGTGGGGTCCACTTACCAATGCCTCGTCACCACTATGTTTAAAAAACTGTAGCAAAATAGCTAAGGTCTGTATCGAAGACATGCTCGTCAAGAGCCGACTGAGCGGCGACCATCTTACCGACCTCGAGACGGTCTTCATAAAGGTACGGTCCAATAAGATGCGCCTTAACCTAGAGAAGTACAGTTTTAGCGTTTCCTCGTAGAAGTTCCTCGGATACCTCGTTACCCAGCACGGCATTGAGACCGACCCTGATCAAATCCGTGCTCTCGCCTGTATGCCATCGTCATGGACACTGAAATAAGTGTAACCCCTCGTCGAAAAAATCGTAACTCTCGGACGCTTTATTTGTAAAGCTTTATACAAATGTCGTCCGTTATTTCAATGCATTCGGGAGAATAAAAAATGTCAGTGGAAGGATGAGTGCGAGGCAGCCTTCCAGAACATGATGCACTACTTAGCCACTTCACCCATCCTCAGTGCCCCCGCCGAACACGAGTTACTGGGTTTATACCTCAGAAATACAGATTAATCCATCAGCATGGTCCTCGATCATATGGCAAGCCAAATTGAGAAACCAGTGTAATTCATCAGTAAAACCCTCCTGGGAGAAGAACTGCGGTACTCTACTATGGAGAAATAGGCCCTCGCGCTAGTTTATGCCTCACAGAAACTCTAACCATATTTCTAGGCCCACAAAATCAAGGTCATCACCACCCAACCACTACAAACAATTTTTGAAAAAAAAGGTAAAACGTACCGAATCGCCAAATGGGCAATTACTCTTGGGGAGTTTGACATCTGTTACGAACCACGGTTTATAATTAAAGGTCAGGCGGTCGCTGACCTCCTCGCGGACCTCCCCATTGTAGATAACAACTGGCATAGCGATGAGGAAAATGACCATGATACCCACACTTATCTCAATGAACTGGCATATACTAAGGGATGGCGGCTATGCCCTAACGGGTCCATCAACGCGGGTGGCTCTGGCCTGGGAATAGGGCTGGTTACTCCTACTGGTAAGAAAATTAAGAAAGCCATACGGGCCAACTTCCCCCTCAATAACAACGAGGTTGAATACGAGGTATTGCTATGTGGAGTAGAGACAGCGTTGGCTCTGGGTCTGGAAGAACTTTCCATCTTTACTGACTCGCAGCTAGTTGTTAACCAGCATAGCGGGATGTTCCAGGCCAATGGAAGAATGGCCGGCTACATGAAAACCCTGAAACAGCAACTGAATAAGTTCTGCAAGGTAAACCTCGAACATATTCATCGCGGTGAGAATAGACACTCGGACGCCCTTACGTATTTAACAGGAATCGTCGGTGAAAAACTCTGCGTAATCCAGATCTATATCCTTGACAAACTGAGCATTATCCTGATCTTAATTCCAACCATGCAGACTCCCTGACTTACACTTCCCGACTGGCGCCAACCTCTCCTTGACTTCCTCGGGGAATAACGCATTCTTCCTGATGACCGGTTGGCGGTCAAGAGTATCCGCAACAGAGCCCGCAAATATACTATGACTAATGGCGAACTCTTACGTACAAGCCTATATGCTCCACACCTTTCGTGTATCGCTGAAGAGAGAATCGATACCGTCATCGCAAAAATCCGTGAAAGTGTCGGCGGCACCCACACAGTGGGTCATTTCATGGTTGATCGTGCTCGTACCCAAGGATTGTACATGCCAACAATGCGACAAGATTTCATAGCATATGCACAAAAATGTGACAAATGTCAATTCTATGGGCACTTAATTTATGCACCCGCTATCGACCTCTACACAGTCTCCAGCCCCTGGCTATTTTCAAAATGGGGACTGGATATCGTCGGGGATTTCTCTATGGCGAGTGGGAGACGCCAGTACTGGTCGCAACAGACTACTTTACCAAATAGGTAGAGGCGATACCCCTCGCCCGTATCAGGGAAGAAGAGGTCATAATATTCCGATGAAAGCACATCATCACGTGGTTCAGCGTTCCCGCAGTACTGATGACCGACAATGGAACACAATTCGTAAGGAGCAAAGTCACAGATTTCGTACGACCTTACAATATCAAAATCCTTCCCTCTAGCCCTAGATACCCCCAAGGAAATGGGTAGGCCGAGGCCACTAACAAAATAATAATCGACGGCATCAGTAAATGACTGGACGCGGCCAAAGGTCCCTGAGTGAAAGAGCTACCCCACATTCTGTGGTCTTACCGAACGACGCTGGAAAAAAGTATGGACTTCACCCCGTTTATGCTAACTTATGGCTCCGAAGCAGTACTACCCACCGAGGTCATTGCCAATACTGCGAGATACCTGATTGTTAGAAGTACAATCAATGACCGACTCCTCGCTAAGAACCTTGACTTTATTGATAAAACTAGAGAGGAAGCGCCTTCCCGAATACTCCAGTATCATGATACACTAAAAAGAGTTATCACAAATGGGTAATCCCTCGGCAGTTCCGCGAAGGTGACTACGTCATGAAAAAAGTCTTCCCTACTGCTCACAATCACAACAAGGGTAAACTCCAGCCTAACTGGGAAGGCCTTTACCTCATATCCCGCGTTGTTGATGATAACGCATACTACCTACTTAATCGCGACGAAAAGGAATTCAAATCCTCCTGGAACGCCATGAACCTCCGTAAATAGGTTAAATAGGAATATCTTACATGCATATGGTCACTCATGTTCAATATATTTTAGTTTCAGCCCCATAATCTCCAACGTCCCCAAAAAGAAGAAAAGTTGTTTTTTGACGTAAAAAACGAAATCACATAACTGGGGGTGTCCTTAAAGTAGGCCATCCTCGCAAAGTAAGAAAGTCGGGGTGCTTTTAAAGTAGGTCGTTCTCGCAAAATACGAAAGTCATTTTTTGACGTAAAAATGAAATCACATAACTGGGGGCGTCCTTGAAGTGGGTCGTCCTCGCAACATATGAAAGTCATTTTTTGACGAAAAAAGGAAATCACATAACTGGTGGCATCCTTGAAGTAGGCCATCCTCGCAAAGTATGAAAGTCAGGGCGTCCTTGAAGTAGGCCGTCCTCGCAAAATATGAAAGTCATTTTTTGACGTAAAAGCGAAATTACATAACTGGGGGCGTCCTTGAAGTAGGTCATCCTTGCAAAGTACAAAAGTCGGGGAGTCCTTGAAGTAGGCCGTCCTCACAAAATACGAAAGTCATTTTTTGACGTAAAAATGAAATCACATAACTGGGGGTGCCCTTGTAGTAGGCTGTCATAGCAAAGTACGGAAGTCAGGTTTTGGCGCATAAACCATCCCACAGGTACGACCAAAGTTCTCTAGTCCAACGAGGACTACTTAAAAAGTTTTGTCGGGCCCTTCACGTCTGCTTAATTTGAGAGGGTCGCAATTACGACCAAGTTCCCTAGTCCAACAAGGAGTACTTAAAACGTTTGTAGGGTACTTGGCGCCCAATTAAATGGAACTGGTCGCATATACATCCAATCCAACCACAACAAATTTTTTATTAGAGCAGCGTGTATTTGCACAGTCCACATGACTTTATGATCATAGTGCCGGGGTAGAGCGGATATGAACCCCTTCTAGATGTCAAGCTTTGGGAAGTACCAACCTATGGGAAGTGTTTCCCGGTGTAGCTGTGGCCGCCCCTTCACTTAGGGGGCAAAAAAAAGAAGTGCCCCTTCACTTGGGGGCACAAGAAGGATGGATTTGATGATGCTTTCAGCTTTACGTATTGTCCGTCTCATTTCCAACTTTGTGACTATCCTGCAAAACAAGAGAAAAAAGATTAGTGAACATGCAACAACAATATTAATTCAATTTCCAAGTTTATTGTAGTCTATGATGTCCTAATTTTTAAATACGCATATCTTTCAACTCGGTTGAGAGAGAATATTCAATAATATCAATTTGGAAATATAATTCAGAAAGAAAAAATCTTCAAGAAAGAAGTTTTCTATAATTTAGCTTCCCTAAGGCTCAAAACAGATGATGAATGTACAGCGGCGTCCTTAAGGGAGACTGTTTTTGTACTATTTTTTCAAAACGCTGTAACTCACAAACGACAAGACAGAAAAATAGGATCTATAACAATTCGGAAAGGGTTTTGAATTATCTAAAACTTTTGTGCAAAACGTATTCCCTAACTATGAAGTATAGAAGATCAAAAACGGTGAAACATTTAGGGACAGACTTCAAAGCTGCTGTAGCGCCAAAAACTCAAAAAAAAAATTAAAACTAAACTAGAGAAACGATAATAATATAAATACTATATGCTATTACCGGTCACTATAATACAACTTACTATACAAAAAATAAAAATAACATAAAAGAACGAAAAATTGGCTTAAAATAGCATCTCAATAAAACGCACTTTAGTCCCCGGTAACGGCGCCAAAAACTTGATCGATTATAAACCGACGTCTGAAAAGACCCGCAAGCTCACGGTGTACCGTTAAGTACAAGGGTAAGCGGGGTCGTATCCCAAGAGACTTGTGGTGCGAATTATACTTCGAGCTACTAGTTTTATCCAATAACAACGAGTTTGTATAGGTTTTGAAATAAAAAGAAGAACGAAACAAATTACAAGATAAATTGGAGTGGAAACCAAGGCATCGATTCCACTCTACCCTTTATAACCGTTAGATAGCATAAATAATTAAAGTAAATTACGAGTTCCCGTATCGCATATCCTTGGTTGGGCATATGCAATACATCAAAAGATACAAGAGATTTAGTAATTGGGAGCTACCCATAAACCAACTTATTCAACCATGGTCCGGTTGATAAGCATGGATTATGTTCTCTTCTCCATGTTCCTAACCTATCTTGTTATGGTCAAACAAGATGGTTACTTATATTCCTTATTCCTCCTAATCCTAGCTATGGTCAAGCCTAGGATGAATGAATACAAATATGCAATATTCTGGGATAAAGAGAAAGTAATTACTCAAACTAAGCTACACAATCTACACTAAGGCTATATTGGGCGGAGCTTCCTCTAGCCTTGGCTAAGAAGATTAGCTACTCATCCCTTTGATCATTGTCATACTACTATTATTACAAAAAAAATAAAAGACAAGAAAAAGGGAAAGAATAAGTTTTATTGCTATGAACTTTGATTTACACTCTCCAAGATGATCTCTCATGGGTAGGATTCCCCTCCTATTTATAGAGTATAGGAAAGGTTACTAAAAATCACCATTAATATAAAATCCCCTAAACAATGCCTAAAATCATGCATTACAACTCATGAGAATAATATATATATATCTAATTCTTTTTAATGGGCTTCCATGCATGGGCCTTTGGTTGACAACTTCAAATGAGAATCATTGTTGGAGTGTATCACGCTTGTTCTTCGTTAAAAACCAGAAAATTTTACGACTTGTTTATCATGTGACCGATTTCTGTAAATACAAACAAAAGCACTATTAGTGTCACATTTATTTAATAAATGACTAGGTAGATATAAATTTAGGAGTTATTCACGTAAATATTGCGTGTCTATCACTTCGCATTCCCCTCGGCCTCACCACTCACCGTGGTACCGGAAGCCTAGCCGCCCTTCATAATTTTCTTCTTGGGGTACTTTTGAGCTAACTTGCTCGAAACAGTACCTCCAAAAATGTTCTGCAGTGACATTTTAGCAGCTCTCGGTAATACCGGACACTCTTCCCGGTCCGTTCCTTTCTTCTTGGTAGCTTCAGCCCCTGTCATTTGTCTCTTAGCTTGAGACTTTTACACCTTCTCAGACCTTTTTTTTTAAAATGAATATATTTTTTTATTTATTGAGACAAACAATAATACATGTAGAGAACATAAAACTTGGCCACTATTTTACTGCCTAATTGTGGCTATTCCTAGTTTATCCATGCAGTAAGTTGTACAGATCTGCCTAGGAAGAGTATAAACATTCCAGAAAAGTTATGAATATTGTGAGCCGCCTAGCTTAGAGAGACCGTCAGCTGTACCATTGCCTTCTATGTAAGTATGTATCATGGTAATTTATAACTCCTTTCCTAGATGAGTAATAAGCTTCCAAGTCGCACTGTACTTTGCGGGACAAATATGCTGACATTTGTACCAGTTTACCAGAAGTTGAGCATCTATTTCAACAATGAGTGGAAGCCAGTTATTTTGTTTACAGTGCATTAAGCCATGAAGGAGAGCAAACATTTTTGCAGCTATATTAGTGCCATTACCAAGTGTAATATTGTACCCAACAATGAGTGGAAACTACTATTTTACCTTCTCAGACCTACTGTTAGCCCTTTTGTTTCTGTTGATGCCGAGCTCTTTCAGAACTATCTCCAGTTCAACACCTTCTCGAGCTACAGTATCCAGCAGCGACTCTTTTCTTATCACCTTAGATCGAGGACCTGCAACATAACACAACAAATTGGTAAACCACATAATAACCCGGTAACTACAAATAGTTTAATTTTATACACTATTACTTACATTTCTTCAGGGGTTTATACATAAGGTCCATTGGTTCCTCGTCTACTCTCTAAAGGGAATCACCTTTCACCCATATCATAATATCGTTCTAAACTTGTCATGCAGAATTCAAATCAAAGAAAAAAGGTCGAGACAAACTGAAATAGAAATACGCCCACAACCTTTCACAACGTAATATTATAAAACATTCTCAGGAGTTATTCTCCTCTCTACCTTATTCTCCTCCCACAATCTATTCAAAGTCTCACAAACATTTATCACCTCCTATATATTTTCATTCAGTTAGGCAGGACAAGCCTTTATGGTACTCAGTATACCTTTAGCAAGATTGCTAAGAGGCAACCCCAGTCTGTATTCCAACTGGGACAAATAATACAGAAATCCCTGGTCTAGGTCGTTCTGGACATTCCTAGCAAAATACTCCAAATATATCGACTCCTCCACTTTCCTCCTTTTCTCATATTCTAAATCATGCAATAAAAAGAAATATTCTTTCCCACTCTCCATAGTACATCCCCTGAACGACCTCCCAACATATTTTATGACCTTACCCCATATCCCACCTAAACTAAATTTCATCTTACAGTATTCTTTGAATACATCCAACTTTGGAGGATAGTATGACAAATTGTCAGGGAAATCTGGAAATTTTAATTCATCCTCCCCCTCAGAGTCTACATCTACAGCTTCTATATTTTTAGACTCATCAGTACGACAAGAGGTCGAAGTCTCCATATCAGATGGCACATCCGTATCAGAAGTAGGCTTAAGGATGAGGTATATTTCTATAAACAGACTCTCCTCACCCTTCAACCTACATACAAGTCCAGGTATTTTATCAATTTTTTTAATCATTATCTATTGTCTATACACAACCATACATACATATACCATATACCTATCATGCATATATTATTCTAAATCAAATATGTTTTTCAAAAATTACCTATAAATAACAAAATCTTAAAACCAACAAAATTTTCAAACTTTACATTCACTAAATCAAAGCTCTATTACTAACCTTCGATGTCTGAGTGTAAATCAGAAGCAGCTCCCGATCCCTCTTTTACCACGGCACTGTACAACCAACATCTTGACTCTACATCAATATCCTTCTCTCCCCTTCTGCGATGATCACCTTTGTCAAGTCTCTCACTAGAATCTCTGCAGACTTCTCTCTTGTCTATTTCTCTATTCTTTTGTATTTTTGAGTTTGGTAAACGTTTGAATGAGGAAGATGAACTATTATTTATATATTCTCTCTATAACTGCTCGCAGCTATTGGGCCTCGTAATAGCCACCCTCGGTTTTGGAACTGAGGCGTCCCTTCTAAAATTAATGTCAGACATTTTGTACCTTTTCGGTGAAAGTACATTCCCATCATTAACCCATCTTTTATATTTTAATATATTTATCTCTCTCCTAACCAAATTTTTCTCAGACCCTTCCACACTCATGATGACTCTATACTCGCACGCAATTGAACTTTTTCTCTCCTTACACAAAAGACAAAAATCAAAGTTAATCTACTTTTTTAATTCTTATGTTTACTACTTATAGAACTACTGACATCATTTTTGATGCTATCACATTTCAAAATTTAAATTGTTTATTCATAACAGTTCCCAACAACATTTACAACAAAACAGGAACAGATTCAAAGCAAAATTCTACCTACATTTTAATTACATTTATTCGATCTAATTCAGTTTGCACCCTCATACATAATCACACATTAAACATCCTAGATGACCAGGAGTGCCACATTTAATTAGTTCGCCCCTAACGATCCTCTCATCTTCCTCAGCAATCTCTTCCACAACAATTTGCCACACAACAGCTTCTCGAGCTTTAGGCTCCAAGATCACTTCTCGGAATATCTCTGAGTAAAAATGATGCCCAATCTTGCATTCCCTTACCCTTGCATTCAATCCTTCGAACTGGATTTTAGATTTAGGCAAGTTAGCATCGAAATCTAATATCCCAAAAATCCTTTCCTGGACTTCTGTAATCTTTATTGCAAAACTTCTCTTTAACGCGCGACGAGCTCTTTGAGAACGAGTCATCACCATTTTTAATGCCTCTTCCTCTCAACATGTCCTTTCAAACATTATTTATACACCTTTCAGAGATAACATCAAATCCCCCACATTCCGTATATGGTATAATCTATTTTTCCATACTGGCAACCCTAAGATCATGATAGAAAGTTATTTGAACTTATCTTTCCAAAATCGACTTCATTCAAATTCGTCCATTCCCATTTCGAACTAACTTTCCCCATATCTTCCCCTTGTAACCCATTTTCAAACCAATATCTCCATACCTCGATCTTTCAATTCCTGCATATTCTAATCCTTGTAAGGATTTTCCTCCCAGCATGATTATTGAACTCTAACCAGTTCGATACACATTATTCAGATTTTTATATCTTCAAATATATTTTCATCAGTTCGACTAATAAAATTCTATTTTTTAGTTCGCTTTCTCAAAATTACATTGTCATACTCCAACATATATTTTCTTTTAGCTCGATTTCAGTGATAACAGCTAATTCGATCTATCATCATCATTTTTGCCAAATATCTTTTTCATTAACTTAAATATTTCTTATAGAACAATTTTCAGATAACAAGTCTTTCAGATATTTTTACAGATCGTTCTACAGGTTACATTACATTTCAGTGATAACAGCTAATTCGATCTATCAACACAATTTTTGCAAAGTATCTTTTTCATTAACTTGAATATTTCTTACAAAATACTTTATAGATAACAAGTCTTTCAGATATTTCTACAGATCGTTCTACAGGTTATATTACATTTCTGTTTCGACACTGTTTCATTTTGAAACTCTTCCAAAGGTTGGATCAAGAACTGATGCCTTAGCTTCCTCAATTTCATGTAGAAGTAAATGGTGTGAAGGATCGCCGGGACCTTCAAAAGAAGGACATTTTTCATAACAAGAAAAGATAATTGTGTAGAATAAAAACTTCTATTCTCCATCTTCCTTCTCCACCACCACCGACTCCTCCTTCATAACCCCTACCAACTGATAGTTGGTAGAGATGAAAGTGAGTCTTACCTTAGAGCCCAGTCCCTTGTAGGATACCGGCAGTACTACCTCACATATGTGCCGGCCTCCACATCTGCCTCCTCAACCTTGTCCTCTGCCATTATATGAAGACATCTCTGACGCTGTTCCCTAGATAGAACCATGTAATAAAACCTCCTCATGTGGTAAAATCATCTTCATCTTTAACTGCCTCTTCCCCCGTCATCCCATGATACGTTGGTTGTACTGGAATGGGCGTAGGATTCTCCAGCGCTTGATTACCAAAGTAACGCAACTTTAACCTCTAAAATTTTGTAGCTACTCTCACTTCATATACCATTCGTCAGGTCTTCACCATTATTCAATTAGAGCAGCCAGAGGATATTGCAATAGCATGGTACTTTCACAGATGCGGCAGAAGCTACAGTACATGTTTTATTTATATCAAACCCGCATTCAATGTTCAGGTACATTTCCAAAGCAGTCACCGTTTAAAACAAAACTAATATTGGAACCCCAAACGTCAAATACATCAATCATTTCCATCCTCATAAATGTCAAATACAGTCTTCCATAAATAAATACCGAGTACCCAACCAGTCAAAATTCCCCATTAATACATCACTTTCCAACTTCTAACACCAACAATAAAAAGGTTCTTTCTCAACCAAAGCTACTCGTGCCATCAATTGCGAGGGGGCAATTGTAGGGACCTATCCCTCGACCTAATCCAAACTCGAACTACCTCAATATCAGACTCACGCATTACACACGTGACATGTGCAGTTAACATTTCCACCTGGACCACGAACTGATAAAGAACGTAGATAAAGTATTATAACAAAATATGAACAAGTTAAATACACCTGTCTCCCACAAACTTACAGTCACTCATTCAACTACCGCTTACCTTATTATCTGGAGAACGTACTTCTGCACGATAACTAACTGCAAGTAAGGTCTATATAAAGAAAAAGCTTTATAGGAGATATGGACCAGAAAAACTAGATTCTCTAGACTCTAACACAGGAATTTCAAGATTCTAAACACCACAAACTTCTTATTTCAAGATCAAGCATTTCTAGTTTGAGAGATTTTATGTAATAAGATATTAGCCTCATGCAATAAAAGTTTAGTTACTAAACCCTCCACTCGAGGTCGTGGTTTTTTACCTATTCAAAGGTTTTCCACGCTAAATCATCTGTATTATTTCTTGTATCGTATTAATTTTTGTCACATGTACATTTGGTATAAGATCTAATTTCAAGCTATTTCGAGCTACGAAATTAGGTCATTACAATAGGCACCAACATCTAATATGGTTAAAGATGGAGTTGAGGATGAGGTTGTTGATAATATTCCAATTGATAAAGGTAAATATGAGAATTTGAGTCATTGGACGCCAGACGACTTCGTAAGCCTCACATGCACTTGGTTTCAAGTTTCTCAAAATCCCAAGACTGTGAGCAACTAAAAAGCCTCCCGATTATGGTTGAAGGTGCGCGACCAATACAACTCACTCTACGTAGATCAATCGATGTGGCGATCATTTAATGGGATCAATTACGCATACAATAACCAACAAAATAAGGATTGTGGGATATTGAGGGATATTCTTCCAAACCTTGAAAACCGATACTTTACCGGTATTACAACGGGCGACGTAGTAAGTATTTCATTCTGTAATCATTTTTAAGTCTACTTAAGGTAATCATACTCATAGCATTTTGAAACTTCGATTATAGTTTGAAAAGGTATGCGAGGTTATAAATTTTCGGATGGGTTAAAAAATTTTGGAACGTTGCCCAAAATGGTCTTAAATTGATCCAATCGGGAATCCCGAAGGCAATGCATCAAGGAAATCGTATTTTAGCGATAGTCTAGGAAACTCTACCAATACCAAATACCCCCCCCCCCCCCCCACGCATACACTCCAACTTCAATCATTCCTACTTTCGTAATTCCGTAAGATTTTACCGACGATAATGTACCATTATATGCTTGAGGAGAAGTACGTTCGGACGGGTAAAAAACTATAAAGCGAAAGAAGCCACAAAGTCGGGTGTGGATTATTTGGGGAATGAGATGTTTGAAACAACGACCAGCATGATTTTGGCATGGAGCAAGAATGACGAAAAGAAGAAAGAGGAAAATAAAGCTAGAGCCAAAACATGAGAAGAGTAAAAGTTGGCTAAAGAGGCGGAGACACAAAGGAGTTGTAAAGCGGTAATAACTAGACAAACATTCAATGAAGAACAAACTTTGGTGAAGGTGATGACAGCCGACACAACGAACCTACTAGAAGAACAAAAATGGTGACATCTCCACAAGTACCATAAACATAGTATGCAAAGTGCGTACATTATCTTATGGTGTGTTGAACAAAATAGTCATTCAAAAAAAGAACTTTATCGCAAATACGTTGATACATACCTTCGCTCATACAAAATCGGCGACGAAATAGGATACTTTTGTACACCGAATTGGGACCAAAATAATCTCTCATAAGACTAAAATAACCTAATGCATGATCACATTTTTTCTGCATATCACTTATTAAAATATTACAACACCCCCCCCCCCCCACCCCCCCCCCCCCCCCCCCGCCCGCACGCGCTTTCGTGATGATGTCGGCTCTTGCTCTTCTGCCTTTTTCATTTCTATGAAAACCTTGATATACTCGTGTAACATCATAATTTTTCACCAAAAAAGTTCTCCATTCCGGACGAAGTTGAGAAAGGTGATGATAACAAAAAGATTGATAGGTCTGACAATATGAACTTGATTGATAAGTGATTAGAAGATGAAGAGAGTAATTGTTGTAATGAATTTGTAAGAGACCCACTTAATTTATAGTTGGAAAACTAGCCGTTGAGAGACTTGTTTCACAAGTTTTTATGGAAATGTAGTCGTTGGGGATAAATAGAAAAAAAACCAAGTGTTGAGAGAAAAAAGGCAACAATTTTCTTGTAGACTAGGCCGCGCAATTCTGAACTGTGTGGCATATATAGGAGACACGTGGCATAATCCAGACTGTTCATATGCCACTCAATTCAGAACTGTATGGCAAATTGATAGACCAAATTGTGTTACGTTTCCTTTGTATATGCCGCGCAGATCAAAATTGCGCGGCTTAGTCTGTAGGAAAATTAGCTTTCCCCTCTCTCAACACTTAGTTTTTTTTTTGGTATTTGTGTTTGAGGTATTTAGTCAAACACCTTTGATGTGTACAATATATACTCAACATTAAAGTATTTTTCTTGAAATCTCTTGTAGGTGCTTAATCAAACAACTTTCATTCATCGAATATACTCAACACTTATCTATTTTATGGGAAATTTCTTTAAGGCATTTTATCAAACACTAAGTTATTTATCCAACACTTGGTACTTAATCAAGCAAAAAAAAAAATCCACGCTCTCTGTCTTTTTTTGCCATATCTATGGACCATCCAATATCTTAAGAATCTGATGGCGCATCCACTCCGTAGTTCTTCACCTGAGACGACAAACCTAAAATCAAAGTAGGTGGCACCCAGACATCGGGCCTAACTAGATCGCACCCAAACATTTACATATTTTCGACCTTCTTTACTAGAGAGAAACCAATCCTGGGATTTGGATGAGTCAGCTGCCAATACGCCATATAATCCTTATTCTCAATAATATAGTAATTTGCATTACAGAACTGGATATCCTTTAATCCCGCATATACAACTGGATCGTAACGTGAGAATTCCATAATATCGGTGGAGGGTCATAGGGAACACCGTCTACCTCGATGTTCTAACTTGTATGAGATAAATATAAATGGAGCCCTCTTCAAACTAAGCATCCTCACATATTTTACCTCCCCACAGATTCTATTTCTAGACCTCAACCATGGTTACCAATCAATATTTTCTCTGTCCTTCCACTCTATCATGTTCCTGATAAATTTAAACGAATGGTGGATTTCAGACCACAATTTACTCCTCTCATTTTTGGT
Organism: Kingdonia uniflora; assembly: GCA_014058105.1. Taxonomy (NCBI): domain Eukaryota; kingdom Viridiplantae; phylum Streptophyta; class Magnoliopsida; order Ranunculales; family Circaeasteraceae; genus Kingdonia; species Kingdonia uniflora. The sequence continues at coordinate 1,185,626 of JACGCM010000973.1, read as the reverse complement.
TCACGCACCCATACGGGGATAAATATGTCTAAAGTTAAGATTCTTGACCCCACTCTGCAGTACTCATAAAACTAAAACTCCAAAAGCGACCAGAATCCAAACAATAAGTTCATATCATGCCCATTCTTTACCACTAATGCTAGGTTCAGTCCCCTATACAATATAGCCATGATTGGAGATCCCCAATCGTACTCCGCCCTGCTTATAATATGCCCGTCTTCCACAGCCATAAGATAAAGCGAGGTACTATCATTTGTAAAGAATGCATTCCCCATCATATTAATAATAAACGGCCTCACGTATACTTCCAATTTTGGCTTGCAAGTGTAATTATTTTCTCTTGGATCCAAATCCTTCATATACGACTTCAAAAAGACTAACGTGATGTTCCTGTATTTTATGTCATTGCTCATTATCCCAGGAATCAACTTTGAAGCTTCTTCGACATTTGAGTACTTATCGTCGTACGGGAGATCGATTCCCATTCTACAAGAGAGAGTCGTTAACATCATAAATTTTAATGGCGTAAAGCCAAGTTCCCCACATGGGAAATGAAATGTATGGGTGGACGACTACCACCGCTCCATAAGAACATGAACCAATCGGTTATCGTTACTCCCCGCCTTAATCGATAAAAATTCTGCGAAACCCATTTCATCGATGAATTTCTTAATCAACGGATATTTAGAAATAAGCGCATACCACTTCAATACCTTGTCTTGCGATCCCTGACATATTATATTATCTCAGTTCTACATTCAAACACACAAAAATATATTATAATTTTATTCAGACATTTCATCAAACATTTGTAAAACAACATTTTGATACGAGAATTTTGAAGAAATCTTACCAGTTTGTCCTCTGATCTGACGCTAATACGCACCCATTACTTCTAAAGAATGTCCACTCGGTGTAACTCAACAAGAGTTAGGATTGGATCGTTCATCATGAGCAATAACGGTAAGTCGCTCGTAATAGTGTCTTTACTTACCCCTTCACGTAACTTCCGTATAAGTATTATGTTTGCTTTTGAGATATTTGTAGCCCGGCTGTAAATACGATTCTCCCGACATTTTGTCGGAGTTAATGAATGAATTTGGTCAAGAATTGGAATTTTTAGGAGATTTTTATGAGGCTAGGTTTATTTTTGGTTTGGAGGGAAGAGTTTTTGTTCAAAAATAAACTAAGTAACGGGGGAAAGGTGCGCAATTTTCTACAAACCATGCCGCACAGTTTTGAACTGCACGACATTAAAATATTTGATTATGTGCAACGTGACCCATTCTTATTGGCTTTGGTGCCGTGCAATTTAGAACTACTCGGCTTATCTAACTCGTTCAGATTTAAACATGTGGCACAATCCTAATTGTCTATTACTGCTGCGTAGTTCAGAACTGCATTGGACTCTGAGAACCCTTGGCGGGTTGGCATTGATGTGGGAAACTCACCACTGTTGGATGAAATTGGACTTCACTCACTTAGTTTTTGCTCTTTTATTTTTACCTATAGGAGATGTATGCCACTCCTTAGGGCTGGCAATTTAGCCCACCCCACCGGGGCCTCGCCCTTAGTGAGGTGGGTTTGGTATGACTATAGCGGGTTTGATGTAAAAAAAACCCATTTATTTAATGGGGTGGTTCTGGTTTAAGGCTTAAATAAATGGGGCCCCATCACCCGACCCATTTATACATGATATGACGTGAATACCTTTACATACAAGTTAAACCTAATTTTGATTTTTGAACTCTGAAGACATAAGACATGTTTCTTCCTCCTCTCCTACAGTCCTACCATCATAACTTCATTTCAACCTCCATCTGTCCATCAACTTCTCTTCTTATACAGATCTATCGAAACTAGCTGGCTTCATTTCAACCTTATTCTGAAGACATGTTTTCAGTTATGGCTCAATGCAGAAGTGAGGGTTCAATTGCCTCTGATCCTCAGTTGGCTCAAGTGAGGGTTAAATTGCCTCTAATGCTCAGCTTGTTTTTCCTCATTCAATTGAAGATTAAATAAATAATTATCTCAAACTTATTCCTAGCAGCTCATTTTTTTTGTACAGGTGATTTATGATTTTAAAACGGGTGCTGGGGCGGGGAAAATTTAAACAGGGAGGGTTTGGGTATTCTCCATTTAAGTTAAATGGTATTGGGGCGGGTTTGGGGGTGGGGTAATTTGGCGGGTATGGGGATGGTATGGCTCCACCCGCCCCAAACCCGACCCATTGCCACCCCTACTCCTCCTAATAATCTAGGGTTTCTGACCTTGGGAGCGAAGTACATGGAGCAGATTGGATCAAACATTTTGACTTTGTAAGTTTAATCAAAACCCCATTAGTAGATTTTACTTTGATATGAAGCAATGTTTCGATTTGTTTACAAAAAACTTCTAATTAGTAGTAGTAGAAGTGGAGCTTCTTTAACAACAAGACCACCCATGTTTGTTTTCTTCAAATCCAAATCAGAATTCTCTAATGTGAAATCACCCACTGTTCCTTACCTTGTTAACTCATTTGGGTTCTTGTTAGAATCTGTGATAAAAGCTTCAAAAAGGGTCAAATTTGAATCTTTAGAAGAAGCACTCTATTTTGAACTCCTTATTAGAACACATGGTTTCTCACCAATGCCCAAATCACAGACTTGATCACCAAGCGACCTTCTCTACTTATTGGTGCGAAACCAGACGAAACCCTTAAAACCAAGTTCGATTTTTTCAAATCATTGAGTATTTCAACTCCTGAGCTCACTAAAATGATCTTAAGGAGTCTTTCAATCTTATCAAAGGACCTGGAGAAGCAAATTGTCCCAACTTGTAATTTCATCAAAACCTTTGTGCACAGTGACGACAATCTCGTGGCCCTTCTCAAGATGCATCGCGTCTACTTATGTACAATGACGTACAGGAAGTAATGAGACCCAACATCTTGATTTTGTAAAATAATGGTGTACCAGAACCCAATATTTTGAGGTTTATGATTATTGCGCCGTTCACACTGAAGGGAGCATTATGAAGGCTAAGATATTAAGTTTTGATCCTAAAAGTAAAGGATTTGTTTATGCCGTCCGAATGGTATCACAGCTAAGTGAATTAAATTGGGAGTGGAAAATGAAAGTTTATAAGAGTTTAGGCTGGTCCGAGGAAGAATTTCTTTCGGCAGTCAGACTGCAAGGACAACTTAATATTCTTGCATAATTTATAGCCGGACAATTAAAGAATTGAATTCCTTTTCGAAAGGCAATGAAAAAAGATATTGAATTGACTGAACAAGCGGATACTAAAGGAATTCAAGTACAAATTGCAGGATGGATTGACGGAAAAGAAATTACACGTGTCGAATGGATGAGAGAAGGTAGGGTTCCCTTACAAACTATTAGGGCTAAAATTGATTATTTTTCCTATACAGTTCGAACTATCTATGGGGTATTAGGCATCAAAATTTGGATATTTACAGACGAGGAATAAGGGTCCTTTCTTTGTATTTTTGTTCAATCACTGATTGAACAAAAATATAAAGAAAAATTATTTTTTTGCTTCAATAAAAAATGAGCAATTCTAGAATTCTATAAGGTTAAATAAAAATTCAATTGACCTATGTGATGTTGACCTCGGAGAAAAAGATTGCGAAGATTATGGCTTTCTTTGTGAGAAAATTAAAATAAGGTCCTTCAGTGGTAGCCTATCCCGGTGTTATGTTGCTTACTTTAGAGAAGAGAATTACTCTGAGGTGCTCAGTTCTACAGGTTCTCATGTCGAAGGATCTTTTGGTTAGAAAGGATGTAAATATACCGGCATCACTAATACCGAGTGGGAAATCATTCTTGAATAAGTTTGTGATCAAGTATCAAGACGAGATTCCAGAAGTTGTAGATGCATATAAAGGTAGGATTGAGTTTCAAGGGTTTCATAATAAACCAAAATCTGCGAGCAATTAGATGAGAAGTTACATGAACCAGCTGTTAAGCTTAAAATCTGTACTTTTAGAGGTCGTTTGTTTTTTTATTCATTCTTGTAATAGCCTATTTTCGCATTGGACGAAGATAGTGCCTTACACCCTTGAAATATAGGAGATTAGCTAAGAACCGAAAATAACTAACACGAGATTTAGCGTGGAAAACCCTTAAATGGGTTAAAAACCACGACCTCTCCAGAGGATTTTAGAAAGAGAGAGATCTTTGTTTATGATTGCTAGTTATTACATAGAGAAATGTAGAAAAGGTTTCTTAGAAGGTCTCAGAGAAGGGTGTAAGGCACTATCTTCGTCCAATACGAAAATAGGCTATTACAATTCTGAATACTTTTTTTGATTACTTATCCTGAAGTCTGATTAGTGAATCTGAAGCATGAATGCCGAATTTGAACTGTAATAATACCGTCTGTGTTTTTTTTTTCTTGAATCTGAAGTAAACTGTCAAATTCTCAAAATTACCCTAGTTCATTTTTTTTTTCGACTTTTCACAAGTACTTTTACGATTGAACTTAACCATTTAATTCCTCCAAAAAAGGGTCTTACAAATTACATTAGCATCAAGTCTTCTAATACCAACCTTAATCAAATCCCCAAATTGATAGAGTAGTGGAAAAATTAATGAGCCAAACATGGGATTGGGTAAAAACTTAAATACTAGTCATTAACCGATACCAAAATCAAATTGTGTAAAATAACATGGACACTACCAATATTAATAAATGGATTCGACAAACAAATAATTTTAGACTTTTGAGATTCGAGACTCTTAAACTTTTAGCTTTATCTCTTCCTTAATTATAATCAACAATTAAAGTTGAATTTCTCAATCTCTTCCTTTTGGTTAATGCCAACCTATCCAAATCACTTCCTCTTATTTCAAACAATAAACCTTAAATCACCCACAAATAAGACATAGTTTGATTTTTTATTTTTTATTTCCTTTTTTCCAAACTAAAAAAGTAAAGATTATTTCTTTTTGCAAAATGTTTAGATTTCATATATATGCTGAATCATAAAGTACAAGATACTTACAGGCCGTAGACAAATTTTCCCTTACACACTCAAAAGAAGAGCTGAATCGCGTCTATTCGAATAAAGTTAAAAAAGGTATATTCGAATAGATTATAATTCTATTCGAATAAAACATCACAGTCGAAAATGTATTTGAACAAAACAATTCATATTCGTATATATTCACTCAGTCAAGAGTGTATTCGAACAGGAAAAGTTCTATTCGAATAAAAGTGAAAACCAAGAAAATGTCTTGATCAGCTAAACCGGAAGTACTCAGTATGGGGGGCTTCAATTCTTGTCAGAAATTTAGAAAATTAAAGATGCTTAAAGCAAAAACTTTCAAAGTCATGAAAAAGAGGTTGCCAAAACTGAAAAATGGGTTGCCAAAACTAATAAGTTCTTATTTTAGAACAAGAAACCAACTCAACTTATTTAGATATTTGACTTAATTTAGCCCAATTAAATTAAGCTAAATAAGTAGAATAAGTTTTAAAAAAAACAGCCTCTTATTGGTATCTGATTGTTGCCTAATTCAGCTGAATGTGAGGTAGGTGTCTGTAACAATCAGGATTATATTGTTGCTAATGAGTACTCAGTTGTTCAATACATTTTATGATAGAGTTGTTGATTTTTTTTCTTGCATGTATTTGGTGCGAGGAACTTAATATATATCATTGTTATATTGTCTTCTTTTTTTTGGCGAAAAAAGTGAAAAAAATCACCAGATGATTTGTCACCTGACCAAAGAATGCTAGTATACGCGAAGAAAGATTTAACGTGATTGATGCAAAGACAGCGTATAGCGTATTCTTGAGGTGCGAATGGATACATCAAAATGAGGTCGTCACATCCTCCTGCCATCAGTGCCAGTAACAAAGAGGAGATAGTGCTGCAAGCTTCTCCAATGTCGTTCTCACCGGAAGAAGCCCATCCATAGGCGAAGTCCACAAACTTTGTCCATAGGTCGAGGAGCTTGACATACAGCACATCCTCGCAAGAGTACTACCATAATGGACTTTCTTGGATGATGCCGCAAAAAGGAACAAGGAAATATACGCAAGGGATGGCGTGGGCAAAGTTGATAGGGTCGCTGCAACTTTGAAAAGGAAACCAAACACACTGAGGACTACAAGATTGGTCAAAACAAGGCTACCATTACAGTGGAGTAAGTTATCTAACATATGATGAACTCATATATGATTATGCATGCATGAACGTTAATCCACAATCCTAACGAAACTAATTAGTTATTTCTGTAATATTTAAAACCTAGAGTGAGTGTATTTCCGAATCACATTGCAAAAGAGAAGGATACTAAGCAGAGTAAGACTTCGGCAATCACGGGGTTTGCATTAGGTCAAGCCCGTCATAACTTCCAGATTGCTGCATAAGTGCACTTATTTATAGGTTTATAGGTTTTTGGGTTGTTAAAGTTGCACATACCACTTGCATATAGATATTTCAAGAGGGAAAGAACATGAAGGGAGCAAAAAACTTGGATTCACCTTATGCAACTCCTAGTGCGATTGCGACCAAAGAGGGTCGGGTGTCTAGTAATATTCGAAAAAGGTCCGCATCATATCAAACCTTCCTCCCTAATGGAGAGGACCTACATACCTTCCTTCCCACTTACACTCAAAAAGACTCTCAATAGTCCCATCTATAATGTCCCCTTGCTCCATATTTATCACTTAGGTGGTGATATGTCATTGAGCTTTCTTGTATACGACAAATATATCGGTCTGGCCGACATCGTCCTGGACTACGATTATGCTAGCATTGTCCTTTTCTCACATTGATGGTAGCCGAAAAGGAACATCGTTCCGACCAAGAGATCTTGTCAAATGTAACTCCACATTGAGATGAGTCGTGGAAATCTATGTTAATACAATTCATATATCACATATTTTTGGGTTTAAGGATTGAATCTACAGTTTTTGGATGATATACTTCAGATTCTGGTTCGAACTCAAGTTGATAGAAAATAAATATGCTAGAATATATTAGTTTGACCGTTCTCCTCTCCCCCGCATGCTTGATGTATACTTAGTCATTTTTAATCAATGCGAGCTGATACAATCAAACAGAGATTAATCGACTATAGATATGATTTCATAACCGCATTAAATTCACTTCCCAGACCCAAAACATTCTCAAACATCATTTTCACTTCCTTATCCATCACAGCTCCAATCATCTTCCATCTCGCACTTCTGAATTCACCCTGCAACCAATGTTCCATGAAGCAATTCCCCATCTCACAACCCCAGTAAAACATAGTATATGAGCGTAATAGGCAACGCGATCAACATTCCAAAAATAACACTGCAAATCAACCCCAAAAATGAGAATAAAAAACACAAAAACACTAGAAGAGTTTGGAGTAAAAAAAAAACAGTTACTTACGCAGTGCTTAGAATATCAGGGTGTACATTATATTCCTTCGCAAATACAAAGGGGACAATGCCCTGTGGTAGTGCAGCCTGTTTTACAATCAAAAGTACACAAAATAAGTTAGAACATATATTGTATTTTTAAGGGTATTGATATTTTTAACCTAATAATACTATATTGTCTCTCTCTCTCCTGATGGATTCTTTGTGTCAGAAGGAGGCAGAGATCTAGTGAGAGAAAGAGTGAAAGAGGAGGGGTTGGTTAAACCTGTACAATGGCGACATGTAAGAGAACACCCCGCAGCCCAACAGCAATGGAAGCAGCTGCCATAACAGCTGGACCTGTAAGGAATCTCACAGCCATAGCAAAAGTTGCTATAGTGTTCCCACATGCAATGATCCTTGGTTGCAAAGCCATAAACAAACCTGCATGCCCACACCAACACCAACACCAACACCAACACCATACACACAACACATAACTTTCATCATTATAATCATATCTTTCACCATGCGTTTTGCTTTTAAATCTCTCTCAAGTAGAGAATGAAAAGAAAACAAAACAAAGCATAACCCTAAAAGTAAGTTATTAGAGTGAGATACACAGAGAGAGTTTTAGTGGAGGTGGGTACTGACCAAGACTGAACATGGCCATACCAAGGCCTGCATCCGACAGTATGGAAATGGACTTTGCTATAATGGCAGGCATCTCAACATGCCACCTGCAAAAACAAGCCCCACCCATTATCACACACCCAAAAAATAAAATACAAAATCAAAATAATGTTTTACTAAATTAGAACTTAAAAAATACAGATTTTTTTTTAGGAAAATGTTGTTTTATGATTGGTGTACCTGAATGAAACTAGAGACCAAGTAAGGCCAATTAAGCTCGAGTAAGTATTGGGGTTCCTAATGAGTTTCCTCCAAACCATAATCAAAATCAACCTTGTCATGACACTTGTTGGAGGCATAGTTTTGCCTCTATCCACCATCTTTGTGGGTTGTTGCTGATGAGGATCCTCATTTATGTCTCTATTTCCAAAGCTGAACTCTTCTCTCTCCAAGTATTCCTCTTGATTCTCCCCTCTTTGTGCCTCAACTAATCAAGAACACCAAAACAAACAAAACCCTTAGTTTAAAAATCAAAGAAAATAAGAGAAAAAAGAGGGATTGAGTAGATTAGTAGTGCTAGTTAATTAAGTTACCTCCTTTTCCAGGAGAGACATTCACCCTCACTTCCTTAGCAGCAGTCTGATGAGCTCCGTATTCTTGGTTTCCAAACACTTCTGATACAGGAGAAGCACTTGAACTCCAAACAAACATATGAAGGTCTCTTGGACCTCCTTCTACATTTGTTTTTTGCTGCACTTGAACTCCATTCCCATTAGGCCTTTTAGCTTGAGTACTAGTGTTAGTATTACTAGCAACATTCTTGGTACCAGTTGAAGGAGAGAACATTCCTGGATTGGGTGCAGGATAATGTGCCGTGCCTACCCCCGTCCCGGTGACACCTTGTTGTCCATGGTAATGGAACCTAGACTTGTTCTCATCCTCATAATTGGAAGGCCTAGGCGTCGGACCTCTAGACGTCGTAAGGCCATAGACATCAGAAGCACCAAAGTTAGAACTGCGTCCACCGCCCGCTACCATTGAATAGAAATCAGTGTGATTGAAACTAGACCCTCTTGGAGTTGGGTTTCTAGAGGATTGTAATGAGTAAATCTCAGCATTACTAAGATTTGATGGTCTGGGTGTTGTTGAATTTAAGCCATGAGATCTCCTAGAGAAGATATCAGACCTAGAAGCATTTGATTTCCTTACAGTAACATGAAGTTTCCCATCTTCTTTAATCTCAGCTTCAGTCTCTAAAACCCCTCTTCCATCCAATGACATAACATCAGAATCAACATTGATTGAAACAATGGAACCAGCAGTATCTGGGAACTGCTCAGTGATAAGCAACTTAGCTCCCCTATACTCAAACATAAACAACATCAATGTATACCAAATGATACATTGGAGAACCACAATTTGTACCATTAAATTCCCAGAGAAGTCCCCATACATCCCTTTCAACAATGGGATTCCCATAACAAGTGTGTTTGGGAGTGTGGATAGTGAAAAGAGTGTTATAGTCCACTCTAAACAACCCCTTTTGCTCACTTTACTCCATACACCCAACACCACCAGCATTATAATCTTTTGAAGAGTATCAGCTGCTATGAACCTAAAGTTCATCTTGTAAGGGTTGTTGCTTGAGATAAAGTGGAAGGACAAGAGAGGGACAGCAAACAAAGCAACAAATCTATTGATCCCAGAACACTGATCTGGGGAGAATATTTTCCACCATTTTACTGACCCATAAGCTAAGATCATAGCAACATACAGAGGGACCACTGCAGTCATGACATGGTAGAAATCTGATAACTTGATCATGTTTTCAGATCAAACTAGAGAGAGGGGTTGAAGAAAAGGCTCTGAAATGGAGAGTAACAGAGAATGTTAGAGATAAGAGTAGGGGAAGAGGGAAGGGTTGAGAGTTTCAAGGAGCATGTGTGTTGGTTTTTGTTTTTGAGTGAGTACACCAGAGTTCACTTCTCACTCCCAAAGCTCTTTTCCCTTCTCCCTTCTCCCGTCTCCCTACTCCCCAAAGCCAGAAAGAGAGAGAGAGAGAGACTATGTATCTCTTCCTTAAAATATTACTTCTTCCTTTAAGTTCATATTCCCACTGATGACTATTGCTTAAACTGAGAAGAGTGTCTACAAAAGTAATGGGACAGTGTGATGGGTCTCAAGCATTTGTTGGGGAAAGCTTTTTAAGCTTATGTTTTGGAAGAGACACTCTTTTTTGATTTTGTTAGTGTGGGTGTTGGTTTGCTTTCATATAAACTTTGATTTGATATTTCATCTTTTCTAGTAAAAGAGATGATGACAGATAAGATAATTGGTATGGGTGTGGTTCAGTTTTTCACTCAGTCTAATGTTCACCCCCAATACCCCATTTCTGGGATTTGTCCCCTTCTTCTTAAACTTGGATTTGATTAACACATTGCAAAGTGCAAACCAATGCTTGTTTCAAGGGGATCTTTCACTCACTAGTGTACTTCAATTAAAAAGTATATCCAGAGAGGTGTATACCCACAAGTCCAATGAACTTCATAGAAAACTTACTCATTCCAATACCATCCATTCTCCAAAATAAAAAGATTTCATGCCTACTTTGCATACAAAGCAATCTCATGAAAGGACCGTCCCAAACCCATACATAAACAAATACATTTTTGATGTGCCTAACATTTTTGTATATCCACGTTATGTTTATATTCCAATTTCATTTACAACACAAGATATTAGAAGCCGGGGCTTACGTTAGATATGGTTGTAATCGTAAATACAGAAGTACAAATAAAAGTCTAATTTCATTTTTGTAGATTCTTAATCTAGATTAATAATAAAAAAAGAGCCTCATATTTTAAATGTCTTTTTACTTTATTTACATCTTCAAAAGTTTCATGTTTTTATTTTGCTTATGAAAGAATATATAAGAGATCAAAATTTAGAGAAGCTTATTTCTGGTAAAATATCAATCAGTATACACTGTTTTTTCCCCTAATATTTTTTTTTCTAATCTATTATTTTTATATGGAAATATCATAAACCTTTTCTCAATCATATAAAAATTCCTATAAGGTTAGTTAGTATCTTCGTTTTCTTAGGACATAAATTCAAACATGATTGTACCGGAAGTAAAAATCAAAAGAGTAGTATTTAGTACAAATACAAAAGCGCAATTGATTACAATTTAGAAGGCTTGTGTCAAATTTCTATTTTTCTTTTTTCACCTTTTTCGGAAACTATTTTCCACTTTGAATGATAACATTCTTAGAAGAGTTGCTCCCCGCATTACTAACCATAAGACAATATTTGCAATCATACAAATCATAAAATTTGGTAATGTTTCAAGATAAACAAAACATAGTTTCGTGACACAGCTAAACTGAGTAACCATCAGATCTAGAATCTCTATCCAAAACATGGGATGAAGGTTGTAAATCATCAATGCACAGTTTCTTCATTGAACTTTTTATCCAAGGACAATAATGTAGTGAGTTGCGCCATACAGCTCTTGTACAAGTTATAGCATTGGTATCTTTATAATTTTCAGGGGAAAAAATAATTAAACTATGGCAAAAGTTCTCACGATGTAAGGAGGCTAATTAGTGAAAAAGGATAAGCAGAAAATATCTCCCTAAACTAATTTGATTGAAAACTTTGGCTGTGGGTCTATGTAGAAATCATTTTGTGTTGGTATCTGTTTGTAAAGAATATGTTTAAGAGGTCTTTTGTCGACATACATATTGTCACATATATCCCACTGAAAATAAACTTATCTGCCTGCCATATTGCTGCGTACACGAAAATATACTCTGATTTTATGTCTACTAACAACTTCGTCAATTAAATACTGGGTATGCATCAGTACTGTCATAGGCATCCAAACTAGGTTTGCACCCTTAAAGCTACAATCTTTCAACTAGAAACCCAAACATTTTACTGCACATCAGGAATCATCTAATCGGGATCTAGATATTTTTAACGAGATGAGGCCGCCCTACATACCAAACACTTTCTATTGTCAAAGGAAGCATATGTACATACTCTGGTTTTATATCTAAATTCTCACCAAGTTTAGGTGAATGCAAAACTACTACTTCACTCAAATACAGACGGATGTACCCTGTCACCGCCATGGAGCAGTGCAGCTGATATACTAGTCTGCATCACCAAGTCCATCGCTTCCATCCCCTCTCTTCGATATAGCTGCATATTGAGAGTTTGGTTTCTTGGTCTTTGCTGCAACTTCGGCATTCTTCCGGAGAACAGCACCAGGAGATGGGTACGGACGTTGCTGGAATAGAGGACCCTGAAATTTGCAAAAATAAAAGTAAAAATAAATAATAATCTTTTACATCTTTCTTTGGTGTGTACGTATGTGTCTGGAATAGCGAGAGAGTGCATGTGATGTGAATCATCTCTCACGGTCGTTTCTCACCATCTACGAGTTATCTTTACTTTTGCTATTTTGTTTCAAGTCTCTCTATTGCTGGTGCCGCACCAGCAAGACACCGGCAAGCACCCCTGCAGCAACTACCAGCCCCCTAACACAGATTTGGGAAGAGCCTGAGGTCGCCGTACCTCAACCTTCGGCGCCACTGTTGGTGCAACCTCCGCGTCAGGAAGGGTTCTCGACAGTACCACCTATTTTTTTTCCAAGATCACATCCATTCCAAGGTCATGGGGCAGGGAACGGTAACGGGGCAAAGTTCCCGTTTATTGATATCGACGACGATGGGTATAGTGCCCACCAGGGTGGAGGACAGAGTGTCCCACCAAGGGAGAGACAAGCGCAGTTCAGCGGGAGAAACCGGGGCCGTGGTTTGAACCCACCGGTTGACACCCCACTATGTGATGGTCAGGAGAGACAGAGACCTATGAAATCACCTCCATGAGCATCCCGACACCCGTATGTTATTCGTTACCAGGATGACGATGATTATTATACAAAGACAAAATTTGAGAGTCAACCGCAGAGACATGGCCGAGGTACTGATATTGAGGCTCTTGCACGGGCTCTTACTAAACAAACTCATGATTTACATTTAAAAGTTCCAGAATTTGACGGTAAGTCCGATGCAGATGCCTTTATATACTGGTTAGATAAAGTAGAGAAGATTTTCACTTATAAGTGTTATAGAGATCCGAAACAGGTAGCAATTATTGAATCACGGTTATCTGGTTATGCGCTTACTTGGTGGAACAATGTACAATAGTCTCGCAGATCTCAGGGTTATCCGATGATTACCGAGTGGTCCAAAATGAAACGTGATATGAAAGAGAGATTTATTCCAATGAACTACGATCAGGTCATCTTTGGTAAGCTTCAATCTTTAAAGATGGGTCTCTCAACTATTAAGGAGTACACCGACCAATTTTATTTACTCGAGTCATGAGCCCATCTCCGTAAGACCGAGCAGCAGAGAGTTAATAGGTATAAATGTGGTCTAACTAAGAAACTCCAGGAACTAATTGGACTTCAACAAGTTTATTCTTTATCAAATATTGTCTAGTTAGCCAAGCAGATTGCAAAAACCCGCCCAACAGCTTCCACTACAGCAACTACAGCAGTACCAACTAGTTTTACCAATACTGCTTCGCGTACTTATGTGACTGGTAACTGTTATGGATGTGGAAAACTGGGTCACCAAAAATGGGATTGTCCACAATTTGCCAAAAGATTGGTTTAGTAGTTAACGGCGTTCAAGATCACATGGTAGCTACAGTTCATCGAAATTTGACAGAAGACGGTGGAGAAGATGATTCTGATAAGCCTACATAGATTGCACGTGCTTCTTCAGGAGCACCTCTACTTTGATTTCATGGTCGAAATCTTTCGAAGACAGAGGGATTTGATGTGAATCATCTCTCACGATCGTTTCTCACCTACGAGTTATCTTTAATATTGCTATTTTGTTTCAAGCCTCTCAATCACTGGAGATGCTAAGCAGAATTTAGGGACTTGCCTGTTTTGTTGGAGTATATAGTGTGTCTACGCATATACTCCTCCTTTAGTCCCACATTGGTTAGTAATAAAAGTAGTTTAGTGACCCCTTGTTATATAAAGAACAGTAAAGCTTGTAATAATTATAATCTTGGAATATCAATATTTTCCTCTCATTATGATTTCTACATGATATTAGAGAGGTTGCGTTCTTGAAGACAACGTAACGGTTCCTCGCTTCTGCCGGCGGCGGTCATTGTCGTCACTGGATTACTCGGGAAAAAAAATCCGATAATATTTTTTATTTTTTTGTATTAAAACGGTTTCGATTCTTGTGAAACCTAAAAGTATTCTCTCTACCGCCAGCGACGACTATTTCGTCGCTAGACTTAAGGTCTTTTTAGTTTGCTTACTCGTTTTTCCTTATAAGCCTTTTTAATCTTACTACTTTTTATTAGACTTTCCTCAAATCCATCATCATCGATTATTGTGTTGATGTCGTATGTTTATAAAATCCCTTCTAACGAGTATGGCTCGTCATCTTCAGATCGCATAAGTTTTTTTGTTGGGTCCGCAACCTCAGATGGTTCCAAAGTAAATCTGTAACAAATCCGAAGTCTTATGTGGTGTTTATTTTATATTTTTGAACCCTCTTTGGTTATATCAAGCTTTGCTAATTGTGGGTTTCCATCTTCTCTTTCTTTGATGGGGTTTTTCTTCTCTCTACATTATTTTTTGCCACTCTAATTTCCCCAAAATTCTTATCTCTCTTGTGTTTAATCTGTGGTGAAAGAGAAAAATATGCTTATGTGATGTAAACCCATGCCACGAGCCCCTATTTGAATTTGTTAGCTGCAAACCCAAAGATGTTTGCTTTGATCCCAAAAAAATGAGACTTTGCTTCTTCATAGTTACAGTGGAGAAAAACGTTACTGGGATTTTTCACTTGGTGCTGTTTGCTGCAACTGTTGCTACTGATTATACAGTAATTATGCACATATTCACACTTATAGGGTTGTTGTTTGATTGGTCGTGCTTGTTCGATCTCTTTGCAGTGATTTCTTCTTCTGCTACTGACTCACTGCTATGATTGCTTTTCAATTGATAACATCAGATCTTAATTAAGTTTTGCGGTTGAAACTAATAGGAGATGGATTTGTTTTTCAGTGACTCTACAATTTGTTGTAATGGTAAAAAGAAGATGAAAAAGAAAGTTTCCTCCTTCTGTTCGTGAGCTTGCTAACTACTATAAGATGTGATATTGTCAGGGACTTCTTTGCTATAAAGCAACTTTATTTAGGTGTTGTGGATATTCTTATATGAGGCAACTTGTTGTATGAATTTATTTGGGAAGCCTATCACCTTTAACATTAGTTTGGTTTTGCCAATGCACCTTCTGCGTGGTAATCAAAGTTTAACTTTCCTACCTTTGGAATCCTCTTAAAGAAATATTTTTCTCTAGTAATTAAGCATTCGATTCTTAACTTGTTTCGTGAAAGGCACTTTTTCTTTCATTTGGTTCCTCTCGCGAGATGCGATTTTCTCTTTGGATCGGATGAAGATGTTACACTACCTTCCACCTCAATCATGAGATTTTTCTTTCTTTCTTAGGGCGATTCTCTTTCCTCTAGTGATTATCTTATTTGCCAAATTCACAAGTATAAATTACAAAATCAAGATGCAATCTTTTCCTGTTGCGAGATGCGATTTCTTTCTTGAATCGGGTGAAAAGTTAAATTCCTTCTACCACGGTTATCGTTTCTCTTCCTCGACTGTTTTCTATCTTTTCTTCAAGTGATTCCTTTTTCCTCTAGTGATTATTTAAAAAAAAATCTATTATTTCCTATTGCAAGATGCGATTTCTTTCTTTGGATCAGGTGAAGATTATTAATTTCTTCTACCACCACGGTTATGATTTTGCTCTTCGTCAAGTAATTTTTTGTTTTTTCCCTTTTACCTCAGTGTCTCTTCAAGATATTTTGCATTACTCTCGAGTAGAAAAATTGGCAAGTCGGTTAGTGCCGCCGATTTCAAAAGTACGTGTGGGAAAAATGACAAGTCGGAATGCCGCCGATTTCACAAGGGATATGTGAAGCTCTGAAGTGTTTATGCTATTGCAAAAGGATTGTCTAGAAGAAGTTTTATCAGTTTTAGAGGGAGCCTTAATTTTCTTTATAAGTGAGGGTGTGATGTATCATTATGAGGGATTATCTATTTTGTTTTCTTATTGTTATCCACCTTGATACAAACATATTGTGTTCGTATCAACGGGAGGAGTGTTGGAGTATATGTGTGCATATACACATACACTAGTTTAGTCCCACATTGAGTAAGAATAGAAGTAGTTTAGAGAGATCTATTATATAAAATGAGTCTAAGATGTATTCTAGTAATTAATTTAAGAGTAATAAAATCTTTTCTTGTTTAACTCTCATGGCCACCGTCGGAGTTCCTCGTCATCACTAGATTCGGTGAGGCATTGTCGTTGTGGCCGGTGTATTATGGAGGTCGGTGGTGACACGTGGCTACTCGATTACCAACAGGTGTTTAACCGTTTCAGTAAAGGTACGAGAAACCCTTCGGTTTGTGTTCGAGATTTGGGAAAGAACACGTGGGTTACACCCGTGGTTCGCGTCCACGACATGTTATGGTGGTTCTGCCACGTGACAAACCAATATTTAAAAATAAAATAAAATAAAATATGTTGTCGGCAATGCTCGACGATTAAACCGCAACACGCAACAATTTTAAAATCACACAATACATACATTCAACACACAAGTCTGATTGGCCAAGTGATATGGACAAAGTCCAACCACTCAACAAGTTTTAAGACCCAACTTATACCGGTTTAGCCCAGACCGGCCTAAATGGACAAAACAAACCTAGTGGGTTCACTTTTGGTCCAATAACCCGGTATTTTGATAAAAATAGAGAAACATATACAAAAATGCTAGAAAATCATAGAATAATAATAATTTTTTCTAAAAATAGTGAAGATTTACATGGTATATTTCTTATAGAAAACTAAATATTTTAAGGAAAAATAAAAATCTAGATTAAGTAACGAATATGGGTTTATCAATTTATTGAAATAAAGCTCAAATAATTGGATAACATACTTATAAACGGGCCTTTATAAATTAAACATATGGCACATTTAACAGTTAGGAGCGGATCGAGGTTGATGTATGAGGACATCAATTAGAGGTTATCAATATGAAAGATTCTGGGATATGCTCCGACTACAGTCTGGGACTGTTTATGGTTCCCCGCCCAGATGCTATGGTCACGGGATTACTAAGGACTTACTGGGGAGGATTGTACCTTTCAAGGGACATGTTACGATTGTGATCCTCTTGTCTTCTACAGGTTAACAAGGTTTGGGACACAAGCTGTAGGATAAAGCTTACTTCTGGGTCTACCACACGTACTCGTTGTAGAATTTTCGCACAAGGACTATGTAGTTTGTACATACAGCAAGTCCAAGATCCTTAACCACCCCTGCAATAGATATGGTCGTTGGGGACTTTTGTAACGTTTTCAGTCCATTGATATATTTTTCTTATATGAGCGTGATATCCCTCATCTAAAACAACATTTGCTCGAGTTTATTTAGAAGCAACTAGAGATTCTTCGAATTATTCCATTTTGCATCTATTTGTACATGTCTTCCTATTTTCGCTCTTAGTTGATATTTTTCCCTAAATTAGTTGCAAAATAATAATGTATTACAAATTGAGAGCGGATTCATGGACAATCAGCCTCTAGATACTTTATAGCTGGTTTAGAAGTGGGTGGTTTAGATTGAATATCTAGAGGCTGACTGTCGACGAATTCGGTCCTTTGCATTTTTTTTGTAAATATAAGTGCATTTAGAAATTATTAAGTAATTTCTAAATGCATTTGTATTTACAAAAAATTGCATTATATAACTATTTTTCAACTAATTTAGGAAAAAGCAAATACAATTATACTTAAACTAAGAACATAAATAGGAAGACGTGTATAAACAGATGCAAAATGGAGTAACTACAATACTCTCGTGTATAAACTCGAGAAGATATTGTTTTAGACGACGGGGATATCACGCTCATGGTAAACATCTTAACTGTGGGATATCCCCTGGTAAACATCTTAACGAGGATATCACGCTTCTGATACCTGCTACGTTAATCTCCTGGTAAGCATCTTAACTGTGGGAAACGAGAGGACCATAATCATAACAAATCCTCGAAAATGTACAATCCTCCCCAGTAAGTCCTAGGTAACCCTGTGACAATAGCATCATGATGAGCATTGCAAACAGTCCCAGACTGTAGGCAGCGCATATTTCACATCCCTAGTGATAGCCACTAAGAACTAGTTGATGTCCACATACATCAACCCCAATCAGATCGTAGTTGTTAAAGGTGTCATCTGTTTAAATCATAAAAGCTCGTTTATAACTACTATATTATCCAATTATTTGAACTAGATTTCAATAAATTGATAAACACACATCCGTTATTTAATCTAAACTTATAATTTTCCTCAAAACACTTAATTTATATATAAGAAAAATAACATGTAAGTTTTAACTATTTTTTTAAAAATTATAATTTTTGTGATTTTCACATTTTTATCGAAAAATTGGGGTCGGGTCCGAAAATGATCTTACCCGGTTTGGCCCACCTAGGCCGGTTTGAGTTTGGTTTGGGTATTGTCTAACCCGGTCCGGGTCAAGTCTTAACCCATGTTGACTGGTTAGATTCCCTCCATATTAATTTACCAGTTTCGAGTGTGAGTTGCACGTGTTGTGCGGATTCGGTGAGGCACGTACCTATGTTTTGTTTTGTTTTTAATATTAGCCTGCCACGTGGCAGACCTCCATAACACGTCGTGGACGTGAACCAGAGGGGTGTAACCCACATGTTCTATCCCAAATCGTGTCGGTTGGTAATTCGGTAACCACGTGTTATTACGGCCTCCGGATACACTGGCGGCACCGGCAGTGCCTCACCGAATCCGGTGACGACGAAGAATTCAGACGGCAACTATGGGAGGGGAATTTGACCATGGGTACTCCTGGAATCCGGTGAATTGAAAAACGAATCAGGAAGTCCCTCGGGGTTCAAAATCTGGCGTAGCTGTCAAAAATCTATACGTAAACGCATTATAACAATAACCAAACCATCGTAACTAATTATCGGGCCTTGAGCCTAGTGGGTACCCAAACCCACTGGACAGGGACTCAGTCCATATCAGAATTGTGTTTAGTAGTGGGATTCGTTAAGGGGAAAAACAGGGGGGAAATTGCTCCAATCGGACTTGCACATAACTGAATGCAACTACCAAGTACATTTTAGCCCAAAGTTGTTTTGATGTGACCTTCCTAAAGTCCGTCACATAAATGGTGGATGTCGTATCCGCTTAATCTCCCGTATGAGATATTCACCACACACTGCGTTCCAGTGACTGACAGAGACAGGTGACGACTTAGCAACACAGCTACAAAGAGAGCTAAATTGGTAGAGTTTAGCAATTTAGTTTCTAGTCTACACTAATCATGGTCAGTAGCTAAAGATGCAATTTCAGCCAAGCATCCAATGGGATCTAGCATAACATGACATCATCAGAGGAATTATTTTGTTTGGTTTATAAGAGAACTGAGTAAATTAGTGCCTCTTATGTTATATATAGGGCAGAGGAATTCAAACGGAGATTAATACGGTGCTACTGTGAGCGCTTCCTCATCTAAATTCGGTTTGGAGAAATATGTGTGCTACACTAGTTTGGGTATCATTTTCATATTTAGGAAGACGCTTAGACGTTAGAAAGCATCGATTTTCCTAGTTTGTCTAGGGCCTTCTTTGTTTTCTTTCTTGACTAGTTCGTGTTGCTTTTGCTTGGTTTTCTTTTCTCCATTAGAAAATTCTTATATTATTCAACAGAAAACAAATAGTCAAGTACAAAAGTATATGTACTAACCGTTGCAGTAGTATCTGCAGCTCGTGGCTGCATTCCCTTTAGACCAACTACCCTGCAGAGTTTCAAGAAAATGCTGTTAGAATCTCGATAAGAGAATTGATCATCTCTGTCAGTAATCTATAGCAACCCTATATTATGCAGTGATCGTCCAAAAGAATGAAC
The DNA here is from genome assembly GCA_014058105.1 of Kingdonia uniflora. Lineage (NCBI taxonomy): Eukaryota > Viridiplantae > Streptophyta > Magnoliopsida > Ranunculales > Circaeasteraceae > Kingdonia > Kingdonia uniflora. Next base: position 1,165,552 of record JACGCM010000973.1, on the reverse strand, counting down.
TTCTGGAGTATTCCTCCAAAGAAACCAAAACTCAATACAAAAGGGCTCACTATGGCAGCTAATGCTTTTGGGGGGCAAAACACATTTATTACTGTACACAATCTACAATTGCTTTTGATTGGGTGCATTCTAGTTCCTCAAAAGTAAACATGAACATGCTTACATTTTTTTATAAGAAACTAAATATAAAGGCGGTTTCCCTTTTCTCGTTTCCTTGTATAAGTACAATATGCACCACGTATAAAACTGTAACCATCTCTCATATACATCGAAATCACACAATATAATGGCAAGAAAATAGATATCATATATGGGTCAGGATCGAGGGGAAACAAATTATGAGTTAGGTTGGGATCGGGGGACAAATTTTTTGACAAAAACTCCTACAGTATTTTGAAATCATCTTTAGATAATAAATAAAGACTTGATTTTTTGGGAGGATAACCTCTCCAACATAGAGATCATCATCACAAAAGATAAGCTCTTTCTGAAAGTTCCAAGAACATCAAATGTGGTTCAACAAAATGGACGGCTAAAAATCTTTCAAATTTTGCAATTCCTTTTTAGAGGTATTCGAAAATTCACAAGGTTTGATTTTTGGTGTGAATGATCTCCGTGTCAAAGAGAATATCCTCTCAAAAAATCAGAAATTTTTATTCATTATCTAAACTGAGATTTTAAAATACTGTTGCAAAATTCTTTGTCAAAATTTTCGCCCTCCAATCCTGAACCATCATATATAGAGAATACGACATTGACACATACACATTTCAATATTGATCTTTAGCGTTATACAGTGATATTGCTAACTAAATATAGTATTTTATAAGAATTAGTTCATCTTTTTAATCTTGGAAACTTTGAGGCAAGTATCGCGGTAATTGGTGATATTGGGGGTATATCCCCACGCTATAGGTTATTAGAAAGTTCAAGTTTATTTTTTCCAAAACACAGTATCTTTGATTGGCGTTTTTGGTGTGTTGAAACTGATAAAGAAACAGGAGCGCAGATATGAAAACCCTTGAAACTATCAAGGGAAAATGTACTTCATCGCATACACATACCATCCACCCCGTGGAGCATCTGAATAAGAACTTGGATCCATAGGATCCAAGTCATCATCATCCGCTTCTGTACGCCTTCTGCTGTCTCTTTTATTGCCTTTTCCCATTGGGGGTTTTGAACTGGACCTGGAAATAGAAATTAACATTGAAAATTCTGATAATATAGACTATGGTGGCAGTTGCCGCTCATTGATCATTCCAAGATATTTAGAAAATAAATGCAGGTCCTAGTGATGTAATATTATTTTATACCATTTATAAGTGTGCAGATAGAATTATATCTTCAAAGATTTGAAGGTCCTACAACCATTTTAGGGTTGAGTACTTTCAGAACAAACAAAGTGACTTCATGTTATCTAAATGTTTCATACAATGTCTCTAGAAAAATAGGCAAAGCCCAAGAAAAAGATCGTATTTCAATCTCCTTAGGATGTGTGGAAGTACAAAAATGAAACAATTTTATGCTAGTAAACAATTAAAAGTCCAAAGCTCACCAACTGCGATAAATGAGAGAAGCTAGACAGTAATTTTATGTTATGCAAATTGCTTGAGAGTTTGAGCCGTAAATTACTTCTACAGTGTTTGGAAGAACAATCAGGACATGACAAAATTTTATTTGAGTCCGGTAGATTCAAGTTTAAGAGAATTCGATGAGGTCTAAGAGTGAGTGTACTTTTATTTTTTCTTACAAACATATAAAGCAGAACATTTTGGGGGTGGAGTTGTGTTGCAAGTCAAAGTGTTAGATGTCCTCTTTAAATTGTTTATGGGGTCAAAAGGATATTTCCATGATCTTTTTCCATATCACTGAGTTAGATAGTAAAACAAAAGCTGGCATACATAAGAAATAATACCCATGCTTGGACACCATTTTATTTGAATCGTTAGCGTCTGTAGTATTGCTCGAGTAATGCTGATTGCTCAAATTGGATACCAAGTATTGCTGATAAGGAAGATTGAGGAGCCTGCAACAAAACTAGCAACATAAGCTAAAACTGAAAGCATTATGTTATATGAGTTAATACCAACTGTATCTGTATTTGATATATCTAACAAGATAAGCTAGTACACAGATGCACCATATTATGCCATAAATGCCTAAAGATTTTTATGGTCCAATTTTTTTGAAGAACTGGGGACTTTAATTTTGATGGGATAGTTGCCATATAACAGATCATCCCACGCATATTATATCAGAAAGCTCCACCTAGAAAATCGGCCTATATTGCCAATCAACTAAACAAATGCACCCTGGCGACAGGAATTCGTCATGGACAATCTCACAATAATGTGAAATAGAATAAGCTCCTACCAACATATCATCTAGGAACTTAATCACCCTAATGAACTAGCTACAACAAAATCCAAACACTAGCTCAAAAGAGTCTAACCCACCACCTCTCTCCACACCAGAACTGCCTTCAATCTCATCTTCAGAAGAGGACTATGTCCACTCTTGAAGATGATACCTCCTCCATCCCATTCTCCGCTCGCAACACCCAAGTGAGCTCTTTCTTTTCCTCGCCTTCAATTAAACACAGCCTTTCAACCACTTTTTCCTTGTAGTTAGCGATGTTAAGTTCAAGGGCTTACATATCCGTTGTTCCTTCAAGGCTCCAACCTCTCTTTAATTGACAGTTCCACCTCATCACCACCCCTCCTCACAACTTACAATACCTTCTGAGTTTTTATTCACTCCCTTTGTCAGGTACTAATCAGGTTGGTTCCTTCCTAATTTGATCATTTGGCGTAGCTTTATGGCTGTCTTTCTCTCTTCATCGTCTTTTTCTTCCTTTGATTCTGCTTAGAGGGAACACTTATTTGAGTATCCCATCAGACATACATCTTCCTTTTGAACATCTCCAGTGAAAGGCTGCGAAAGGATCATGAGATTCAAACAATGCCTGAAACCTCTGAAGTGATCTACCCCAACCAATTTTCTTTTAAACACTACCGCAGTTCTTTTTACCTTGTTCCCTTCTATCCCCCGCAACTTTTGTTTTGAAGCGAAAAAAGCAGTACTCACATTATGTCGTATCGAAGTCTCTCATTTATCACACACGTCCTTTCTACAAAGAGTTTTGTAGTTGCACTACGACCTCCAGCATCTCAACCTCCACCATCGCCGTGACCATACCCCCTGAATCCAAAATCGATAATCGCCTAGGAAGATGGTTCCCACCACCACCCATTACTTTCAAACGAATTGCCGATAAATCTCGAAGATTCCAAAAGTCTGAGTAAACCTCAATAAGACCACATAGTATTTGCCAATACCACTAAAATTATTTGGCGTTCATAAATTAAATGAAATACTAACACTCGAATCCATACAGAATTATTCCTTAATCTAGTTTTAATCTGTTTTCACCAAAGCAGTTAGCATGAGGCCTCCATGGCTGGATCAACATCTTTCTATTATTTTCTCCTAAAACCCCCGCTTTATTAATCTCTTTAACCTCCTCCAATTTATGTACAAAGAACAGCGGTCTGCATTTTCAAAAAAAAGGAATCAATAGCATCTCTTCCTTACCTGCAGCCTTTAAGATCTTTTCTCCAGTCCCTTGCCAAGACATATTACAATCAACTAGGTCACAGACAATAGCTTTTGCCCATCTCCCATGTTATCAATCACTTCCTCTCCCGCAACTGAACCCTATTCAGCCATCAAGATGCCTCCACCTTGCCTCTCATAACGACACCTTCTATACCTTTACATTTGCTTTGAGACCATGGGAAAGAGCAGTCCACCTTTCCCTCCCTTGCTGTTAGGGATACACAATATTCTTGGTCTAGATCCCTTCCCTGCTTCCCACATTTGAAACCTCACGTAAGTCCTGCAGTGATTAACCATGACGTGCACTATCAAAACACAACTACGTCTCCTCCATTTCCAGAAACTATCGTCTTTCACACCTTTATTTGCACTGATAAGTATGTAAGCAAACCAATTAGCTACGTCCATCCCAGGAACCAGCCTAGCCGAAAGATATCGGCAGTTTCCTCCAACACCACAACTAAATTGTTCCCCATCATCTTGGGTTCAGCCACGTAAACCTTCCTTTCAATTGTTACCTTGCAGGGAGCCATGCAGCAGGCCTTCGGTCGAATGGAAAAACTCTCCCTCTAAACCGTTAAACGGCAGCGTGGGGGGACCTCCTCCAGGACGATGAAAATCAGCATAGAAACTTGACCTACTTTAGTTCTGAAAACACCAACTAAAGCCCCATAGGCAAACTCTAATATAATCCAATTCCCCCAAACCACCCACTTCATTCGCATACAAACTGTGTATCTAATCCACAATCAAATCGAGAGTAACCTAATTTTAAGAATTGGCGGGATGATTTCCCTTTTAGAGCTTCAATTGCTCAAATACTTGATTTCAATTGAATTCCTCTCAAACCCTAAGTCTCTCTTACAAAAACTTGGATCCCTCTAAGATCACTTTATCTTGCCTAGCCTTGCCCCTTTATGAGGGTTACAAGTTTCCTAGTTACAAAATAGGACAATTATGCCCTTAAACGCCTAAAACGATAAGCTGAATCGTGCCTTTGTTCGAACAAAAATGAGTGTATTCGAACAGACTTTTAGTTTGTTCGAACAAACTAAAAGTCTATTCGAATAGACTTTAACAAAAGTCAAAAAAATGACTCAGATCCTCCTGGATCAATATCACTTAATGAGGTGGCCTTTTATCTTTGCACATTGAGACCATCCTCCAAAACTCAAAAGACCTTGCTTAAATTGCTGTCGCCAACACTTGAAGGATTTCACTCTTACAAAAGTATATTATACAAACAAAAAGTAAATAAGAAAGGAGAAGGGCGGATATGTGTGTGTGTGGTGTGTGTGTGTGTGAGAGAGAGAGAGAGAGAGTGAGTGAATATGGCAAGTTCAGCCCACTAATCACTAACCACGTAAATGTAAATGTGCATACAGAAATAGGATTTCAAAATCCACTGAAGGTGCCAACAACTCTTTTATTTTTGTGTTCACAAATGGTTTAAACGGCAAGTTTAGACTACCTAAAATAAAGTTAAGAAACAGAAAAAGGGCTGTATGATAGTATGGGAAACCAAGCTAGAATAACTTGTGGCATAAACGAAACAGTTATTATTGATGTACCTTGTGCAATGATTGCAGTAACCCCACTTTTGAATAAGCCCAGCACCCCACCCACTGCATCCTATGCATTTTGGTGGCATCAATGACTGATTAGTCCCATTTCTAGTTTCTGTGTTGCCAGATTGTGCTGTTTCAATTTGTTGTGGTGGAACCTGGACTGATGAATCTGGTCGCTCCCACTGTGATATGTGTGTCTTTATATTGTAGTAATACTTCCGGCCTGTACCATAATCACAGTTAGACTTTAGATCATTGTAAGAAAAATATATTGAAAGGGGAACAGATTCTACAAATCAAGAAGCCTCCAAAAATAGAGACCTCAGGAAATCAACCATTACAAGAGAAAACGAAAGTGGCAGCCTACATAACCAGACACTAAGCAGAAGCCAAGAAAAATAAAATAGAGAAAGATATATATCGAGAACCAAAGGCCAAAACCGTATTCTCACACTAAGGAATAACTGGGAGATCAGAATGCTAGAACTAACGATAGTTTATTCCAACAAACGCTTGGTTAAATTTATGGAAAAGTTAATAATACCACTACATAAAGCATCACACCGCCAGCCCAAACTGAAACACCTACTCAAATTTATGGAAAAGTTGAAATCACAATAAAATCAGAAAACCCTAGCAAAACTCACTCGTATCCTCCACACCAAGCAGGCTATTATTACAAACATTTATCCTTAGCCCCTACACATACAGGATATAAACTGATAATCATCCAAAAAGGACAGATCATAAGACGAATCAATAACTTCTAATGAATTGTCATCAAACTGGAGAAAGAATACTCCACTGAACATCACCAGGGTGATGCAACTAGTCAGGTATAGTTTTTTTAAAATCATCAATTACATGCAGGGACCTCATTGTAATAGTGCTAAAGTCACTTTTTTATTATTATAATTAATACGTGAATGGAATTGGCTCACAATTATCTCATTTCATTTTATTTGTTTCTCTTCCTTCAACTTTCTCTGATTCAAATTTCTCTTCCTTCAAATTAAGATTCACATATCAACGAGTGGTTGTGCAATTGTCTCATGATTACAGAGTAAAGGCTGTGATAGTCTAGGTCTCTAGGAAAGTTGCAACTTGCAAGTGCGAAACAACCACATGGCAACGGAGGGATCGCAGAAAGAAATCAAAAATTGCAGAAGGTTTGTTTATAGTGCAAGTTATACCTCAGAATGCTTAGTAAGTTACAAGAGAACACATTTTTCTAGGGACAAAGGGTTTTTTGTTATTCATAGCCCCATCTTGATTTTGTAGAAGGGTTTCTAATGAGGAAACCATACTCGATTGATCATAGGGTAACTCAGCGTTTACCGAAGCCTGCCCCAGGTTACGCGGTGCCTCAGGCTATTTCTCATCCTTAAGGCTTACTTGTACTTTAGGTTATCCCAAGGTGTACTCAAGATTAGTTGCAGGGTAAGATAGTAGTCTCCAATCTACTTTAGAGAAATCACAAGCATCTAAAAGTATCAACCAGGCTTCTCAAGATTTTCCATGCTTTTACATAATGTATTTTCACTAACCAATGTTATTTCATATTGATAGAAAACTACTAACGCGGAAGCGATTAACAAAAAAACAAACTACTTTGCTTGAATTAAAGACTGATAATAAACTAGATCTCTCTACCAAACAGAGCCTTTCTCTCACTAAAGCTAACATCCAAAATAAACTAAGCTTAGGCTCTCTTTTATAGGAGAATAGACCTAGCACAAATAGAAATCCTAGCTAAACTCTAATTGAGAGACTTCTCCTGATTATAATGCAATTAAAGTAAATAGCAAGAACTAAATAAGAAGGTGCGCACACGACATACGAAACGTGTTATGCATGGTCGTGGGTACGACCATGTGACTTATCACATATAATACCACCCAGAGGGATGTTGTGACGGCCTACCGAGCGCCGGGCAAATCCACCCGAGCGTTTTGAGATCTGACCTTGGATATATGTTCTCTATATCCTAATATAGCTGCACGCCAAGTTTCGTCGAAAACGAATTCGGTTAAGGGGGCGAAAAGAGCCAGTACGCTTCGCCTCCAGTTTTAACGTTTCCTTTTGGAATTAAACTATATACTTAGTAGCTATATTAAGGAAGAACCTTGGTCCAAACCTCCCCATGACTAAAAGAGCATTAATTCTTGGTCATCAAGAATCCCGGCTCATGGGCTATCTACAAGGGATAGTCATGAGTTCTCCTAGGCCTAGGGAAGGCTAGGGGACATTGCCTCGCAATGCGGGCCACTTTCCAAAAAGGGCTTTATGTGGCGCCGCTATGCCCCATGGGCTACCCGAGATGCACCGCCCCTTATAGATGGACAATATAAATAGTCCAGGCTCGTCGCCCCTTCATATATGAGTCCCATATCTGAAACCCCGCATATAGAGCTACCCTGATCCGCTACAGGACAGGTGTGCTTTCCGTACCTCGTGCGCGTCACGAGGGATTACGTTGTAGGGATTATTGAGGGAACCTTCAGCGTTGTTGCCTATTCCGAATACATATTCGATGTCCCCTCACGAGTATCCAGGATTGTCCGGATGTCGCTCTAGCATCCGTGGGATATATTCTACTGGCGCGCCGCGCCCGTGAAGATGGCTGGTACACGCCGACGGCACGTGCGTGTACGCCGCACGGTTCCTTATTCCGCTGTGCTCTGGGCACTGTAGAGGCAGACCCGGGCTGGGCTGGGCCGTGACAGATGTGAACCCTTAAAATACATTTTAGACATCAAAGTAAATTTGCAGGTACTGGTGAACATAATTCCACTTCAGCTGATCCCAAAACTGATCCCAAGCAGGATGTTGTTAAAGAGAGGCCTGCGGGAGCTCTTATCATAATGCTAATGATGATGAGTTTCAACTAACCAAAAGTGCATTGAAGAGACTGAAAAAAGATGCAAAGCAGGATTGACAAGGAGGTCGGAACTGGAGAGGCTAGACGATCTTCTTCTCCTATCAAATACTTGGGCACCAGAACTGGGGGTTAACAGGCAACCAGAAGGAACCAGGGAGAGCTGAAGAGTTCAATCAGGAGCAGTGCTACTCCATTGAGGATACCTCAATGATTAATATATTATGTTAGAATACAAGGGGGTTGAATGACATTATTAAACAAAGAGCTGTTAGAGAGCTTAACAATAAATAAAGGTGTCTATCATTGGTTTCGTGGAGACTAAGGTTTTTCAGTTGACAACAAAGATAAAATTTGCTCAAAGTATCACATCGGGTGGCAGTATGGTAGTTTTGCTTGATTATGAACATGCTATTTTGGGCAGACTTTGGCTTTTGTGGGATCCTATGGTCCTAAAAATGGATTCTTGACAAAATGAATCAAGCTATTTTCGCTAAAAATAAGAGAATCCGTAGTCGACTCTTCATTTTGCCATTAAGGCATATTTGAAGAGCGAAATCACTACAAGTTGCTACATGCGACTCGCCCTCTTCAGGTCAAATTGCCGAAAGTAACAATTCCTTACCAAATTTGACAACTTCATTTAACTCGCAAAAAACATAACCAAAATAATTTCCATGGACAAGATAGGCAGCACAAGGGAAAAGAAATTGCTGGGAAACCACAACTGGATGCCAATATTAAGGACAACCAAGGGGGGGGGGGGGGGGGGGTCCTCAAGGCACCTTTACTAGCTGAAGTAAGTGTTCAAAGTTCAGTCTTCTTGATGAAGAGACTGGGGATGAGAGAGAATACCATTTTTTTAGAATGTAAAAATAATTTATTGAACAACGGACCGAAACTTTCTGAGATGGAAAGATTACAACCCGAAGGCAAAACAAAAGAAAAAGCGATACAAAGCTCTAAACAACACAATGCATCCACACAAACTAAATATTTCCACCGTGTCACAAGATTATGCCTCGTGGGTCACGAGGCCATGTACTTGTTATTTTCTTTATAAATTGATGTTAGGGGTTTCTTTGTTAGTTAGTTCTCTTGTTTTGAGTTGGGGGTAAAACTCTAGAAACCCTAGAATTAGAATTAGAGATAATTTTGGGCTTTTACAATCGTAGTAATTAACACAGAGAGCTTATGAACTGGCTAAATAACTTTTGTTGACCTTATTAAAAACAACAACGAAGCTTCTTTTGTGTATGACTGCAGCAGTTACATTCATAGAAGACTATTGTGAAATAACTTGGTTACCATATCAAACAACATGGCCTTACCATGGGCTGTATTAGGAGAGAGTTGGAGGGGAGCCTGTGAGACCATTTCACATAATAGATCTTCTAGACTGCACCCAAGCTGCTCGGCTGACTGACTGTAAAATTAGAGGTTGCTACTTAACCTGGAATAACAAGAGTATACTAGGGAAAAGAATAGCCAGTAAAATTGAAAGGGTGGCGGTCAATGCTCAGTGGCTCAGCACCTTTAATGCGTGTTGTGATGCGATGCGATCACGAGCAAAATACTGCTACTACGAATAGCGCGAATATTGCGATACTGTAGTAAAAAATTGTATATAATCCTAATATATGTGCATATAAATCTATATATGCAATATATTTATTAAGAAAATCATATAAAATATAATATAACATAACTAACAAATTTAGGTAATCCAAAATGGAAATGAATATGGTGTAAACTGATTACGCGGAAGCAAAATAATCATGAAAAACACTAATTACATTCAGTTGAGGGAAGAAATTAGGTTCTTAAGGAACCTTAATTTTACTTCATTAGAACTTTTTCTCAAACAAAAACTAATTGCTGAAAATAAAAGAGAACCCCTCTTTATAAAACTAAAAAGAGGGGTCAACTACTGTCATTTAGGGATGTGCTACATCAAACCTTCCCTCTTCTGAAGAATTCGACCACGAATTCAACCGGTCGGTGTACTCGAAAAATAGAACTGGATCCTTCTGCTAAAAATACGTCTCTGAAATTCACGAATCCTCTGAATCTGGCTTACCCAACCACTGCACCTTATACATATGATAGACCCCTTGCTTTGGCGTCTCATTTGTACTCCTCTCTAAGACAGTGTTAATACAGTCGAGCTCGTATTGCTGTGGAAGAGGGATTGGTAAAGTAATAGGCGGCACGTGATCTCCAACAAAAGGATAAAGGAGACTCACATTAACAACGTGAGAGCGTCTTATATGCCGTGGGAGGTTAAGCTCGTAAGCGTTCTCCCCAATCCTCTGAATAATATGAAAAGGACCCGTTCGTCGAAGGGATAATTTGGAACCCACACCGGAACGACGCTCCATCTTAATATATAGCATAACCAAGTCTCCTGGTTGAAAACTGACCTGTCGACGGTGTGTATCTGCTTGTGCTTTTTAGGAAGCATAAGTCTCTGCTAAACATGTATGTACACTCTCATGGATACGCTAGATCAAAATAGCAAATTCTGTAGCAGATGACGAAACTGGGAGTGTCGGAGGTATAGGTGCCAAATCTAGAACTGTATCCGGCGAACGCCCCTGGACAATCATAAATGGAGACAATCCCGTCGATCTGTTCACATAATTGTTAAAAGCGAACTCTGCTTGAGTTAGAGCAAACACCCAATCCTCTGGACTATCCCCAATTGTTGCTCGAAATAGGTTACCCAAGCTCATGTTAATTACCTCAGTCTTCCCATTTGTCTGAGGATAAAATGTTGTGGAAAGCTGTAACTTAAAAATGAAGATAGCCCCACAATGACCTCCAGAAATGACCCGTGAACCGAATGTCCCTATCCAACGTAATTGACCGGGGAATACCATGTAAACGAACAATCTCCCGAAAGTACAAGTAAGCAACATGAGAGGCATCATTTGTCCGAGAACAAGGAATGAAATATGCCATCTTGGAGAACCTATCGACGACGAAAAAAACTGAATCAAGACCATCTGTTGTCATTGGTAACCCTGCCACGAAATCCATAAAGACGTTCGCCATGGGGCCTCAGGAATGGGCAAGGGTGTGTATAGGCTGGTGTTTTGCTGAGTCCCCTTAGCTGTCTGACAAGTACAACATCGCTGAATGAACTGGTTGACATCACGCCACATATTAGGCCAAAAATATTTGTCTCGCATAGACGAAATAGTCTTAGCCACTCCAAAATGACCGCCGAGTCCCCCACTATGTATCTCAGCTATGACAAAATCTCTAACTGATAATGCAGGGATGTAAAGAGTAGACTCACGGAACAAATACCCATCATGTATAGAGTACTCACCACTCACTCCCTCATGTGCGAGACAATCACTAAAAACATGACTGAAGAACTCATCGGTAACATATAGCTCACGTAATGTCTCAAACCCAAACACCGAAGCTCGGAGAATAACCAGAACCTCCTTGCGCCTACTCAAACCATCTGCTACCGTGTTCTCTTTCCCCTTGACATGCTAAGTACTGAAAGTATAGTCTTGGAGAAAGTTAAACCACATCGCTTGTCTGTCAGTCAGAAGTGACCCACTGCTGACTGTGCATATGGCGCAATGCATCATGATATGTGTGGAGAATAAAGTCCATGTGTACCAGACAGTGTCTCCAATGAGTTAGTGCACGAACAACTGCTAGAAGCTCAATATCATACGTGGAATAACACAAATGTGGACCTGAGAGCTTCTGAGCAGGCTTCCCCCCATGGGAAAGAACTATCCCAATGCCAGTCTTGCACGCATCTGTGTGTACATGGAACAACTGTGTAAAGTCTGGTAGCACAAGAACTGGGGCCAACGTCAATCTACCCTTGATCGTTACAAAAGCCGCAGCTGCCTCTGGCCCCAGACGAATGGGACGTCTCTCATCAAATCATCAATAGTGCCATGATAGTACTAAAACCCTGAATAAACCTTATGTAAAACGTAGCAAACCCGTGGAAACTCCGAATCTGTGAGGGCGATGTAGGAACCGGCCAATCCCTGATAACTTGAACTTTGTTGTCGTCAACCCTTATACCGTCAGCTGACACCACAAATCCTAAAAACTGTACTGAGTCGACCATGAAAGAACACTTCTTCAGCTGAAGGAATAGCTTGTGGTCCCTAAGGACTCCAAGAATAGTAGTGTTTTGCTCTAAGTGCTCCTCCTCTGTCTTATTGTAGATCAAATATCATCGAAATACACAACAACAAACTTGTTGATGTACTTGCGCAACGCCTCTGTCATCAACCTCATAAACGTCGACGGGGCGTTTGATAGGCTAAAAGGCATGACCATTCACTCGAATAGACTATCCTTTGTTTTGAACGTCATCTTCCATTCATCACCTGGCCTCATACGAATCTGGTAATACCCGCTGCGAAGGTCTAGTTTGGAGAACACCCTAGCCCTATGCAAGCTATCAATCATATCCTCTAGCTACGGGATCGGGAAACGATACTTAACCGTTATCTTGTTGATAGCCCTACTATCAACACACGTCCGCCAACTGTTATCCTTCTTAGGAGTCAAAAGGGCTGGTACTGCACATGGCGACATGCTCTCTCTAACTAAGCCCTTGTCACATAACTCAGAAACCTGGCGTTATAACTTTGCATGCTCCGCAGGTGCCATCCGGTAGTGAGGTAAATTCGGGAGTGGAGATCCTGAAACAAAATCAATAGCGTGTTGTATATCATATAAGAGCGGTAATCCATTGTCTGGAGGCTCCTAACATACATCACTGAACTCTGCAATAATTGATTGCAAACAAGAAGGGACAGACGTAGGGGGTGAACAATACATACTGACGAGGGCATAATCCCTACCGTAAGATCGAGCATCGGCGATGAAACTGGCACGCTCACATCGCACAGTTGCGATAAGTGTAGGAGGAGGCATCGGCTCAAGGACAGCTTTCCCATTTCCCCAAAGGAAGCTAAAAGTATTCGTCTCCCCATCATAACGGATTTTCCTGTTGAACATTCACAGTCTCCCAAGTAGGATATGACAAATATCCATATCAACTACCGAGGTGTAGATAGTATCCTCCTAAGTGTCACCCATCGTGAATGTTAACACACACTCATCTTCGGAATGCTTTCCTTGTCCTGGAGAGAGCCAAGTGAGAACAAACGGTTCTATGCTTGGGAAAGTCTCTAACTTTAGCTTCTCCACTAGCTCCTTGGCCACCAAGTTTTCGGTAGACCCACAATCAAGGATTACTTCACAAAGTCTTTCCTTTGCTATGCAACGTGTACGGAAGATGTTGTTACGGAGTCAAGAATTTGGGCTACTCGGGTTAAACCTCAACATTCTGTTTACCGAAGCACATAGGGGTAGGCTATGAACGCCGTTGCAGGAGTCGGGGCTTTGTTTGCTGTGGTTGGTGAGCAAAACTTGTTGTTTTGGCATCGGTTGGGACTGTGCTAGTGGCAGTACCGATAACGGCGCTGTCGCTGTGGTGGTCAGTTGTGCCGAGAGAGGCAGGTTTGGGGTTTGGATAGGAACTACCAGGGCCGGTACGCATGCAGATGGAAGAAGAGATATTAGTGGGCCTCCTTTTACTTCCCAGCTTTGTTTTTTTTGTTTCGGTATTTGATGAGGTTTGGGCCTGAGTGGTCGGTGTGGTGTATTGAGGTGGGCTTGGGCCCGGAGAGCTGATTCTGGATCCGGCCTAGCAGGGTTGGTTTTGAACCCGGACCATACAGATCAAAAGGAACCCATCCAAGGTTCGTCTCTCCCACGACTGCCCTGTTTGCACTGTTTGCAAGCGCAATTTTTGTCGCAGATTCATCACCGTCCTTGATTGCCGTAGTTGCACCTGCTCCGTCAGCCGTATTGGGTTTCACCGGGGGGTCGATTAGGCCGTATAACGGCAATAATTTGCTCGGATTTTTAACCGTCATGGCCGTAACGTGCTTACGCGATTTGTGTCGATCCGTAACGTTTGGGACGCCAGAGAACTCCTCGACGGCATGGGGGAATGGGGTAGACCGTACCGATCTTCATCTCCGCAAGTTCGTATGATTGTTTGGAGCAATTCAGTTTGAGCACTCACGAGTTCTAAAAGAAACTCGTATCTCGCATTCATCTCGTCGAATCAAAGGATTGAAAGGTCGCTCTGATACCACTTTAGTGTAAACTGATTATGCGGAAGCAAAATAATCACGAAGAACACTAATTACATTCAGTTGAGGGAAGAAATTAGGTTCTTGAGGAACTCTAATTTTACTTTACTAGAACTTTTCTCAAACAAAAACTAACTGCTGGAAAATAAAAGAGATCCCCTCTTTATAGAACTAAAGAGAGGGGCCAACAACTGTGGGAAACGACCCATCTAGGGATGTGCTACATCAGAATAACTGAGATATCTACATATACTAAGTACTAGCTAACAAACATACCTTGGAATAATAATAAGCGTTACCAAGTAAAAACTAACAAACCATAACTAGGAAATTCAAATATGTCAAGTACCAAATTAATACATCTGGTTGAGGGGATTTCTTGGAATGTATGTGTTTCATATGTTAGGATTTACTTTGAATGAGGTAATTGAGTATCTCGTTTCCCACATCTCCTTTCTTAATCTTATTAGGAAGTTTATACTTGTAATTGTATTATATATTAGTATAGTATAATAGATTTAGAAATTGTGTATTATATAGTCTTTTTCGCTTAGTATTAATGTATACTCGCACAAATATTTCCTTGTGCTTTCTATTGTGTTTCAGCTGGTTTTTTGTATTTGCGCTGCATTAGGAAATACGATAATATGCGACAAAAATCGCAACGCATCTTCATCCGGTCGCATTTAAGGGGTTGCGATGGATATGCGATGCGATTCCAGGTCGCATCAAACGCATTTGTCGCATTTGAAAGCACATCTTACCTTGACCTAAACCAATCAAGTTCTTCAGTGTATGGACTGAAAATCCAAAACTTTTAGCAGCTGTACAAGTTACTTGGCACTACAGAGGGGATGGCAATGATACTTACAAGTTCATGGTCAAGTTAAAGCAGGTTAAAGGAGCTCTTAAGAAGAAGTTCCACAGAGGGTATGCTAACATGGATGCCAGGGTGGCGGATGCTATGAATGCCCTTGAGATTCTGCAAAATAATTTACAACTAAATCCCCCAATGCTGATCTTTTCATAGAAGAGAAGAGTGCCTTCAGTGAATTTATAGAACTTGTCAAATCTGAAGAGACCAAGAAAAGACAGAAATCAAGAGTACAATGGATTGAGCTTGGTTTTGGGTTTGGAGAAATATCCTTAGCTGCAGATCAGAGGATTACACATATACAAATTGGTAATGGTAAAAAATACAGTGTTTAGGTTAGATCCCTGGCACCCTAGTGGTGTTCTATCTAGTCAGTTTCAGTAACTGTTCAGGTATGACTCAACCTTATTATTGCTGAAAATAAATGGAGCATTCCAAAAATTGAATTTATCAATAATCTGATAAATGGAGATACAATGATGATGAAATAGGACCCAAAATGATAACAAGGATGAATATGTGTGGTCTGTTACTACTACTGGTGAATTTCACGTTAGAGATATATATGAGTTCCTTAGGGAGAGAAAAAACCCTTATGCTATCATATTGTTTGGTTTTCAGGTCAGATCCCAAGGCACACACTCTTAGTTTGGCTGGCTCTTAACAAGGCTCTAACGAATCGAAGCAGGCTGTTGAAGTGGGGAGTTGTTAACATATCCAAATGTCTACTCTGTTGGAATCACAGCAAGGATGAGGACCATTTGTTCTACAATTGCCCTTACAGAAAATTTGTATGGACTTCTCTACTTCAGAAACTCAACTACAATAGACAAAGCACTGGTTGGATGGATGAAGTCAATTGGTGCTGCACTCATTTTACTGGGAACTCTTTGAACACTAAGGTTATGAAGCTGACTTTTTGTGCCTTTGCTTACCATATTTGGAAGAAAGAAATGATAGATTTTTTCAGAATAGAGAGAAGACAGCTGAAGCAGTAGTTAAACACATCATTAAAGCTATCAGAATGAAGATAGCCAGTTATAAAGAGGAGATTGAAGATAACGGTTTGAACAGACATCATTCAGAATTGGAGTGTCCCTGTTACATACATGGAAGGTTAATACACCAATCCAGTACAAATGGGAGAAGCCCCCATATGGTACATTTTCCATCAACACAGATGGGGCTATTACTGAGGTTGATAGCTATGGTGGTCTGATTAGAAACAGGAATGGATATCCTTTAGCAGCTTGTGCAGGCACTTGCAAAGCTTGCTCCATCACTGTACTTCTTGACATCAAACATGGGCTGTTACTTGCAAAGAACAGAACTGCAGGATTATACAGATTCTACTGCTGCTCATAAACTGATCACTACTGAAACTATACCACCTTGGGATGCTAAAAACTAGTGCTGGACATCAAGAAGAATATGGGAACATTTGAATCAAACTCAGTGCTACACATATAAACGGAGACCAACTGAAGGGCTGACCTACTAATAAAACTAAAGCCATCACAGGGATATTTTACTATCAAACCAGATTTAACACAGAGTTGCAGAATATGATGACAAGAGAGGATGCACCTACTACAGGCCTCACTGTAGACTATTGAAAAGGCAACTGTTATATGAGCGCAAGAGCACATTAGGTTTTGTCTGCTAGTGTAATTTTGATTTAGGTTGGCAGTGATTTCTTGATGGAACTCCTTATGATAAGCAATTTATCTTGGACTTCCTTGTGAGAAAATTATTGTAATATTGAAATTTATACAATATTTAGAATCCCATGCTTCGCAAGGTAATAGATATTGTTTGAAACCCTATGGACGTGCAATATTCTTTATCAATAACATAAGTAACTTCTGAATCAGCATGCCATATCAAGTCCTAACATCGACTTTAAGTATGTGAGAGCATTGTTTAAACATACCGGTCGCTTCATCCAATGTCTCTTGCCAATCTTGTGGAAGAGCTGGAGTTACTGGAGATTGTGAAGTAGA
Organism: Kingdonia uniflora; assembly: GCA_014058105.1. Classification (NCBI taxonomy): domain Eukaryota; kingdom Viridiplantae; phylum Streptophyta; class Magnoliopsida; order Ranunculales; family Circaeasteraceae; genus Kingdonia; species Kingdonia uniflora. The sequence continues at coordinate 1,148,450 of JACGCM010000973.1, read as the reverse complement.
AGTACCCTCGAAAGGCCACTGCCATTGGCTTTTCCCAGTATTTATATTATAGTAATACACAGAACCGGTCGTAGGGTCCTTCGCATCAACCTACAAGAAAATGTACTTAACTAAGAAAAGCAAAAACGAAAGAAATGAACACGAAAAAAAACTAAGGAAGCATCATCACAGCATCTCAGCATTTGAGGTTGCATACAAATTGTTAGATATCGTGATTTATGTTGATTGTGATGTCCGGGATCACTGTAGTATAGTACAGTCTGATTCAATCTTTAATTATTTTAATATATGGCACCTAGTACGAGTTAGTTTCCTACTAAGACTAGTAGTTTTCTCAATTTAAATCGCTCTTTAGGGTGATTGCAATTATCTCTTGTAAGAAAATACATAAAACTTTAAAAGCATATAGTTATTAATTGCGCAATTTGAATCGATCCCCAAACATGAAAGAACATCTAATCTGATTGATCCACAACCTTGAGGATGCCCCACACAATACATAAGTTCAAATACAGTCTGTGTCTGATCAATGAATATTTAATATGAAACTTATTCATACAAAAACATTGGAAAATCAAGAGTTACCCAATCATAAAGGCAAAAAATAGTAATAAATAACACTCACCCATCCAGGAGGCAACTTCATAACAGCTACATTTTGAGTCGACTGAATCTCATAATTCTGAAATTTAAACTTCACAGTGAATTACTAAACAGCTAAATCAAATAATGAAAAAAGACAACGAGAAACTTCAACATGTAGAGAACTAAAAGGAAGATTATGCCATCATATATAAGTGTCCATGGATACAAGTATCTATAATAACATAGCAAACAGCATGTGTATTTCAATTGTTTGACACTGTTGATATACTAGTAAACCATAGGATGTGGCTTGCAAATGACCAAGAGATGAGAGATGGAGTTTGGTTTGGAAGGGAGAAAAGAAGAAAAAGAAGAAGGACGAATGGACATTTTTTGTGTTTTAGCTTTTAACTAAGCCTATCTAAGACACTCCCTATGGTCGTTTGATTAACTTAATTGGGAAATAGATATCTTAAACAGTACAGACTCCTTGGTTGCCTAGCAGTGTGCAGTTTCCTGGTTAGTTCGGTTTTTATTCTCGGTTGTTTGAGTGTGTGAGCTGGAAACTCTAGTTAATAAGTTAGCAACCACTATAAACAAAGGACTGGCCCTTCATCAACAAAAGAAAATGAAGAAGTGTAGCAAGAAAGGGAAATGTGAACTTGCATTGTAAGTTGAATTAGGAACCCCCTCTCTAGCATCTTTAAAAATTCCTCTTGCTTTCAACCTCTGCTTCAAGTATTCAGGCAACTCTTTTGTAATAACTTTTGATTCAGATCCATTCCCTACCTCAGCAACTTCTGAAACTATTTCATTAGCACTAACTCCAGATTTTCCTGAAGCATTAAAACGGATAAAGAGTTAACTTCTTCATAAGAAATTCATGAAAATAATACATTACTGAAATTACCGGAAGTGGGAATAGAAGTCTTTAATGCAGCATAATGAACATTTCCGCCTGGTACACCGTATCCATTTCCAATTTCCATATTGCCTGACATGACAGCTACGAGTTAGCTCTTCTGCACAAGATAAATAATACAGAACATCTCAAATCACTCTAAATTATGACATAAGATATAGCACAGAGCAAGTAAAATATGAAAAAGAAAATAAGTTTTACATTTTATAACGTGAAATGTATTTAAATAATTGTACATAGCATTGGAAAACATAATCAAATGCAAGAAAAACTTCACAAGCCGCGAGGCAATCACAGGATTTACAAGAGTAGAAAACAAATGTCAAAGTAAAACAAATTCCACTTTCTCAATACTTCACCGAAAACTACCGAGTACACCAAAGGTTCCTTGTAATTTTGGTCCACTTGAAAATCATGCCTTTACTTTTTAGCAGTAACTATGTCCTCTTCAACTCCTCTATAAATGAAAAGGGTCCCTTCCCATCCAAGGACATCATAAAATGACAACTGTTACAAACAAAAATGGTTCATTTACAGATTTCTCTACAGCTAAATTAGAATTCAACGTCCTAAAGCTTATAATAAAGAAGTTTTATTTATCAATGGCTGGGGACGTATGACCAGACAATGTATGTGTCAAAGTTATCTTTTTCTTTTGAAATGTAAAAGCAGGCTAAGGAGGCCATAACCACAATGCTAGTGGATTTTAAACTCAAGTGTATTGTGAAAACTCGCTCAGAACCAACTGGGATAATAGCTGGCACTTGCAAGTTTCTAAGTCATGCATAACCATGTATTTTGTGATCAAATTGCAGTTTCCTGCATCGATGTATGAACAATGTTGTTTTTTCATTTCTATTTCATTAATGATTATTAATATCACGAAATGACCCAATACAAGCAAATTACTGTTATCACGCTGTGGATGACTAATGGGATTCAAAGTAATAATGCTTTGTTGGCCAGCGAAATTTTGAACCGTGCAAAACTCAAGTGAACAGTAAAATGAAGCAAGACCATACAATCAAATAGCTATCTAAGAGGATACTTGTAGAAATATATAAGAGTCTCGTAAGTCTTGAGAGCTATAGAAGGATAGCAACTACATTAATGTAAACTTTACAAATTACCAAGACTGAGCTAAGCATAATGTGGGCAATAATTGCAATGCAAGTCCACATTCAAAGTAGGCCTAATCAAGGTAGTCAGTGCGTGTTGCAATGCGAATGCGACCCAGGCTAGCAAAATGCAACATGAACCTTGTGACCGCAATGCGACATATTGTGATCTGTTGTGATACTTTAGCAAAAATACTATATATGCACCTACCAAATATAAAATTATTAGCCATATGTGAGTTTTGTTGTTTCGTATTGAACAGAACAAAATAATAGAAATTGTATTTATGCTTTAAATTTAATGAAGATTTATTACATTAAGTATATATTGATTATATCTAGGTTTTGCGTTATATCGAGATTTAATATTTTTGAGTTGTGGGTTTACGTATTAGTTTCCGTAATCGATTTTTAAATTTTCTGGCTTATCTCATATGAATTTATAGTCGTGGTTTTAGTTTTAGCTTTAGATTTATTTCGTAACCGAGTTTTGGGGTTTAACAAATCTCCTAATCGACTTTTAGGTTTAATTTCTCACACACCTTCAAACTAGATTTTGCAACGCACCATTTGTTGCGACGTGTTACGAGGCGTTGCGGCATGTTGCAACGTGTTATGATAAAATGCGTTACAATTTTGTTACTATGGGGGCTGCAAGGCTTGTTTCATTGCGCCAAGAGAGTAGCATCAGACTACCTTGGGACTAATGATATACAGCTTGTTCGAGAGGAAGTTGAGGCTCTTAACACTTAAACTTGGTTGGCTAAACAACTTGACGGAAGAAGTCTAGGTAGAGGAAAAAAGGCTAGAGTTGATTGGCTTCAACTTGGAAATGACAACATTAATTTCTTATATAAAGCTATAAGGGCAAAAAGAGCTATTAATTCCATGTTAAGGATCAAAGATAAGAGGGAGGAAAATATTATTGAGCATATTGTCATTGTTGAGGCTACTATTGACTATTTCAGAGAAATCTCTAGGTCTGATCCTCATCATGATAATTGTAATAGTATTCTCAATTGCATTTCAAAGCAAGAGTTGACCATCTTAACCATGTTATCCTTACCATGCAAGTTACTAAGCAACTATGCTTATTTGACATGGATGACTCCAAGTCTTCAAGGCTAAATGGTTTTAGTTCAACATAGTTAGGAAATATAAAGGGCGACCTTTTTATTTTCTTTTTGCAACCAGGGTGATCAGGTGTCATAATTTATCACCATTTGCCCGACTAGTCCCTGGGGCACATGAGAACCTCTCCAACCCACATGTCGGATATTGATATTCTCAAATGAAGGATTTTTTTAGAGATCAAGAAATAAGAAGGGAAGGAAAATATTGATATTCCAAGATTCTAATAATTAGAAGCTTTACTACTCTTTATATTGCTCTTTATATAGCAGGGGGTTACTAAACTACTTCTATTACTAACCAATGTGGGACTAAAGGAGGAGTATATGTGTAGACACACTATATACTCCAACACTCCTCACGTTGATACGAGCGTATCAAGGTGGATGACAATAAGAGAACAAATTGATAGTCCCTCACAAAGATAACACTCCATCACTAATAAAATATTGAAGCTCCCCCTAATAAACCTTCTTCCAGTATTTCCTTTTGCAGCAGCAGAAACATTTCAAAACTTCACACATCACCCATGAAATCGGTGGCAAGAAAAATATCCGACTTGCCATTTTTCCCACACGTGGTTTCGTAACCTTAAGTTGTGAAATCGGCGGCAGGTACCAACTTGCCCATTTTCTCACGTAAGGATAATATGAATATCTTGAATAAATACTGAGGAAATAGAAACACTCAGGTATAAGTGAAAAGATAGTAAAAGAGAGAATCAGTCGAGGAAGAGAGAATCGCTAAAGGTAGAGATGATCACTCGAGAGAGGGAATGAAAAAAAAATACTCAAATAAATAATAATCATTCGAGTGAGAACGAACCACTTGAGGAATAGATGACCGTGGTAGAAGGAATTTAACATCTTCACCCGGTCCACAGAAAAAATCACAGCTCGCAACAGAATATGATAGAAAAGATCACATCTAGTGATATAGACCTCAAACCGCATTATTGATGAAAGAATAAGTAAAAAAATCATAGTGATTCAAAGAGAAATCACTAGAGAAAGCGATAAAAATCACCAAGGCTTGTCAATTTTCTCTTAAAAAAACTCAATTTTTGAACAACAGCTTGTGAACGGCGAAAAAGAAATAATATAATCACTAGAGGAAAAGAGAAAATCACTCTAAGAAATAAAAATTGCTTGAGGAGTTATGAAGCACTCGAGGAAAGAAACATCTCATGATCGTGGTGGAAGGTAGTTAACGCCTTCATCCGATCCAAAGAGAGAAATCTCATCTCGTGACATGTACAAAAAAAATCACCTTTCACGAAAAACAAGAGATAATCGAGTTCATAATAGATATAGAGATAGAGAGCTTAACTAGTCAATCAGGTCAAACTAAGTTGATGGGGGAAACGAAAGCGAAAAAATGAAATAATGTTAGGTCTACTTCAAGCGGCATGGCCGCCATTGTGAAGCGAAATAACGTTAAGGTTTTGCTAAATAAGAAGCAAACTTATAAAAATCCAAAAACTGGAAAGATTGGGAAAAAAAACTACATACTTTGGGTGTCTGACGACGACAAAGGTCGTCGCCAGCGTAAGCGTAAAACCCTTAAGTTGTCCACAAGATCGAATAGGCTCTTATACCATGTAAACATAAAAAGGGGAAGAAAATATTAATATTCCAAGATTCTAATTATTGCAAGTTTTACTACTCTTAATATAACAGGGTCACTAAACTATTTCTATTACTAACCAATGTGGGACTAATGGAGGAGTATATGTGTAGACATACTGTGTACTCCAACAAGTGCCACAAGATTGTTCTTGGTCTTGGAGGATCTCTTCACTTGATTGGTAATGGCCTGATGGGTAAAATAAAGGTTTTGGATAGACCCATTGCACAAATTTGGCATTCTTAAAAAAAGGTTCATCCTGAGTCTTACTAATAACTCACTTCTGCATCTTAACTTTTTAATGTTAAGGTCTCTAAGGTATGGATGCAAAGTGGGCAACACCCTAGCATTTATTAATCATTTTTGAAGATATTGGAGTAAATCTAGCCCCAAATATCAAGCTCTCATGGTGTAAAAGAAAATTGTTTGGACCTCAGAGGCAACTATACAGCAGCAGACACAGTGAACTACTTAAGGTCTACTATAATTATCCATAAACACTACCCATACCAAGCAATTTACAACTATACAATTGTAAATCCATAATCCATAATCCATAATCCATAATCCATAATCCGTAAATGAATTAACAGTGTGGAGAAATTCAAAAAGTTGCTTGACTACCCAATATTTCCCGGTTAGAGAAGAGTGTTGCAACAATATGTGTCTGTCCTATGTAATTCTGTAGAAGAGAGTGCAGGCTGCCCTTTTAGGGGATGCAATATCGCCCACTAGATAACTATGGCAACTGGTGGTGGATAAGAGCCTTTATACTAGGACAATTACAGGCATTGAGCTGGAGATTGAATGAATTAATAGCATAACAATTTCTTCTTTTCTGACATGTAATCTGCCTTCTCTTCATTTGGTTTCCATGTTTGAAAGTGCAGAAACAACATTTCCAGAAATTAGCACTACCCTATGAATATTCACTATAACAATGTGTTTTAATGTCACCCAAAGGTTAAGGTCTACTCTCAAGCAAGTTGACGACAGCTCAAAATAGGGGCTTTTTTCATACTTGGAATATTGTTCCTCGGTTGATACTTCCTATTGTTACTACTAGCAGATGGACACCACCTGAGGAAAACTCTATTCTCTCTAGTATTTATGGTTCTCTAACTGAAGACAGAGGGTTATGGGTGGTTGTAGAAATACTTTGGGTAAATATATTATAGGTTTCACTGGAGTTGTACCTCAATTGGTCTTTTTGTGTAAAATACAAGTTATTGATAGGGGCTGTTGTTGACTGTTCAAAATGGGTTTAAGAGGATCAATGTGGCCACTGACTCGGAACTGATTGTCTCCTTTAGTGATGCATGTGAGCATCCTTAGCATTGCTACCTGACAGCATAAACTCTTCAGAAGATTATTAGTGACCTTGAGTTAGTTAAGCTTTACGGTTTATGAAAAAAGAGGCAAAGAGAATTTTACTAGGTTAATTCTAGCTATTTCATATAAGCCTATACATAGGCAAAACCTAGACTAAGACGGTACGGTGTATCTGACTGCACCTTAACTACGGTAATACGACTACATTCTCTAACACTCCCCCTTAAGCTGGAAAATACAGACTCCATATTTCCAGCTTGAAATACAATAATAAGATAAAAAATAACCATGTGCAAAATGACAAACACAAATTTAAGTTGTCAATCTTGGAGTGTTCAATTTTCAATCTACAGTCTTCAAACCACAATTTTAAGATGTCAACCTTGTGCACAATCAAAACTAGTCTTTACTCTATATTTCCAGCTTGAAATACAATAATAAGAGAAAGAATAACCATAAGCAAAATGACAAACACAAATTTGAGTTGTCAATCTTGAAGTGTTCAATTCTCAATCTACAGGCTTCAAACCACAATTTTAAGATGTCAATCTTGTGCACAATCAAAACTAGTCTTTAAACGTGTATGACTCTCCAAAATCCAAACTTCGGCACAAAGTAGAATCTTCAATATTTATCTTAAACAACACACTTAAGCCTTTCGCTTCGAAAATACAAAATACTTCAAAATTAAATTCAAATTTTCTCACCAACATAAGAAAAAAAATCGGTACAAACATAAAAAACCATACTTTATAAACTCCCCCTTAAGCTGGAAGACACAAACTCCTTAATTCAAGCTTGGAAGAGATAACAATATACAGGGGCAAAACTAGTAAGGGCTGAGTGAGGTCAAATGATCCCACTGACTTTGACATCACCACTACAAAGCTTATATTTGTTACTGTGTATTCTATGTATTTGTAGGTTTTTTGACCCCACTCAAACATTTATGGCTCTTCTCCACCCTTTCTCGTTGGATGTTCTTCATGTTTTTCCTATTTTCTTTGTTCTCTTCTATTAATTTGAATAAATTTGCCTCCCAAAAAAAAATTCCTCGGGGGCTCCCGCATCTAACCCCCGACATTTGATTTTGACCCCACTGGAAGAAATTTCTAGCTTCGCCCCTGACAATACAGTACCCCTCACGAAGAATCTTCAACTTCAAACAGTAAATAACCAACTTGAATCTTCACCAAAACGGAAAAATAAAAGAAAAGAAAAGAAAAAGGGCCTCACCGGGTTCTATGGACCAATAACTATGGTTCCATGGCTAATTACACAAACCAACTCCACAAAAAAAAAAATTAAAAATGATTAGCTGTTGAAACTCTTCCAAGTAGCTATCTTAAAAAAAACTCATACTCATTGGGCTCGTGTAATCTCCCACTTCCAACTATGTACAAAGAAATTCAAACCAAGAAGACAAAAGAGCTTGATCATATTAGATTCAGAGGCTAGGAGCTTCATCAAAAAATATTTAGAGGCCCAATTAGTTAGAATCTTAAGACCTTCAAACCCACAAAAGAATATGAAGAGAACACTTTGGTTTACTTAGTTGGTTAATACAGAAACCAACTCACAAAGAACTTACAGAAATGACTAAGAAAGGAAGAAGAAAATAGATCAACAAAATCGAGAGGAAAGAGAACACTACAAACGACACGTCTCATTCAGTTGTGACCCAAATTTCACCAACATAAACACATCTTAATACTCCATACTCTCCTGCAAATGACGCCAATTTTGCTTGAAATACTATTCGCCAAACACAATATTGCTTTTGTACCACGTCATCATAGACCCTTCTTCGCCACACAAAACCACATCACCAAACGATTAACTCCAACAGCTTGATTTCTAAGTAATAATGACACTTCACTTTAAAAAAAATAAAACGTGTCCGACACCCCGACACTGGGACACACATGTCCAACACTATTTACAAGGTACTTAACAATTTTCTGCCGTTTCAGACACCCCGTACCCGAGTCTGACAACACTATTTACAAGTTACTTAACAATTTTCTGCCATTTCCGATACCCCGTACCCGAGTCTGACAACACTATTTACAAGTTACTTAACAATTTTCTGCCATTTCCGACACCCTATACCCGTGTTGGACACTGACACCCGTATCCGTGTCGTTGTAACCTAGCTTGATTTGCTTAGACGTAACAGAAGTCATCCCAAAAAGAACCATACACCTACACGGCAGCTTGCACATTGCACATTGCACATTGCACAGAGGAAATTTAAGTTTGATACACCCTAACTTAAAAGCATATCAACATCAACTAGCCCTGGTTCTGGTAAGCACAATCAAACATTTTACGGCTGTGGTGAAATTGTTGAGTTTTCATCAGTCCGCATAACTATAACAACTTGCACTAACTAGTCTATCGACAGAGATTCGAATGAAATCACAGAGTTAGATTGTCTTTAACCAGAAATTGTGATAGTTTTAGCAGCAAATAGAGAAGCCAGATTTCATCTCAAAACACATATAAAACTATTGTAGATATGCAGAGAAAACTAAGGAATCGGAGGAATTTCTTGTTCCTTTTAACCCATACCAGAAACCAATATAGGAAGAGAAAAAGAAGATAATTAACAGATCTCATGTTAGAAGGTGTGAAGAATTTTTTTTTGAAGAAGACACTTATGTCAAAACTTGTTTGGGGTTTAATTAACCTTAATCCCGGAATCTAAATAACCGCAGATGAGTTTGAAGATATATATATATATTAGAAGAATCAAAAATTCAAAATCACTGAAGTAAGAGAAGCAGATCGATCACAAACCAAAAGTTGCCACAAAACAAATTTATATAGGGACACAAATCATAAAGCTTAGAGATAAAACTTCAAAAAATGGATGAATAGTGTTAATGTTCACACGAACAATATTCATGAAACCCTAAAAGACATAAGAAGAAAAATAAACAGAGATAGAAATATCGAACTTTTTCGAAGCCCGGCGAAGGCAATGGTCATCGGCAGTAGAAGCTAGGAAACCCTAAGGTTGCACCAAGAATCGTAGCTGCTCTGATACCAAGTTAAGCTTTAGGGTTTATGAGAAAAGAGGCAAAGAGAATTGTATTAGGTTAATTCTAGCTATTACATATAAGCCTATGTATAGGCAAAACCTAGACTAATACGATACGGTTTATGTGACCACACCCTAACTACGGTAGTAGGACCACATTCTTAAAGAGAGTTATTTGTATTTTTTCATGTTTTTAGAGAAGCAAATAGGTTTGGTGATTTTTTTGCTACTTATCTGATGTAATAGGTGAAAGTGTTGTATCCCCTACTTACTTGCCTGTTGGCATGTTATGCTAGGGGTAAAACTTACTTGATATTGTAACTTTTTCTATCATTCTTTATCTTTATATCTTGTATGTGTCTCGCCTTAACCCCAGTTTGCCTAGCAATTTTTTTTATTTTTTTTTGTAAAGGTGAGATGAGGGACAAACCCCCATGAAAAAATATATTTCATATAATATATATTCAGAAAGATACCTTTATCCAAAAGTGCAGGCTTCCCGCGTTTTGTGGCCATTTCTGCACGATGTTCCGTCGTCATCTTCAATAGAACCTCCTAGAAACAAGTCAAAATAGAGTACAAATACATAAAATGATGTCAATATTGGATTTCATTGAAAGGATGCACATGTCCATGAGGGTACACATAGCTGCGAATAGAAAAAATATCAAAAGAAAAAGGAAAACACAAATAGATATAGCCCACCTTCAAAACATTTGGGTCACAACGTCCTGAGAGAATATCTTTGTCCTCTACTAGTTCAATTTCAGCTCTCGTTTGTCTGAGATCAAGCAGATAAGTGTTTGACGGTCATTATGTTTTAAATATTCATTATTCAGATTCAATTAACTCGAGCAAGATTATTTGACAGAGAAACCAAGACTAACCTTTGACTATCAATGATCTGCTGTGTGGCAACTTCCTAATAAATAAAAACCAAAACCATTTCAATCAGCCATGAAGAAAATTATTTAGAAACCTATAACAAATCTGAAATTAAGCCCGTCTTTAAGAAAATATACTTGCTCACGCATCACAGCCTCCTGAGCAGCAGTTTCAATGCCATCTTCATCCCTTCCGTGCAACCTTAAGTACTGAGTGGATGTATCATCAGTATCCCTAGCAAGTATTGATATATTTTGTGGCTGATTATCTAATGAACTATCCAATATTGATTTTCCATCACTTAATGTCTCTTGAAGTTTCTGTTTCTTGTGCTGCTGAGCTATTTCCCCGCTTACTTCAGTTAATTGAGGATCGTTTCTTTCAACATGGGAGTGTGCTACACCATGAACAGGGCCATCTGGAGCTACGAGATCAGAAGTTCGCTGCCCAATATATTGAGAGGCTGGAGAGCTATATGAAGGACATGTATTTGGCGGGAAGCTATAAGGCACTTGTCCCGACAAGCGGGGATCATATTGAGGAAACTGAAACTGGTTTGATGGATGAAAATGAGGATAGAAGTTTTGAGAAGTGGGCGAAAATGTTGCATTTAACAGAGGAATAGGGAAAATGATGTTTCCAGAATACTGAGAGTGAAGATACTCCGATCTGGCAGTAGTCTCGGGCGGGCGAGGACTCGCAGTTGATAGAAGTACCTGAGTGCCAGGAGGAGTTGGCTGATCAGGAGTACTATTTTCCATTAGGGCATTTAACTAAGAACTGTGTGTTGGTTAACTAGAATGTTCACAAAATTGGGAGTTCAAGCAACACCAACTGCATCAGAAAAATACATTATATAAGCATCGATTTCTTCTTAACTATATTTTCTCTCACGAGTTCTTATTAAAATTTTGTAAAATTAAGAGATTCTAAGCAGCAAACAGTGCCTAGCAATAGAATCCTTCTAAACAGAAAGAGACAGAGAGGAAATTGACAACTTACCTGACTGTTCATGGCTTCGGCAGAGATGTAATAGCTGAAAAAACACAAGGATTTTATTAGAGAAGATAGAGAAAGGCTAAAGTGGTTAAGAATGACCATCTCCAACAGTGGTTGAGAATGGGGTTGCTCCCGGGGGTGTCGCAAACAATCCCCAAATTTCCCCCAATTTTTTCCTCTCTTTTTTTTCCCCTTTCTAGCTAGAGGTATCCGAGCCATCTAGCTAAACCGTCAATTGCCGACTAGATCCTCTAGGGCTCGTGCAATAGCCCGCAAATCACACAACCGGGCAAGCTTACACAAGACCGACAGACTCATACCAACCTCAAACTCCACCGGTCGTAAGAATCAAACCCTTGACCATGGTTGTTTACACACCCTCACCACTAGAACAAATGAAAACTATTATTAGTCCCCCAAGTCCAAAAAAAGTTATCTCCCTCCACCACCACCTACTCAATTGTTTTCACTCATCTCTCTCTCATACACAAACAAGGATAGGGTTTTTGAGAAGAAAATCATGGGTAATTGGTAAAGAAGTGAGTACCTAACTGTCTTTTTTATTTATCACCTAAGATTTTATCATTTCAATAGTGATTACCTAACATAAAAAAAATGACTTAAAATCCAACTTTATGAGTTCGCAACTTGGATTTTGAGTTAGCAATAAAGCACCAAAGTTTGAGGCGCTTATTTGTTTTAGAAGAAAAAAATGGTCTAACTTTTAGGTGCTTAATACCTTTTTGGGGGGAAAGGTTAGAGTTTTTGTAGACGAAGCCCCGACGTTATACCTATCTGAGATTACATTCCCTAATATTTTTGTCTGAATCCAAGTTTTCAGGGTTCACAATATGGTAAGAATGAGGACGCGCTCAAAGATATCGAAAATAGCATAGGGAGGGAGGTTTATCAAGACATGTGTTAATGCTTCGTCTACAAAATCTTCAACTTTTAATTGGATACTTATGAGTATAGCAATGAACAATCCTTTCACACTTGCCGCCACGACACCGGCCGGTCGGTCAGTCTCTGAATGGTTACATCTCATTTAAGTATGAATGAACTGATGATTTTTGTAGCTTTTATGGCATTAATGCAATGTTCCTATGCCAAGACCTCACCATTCTTATGGAAGAGATAAAAAAGTATTTGGCAGACGCCACAACGACATCAAGTTTACATTTGGGCCTCACATCTGAGTCGTTTAACGACTTAATGTTTTTTCTACACCCAATCGTCCCATTAGCTCGAATGAGTTAAGGTATTTTCCTAGTTGTTATTCGAAACCTCTGCGTCGCCGAGATCGGACACATCAAATTTCAGATAGGAATGCGCAGGTTAACTGAGTTCTATATGTTAATGTTATGGCGCAAGTTAGTGGAGGTCGTGAACCAACCGTCTAATCATGATAATCTTAAGACATGTGACACTATATCCCAAGCCAGGAGATGATGTAATTTTTTTTTTCTCTTAAGGGTGTGCCTGATAAGGGGTGTTGGTCTCGAGGAGTACAACATGGATGAGTTTGTCTAGAAGAGGTAGACAAAAGAGTTGCCTCAGGGACACGTGGCAGATTTGGTGAGATCTTTATTTTGAGAAAGAGGGTAGTTGTAGTTTTGGCATTTCAACTATAAAGTGGTTTCTAACCAAATTGCAGGGCAAGGGCCTCATTCACCTAATATACGTACAAATAGGAAACTTATCCTCCATTTTTATAAAGTAATTGTTGAAGAAGTTGAATAAAATCTCCCATAGCTGAACTTTAATTATCTTTCCTGACACAACAACTCCCTAGTTTCACATTAGCAGTAAGATCTAATATAGATTTTCGTTGGGGTAAAGAGAATACTTTAGATGATAACATCTGCATCCAACTAAGAATACCCATGACTCCTATTAATCATATGTCCCTGGTAAACCTTTCTCAACAACAAGTTTATTTAGTGGAGGCCAAATGATTTTGTTTCTAATGTGTTTTGCCGCCATTTTGATAACCAGGTGGACTTACCTACAGCTGAGCCCATGATAGATATATTATTGTGACTATTTTATGCCTTATTTATTCGTGTTTTTGTTCATCTCGAGCCCCTTAAGCCCTGATTTCTCTTTGATTCACACTTTGACATGGTTCAGAACTGCTGAAGAAGCTTTTGAGCTAAAAATGCGTAAATGTCACATCAAGAAAAATTGTGCCAAACTAGAGAGAAACTACTTAAAATAAGTCCTCCAACAAGTCATGAAGAGCTTAAAAGAATCCAAACTTGGATTAAAATTCAAGGAGACCTCAGGAGATGTGACATTTAAGGATGAAGATTGATCATAAACACAACCAATCGCGGTCGTGGGTTTGTTGTAAATAACTAACCCGTGCTCATGGGTTGGTCACAACAACTTGTAAAGATATTGAGTCGAGTAGTTCTTGGATACATCTAGACTTTCAAACGAAGTCCAGATTCATAAATTAGTTGGGACAATTTGAAATATTTATTATCTCATATGGGACTGAGCTTTTATAAATAGTTATCCCCATAGTTCATTTGAAGGTATTTTTTGAATTGTAAAAGCTTGAAGTGCTCATACCTTCATTCTTGAGTAATTTGTAATTAGTTTATTTCAAATTTATTATTAATTTATGAATTTTCTCATCTGTTATTTGTTTAGTTTAATGATGAGAGGTTAATCCCTCTAGGCTTGGTCTGGGGAACAACCTTATGTAACCATAACTATAGACCTCAGTGTTGAGTACTTTAGAGGACCTAACCTAATTCATACCTTAGGTGTTTAATGGCTAATAAGATCTGATTCAAGCCTTTAGTTGTTAAATGTTTAAGTGCATGGACTAGTTAATGGATACTTAACGAGATGTTGTTCACTAAAGACCAACCACAGAGTCCTCTTACACAGGAACTTTATATTCCCCCTATCCAGGCAGTATTAAGTCCAAATCTCATTTAGGCTCTAAGATGTGGGTGATAATCAAATCACATCGCCCTAGATATCCAATCCAAAAGATGGGAAATAAAGACCTAAACTACTCAAAGTACTTGATCATAGACTTTGAGTGGAGAGTCCAAACACACTGAGTAACTAGAAGTATGCTAAATAGATGTTTGATGAGTCCTCAATTCCTACATTCTTATACCCATAAGCATAGTCATTTTGATATCCTAAACTGTCTTAACTTATCACTGTCTCGTAAGATTCTTATTTTTACAGATTTTAAGTCTCAAAGTATAACATATAGTGAATTGATACCCATAAGAGCTTAAGAGATGCTCAAATAACATGACTTGGAAAGGTAAAATTTGAAGGCCTTCATATTGTTAGTAATGATTCTAGATTAGTAATTCATTATCAAGCCAAGCACAAGCGCAGTTAGACTCCAGCAGAACATTACATAGAAAAGTACAAAATTGTTAGGAGTTGGGTCCAGCCCAAGCTAGGAGCCCAACAGGGTTGGGGTGTTCTGCTGGACTCCTAACAAGCCCATAGGCCCTTTAGGGTTATGGGGAGAGTTTGAGTAGGTTAGGTAACCTATTCAATAGGGTTATCTCCATTGCATTACGTACAGTTTACAATTCTCCAAGAACATCAATAAAAAAATCTTTTTTTGTCTTAATTGCTCTATAATTATAGAACTGGTAATCCTTCGATAGTAGATTATTACTAACACATTATCAGTACGTAAGAAGAGAAAGGAAAATCACTATCTGATCAATAATTTTTAGGGAAACTTTGCAATCAAGAGGTATTTTACAATTTTTGAATTTTGTTCTAATTCCTTGTTAATCTATGTTGTATGATATATGAATATGGATTAGTAGCTATTTTTATTATTTTTTTCAAATTAAAAATATGCCTTTCTGTGATTTTTACCCTAGAAATAGGACTATTTTTAAACCAAAATTAGTTTGTATGTGGACATCGGATGGAGGCGAGACCACTTTGGCTAGAAAGCCCATCCTGAGAGCTTTCCAACAACATATGGCATGTCTTAGGAAGATGTTCGAATTGTCGAGAAACTAACGATAAAACTAGGCCGTTTCATAGCCAAAAATGACGTGATGACGTCAGCAGAAAAAATATATATATATATATTATTTTTTAAAATAATTATCTATTGATGATGTCATCATTATCCATTGCTGATATCAGCAGTGACACGTGTCGAGGACACGTGGCATGCTGACATGTAATAGGCACGTGCATGGCACATGTGGCATGCGTGACACGTGCTGTGCCACATGGCAGTCACCAGAGTGGTACATGTGACACATGTAAGACACGTATGACCGGGTCAACCCGATTCAGACCGATCAACACGGTCTAGGCGTTGACCCAGACTGAGTCAAACCAGTCCAGGACCGGTTCAGACACTGAAATGGCTATAAATAACCCATTTCTTGGTCAAATTGAGTCTAATTTTTTTTGAAAAATTTCTATTGACTGGACCTACCTTGTGGGGGGCCCATTTTTAAATTTTTATGAAAAATATTTTTTAATTTTTTTGAGAAGATGTGCCTTGGATAGGAAAGTTGACTCACTTATATCGGATATAAGCAAATGGATTAATACCTATTTAAGTATCATACGATAGCTAATAGAATATTAATGGTATGCCCCTAAGATACTAATTGTCATGATCTAGGGATTAAAGATAATTTGAAACCAAGACTAATTTAGGATACGATTAGGAGTTATATCTAAATCACAATTAATTCTCAAAAACAAATAATTAGAGCTTAATTGGGAATTGACTTAATATTATTTCTTAAAACTTGGTGTTCGAGGAACCATTTTTTTGTATTTAGGTACAATTAGATGTTATATGATAATATTTAGAGGTATATAAGCACTAATAGCAACCCATAGTACCCTAGAATGTTAGTTCAAAGATAGGCATAATCAACCTATCTTGTGAACCCAACAGACTTTAGAGTGGGACTACTTGTCAGCTAAACATCTAATACCCCTCATATTAATAGAAAATAGGTCATTTGGCTAGAATATACAGACCTTTATAAAACTTTAGGGCTTAAAACACCCTAGTTGTTCTGTAACATCTAGTAGTTTTGAATAGATGTCTTGGCTAAGATTCTATTAAAATGCATTTTAAGGTTAAGATTACCATTTTACGGGGTAAAATTAAGATTTGACGCTTAGTAGAATATGAATAAGGTTTACCTATAAGTAATGATTGGGAATCACTGACTTGAATACTATGAATTACCTTTAGTAATAATTAAAAATCATGTACTTAAATAGGATTTCATAAGAAACGCACACATCTGATAGTTTTAAATACTAATCTTGGCTAAGATTATATTAAAATGCACATCTAACATTAAGATCGTCATTTTACAGGGTAAATTTAGGATTTAATTATTAAAAAGGAATTTCATAAGATTTAGAATATGAACAGGGTTCAACTATAATATGATTGGGAATCATTTATTTTTTGCTATTCTAATTACTATGATTTGTCTTTAATGCATTTAAAATGTTTATCAAGAATTGTCACTAATTACGATCTATATTTTGCATTATAGATGTCTGCCAACCCACATTATGATTATGAACCATTGCGGCTTGATGGTTCCAACTACCTATCTTGGTGTACGGACATAAAACTCCATCTGCAGACAATGAACATTTCAAAGTTGATTATTGTAGATAACATCGTCTCTGAACCACTTAGGGCACATGCCATGTTGGCTATGCGCGCCCACCTTGAGCCAGAGCTGAAGTTTTAGCATCTCCAATACGGAAATTCATATGAGTTATGGACGAGTTTAGAAGAATGCTTTGGTCTACAGTAGGCCCTAACGAACTATGAGAACTGTAACCGCTGGAATAACTTGAGACTATGTGACTTTAACACTGTAACTTCCTATAAATCAGCACTACAAAAGATTATTTTAGCCAGGACGCTCAATAACGATTACATCTTCGCAGAAGAAATTATGTAAAAGACCTTTTCCACATTTCTGCATTCACAGGCTGCTCTTAGGGACCAGTATGCAAAAATATAATTTAGAAGTGTAGGGGCCAAGTTTCGTATGAGGGGAAACCAACTCTTGTACCAAGGGGTTAATCTTCGACTAAGGGTTTACAAACATATAAATGGCAATAATAAGAGATACTACTCAAACAATATACTTGCGTAGAGGCCTAGAATGGGTTACTCTACGACCTTTAGTGAGGATTTTAAGGAGAAATGATATATATCGAGTTAGTCGAGGGATCGAGGAGTAGATTGTTATAGGGTATTCGAAGGTAATCTTGTAAGGCTTTGCGGGAGAGATTTTCTAACCCCTTCATCGTGCCTCCTCCCTCCTATTTATAGGATATAGAAATGACTGAGTCACTATGGGAGGTCAAGTTATATGTATATCCTTTGGGGACAACTGTTCTGTACCCAAAGTCGGTTCTGACACTGTAATTGTTGGTCTGGACACTGTAGTTGTTGGTTCTGACACCGTAGTTATCATTTTTAACACTATAGTTCTTTAGCGGATTATTTCACTATTCTGTCTGGTGAGCTAGCTATCAGATGTGTCGGCCTTCGACCATGTATGACCAGGGTCATTGTATTTTTGGTACTGATATTGGGACCTGGTGCTGCTCATCTATCTTCGAATATGGTAATTAGCTTCAAAGATTCCTTCGAGTGTTCGACTAGTCTCAAAAGGCTTTATGAACTTAGTTGTTATCTTGCTAGGCTTTAAGTCTCTAGGTAGGGTTCGATGTAGCCTTCGAGTATTTGACTGGTGCTAGAAAGCTGCGAGTAGGCTACTATATTCGCCCCCTCTCAGCAGGAGCCTCGAAAATTGGTGTAGATGGCACGTGCTGAGAAAATTGGTTAGGCTTGGGAAGTTAAAAAGTAGACTGTTAAATGTGGGTAGTTCCGAGGAAAGTAATTAAAGATGGTAATTAATGTGAGTGGTGATTAAGGGGGGATTAAATGAATCTTAATTCAAGTATAAATAGGGTGTGTGGGGGGGGGGGAGTTTCAAACTACCTTCATCTTTCTCTTCTAGTAATCGAAGCCATGGAAACCACACCGAACACAAGGTACCAGAAAAGGATAGAAGCGCGGGAACGTCGGATAGAGCAGAAGATGGTTGTGTTGAAGGAAAAGTTCTTTGGCGATCACGATCTGGACTGGGTGATGCCAGATTTAGTCGAACTGGAACCAGAGGAGGCAATCTTTGGGATGTCGTATGCGCATTGGTGGAGGGTGCTACAATGGCTGAGCTCTAGCGTTAGTAATCAGTACTACTTTCTGAAGAGCATAGTTGAGGATCAGGTAGATGCCAATGACCGAGTCTAGGATGAGGAGGCAGGGTTCTGTAAGAGCTGTTCTGTCTATAAATAGGGGAGTTTTGGTTTTGGTATTGGCATTGGTGTTGGGAGGTGGGAGAAGAAGTTGTTGTGTTTTTGTCTCTACTTTTTTTTTTTAATTTTCTCCCTTTTTGTGATGGTGATGATTTCGAATGAAATAGTACTGTATTGAAGTATAACATTATAAGTGTGACACGCACTGTAGATAAAGATAATATAGGCGCAATAGAACTTGTCGAACATCGAACTTAAGTAATGAAATAGACTAAAAATTGTGGGACCTTGGGTTCAATTAAATAAAGAAAAATACTGACCGAAGGTTCGAGTACTAAATTTGTATGGACGATGGGATGAAGTAGAATGTAGATAATAGTTCGCAAATGAAATCATGGGAGGACATGGAAATTTTTATTGTCAAAGGCATATGTGATTCGACTGCAAGACCTGACAGCCGTAATAGTTGTCATGTCAGAAGCGGTACTGTTCCTGGGGCAGAGTGCCCTACAGGTCATCATGATGTTTCCTCGGGTTATAGGAAAAATAAGGTAGAAGTGACACGTAAGATTAAGTTGACAGCTTTGGGTAGGGTGCCAGAAGGTCCGAGAGGGTTAACAAATTATTTGATGTGAATGTGTGATATGCACGTGGGAGGAAATGAGGTAATATCGTCAAAACACACCCCAGCCAAAAAATGAGGGAGAGTGGAGGACTGGTAATAATGGCGAGTAGGGAAAATTGAGGTAGTTTATTTATCTGAGGTGGTATTTGAAGGGGGTGAGAGAGAAACTTATTGTTCCCCAAATAATCAATCATAGAGATAACAAAGGAGGAAGAGAGGGAACACATACACCGTTCCTGAGGTGAAGCTTACTGGAAAATAGAGAAGAATACTTTGTGGTGGCTAAGAAATCTGATCCATTCGATTAGGTATGTCCTTTGGCTTCTTGTGAAAATAGGTGATTTGTATTTCTGCTATGCCATTTCATTTTTTGTATCTGTATTTTGTTTGTAATATGGGGTAGGTGCTGCTAGGGTTTTTGTTTGTAATGGCATGACCGAGGAAGGGGGGTAGGGGGTAACCCATGTGGTTGGAGGTCTAGCCCATTGGTGAATTGAGGATAGTGAGGGGGTGACCAGGGTTGTAGTTGAACATTAGATTGTGGGTTGGGCGAGTTGGAAAGGGTAAAAAAAATTATGATATCGAAACGTGATAGTCAAATATATCGATCTAATTGCGTATATCTTATTCTGTAGGGTATAATGCGTAGCCGTTAAGCTTCGATGATGAGGCTGGTAGATGAGGAGGACGAAATGAATGAGCCTAGTATATCTGGTCTTGGTTGGGGGAATAAGAACAACGAGGTAGAAGAGTTAGAAATTGTAATAGACGCACCATTGGTGGTGGCATTACCAGTGGTCAGGGTTTCGAGTAGGAGTCGTTGTAGGGCTCGAGTAATTGGGGAGAATGACGAGGAGGAGATTGAGGAGGAAGAGGGTAGGGGGAGGGAAGGTAGTGTTGAGCTTTCGAGGGATGAGGGGGAGGAAGGGGAAGGGGAGGGAAGCGATAATAGTGATGGTTCAGATGGTTTAAGGACAACAGCAGGACCAGTCTCGGCTCAGGAAAGGGTGATGCTAGATCGATTCATGGCAAAGCATGAGTTGTTGAAGGTGGGTATTGTATTGATGCCAGTGGGGGCCTAATTCACGTTCAAGGATATTACTCGAGAGGGTATCATGGCTTTTAGAGGCCAGATTTGATTAGGGATGCAACTGCCCCTTCGAAAGCTGGTGAAGCAGGTATTGAACTACTGGAATATTGCCCCATGCGAGATGAATGACAATCTTTATGAGATGATGTGGGTCATCGAGGGGATGAATGTAGAGTTGAAACGTGAGAAGAAGGGTTTGATCGAGTGGTTCGATATTGTATCATTTTACTCGAGGAAAGCAAATAAGAAGGCAGATACTTATCACATTCAATGTCATACAGACAAACCATTGCTATTCAATCTGTGTTCGACGGGGTGGGGGTAGGATAAAGATTTAGTGACGGTAAGGGGTAATTATGAGAATGCAGAGGGGGAAGGAGAGTATAAGCTGTATCACAGAATGTATAATCCAAGTAAGTTGACAGTCGAAGACTATTTATTATGTTGATCGAATAGGCTGTTTAAACTTATTTTTGTAATATTGCAAAACCCAGCAACAAAATATTGATGAATCTGAAGAGGTATATTGACGAACTGATCGACCACAACGAGACGTGGGTAAATTGGGTATTGTGAGGAAAAGGTAAAAGAAGATAGACACGTTGCTGCAAAACGTACCTATTGTTATTGTTCAGGCAAAAAAGAGGAAAGAAGGAAGTGCTTCGACGAGGGCGAGTAAAATGGAGAAGGGAAGGTTGAGTCGAAAGTTAAGCTACATACCGCGGGAGCGGCGATGAGGGCCAGGGACCGTACAATAGAGTGTGCCCAAGGTTGTTCCTGAGGTGTCGAGGCAGGCTAGCAAAGGTAAGGGAAAGGTCACCGAAGAGGCTTTGACAGTGCAGCAGATGAAGACTACTCTACATAAGAGGACTTGGGAGCAGGTGGCTGATAATATGGATGATGTGGTCGAGGCGTGACGCAAAGCCGAACTGGAGGAGCAGGCTCGAGCAACGGTCGTATCGATGGCGACCCTCTGTAGAAATGACCCAGAGCTCTACATCATGTAACTATTTTATGAGATTGTGAAATTTTAAGAAAAGTTACTATGCTTCGAGAACTACTGATGGGTCGAGTATTCTAGCAGATGCATGCTTGGGATTAAGCTTTTGCCAAAGCCCAGAGGGTAATAAATAAATAACTAAAACAGATGAGGGACAGTCTGGAGCTCGCTCAGGGGACCATGATGTCATTTGAGACTGAGGTGAATGTGTTAAAGTGAGAGAAGTTGTAGATTGGAGCCGAGGGTGCAAGGGAACTCAAGGCTGCGGTTGCCAAGAGTGATTAAATTCAAAAAATGTCGGAGTTGAAGCTAGCTGAAAAAGAGGAGGAATTGGAGGCACAGTGAGCAACTTTCCAGGTACAATACGATGAAGAGTGTGACACGACCACGTCTCTGAAGAACTTCATAAATAGTTTGGGGTATAATCCTGAGACTTTCGAGCGCTTTTCTATGACTGAAGGGCCTGCTGTCGATGATGTTGCTCAGACAGAAGGGATGGAAGTGGACCCTATAGTAAAAGGTGTTGGAGGTAGTGTTGCTGATTCTACAATCGAAGGGGATGCTGCTGGTGTTGGAAATGTTGTGAGCGGTGCTGTAGTTGATGGGGTAGTGGATGTTCCAGGACTGAACCCTTCTGTCGAAGGTACTGGAGGTATTGCTGTTGAAGAATCTGTAAGAGGAGTTAGTGCGGCCACTCCTGTATGAGTGGAGTACTAGTAGAGGGTATGTCTTTGTTATCTGTTTCCTGTAATAAACTCTCTCCTCTTATCTTGCTGTGATGTTTAAATTTGATTAATGTGGCATTTGAATTGAATGTACTGGATGGGCAGTACTCGAACAATGTGCAACGTATTTAAACTTGAGCTGTTTGTTTGTATGTAGTTGATTTGAATTGCTTGTGTGTATTGAACTTGAATTGCTGGTATGTCTGTATACTTGTATCCGTGTGTGTGATTCGCTGTATAGAATGCTTGTATCAAGGTTTGAGTTGGAACCTTGAAGAGCTTCGTGGTCATCCCCAGGTCTATCCGAGGGATTGGGCCTGAATGAAGTATTATGTGGTCGCCCCCAATGCATTCCCGAGGGTCTGGTCTCTTGACCATTCATGCTCCTCGGGTTTGCTCGAATTGGAAACTTGAAAAACTTCAAGGTCGCCCCCAAGTATCAGTCGGGTCGAAGGGTTGACGTGATACTTAGATTAGACCAAGAAATTCGCTGGACTTCGAAGGCCTGAGCCTGAGCAAAACATTATGTGGTCGCCCCTAATGCATTCTCAAGGGTCCGGTCTGTCGACCATTCATGCCCCTCGGGTTTGCTCGAATTAGAAATTTTAAAAACTTTGAGGTTGCCCCCAAGTATCAGTCAGGTCGAAGGGTTGACGTGATACTTAGATTAGACCAAGAAATTCACTGGAAGACAGGACACGAAGATCCAAGGATAAAAAATATGTTTAGTGATTATACTGTATTTACATCAGTTGAACAAGGTGGTGGCCACGACCTATTGCATGAGACTAACTGCATTATGTTCCATGGGTTAGGTAGAGGCTTCGCTTCTGTCATTAGATATTAAGATCCTTTGTCGGCTGTGTCGTACACGATATAAGGTTCTTCCTAGGACTTGGCTAGCTTGTCGACATTTTGAGGCTTCGAAGAGAAAGTGACTCGTTAGAGTACTAAATCTCCAATATTGAAACTGCGTGGTTGAACTCTTTTATTATATGATTTTTGGAGGGAGAGGTGGTAGCGGCCGAGGTTTGTAATGGCTCGATCTCTGGTTTCGTCAATCCATAACATATTGCATCATAGTTCAAACTCATTATCTTCATCGGGGAGGTCAAGATCGCGTGTTGCTACTTCGAGCTTGGTAGGCAGCACGGCTTCGGTACACTAAGACAGGAAGAAGGGAGTGCTGCCTGTCACCTTTCTTGGTGTGGTGCGATAGGCCTAGAGTATATGCTGTAATTCTTGAACCCATCGACCTTTCTTCTCATTGATGCACTTCTAGAGACCATTGACTAAAGTTTTATTGATTGCTTCGACCTGGCCATTCCCCTGAGGGTAATAAGGTGTGGAAGGGGAGAGAATGATGTTGTACTTCTTGAGGAATTTACAGACTTTTCTCCCAACAAACTGAGGACCGTTATCGCATTGAATCATGTGAGGGCAGCTAAAACGTGTGATGATATTTTCCCATAAGAACTGGATGACTTCTTCGTCTCTGGTTCGACACAAAGGCACGACTTTGACCCATTTAGTAAAGTAATCTGTGACCACTTGGAGATGTTCCCGTCTACCCGAAGCTTTGGGAAAAAGGCCTACTAGATTAATCGCCCATCGTTTAAAGGGCAAAGCAACTTGGCTACAATGGAGGTCTTGCGAAGGGTTTCAGATGTCATGGGTGTGACGTTGGCATTTGACACAATGTTTCGCATATTCTTCAGCTTGTTTCTTTATATTGGGCCAGAATAACCCTTGTGTTATGGTTCGAAGGGCCATATATCGGCCAGCAGTATGAGCACCGCAGGTACCTTCATGGAGTTCGGTAAGTATGGTAGTGGCTTTGTTTTGGGAGATGCATCGGAGGTGTACGCCGTTCGGAGATTTGTGGTGTTGTCCGCCTTTGAGAATGGTATATCTGCGACAGTTTTCCAGTAACAAACATTTGGCTTTGGAAACTTCCTGGAGGGTAGAACTATTAAAATAAGCGAGGAAGGGTATTTGCCTGTCATCGGGATCGAGACTCTCGCCCCCAGTATTGATGGCATTGACTTCCATCTGGTCGATACTTGGGCGTTTGAGTACTTCGATATGGAGTATTCGAGATTCGGACTGGCCTAACATGGCTGTTATGTAAGCGAGGGCATCAATATGTCTATTTTTGCCTCGAGGGTAATGTGCAATCAAAGCCTTTTTAGGGAAACGATTCATGTGCTGGCGGGCGGCATACTTAGCCATGCGACCGTTTGCCTGATTTTCACCTGTGTATTGTCTCTGAACAAGTTGGGAATTGGTAAATACTAAAAGTTTGGGAACGCCAAGTTTGAGGACGAGATCGAGGCCATGTATCAGGGCTTCATACTCAGCCTCGTTGTTAGATCATTCAAAGTTTAACTTTACAGCCTTTTTGATTCGGTCATTGGAGGGGGTAACCAGGACAACACCGATCCCGAAGACCTTAGGTATAGCAGATCCATCTGTAAAGAGACGCCAACCCGTGCTAGGGTTCCAAGGGTCGTTCTGCTCGGGCTGGTCTTCGGGTAGATAATCTTCATGTTCCTCCCAGTCGATGTCTTTGACCAGGAAGTCGGCTAGAAAATTAGCGACTGCTTGACCTTTTTGAGATATCTATTTTTTGAAGGTGATGTCATGTTCACCTAGATAGACGGACCACTGTTGTACCCGTCTGGATTTTTCTTTCTTGCTGAGGATCTCTCGAAGGGGGTAGCTAGTGATAACACGTATAGGGTGAGCTTGGAAGTATGGTTTGAGCTTTCAAGCAGTGTAGACAAGTATAAGGAGCAATCGCTCGAGCTTTGTGTATCGAGTTTCGACAGGTGTTAGAGTTTGCTGATAAAGTAGAAGGGTTTCTCGATATTAGATTTGTGTTGAATAAGGACCGAGCTAATAGAAGTATCGGTAACCGCAAGGTATAAAGAAAACATTTCACCTTCGATGGGGGTGCTGATGATGGGTGGTCAACAAAGGTATCTTTTAAGTTTGAGGAAGGCCTGTTCACACTCGGGTGTCGAATTGATTTTGGAGTTGTTTTTCTTTTTGGCCTTGTAAACGCCTTGATCGCGTAAGTGGGAAAAAAGCCAATCGCAACGGTCAGAGGATTTTGAAATAAAACGGTTGACGGTGGCTATCTTGCCAACAATCTTTTGGACATCTTTTTTGGTTCGAGGGGAAGGCATATCGATGAGGGTTCAGAAATGAGTGGGATCGATCTCGATACCTCGTTTGCTGATGAGGTGGCCCAAAAATTTGCTGGACGAAACACCAAACTGACATTTGTCTGGGTTAAGTTTCATGTTATAAGACTGAAGTATGGCAAAAACTTCGGTGAGGTCCTAGATATGGGTTTATTTTTGGAGGCTTTTGCATAACATGTCATCAATGTAAACTTCGACCGACTTGCCAAACAATGGTTTAAATATGGTGATAACAAGACGTTGGTAAGTGGCACCCACATTTTAAAGGCCGAAGGGAATGACGTTAAAGCAGTAAAGGCCTTGTTTAGTAATAAATAAATTTTTAAGTTGGTCCTCGGGGAGGAGGGGTACCTGATTGTAACCCGAAGCAGCGTTCATCATCGATAGTCATTCATGACCAGCTGTGGTATCTAGGGGTACTGAAATAATCGAGAGAGGAAAGCTATCCTTCGGTGTGTGTTTGTTGAGGTCTGTGAAGTCAACGCATATTCAGATCTTGCCATTCTTCTTAGGGACAACAATAATATTGGAGATCCAGTCAGCATACTTAACTTCTTTGATGAAACCTGTAGCCAAGAGTTTTTCGACCTCGAGGTTTACTGCTTCTCGAATCCTTGGTGCTAAAGTGCGATTCTTCTACTTTACAGTGATAGAGTGAGGGATGAGGTCAAGACAGTGGCAGACCAGGGTTAGGTCGACACCAGGTATCTCATGGAAAGTCTAGGCGAAGACATCTTTATTTGCTCGAAGGAAAGTGGTGAGTTCGAGGTGTTCGGCCTCATCTAAAAAGTTATCAATGTACGTACCTCGACCAGGTCTATCGAGTTCGATGTAACCTATGGGTTCGACATGAGTGGTAGAGGGGTTCGATGGTGTGGGGAGTGCTGGAAGCATTGATTGCTATGGCTTCACAAGTTTTCTTGTAAGGTCAATCTCGGGGTACTCGCATGAGCGGGCAAGGCATTGAGAGCTTTTCATGTTCCACGTGCCATAAGGGGTAGTGAAACGAAGTGTTTGGTGGTAGTTAGAAGGTATGGTTTTCATTGTATAGAGCATGTCGCGGCCAAGGATGTCCAGACATTCATATTTCTTGTCGATGACTAGAAAGCTGGTTTGGAGAGTTACCGGGCCGGTAGTGACAGGGAGGCTAATGCGACCGACGACAACTTCAGTGGCACCATTAAAACCCTTGAGCTAGACATTAGCCGGCGTAATGAGGTCTATTTTTTGCATGACTCAAACAGTCAGGAGGAAGAGGACATCGGCTACATTGACGGTATTAATGAGCATGGTATGGAGGACGAGGTATTCGACCTTAATCATAATGACCAAGGGGTCAGAGTGGGGGAAGCGAACTTGAGAAGTATCACAATTGATGAAGGATATACCTTCGGGGAGAGGGCATTGGCTCGATTCTAGTAGAAGGATGGGTAGCTTCTCTTAGTAGGTAAGCTTGCAATATTCTTTGACGCGCTTGCGCTTGCTTCTAGTATGGCCACTGTCGATATTGTTAACTTCGATGAGATAGAGTTTAAAAATGTGAACCTCAGCTAGGTCGGCAGTTGGGGCGGTTAGAGGCGTGAGATACGACCCGTCGAGGTAGTTGGGAAGATCAGCACTGTATCGATGTAGACGACCTACTTTAAAGATTATCGCGAGCAAACATTGCAGAGCATGACATTTATTGGTAGAGTAGCAGTTACACTTGTGATTTTGGTAGTAAGGCTCGTCTTTTCTGACCTTGATGGGCAGGGGGTACGCCAGATAGGGTCAACCTGTATTTGTATGAGAAGGGTACTGACGGGAGCGGTGAGCTTGGGAAGGACTGGCTTGGATTGTTTTTTGTGGATCTCAGCAAGGGTATCATCGGAGTGAGGGCGTTTGTAGCTCTCAGTTTCCTATGAGATGGTCGTGGTTTGTTATGGTTGGTGGTCGAGGCTTGCTCCTGGCGATTGGATTCGCAGAGGCGTTCGAGGTCGATGTATCCGCTAACCTTAGATAACATCTCCCCGAGGGTTCGTGGTTTATGAAACACGATGTACTCCTTGACACGACTGTGATCTAGTAGTGCGTTAGAATACGCGAGAACAACATTCCCACAGTCGAGGTTTTCGACTTTGCGCGACTCATTGAGAAACCGTTTGGTGAAAGCTTCAAGCGTTTCGTTGGGGGATTTGCGGAAGTTGAAGAGGACATCGACCCGAACCTTGCGGTCTTTGTTAAAGGTAAATTGGGCAATGAAAAGGCTCGACAATTGTTCAAAGCTTCGGAACGAACCATTAGGGAGGCTGTGGTACCATTTGAAATGGCTATCAGTTAAATTGGTGGGAAATATTTGACATAAGATGTGGTCGGTTGTGGAATACATACTAAAAGCGCTTTAGAAATCGAGGACATGAGACTGAGGGTCGGTATTGCGGTATTTGCTAATTTTAGGGGTATGGAAGTTTTGAGGTACTTCGACCGCGAGAAGTTTAAGGCAGATAGGGTTGTTTAACCGACTCCAAGAGTTCAGTGTGGAGCTCGCGCTGACGCGAATAGCGGCGTAGATTTTCTGATCGAGTTCCTACTGAGTAAGGTATGCAGAGGAGGAAATCGTTGGGGTCGAGGGGGATGAGGCAGAAGGCTCGGTGTGTGTTCAG
This sequence comes from Kingdonia uniflora, assembly GCA_014058105.1. NCBI lineage: Eukaryota > Viridiplantae > Streptophyta > Magnoliopsida > Ranunculales > Circaeasteraceae > Kingdonia > Kingdonia uniflora. The sequence continues at coordinate 1,120,177 of JACGCM010000973.1, read as the reverse complement.
CGCTGCGCTTCCTGAGGTGTTCTCGAGCAGGGCGGCGTGTGTGTGTGTGGGGGGGGGGGGGGGTATCAGGTAGTTTGAGGGGTAGAGTCAAAAAAATCCTCTGTGGGTTATGCACCCAGGTGGATCGAGCCGGTAGGTAAAATGGTGGGAGTGCCTTCGGTGCCAAGGTGGATCAGGGGAACTTTGACTTGAGGGTGGGGCCTAAGGCGAGCACAGGCTGAAATACGAGAAGGGGCTGGTGCCCGAGATCGCAGAGGAGCGTCCTGGGTGAACCTACTGAAGCTCTTAGACTGTATAACGCAATTTATTGAGGGCATGATGTTGGTACTCGTCTTCATCTAAATGGTGCTGCCATTCAGCCTCGAGCTTATTGGGTCTGTCTTCACCTTCAAGGCGTAGCTGATTGGCATAACGCTCTTTGGCTTGGGCAAACTGTTGACTTATGTGGGCGAGTTAGGCAGCAATGCCGTCGGTGGTATTTTCGACGATAGCAGAGGTGGAGCGAAGGGTAGGGGCCATTGAGGATGACTGTGAGGGGGAGAAAGGGAAAGAGAAAAGAGATAAGGGAAGTTGGGTATGGTAGGTGCTGTACAGACTGTGCCAAATGTAGGGGCCAAGTTTTGTATGAGGAGAAACTGGCTCTTATACCAAGGGGTTAATCTTCAACTAGGGGTTTGGAAGCATATAAATAATAATAATAAGATATACTACTGAGACAATATACTTGTATGGAGGCCTAGAATGGGTTACTCCACGAACTCTAGTGGGGATTTTAAGGTAAAATGATATATATTGAGTTAGTCGAGGGATCAAGGAGTAGATTGTTACAGGCTATTCGAAGGTAATCTTATAAGGCTTTACGAAAGATATTTTCTAACCCCTTTATCGTGCCTCCTCCCTCCTATTTATAGGATATAAAAAGGGTTGAGTCACCATAGGAGGTCAAGTTGCATGTATATCCTTTGGGGACAACTGTTCTGTACCCGAAGTCGGTTCTGACACTGTAACTGTTGGTCCTGACACTGTAGTTGTTGGTTATAACACTGTAGTTGTCATTTCTGATGCTGAAGTTGTCTAGCGGCTTGTTTCACTGTTTTGTCTGGTGAACTGGCTGTGAGACGTGTCTACTTTGACCATGTATGACCAGGTTCGAAGTATTTCTGGTACTGATGCTGGGACCTGGCGCTGCTCATCTATCTTCGACTATGGTAATTAGCTTCGAAGATTCCTTCAATTGTTCAACTAGTCTTAGAAGGCTTCGTGAACTTAGTTGCCGTCTTGTTGGGCTTCAAGTCTCTTGGTAGGCTTCGATGTAGCCTTTGAGTATTTGACTGGTGTTAGAAAGCTGCGAGTAGGTTACTACAAGTAGTCCTGGAGATCTGATCCCACTCTTGTTTGCTGTAGAATAAGATGGCACATTTATTTTTAGGAAAAGCAAGAGGTTTCCCCCTAGGAGGATAAAACCAGCTGTACAGAAGATCTTATTTCATGATAGAAGCAACCATTAACGGGGTTTAGGAAGTGGGACTGCGACTGAAGGCGGGAATCAGGGATTCTTGGGCCCTTAGAAGCACAACAGGTTTAAAAAGGTTGGTCAACTACAAATACCAAAGAAGATCAAGAAGCCAGATTTCGAATCTCCTTGCTTGAGATGTGGGATAGTTGGACACTGGGTTTTCGACTGCAAGACACCGTGGGTGCCTATAGTTAAAGTCCAGGCTAACCACATCATTACTGGCATAACTTCTATTACTATGAAGTTAGCAGCGTCAGACTTCTTCGAAGACATTGATGCCGACATGGATCAACATACGGAGTAATCCGTAATGATATCTCAGTAGACATGTGATGTCACATTAGAGAGAGCACTAGTAGAGTCTTTTCTAGTACATTCTTAATTTACTATTCTTTTTATTGTCAGTATTTTTAATTTTGTTGGGAACATATCATTTATATTTCAATAAAGTGCTCGTGACATACATGAGATTCTCAATTTGTTATAAATTGTGATTATTCAAATTTATTGTTTGGGAAGTAGTTAAATTCTATATATGATAGTTGATCTACTACATACAACCCACCTATGGATCTATCTGTTCATTGAGTATGACCGATAATCATATAAGTAGCGACATATGTTTAAGAGACATTAGTACCATGCACTCGATCCTTTTGAGATAGATGTATATTTCTTGTCTAGCCTTGTGCATCGGGGATGGCACAAATATTATTGGTACGACCAACATGATAGAACGCACTGAGTGTATCACGCTATTACTCTCTAACGGTACAATATAGAGTATCTAGTCTACTTTATAAACTAGTAAATCTAGCCAGATTTTACTGAGTTTAGGGAGATACATAATAATATTTATTACGTAATGACTATCAGAGAAAATGATAGATAAGGTTTTGTGCATTCACTCCATGTCTAAAGGTTAGAACACGCTATTGGAGTAGTTTCTAAAATACTCCTCAGGGCTTGGATAATGAGAAGGATTATCAGGATTACATCTCAACTTTTCTTAAAAGGAGAGAAGATTCAGAGAGTATACGTGTAACGATTACTTTCAAGGAAAGTTTATTATTTCATCATAGTATGACCATGGTGGAGTGGGATCTCCAGCCTTTACTTCAAACGCATCCATGAAGACACATGTGGATCTTTCCATTCATATTATGGCCCACTAAAATATTTATGGTCATAATAGACGCATCTAGGAGATGGTCTTACGTTTGCCTATTATTAAATTAAGGAATACAACATTAGCATGACTTCTTACTTAGATCATTTGATCGTATGCTCAATTCCTGGATTAACAATCAAAGTCGATCGATGCGACTTGACGAGGGCTTGGGAGTTGAACTCACAGGCTCTTGATTATTATTTTATCGCTAAATGGGATAGATGATTAAGTATTGTGAGTATCTCATACCATACCCAACTCAAGATTAGCAGAGAACCTAATCAAGCGATTTAGGATAATCGCTAGATCACTGTTATTACAATCACAACTTATGGCTAGTAGGTGGGATATGCATTCTTGCTCCCACAGTAATGAGTAAGGTTCGTCCCTTAGCAAATCATCAAATTATTTTTTCCCAAAAGCGACTAGTAACTTGGTTGGAGCCCGATGTTGCCCATCGATAATCATTTGGATGTTCCGTATATGTGCCAATCACACCATAATGTATGAAAATGGGACCCTCAACGTTGGCCTAGTATTATGTGGGTTATAATTCATATTTATCACTGGATATTTAGACCCACTGGTGACGTATATACTGTAGGGCAGATAATTGTCACTTTAATGGGATGATATTCCCAGCATTGAGGGGAGATATGACAGTTAATACTGACGATGTTTCCAAGAGGTCTTGGAAAACACCATCGTTATCTCATTTAGAGATACATAAGTTAGGTGACAATAAGGTTCAATAGATTTTAAACCTTCAATAGGTCGTAAATGAATTGTTAGACACATTCATAGACACTATTGAAGTACCATAAGTGTATGTACATGCAAGTAATACACCTACATAGCAGAACGTTCTAGGGGAACTAGTACCACAACTGAACATTCCAGGGGAATTAGTATCGCAAACGAATTTAAGGCTCGTGCTTTGTGCAGAACACCGTTGGAAGAAAATATTTTGAGCAAGGGAGCTGCAGAATCTGGGACGCATATGACTAATGGTGTAGTCGATTCATCGAGGATGGAACCACCCATCGACGAGGTAATAGTAGCTACGCAACCAGTTGATATATTATGAGACTAGCCTAGGGTGGCACATATGCGTATGATGATAATAAGATATCGATCTATTAAAAGTCTACAGTTGCACAACGTAGGATCGTTCAGTAGAGATTTGTCGAAAAGGTATTCATATTTGCTGCTGTGCTCGCCATCAAGAATGAGGATTCAAAACCACTAATTGTAAATAATTGTATGTTGTTGTACATTGGCCAAAGAGGGCATCTGGAATCCAAACGAAGCTCAGCTTGTTAGCATAATGTGAAATAATATAATTGAGCCTATCGGTTATAAATGGGAAAGGTATGGAAACACGATTTTCTCGGAAAGGTAATTTGGTTAAGGCAAGACTGGTTGCCCAGGAAATCTTTAATAGATCTGGCATCGATTGCAGTATGACCTATTACCCGGTTATGGACGCTATAACGTTTTGGTACTAATCTGTTTGTTAAGTTGTCAAGGACAAGCTAGACATGCATCTGATATAAATACCGCGTAACTATATGGGAAACTAGATACGAATATCTACATAAAGGTACCTGGGAAGGTATAAGCTTATGGAAGCAACTTAGCCCGACACACGAGGTGTGTACGTAATAAACTGAATAAGTTATTGTTGACTTAAAGCAATTAGGGCCCATAAGATATAGTAAGTTGACTGAGTATTTGATGGTCGGGGGATTTTGTAAATATCCTTATCTGTCCATGTATTATTATTTAGAACACATAAATTAGCTTAAGTATCATCATAACAGTGTACTAAATGATTTGGATATCATTAGAACTTCGGGGGAGATCTCGAGAGCTGCCGAATACCTTAGGAAATAATTCGAAATATAAGAACTTGGGAAATCAAATAGTATCTCAATTTGCAGATCGAACACCTTGATAGTGGTACTCATACACCAAGCAATATATATCAGAAGAGTTATATAACACTTCGATATGGATGTAGCACATGGTGCTAAGTTATTTATTGCGCGTCCATCACTTGTGTGTGGACAACGATATCTTCCACCATCCTAATGGGGGGAGAAACTCCTAGGGCTGTGGCGCCATAGCTAGGAGGTGCTTTGCTATAGGCAGTTGGGTATACTAGACCGAATGACTTTATTTGCAGTAAACTATTTGGCTTGCCATAGTTTTGTTCTTACCAAAAGCCACTGGATTGAAGTCAGGCACATTCTAAGGTATCTGATAGGTATGAAAGACTGGGGTCTGTTCTACTCGAAATGGTAAACATAAAAGTATAGAGTACACCGGTACATTATATTTTTCAGACCCACATAGAGGCCATTGTCAAATGGATTATGTGTTTTTGTACAAGGATACATAAAGATTATTGGAGATCGATGAAGTAGACGGCGCTAGCTACACCTCGAACCACAAATTTTTGTACTTCATGAAGCTGGCAAAGAATGATGGTTGCGCTCCAAGACACATCTCATCAATCAAAGTTGTGGCATATTTCAAGTTAATAACAATTTATCAATGGCGACAAAACGAAGCACATTTCATAGGAGCCATTCGATCCTTATGAATTACAAAAGGCAAATGAGATTGGCGTTGTTGAAGATATTTCAGAAGATATCTTTGCAAATCCATGCACGATGACTCTTGTACCACTTTCGTTCAAGCAGCTAGTACACGGAATCGGCATGCAGAAGATTCATTTATCAATATTGCATAGAGATACATCTCAGGGAAATAGATCTTAAGGGGAGTAGTCCGAGCCTGACGTGGACACATACGTGTTGTACTCTTTTTCCTGATAATGCAGTTTTTATCCTAGGAGGTTTTACTGACTTGAGGTTTTGATGAGGCAACGTATACACATCCATAACCCAAACAGGGCATATGATTGTACTCTTTCCTTGCATAACTTTTTTCCCAAGGGGGTTTTGCTAGGCAGAGGTTTTGATGAGGTAAGTCATCTTGGTATGGAACACCCCAAGGGGGAGTGCTAGGAGTTGGGTCCAGCCCAAGCTAGGAGCCCAACAGGACCCAACAGGGTTAGGGTGTCCTACAGGACTCCTAACAAGCCCATAGGCCTTTTAAGGTTATGGGGAGAGTTTGAGTAGGTTAGGTAACCTATTCAATAGGTTATTTCCATTATATTATGTACAGTTTTACAGTTCTCCAAGAACATCAATAAAGAAATTTCTCTTTCTCAATTGCTCTACAACTATAAAACTGGCAATCCTTCGATAGTAGATTATTACTTACAAAAATATCATTCACAAGCTAGAAGATCCATTGGTAGGCCCGTTTTCGGATCGGATTTGAAATGGAGGGGGTCAAATTTTTTTAATTTTTTTTGGGAACTATAAAGTCTATTCCAATCCGATCCGATTTTTTTCAGAACTGTAAAAATAAATATGATTTCGGAAAATTTTGATATTCCAAAATATTTAAAAAATTTAGAAATTTATATATTCCAAGAAATTTGGAAATTTCATAAATTCTGAAAAAAAATCTAATCAAATCAAAAAAATTGTATTTAACATCTTATAAATAATAACAACTGAGTACCACTTGAAAATAAGAGCAACATTAAAATATATATTGTCCAAATAAGTTTACAAAATTAAACATCATTTCACAAATTTTAAGTACACAACCAACCGAACACCACTTGACCATATCTTTCACCCCCACCATGGCTTCAAGAGCTCTCTAACATGTTTGAAACAACATGAACTCCGTCATTTTTACAACATCAAGATGAGCATAGGTTACTACTGGATCAACTGTGATAAACAAGCAAAGTAAAAACTATTAATAACTTTATAAATTCTAAACTTGAGAGATAGAAACAAAAAACTGAAAGCAAAGCTTATACAATTTGGTAATGCTTAGTAGTTGAACCTGTAATATAAAGTTCTATTATTAATATATATATATATATATATACTTTAGTCATTCAATACAGATTAACTTTGGGTTTTCAGATAGATTTGGTTACTACAGCAAGAAGGTATTCCTAGCTGTGACAACTTTGAAGAAGTAGATGAAGATGGCTTTCAGGGACCAAAACCAAGCAATATAGATAAGGCTAAGAGGCTAAGAGCATATTGATTGATGAAGAAGAAGCAAAAAATATGAAAAGAAAGATGCATTAGCAGCTCTCCCTCCCTCACAACCAAATAATACAGCTAAGGCTAAGATGCATTAGTAACAAAAAAAGAAAGAAATGAAAGATGAAGTATATCACCTTTGCCGAGAACACAAGATCACGGTGACGGACCTTTCCTGTGATAACTAGAAATGTAAGAAAATCAAATGTTTTTGGTGACCGACCTTTCCTATGAATGTATATATGCTAGAGTCCAAGATATTTTTGTGTTTTGTACCTATTGCTCTTCCGATCTAATTAGCCTAAGATATTATAGTTTACAGTCTTTAGACTTTCGAACTGGTTGTCCTACTAGCCTAAGATATTTTTGTGCTCTTTATGCTGTGAATCATAATACATATGAATATCTAAATAGTATTTAACAAATCATATCTTATACAGTTATACTAGACTTCAATCAAATTTACATATTTTTTACTATCGACTGTTATCTTCAAGATATTTCTCGAAAGAGATATATGGTCAGACTTACAAGTTCACTATAATAAGAATGGTCAGACACCCTGGTGTCTTATATTAACTAAAGTTAGCACATAATGAGAATGGACAGTCACAATGTAAGTGTGGTTGTCAGAATGGTTACAGAGTACAAACCCATGCTTCTTTATTCCTTAACTACTTCCATAAAATCTGGATCTTCAGATAACAGTGAGAAGCATAGGACTCCAGGGTGTTTGACTATTGTGTGCTAACTTTAGATCTTCAGATAACAATGTCTGACCATTCTCATTGGGTGCTAACTTTGGATCTTCAAATAACAATATAACCATTCTGAGTCTCAGTCTCTGACAACCACACTTACAAATTAACTACAACCAAATAACACCATAAAATTATCATACCTTAGTACTTAGCAGGTACCCGAACCTTTTGAATTGGAATGACGAGCGTAGTACCCTAACCTTCTGAATTATATCCATTTCCTAAAAATTGATTTTATCTAACAATAGTAAAATTAACACTAGAGTATTAGAAAGGAGTTAACTAAAGCAAAGACTCCTAAACCAAAAAATGATAGAACATGTAAGATGAGGAAACTTACACAAGATCATCAAAAACATCAAGAAGTTGATACAAACATTAAACCTCTCATCTCGTTAAATATAACTACAACAAACACAAGTATAAATCAAACTTCATATGAAAATGCAAAAATATAAACAAAATAACTATTTAATAAGTACAAACAACATACCTTTTTCAATTTCTTTAAGAGTCTCAAGCTTATCATCAACACTTATTTCTTCTGGAATTGGGCTTCTTAGCCAATCTTGACTAGATATCAAACTCTCGACAATGGTCAGAGTCAAGGAACTTTGAAATGGATCAAGTATCTAACTCGCCGTACTAAATACATACTCGGAAGCTATCGAGGCCACAGGAATAGATAATACTTCACGTGCCATAATGGAAAGAACATGATAGGTTGATACTTTCTCATGCTACCACCCCAAGACATCAAGATAGTCATCGTTCTCTACTAAACCATTACACAAGTACCTCTCTAAATCATTCATGGCTTCCATATTGTCTTTTTGCTTCAAAATGCCTCTAAACAATTCTTTGGCCTTAAGACGTTTAGATGCATTTTCAGCTAGATTAGCAATAGGTTCTTGAGTGCTAAATGCATTAACGTCCCTGTTCGACGCATCTTCAAACTTGTAGTGATTGTACAAATGACTTATCAAGTCTTTCAACTTCTCAATAAAACCCACAACTTGGTCAGATTTTTCTTCTTTGCTCAAGTAGCTAACTTTTTCTAAGTATGATGAATACCAAAATTCTACGTACTTCATTTTGTAACAATGATCAAGGATTATTGCAACCACCAAGATTAGGTTCAAAGAATCAAAATTGTAATACTTATCAAATTTAGCATCCATCTTCATAGCCATTTCATGAAAATCTACATCATCATTAGTGAGATTATCTATAAGAAGGTCTTTGGCTTGTGTTAATTTGCCAAAATATGTATTAGAAGTAACATATTTCAAACCAGATACCCATTTTGTAAGTTTATAAAATTCTTCCAAAAATGTGTGTAGAGCTTTTAACTTTCTCTAATCACTATCTCCTAATAAGCCTTCGCCTTTTACATCACACTCAATCTTGTAATTTGGATCATGCTCCTCCAGTCTATCAAAAGCTTTCTCGAGCTCCATAGTCACATCAATTGTCAAATAGGCTGAGTTCCATCTTGTTTTGATATCTAAACACAAAGCTCTTTTAGTTGTTAGATTTTCTTCTGAAGCACATTTTTTAAAAGTTTGCATACGTGAGGGACCACTTCACACATATTTTATCCTTCCCCGAAGGCGTTTGATTGTTCCCTTGATCTCATTGATACCATCTCTGACCATGAGGTTAATGACATGGGCAAAGCATCTTATATAGAATTACTCACCTCCTAATGACAATTCATTGCGCTTGTTCAATCGTTAATGTATGTTACCTTATATAGAATAACTCGGCAATACAAGTATCTCTGTTCTTAGCATTCTTGAGGGTTATAGTCATCACTTTCTCTGTGCCCCATTCCAACAAACAATTTTCTTCCGCCTTTGCAATTACCTCACCTTTCTGCGGATGTGGAAGTACTCAAAAGTTGATTATTTTCTTTTAAAGTTTTTAATCCTTATCAACAAAATGGGCTGTTAAAACCATATACCCAAGGTTTTGGATTGATGTCTACATATCCGTCGTAATACATACATATCCTAACAACACCTTCATATGTTCCTTTAACTTTTTTCCCCTCGTTGAAGATACCTATAGTATCTTTTGTAACTGTGGTCCTTGCAATGACATGGAACTTGGGTTGCATTTCTCCGTAAAATGACCTAAAGCCTTCTTTCTCTACATGGCTAAATGGGAGCTCATCAATAATAATCATTTTCGCTAGAGATTTACGACATTTTTCTTGACCAAACCTCCATGCAGAAGGTTGACCCCCTGCTCCAGAAAAAGAAATCAATGGTTAGTCTTTATCTCCTTCAAAACCGAGAAAATCCTTACATCCCTTAAGATGGTGCCACAACGAATTAGTTCCTTGAGTTAAAGGTGCTTGGGTTAATTTTTGACATTACTTGCAATCACATTCACCTGAATATTTGGTCATCTCCTCTTTGAATGCCCATGATATCCACCTTTTTATTTCATTTTTTGTCGCTTCTTACTAATTGTAGCATTCAAATCGTTGGTAGTACTTTCATTCATTACTGACATAACATTAGCTGTAAGCAGTGGCGGAGCCAGGATTATTAGTTGGGGGGGGGGGGAGGGAATTTTACTGGGGATTTGAAGGGTATTTTTGTAATTTCACTTATATGATGCAATTTATTTAATCTATGTTACATTTTACATTAAAATTCCTAAAGAACCTAACGGGAAGCAAGTGGAGGAATTTAAGATAAAAAATTGGTTATTAATATACCTCGACTAAAACATAAAATCGAATTAGACCATATTCACTCAAGAAAGGGGCCAAGTCCTTCACTTTTCCCCAATACCGGCCATCTAAAGGCAATAAAGCTGTCAAACTAGAGAGTTCCAATACTTCAGAATCTTCAGAACACTTCTTACTCATATGAGGCATAAAAATCAATATCATCGAAACAAAAACTTTTTTAGTTTTACAAGTTCATGAGTTAATTCAAATACTCAATTGTTAAAACACACCCGACTATTCTGAGGATATTTTCACTTTGACACCCATTACATGCTCAAAAAATTATATTGACATCCAAAGTTTTCAACTTTAAAGTTCAAGCTCACCCCATTAGAGCATTGTCCTTGAAAACTCAAGGGTATATGACAAACTTCAATCATGCAATAAGGGTCAAACCCAAAATGGGTGCAACTCAAGGCAGTATTATATAGTTCGTTTCCACCCGTCCCCATTTCCTACTTTGAGCATGGGCACATTCATTGTCTTTAGCTGAAATACACTTTTAATTCAAAAAAAAAACTCAGTAAAACTAATGAGGAGAGATGAATCATATACTTTTGCCACTGCTGAAACTCGATTATCTTCCAATGAAGCCTTACAACTGCAACTATTTTGGATTAAAGTGAAATGAGAGCTTGAAATGTTTCCTCTACAATGGTTATTCGTCGGGAAAAGCTATGGTGATGACTGAATGTTACTCAAAACCTTGAGTATTGCTCCAATCTCCATGAATGAAGAACAGCTTCAAATAGTTTGCAACAACAACTCCTCAAAATCACAGAGAGAACAAATTGTAATCATTGAACAAATCGCAATCAAACTCAAATCGAACCTAAAAGTCTCGTAGAGGAAATGAGGAATCACAGAGAAAGTAAGGAACCCAGCATTAAGTTTAGTTTTTGTATGTATATAACTAATCTGTTTTTTTGGAGAAAAGTGAGTGGAGGTAGTTGCCCCCACTGGTTCTCATGTGGCTCTGTCACTAACTGTAACAATATGCAAATACATCAAAAATAGATCCAATTAAATCGACACACAAAATCATATCTACAACATTGAATCGCGATAAAAGGTGGACACCAAATCATATCTACATATGAAAATATATAAGAAATGGACCCAAATAAAAGAAACTGATAAATACCTTCCAAAGTGCATAACTAGAAAGTCCAGTATCTGCAACATATATATTTGAGATCAAAGTGTAAGTGTATCATTAGAATGTTGTATATTTGTTCTATAACAAAAAAAAATATGTACAAAGATTGTCTAAATGCTTAAAAGCTCAATAAACTTTTTCTGACTTGAGTCAATTGTTAGAATGTGGTAATATAATTATAATTATGTCCAAAAGTGCAAAAATAGGGTTAGAATTAAGAACTGGTTTATCAAAGCATAAAATATACAAAATAATTTGGAAGACGATTGATGAATGAGGGACTTGGGAATAGTTTATACTTTCAATATCTACTACTTATTTAGTTTCAATATCAACTAATATCCAAAATCTTGGGCGTACATTTCTCTTGATTTAACTAAAAATGAAATGAAAGAGGAAAAGTTCTCATTATAAGAAATGATTCAAATAAAAGATGAAGCATAAAATTTTACACAAGATAACTTGATTTAGCTAGAAATTTCTATATCAAGATAACTAAAAATAGAAGAAAATCAAACCCAAATCAAACCATAATAAGTTAATAACAGTTTCAAATCAAAATCTAGAGAGAGAGAGTTTAACTTGCAGACTCGAAGATTTAAAATCAAATAATCAAAGATTCGCCCAAGTCAAACCATAATAACAAAGTTCTCACTTCTCCAAGAATCAAAGATTTAAAATTGAAGCCAGAGGAGAATAGAAGCCAGAGAGGAGATTTTACTTTTCTTCTTCGTTGCGAATCAAAATTGAGGTAGTGGAGAATATAAAATGGAGGCAGTGAAGATTTAACTTAAGAGTAGAAGGAGTGGAGGTAGTGAAGATTTAACTTAAAAGTAGAGGGAGTAGAGGGCGATGGAGAATGGTGAAGAAGTGGCGGTGGAGAATGCCCTAGGTTAAGAATCTTAAGATCTAATATTTTATGTTGAAATTCGGATGTTTGGAATTAAATCGAATCAGATGGATATTCGGAATATTTTTCGGATTAAATCGGATCGGAGGGTATTCGGAATAATCGGATCGGAAGGTATTCAGAATAATCAGATCAAAAAATTTAAAATTTTGGAAGTGCATAAAGCTATTCGATTCTGATCTAAATTTTTTCAAATTTTTTTGGAAATCGAAATTGCAAATTAGGGCTCCCAAATCAGAAATATCAGATTAGAAATTGGAGATAATTGGATGTTCGAACAAAAGTAGTCGCCCTATCTACTAGAGAAGAGATACAGAAGATCTAATTCTAAAATATATGGATATTGAGCCCTAAGAGAAACCTGGAGGAAACAAAGGCACACTAGACCCGCGTTCGCGGGTTGTCGGTGTCCTCTTAGCCTCACTTTGATGAGACAATGCCTCGGGAAACGTGAAGCTCATATTTACGGCTAGATTCTTTATGTTTCCTAATGAGAGAATATTTTTGCAATAATATAGTGAAAAAAGAACAGGTCAATGCCTCTTTCTCCTATAAAGGAAACTTTTTCTCAATATTATGAATCTTGGAGAAGAGACTTAAGTTTAAGGACTAAAAGTATAACTTGGTTCTTGTATACGTCTTCTTTTTCTCTTTTGGTAAGGTAAGTTTTTCATTTCTTCGTAGTTTTATTCTACATAGGCAATGATCTTGACTATGACTATGAAGATGGGATTAGGCTCATTAAATAGTTAGTCTCCCTTCTAATAGATCTTATACCAAAAAGGATTTTCATTCATCTTTGGTATCAGGGGCAAAGCCAAATTTTTTGCCTAGTGAGGTCAATTTTCTATACACAATCCAAACTCAATTATGCTTAGAAAATAAAATATTATATTTTTACAAAAGTTGACTAACACATAATAAAAGTAGACTAGTATACCACTCAGAGGTAAAACCTATAGGAAGTTTCTTTATGAAGAAATTATTTTACACTTTTAAATAAGATGAAATCATAGTTGTTTCCAACAATTAATCATAGTGTCTCTTCATATATTCAACGTGGCTTCATAGCTTGGAAGTGCTTGATAATTACGTTATCTGAGACGCCTTCAAGTACATCCTTCTCAATATATGAGATCATACAGTCCTTCAACCAATCATCTCCCATCCGATTGTGCATATAATTCTCTATAATGCACATAGCTGAAATACCCTTTTAATGGTGGTTGTTACAACTGGAAAAGTAATGACAAAGTTATAAGCATATACACAAGTTGATATACTTTATTTTTTTTCGTTCTAACCGTCGTTTTGGCAAGATCAGTAATCCCGTTCAAATCCGAAAAAGAAATATTAGAGCAACCATCAACAATATATGTTTCAAGCTGATCCGATAGAAGTTTGAGATTTACTGGAGAAAAATTGTCTTTATAAAGCTTAGCAAGATGAATGAATTTTTCTTTGCCAAAATCGACGAAAGAATCTTTCGAGCTTAATCATGTCATGCAAAGAAGCAATTCAGTATTCACTTCATTAAAGCGGTTATTCAACTCCATAAGTTGATGATCTAAGCAATTGTTATATTAGGAAGCATGGTAATTTTTTTTGTTTGTTCTTACTTGAGTGTAACGCCGCGATCGACCTTGAGCCATAAAATTATCACTCATGAAAGTACTAATATAATATGTTTTTCACAATATAATAAATTTTCTACAAGAAGAGAATCCCATCCATCATTTCTCACTAGTTATAATTGCTCAATTGAAACTTTGACTAGGTCCATAACATTTACGATATCCCAATCTTTTCGTTGCAATACTTTGGACAGCTCATTGGTAATTGCCAATATTTTATTTATAAGGTGGAAGAAAAATACAAACTCAAAAGGTTACCTCGATGCAAAAAGTGTATCTGCTTTACTTTTTTGGTCTGAGGTACCATTGATCGCTACAAAATCAAGCACTTTAACTATTGACAAAAACATATCAATTAAGCTCAAGAGTGTACCATAATGTAACCCTAACATGTTATCTCCCGGATGATTGAAACTGGTCTCTTGATTCAAGCTTCGCCCACTTATATGCTCTTTATTTTCTAATTTTTTACCTAATTCAACTGCTTGTATGTCTCAAATAATATCCTTACGTTTGCAAGGGCCCCCAAGAATATTGGACACACTACTAACCATGTTGAAGAAGGAAGCTGTTTGACTTTGACTTTTTGCAATAGCCACCAAGTGCTAACTGGAGTTGGTGAGAAAAATAGTGAACATAGTATGCCGATTTGTTTTCATTCATGATTAATGTCTTGGGGCATTTAAGATCAACACTCAAACTATGTTTAGCAAAAAGTTGGTCAATCTCTTTCTTGAGTGTTGCTGAAAATGTGTCAGTAACATGAACAATGGCTAATAATCCTTCAATCACCCATCCCTGTTTATATGCATAACGTATAACAATGGCCATTTGTTCTTTATTAGAAACATCACGAGACTCATGAATCAATATTGACAATGGCTTATCTCTGATATCCTTTAGGATAGCTTTGGTCGTCTCAAATGCAACGGAATTCACAATATATTTTTGGATGTTAGCTTGCCATTATCAAGAGCACTTTTAAGAACTACTTTGGCAATGTCCTCGTTATGATCAGTAGTAAATTGTAGAAGTTCTAGAAAGTTTCCATTGTTGTTAGACTCATCTGTAAATTATAGAAGTTGTAGAAAATTTTCCTTGTTGTTAGACTCATTTGATTCGTCATGACCTCGAAAAAGATAGTCCTTGATTTTGGAGAAATCGAGTGGCATAGATTAATGTAGTAGGATAATCAACTAGTTGTTGTTCTACTTGCTGTATAAGTTGGACACATTTGGCTTACTTTGGATCTAACAAACTTTTGCATTTCTAATACACCAAATTATGAGCACTGTCAACCCGTCCAACATGAGTATTTAATCTATCCTTCTTATTCCAACTATTAAATCCCTTTCCTACAAATGATTTACCCTCGCCTTGCTCACCATTATCGGCCTTGAAAAGATAACAATATATAAACAAGAAGTAGTATCCTCCTCTATACTATACTCGAGCCAATCAGGAAACTCATCGAACCATTTTTTGTTAAAGCGTCTAAAAGTACCACTCAAGAATGTTTGAGGAAAATTATGTTCACGAGGTTGAAAGGGACCGTTAAGAAGATAAGTTCTTCAAACTGTGTCTCGATCACTTGGACGATAGTCTTAGATTGGAGGTCGTGTACTAGGATCTACCAGAAGATTTGATAACTCAGCTTTTATATAGCGATGCTTTGCGTGTGACTCAACTAGTTCACAAGCAATAAGCGGTAGATAAGAAGTGGTTGATCATCAGTTTCTTGAGTCGCAAGAGGTGAATTTTGATCAACCCCTTGGGCCATAAGCGGTAGAATTTGATCTACTCCTTCGATCGTAAGAGGTGGATTTTGATCTTTTTAGGTAGGACGCGGTACATTACTTGAGGACTTCCTTTTAAAATAGTTTAACAGACTTATGCTATATATAAAAAATTAAAGTAAATTAATGACGCATATGTCATTTACAAGTTAAAGAAACATCTCAATTATATGCAACAAGGAGAAGGATACACTGAGATAGACCAATTTTATAGAATTCAATGGGGTTCTAGGGTTTATTTAATATCTACTTCTATATAATTATGCCCTAAATCTTTTACAAGCTTGAGAAAGCATAAACACTTAATTATTATATGCAAAACCTACTATAGTTTATAGACTCTAACAATGCCGATTACTAATTCTTAATCAATATATTTGGTTTGTGATCATTGATGATTATACCTTAAATTATTAGAAATTAAGCACCCCAAAGTTGTTTATGCCCTAATGAAAGAAATAGTAGTCCAACAAAATTGAAAGCGCTGAGTGATTTACTGTAATCAAATTTTAATCAAAGATTTTAATAGTGAAACCCAATTGCAATAATAACTTATTTAAGTGGAGTGATCTCAATAAAGATTCGAGAATCTATAGTTTAACATTTATTTATTAGAGACATATGGTTTTTTTAAAATTTACCTCTGTGCTGCTTCTCTTCCCTTGGTTAAAGGAGTTGGGGAGGATTTTAAAATATTGAATAAAGTAAGGAGAAAATTATTGAAGTGCTTTGACTTTTAAGACAAGCACAATGAAAATAAAAGAGGATTAAGAATGATAAAAGAGTCTTTGTCAAGTTTGGTTGAGTGGTGTCATACGCACAAGGCATGTAGTAATTCTAGTGGGGTCAAACCCATATAGTACTCACTTGTATGCATTAAAGATTCTAAACTCTCTTCCAATTTTTGAAAATCTAGTGGGGTCATATGATCCCACTGGTCCTCCTAGCCTCGTCCCTGAATGATGATTGTCTAATTCTCAGGGTTTGAGTGATGAAATTTTTGAAGAAACGAATGTGGAAGGACATTTTATGGGTTTGGCAGGATATTCCTCGAGTGAGTCGACCCAAAATAGGGGCCAATTTGTTCCAGAATCTGTTGTGGTGGGAGACTTTGCGGGGCCGGGAGCTTCGTTAGTCCAAGAAGTGCGAGTATGTTATCAATTCAATAATCGACTGTGGGTTTGGCGGTGGGCGAGTCTTCAGCCCGAAAATCAATTCTGGGTTTGGCGGTTACTTCTTGATTTAATGACCCTATTTCTTCGATGAACATCAATGCCAACTAGAGTCTAATTCTTTTAAGTTTGCTAGAAAGCGAGGCAGATTTTGATGCTAGATTTGCCGCAAATGGTAAGTGAATTATCCATGATTACGGGAAGACGAAGAAGAAGGTACTTGAGAAAGAACACCCCAAAGATGTCACTGCAAGAATGGGACCAAGAAAAATGACGATTGGTGGTAATAGTGGTCGTCGAGAAGTTTCCAGAAAGACGAGACACGATACAAGAAAACCACATTTAAAATTTCAAAAACCTAAATTAATTTTGAAGCCCAAATATGTTATTTGTGAAGAAAGACTTCTACGTGACAGTTTAGGCGGTTCTGATGTTTAACATATGATGACCAAGAAGTTAAAATCAATAGATTTGAACGCCTCACCGAATAGATTATACCTTAGTTGAAAGGCGGGGATCATTAATTTTTTTACAGTCAAGGAGAAAAAGTAACTGCAAGAGGGAAATAGGTTAAACTACATAGATGTTACCCTAATTGATCCCAGAGATATTGCATGGCAGAATTTTCCTTTGACAATTCGTAAAAGTAATAGCCTCTGTGCCATACTTCAACCGTGGATGGTTTTGGCCCAAGAAAATGGTTTAACTCCGGGCACGATGGTGGATCTTTATTTATTTCATATGGGTTCAAAATTTTAGTTTTGGATTACAATAAGGGGCAAAAACACGGAAGGCGATGATGGCAGTGACCATGTGGCAAGTTGGCTGGGAGGAGAGGGTAAAATTTGATTTCGACACCTCTTTAGTGATCAAGCAGAGGGGAGTTCGGCTATTCTTTACGTTTTGCTGATATTAACGGTAACTTATAATTATGTCCTTTCTCCACATCAGAAAGTGTTTACTTCATTCCATTTGGCAATTTACCCGAATGTTGGTCATATAAGGTTTGGCTTTTTGCATGATACTGTAATTGTTAGATGATTTTGGGGAAGCAATACAGCTAAATGGGCATTTATGAATGAAATGCATCTTAGTAATTTATGTTGGCGAATTACTTTATGGATGCCTATTTAAGCTTCAAGTAACGATACAATTGGCCTATACGAGGATGTTTGACATCAGATGCACTTGGTTTCCCTTAAAATTGATTTTCACTATGTCTTGCATTGTCTATATTCTGCGATATGGTCCAAAACTGGAATATGTTAAGAGATTTTAGATAAATGATGATCCCTATAAGGGCACTTAAAAAGATGAACATGCATTAAGATGATTACAACATTTAACATACGAAGCCATCTCTTGCAGGGGTTAGCGAGCCAGATATAGATGCACATTTCATTTAAGTTACCATTGTTTGTAGGATAACGAAGGGCTCCTCATGGATACGACATACAAGTTAGCAAATTTAATTAGAAACATTGTATCAAATACACTAATATAATACAAGAGGTCAAAACCTTGATATCTTTATTGCTCAGGGACAAATTTATTCGTTTTGCCTAAAAAGAAAAATGGGGGCAAAAATATTTTAACCTTAGGGCACTCTGAAAAAAAGGATCAAAATAAATAGACACATATTTATGCCTAACTAGACGCGGGAGAAAAACCCAGATCAACAAAAATACATTTAATACCACGCTTATTTGGCTTGATTATTCCATAATTATCAAAACAAAATAGAAAAGGGAAAAAAATCAATGAAATTGAGGAATTTTTCAGCTATAAAACTTGGCAATGACAAAGGTTCGACCTAATACCTTATCGTTGGATTGGGCACATAGGAGTTTTGCGCCACTGTGCCCTAAAAATATAAGGGTTATATTAAAAATTTACGTGGGATTTTTAAATTTGTAGTTTAGCCGAACATAGCTTTATTTACAAAGATAAACATATAAATCAAATAAGATTACTAACTTAGAATTTTAAAAATGGAAATAGACGGACCTTATTTAACCATTCATAATTCAAAAACTTAAGAACAACATAACGAAGTATTTTATTTATTTATTTTTATTTGCTTGCTAGGCAAGCCAGTTTTATATAGGCATTTGTAACGAAGTATTTAATCAAAAAATATTCTAGTTGAGCTTGATTTAAAAAAAGAAAAAGAAAATATAATATCAGGATTTACTTTCATGATAAAAATCTTAAATTGGGGGTTCAATCCATGTACTACAAAAAAATTTGATTCCTTCACCTGTATTTCCACTATTGCCTATGCTAAACTCTTTTTTGGGGCTCAAAGTAGGCATTAAAACCGTCATAATCGGAACAAGATCGCAATTCTTTATATGCAGAGGTAGATAATTGACTATTTTCTTCCTATATACTGTGTACGACTATATCGCCCCCCTACCTAGTTATTTGACATTTGCCACAATGAGTTGGGTTCATCATAATACCTTATACCCCCAAAGAAGGTTGTATGTTCTCGCTTGTTAAGCCATTCAAGCTTGTTCAGTTATTTAGCATTTGCTACAATGAGTTAGCTCCTTGGAACTGTATTCATCTTCTTCAGTCTATTCATGAGAGTATTAAGAAGCTTAACAATTTTTTTCCATTATTCATGATACCTTAAGAGAGGCAATTAAGTGTACAGATCTGTTTGCTGCTTTATGTAATATTGATGGCGAACTAATATTGCTCCTTACCTTCTCGACCATCAAATTGTATAACTTTATTCATGAGGATGCTAAGGGTAAACAATATTTTAGGTTGTAATCTTCTCTTTATGCTTGTATAGAAGGTCCATGGGGCACCTAGCCCCCGCCTTAGCAAAAAGGACATCTAAGGGTCGTTGGACAAGCGTAGTTACACATGAGCGATCCATTTGTATGAATTTTGTGTCTTATGTTCTTAACATCTTAGGGTTCGGTTATTTTAAATTTTTGCAGTTTAGATGAACATTGTTTTCTTTACAAACATAAACATAAGAATCAAATAAGATTACCAACATAGATAAATTGTGGCCCATGTGGTTTTTTTAAGTCAACAAGGGGATTGAGACAAGGTGATCCTTTATCGCCCCTCCTATTCGCCATTATTGAAGAAGTTCTTTGCAGATGTATTATTTGGCTAAGGGAAAAATCTCTTATTCATCCTATGGCTTCTCACAAGGGGATCCACTATCCTTCTCATCTTCTATTTGCAGATGATATTATTATCTTCTCTAATGGAGAAATCAAAGGTCTTTAAGCTCTTAAGAAGCTATTAGAAAGATATTAAGAAGCTGTTGGCCAGTGGATAAATCTTAACAAAAATAGGCTCTTCATGGGTGGTATCACAGCTTCTAAGAGGCCTCAAGTTCAAACCCTTTTCAACATCAGACAAGGTACTTTCCCTTAAACTTATTTGGGGATTCCTTTAATTCAAGGTAGAGTTACTAATGGTTTCTTAAGACCTATGATTGACAAGCTCAAGAGAAGGGCTAATTTATATGTTGGTAGAATGCTTTCGATGCAAGGGAGGGTAGTCTTAGCTAAGTCTATCTTGTCTAGCATGCCAATGTACAACATGTCTATTTATGAATGGCTTTCTTCTATTTTATAAGCGGGGTGGCTATTATTGGAAATTTTATATGGAGTGGAGATCTTAACAAAAGAAACGGGGTTATAATAGCCTAGGAGAAGTGTTGCGAGCCAACCTCTGAAGGGTTGGGGCTTAGGAAGCTTGGCGATATTAATAAAGCAATGTTGATGAAGTTAGCATGGGATATAGTTCAAAAGGGTAGTATTTGGGCTAGTTACATGAAAGTTAAATACTTTACTAAACAATAAAATATTATCCAGTATTATCAAAAATCTTTTATATGGGCTGGTATTGAATCTGTCTACTCTACAGTCTTAAATGATTCAACTTGGATAATTGGTACTAGCTCTGTTATTGGCACATAGAGCGATTGTTGGACTGGTATGGGTGCTATTACTAATATCCTTGCTCTTTCACACCTTCCCTTGAAATCATGCAATACACAAGTCTCAGATTTCCTGATTAATGTGGTTTAGAATGAAATCATGAAGCTTTCTCAATTCTAAACTTAGCTGGTATTTATTTAAACTCCATCTTCTTAAAATATATAGGGGTGGATACTTGCATTTACAAGCCTGACATACATGGTGTTTTTTGTGTGTAAGTTACACAAAAAGCCTGAGGAACAAGTTCCATGCATGTTGGTAGAAGAAATACATTTAGAGAAACTCTTGTTATCCTAGATACTCTAACTTGACTTGGAGAATTATTTAGAATGTTGTTCCAATTGGTCAGAAGATTCAATCCAGATCTATTCAGTTGGTGTCTCAATGTAGATTGTGCAAGTCTGATGTAGAGAATACTAATCGTTTCTTTTTTGACTGCACTATTTCTAGGAGAATCTGGAGTTGGTTAGAAAACTTATTTGGTAACAAAATTGACAAGTAGGAGCTGAAACATATCATTCAACTCGTAAGCCACTATATTTCTTATGTTGAGGATCTATGGATGAATGGAGCTATGGCTTGTCTAAACTCAATTTGTTTTATAAGGAACACAATTAATCATACCAATCTAGCTACTTCTGCTACTTTCATCAAACATCTCATCCATATTGTTATACATGACTATGCATTTAAGATCTAAAGGGTTTATGAACAATAACTTGGTAGAAATAGTTCTCTTAAGAAATTTGCAAATTGATTTTACAAGAAGGAAAGCTCTCAGGATTAGATCATGCCTGTGGGAGCTCCCATGGTATTTGAAAGTCAAGATAAACTGTAATGGATCAAGCCTTGGTAATCCAGGTACAGCTGGCACTGGTTCTACTTTCCGAGCTCACAATTGGGATTTCATGGGGGCCCCAATGGTGAATATTTGTGTTACAACATCATACTATGTTAAATGTAGCAGTATCCTGTATGCTCTTATTACTGTATTGGACAACAACTGGTTAAAGGTATTCTCTCATCACTCTCCATCTTGTACACTTCTTTCAAGGGAGATTCATACCTCGTAACAAATGTGTACAAATTCTTCTTCCCACTCAATCAATTATTGAACATGTGGCTCATGTCCTTAACACGGCTAGTGGTACTCTGGCCTGCAAAGAATGGCCCCCTATTCTACAGTGGAACCTATCTCTCCCTAATCTCGAACAATTTATTCAACCAAGAGTGGCTCTCCAATTTGCGTTCCACCATGAAAGAGTGCCATTTGGTAGCAAATAAATATGGGTGATAGGTATCGTAGATTATATAGTACATGTCTTTCTTGAACTTCAAATCTTCTTTGTAAACATGATTAATTTCTCAACAAACTTGTGCAAGATGTGCCACAAGAAAATCCTATGCTTCGTATCCGGGAATACCTATCAAACAAATTTAATTAGAGTTTAGTGCTCCGATCTTCAAAGATGAAGCAAGTAAGGCCTGTTGAAATACATTCAATTAAACTGGATTAAAAACTCTTGGAGTTATGATTTTGGAATGAAAAATTCAAAATAGTCCAGTTTCGATATATCCTTTCTGAAATAGTGGTAGTTTGGAAATTGCGCATGCAAAACATTATCAGCACACAGATTTCTAGAAGTTGGGCCATAGTTTTGGAAAAGTAAATCGAAACATGACTATTTTGGCAGACTATCTTTCAAAAATCATGCAGTTCCGGACACGATGATTCCGAAATAATATCAACCCATACTACTTCTGTGACTTTCACCTTGAATAGGAAAATTGAAAAAAAACAAGTTTATCTCTAAACCGTGAAATTCAATTTAAAAATATAACATGTTAATAGTACCTTGGGAATGGTGACATCCATGGCCAAGTCATGGTCTGTAATAATGTTACGAGGGTTCTTGTTACCAGTTGCAGTTAGCTACATATTTAATAGCCAAGTAAATGAGTGTTCACTCTCATCCCTGAGGAGGGCACATCCAAACTGAATGGTTTGGTAGTAGTGGTTAACACCCGCAAAAGGTGCAAAGGGAAACTTGTACTCGCTTATCTTTTACATAGAGTCAAATGTGATAACCTCATAGAATTGTTCTGACGCAATCTTGAAACAGGTATTTATCCAGAAGAACTTTAGTGCATGCTCATCTTCATCCAATTGTACGTCAAAGTAAAGCATGGGGCTGTGGGACTATTTTCTCTTGAAGAAGTCTAAAACTAATTAGTCGTCCCCGACCTTAAGCTGCCTTCGGTTATTATTACGTGTATGGTTATAACAAGCCCTCTTGTCAAATGTATGCTCAGGAAATAATCTCGACACCTTACTAACCAGAATGTTGTAGAGTTAAAATAATTGGCAAGACACTTCGCTGCCTCTAAAAAATTATGGTTCACTTTCATTTTGTGCCTATTATGAGGGAACACAAGGGAATGATTATGCATGTCAGAAAAAATAGTAACCTCGTACATCTAATACATATTCTGCCAATTTATATTCATTTCCATTTTGTAGCCGCTTTTCTTAGATAATTTTTGGTTCCCAAACTCTTGATTAGTATACAGTTCCTCGCCTTGTTCTTCTTTAAAACACCTTGATTCATACTGGTGAAACATACCCTATCAACAAAATTCGAATGAGGCAGCTCCTCTAAAATTTTCTTCTTTATCGAGAAACCCATGTTTTGCCTGTAACACACATAATATGACTCGACAACGATAATAGATTTAAATTGCTTCTCTACATAAGGAACTGCCACTTTGAGGGAGTCAACCGAAGCTTTAGGAGTAACTTGAACACCTTCAGGAGGCTTGAACGGGCTGTAGAGGCCAGATCTCGTAAAGGTGAGATTAAATTCTTTTACCACTAGGTTTACGCTTGACAAGGGGTTTATACAAGTATATTTAAAAGAAATAGGAAAAACTTTTAATAGAAACACTTGCGTAGAGTCCTAGAAATAAGAGTCCTCCACGTCCTCTCGCAAGGATTTTTATGGTCAGATTGAATAAATGGATAAGATTACAAACAAAGGTTCGAGTAGATTGAATCTTTAAGCTTTAAAAGGTGTTCGAAGGTTGTCAGAGCTTGTCTAGGGTGTCTGTGGGTAGAATAATTTCTCAACCCCCTTATGGTAGATCCCATTCCTTATTTATATAAGATAAGGAAAGTAATATCACCATAGAAAGGTCAAATTACAAGCATATCCTTATTTATAACTATTTTGTACTGAAGTTGGTTATGTCAGAGTTTTCTGCTAAGTTGTCTACTGAGTGATTTGCCTTTGATCAGGAGTTGAGCTGGACTGAAGCATGGTTGAAGTTTTAGTGGTCTCGACGGTAGGCATGTTGTATTTCTGGAAGATTTGTACGTTTGGTAGGCTTTGAGTTCTTTGGGAGTCTTTGAGTATCTAGTTCATTCTAATGCCGGTTGTGTGTAGGCTACTATATTCGCCCCCTCTCAGCTGAGGCCTCGAAAATAGTTGAAGAGGGTTCTCGCTGAGAAGAAAATTGTTTGTATGGGAATTTAAATGTTTGACTGGTGTGAATGTGCAATTTTCCGAGATCATTAATGACTGATTATGCTGATTAGTGTATCATTAATGATTTCTTAATCTTCTATAAAAAGGGAGGTTAAGGGTTGATGCATAATTTTCTTAACTCCATTTAATCTCCTACTCTAGAACGCCTTTGGCTTTGTTACTTAAGATGAAGACTCTCTATTAGAGAAGACTGGAGGAAATAAAAGAACTTATAGAGGCCAAGGTGGCCGAGCTAACAAAGCGATATTTTAGACGAAAGGATATGGGTACCCGCTACCCAGCCAGGAACGTGAGGAAACAGAGTGGTTTAGTTTCTGGTAGGGGATGTTCTAACATCATCTCCTTACCATGACTTAACTGCCCATTGCCTCAAGGGTGTTGGTACGACGGTTGGTGGTGATGGAGGGTGGTGGTGGTGGTAGTGGATCGTGGTGCTGGAAGAATTCTCCTGACTACAACTGATGTAGCTTGGGTTATTCTTTCTTCTCTATTTCTATATGTTTGTGTTCTTGTTTTTTTTTGTTGATGTTTATCTTTCTTCTTTCTCCCCCTTTTATGTAATGGAGAATTTATGAAATGGACTTATTTATAATGTACCTATTGTCGAATGTGATTGGTAGTTTGTTTTGTTGAATGACTGGAAGAAATGTTGTCGATAGTATTTATTGCAAGAATTGATCCCCGTCGAAGCTTTTTGAATAAGTCCCTCGAATGCATGGAAAAATGTAGTTGGATATAAATGATACAACTAGAAATATAATTGTTGGAAAGTGAGGGCGGATGTAAGGGAAAATGTAGTATGAGCCGAAGCTTTTGTAAATTATTTGAAGGACATTGGTATATGAATTGTATAGGTCGAATGTGTTGAGATACTTTGAAAGGACTTGTAAGAATCAAAATGACTGAGATTGTTCTGGAATCCAAATAGAAAATGATCATGATGGCGTGTTGGTCTTGTCGAAATTGATGTTATGGTCAATGGTGTCAACTGTAGCGATCTGACAGTTGTAGGCCGTAGTGCTAACATGTAGGGCCGTACCTATCCTGAGTAGAGTACAAGGTTAACAATAGTCACCTCATGTTTGGGTTTAGGTATGATGATGGGTGCCACATGGCTGACGCATGTGATTTTTCATTTCCAGAGTTTGATTTGCAAATAGTACTTGGGTGTATTTGAGATGATTTCGTTCGAGGTATAAAAAACAAAGGTTGTCTGGATCAAAAGATCATTGGTGATTTTGTACTCGAGGGATTGGTTGTGCACGATTTGATGAGTTTGAAAAGAGAATTGAGGCATGAAACTAAGAAATGTAGGTTGTCAAAGTGTTTAGAAAGGCGGGAAATTTATGTAAAAAATAGTTTACTAGAATTATTTAGGGAAGGTGGAGAGGTGAGAGAAAGTGGGATTAGTGGGTATAATGATAGCTATTTAGGAAACCAATACAGTTTGAGAATAGTTTATTTTAGAGGAAAGAGAAAAGATGAGAGAGTTATTCAATCACCTTTATATTTTTCTGTAGGCGAGAGGAGAAATCTTGGAGCCTTTGATTTAGATCTTCTAAGAACACAATTGCCCGTCGTTGGTATGGTTAGAGATTTTTAGGAAGTAGTAGTTATAGGTACGTCCTTTTTCTTATTTTTCAATTGGTTTCTATTTTTGTTTGGTCTATGTTTATGAGAATTAGGATAGAGAAGGTGTGGTGTCTGCCATTAATGGCGGATGTTGGGTCTTGGAGGTGGTGATTAGGTGAGGTAAATGATAGGTTGGGCTGAGTGGTTAATGATGTTTGAGATCCTTCGAAGGTTAGCTTCGGGGTGATGGGTTGGTTGGAGGGGTATAATAGTGGGTAATTTATCCTTGTATGATATCTTTGAGGCTGGATTTGGGCGTGTCCGATGGATAATAATGAGGCAGTCAAAAAGAGTTGGTGAAATCGAGGGCTTAAACTCAAATATATCGTACTAACTTGTTCCCTCTTCTTCTGTAGGGTGTTAATGCATACCTGTGAATCTTCAATGATGAGGCTAGTGGATGAGATCGATAATCTACTGAATGATCTGAGTACTTCTGGTCGAGGGGAGGAGAGTAGTAGTAATATCAAGGAATTACATATTGCAACCGATGCTCCCCTTGTAATTATGGAACTCACTATCAATTCTATAAGACGAAGTCGGAGAAGGGAGACTGATGAGGAGCATGATGATGAGGAAGAAGTTAGGAACAATCCAGTTGGGGACGAAGGAGACGGCGAAGAGAGAAATGACGAGGAAGATGGGGAGGATGAGAGTGGTTAGGGCGACGGGGACGAAGAGATGGAGGATGATGTTGTTAGTTTTGTAGACTTCACTCCTCGTGAATGTGCGAGACTTGGGCGGTTTTTGAAAAAACATGACCAGGGGATTTTCTCTTAATTCCCCATAGGCCAAAGGGTCGTTCGAGGATTAGCCTGACAAATGGATTATGGTATTTTGAGGCTAGATTCAGTTGGGAATGCAGCTACTCCTTTGACGTCTTGCGAAGGAGGTACTAAATTTTTGGTATGTTATGCCTTGCCAGATTAATGACAATTTTATGAGATGATAAGAGCTATCTAGGATTTAAATAATGAATATTTTGCCAAAGGTAGGCCTCTTGTGGAATACTAGGATATCGCAGCTTTCTACTTAAAGAAGGGTAATCCGAAGGTAGAGGATATTTTACATATAATGTCATCCTGATAAACCTTGGCTGTTCAACTTGTGCTCGACTGGGCGTGAGTGAGATGAAGATCTGGCTGTGGTGAAGGGGCACTACGAGTACCTCGAAGGTGAAGAGGAGCTCACTTTAAAGAATAGGATATTTAATCCAAGTATGTATCATTTGATTATCATGTGATATTTTGACCTTCGAGCATGTTCTTATCTTAAATATGTGTGCTTTGCAGGGTCTCAAACTGAAGTATTGGACAGTGCCGACACTATCTAGATGGTTTGATCGACGTGGCCAACGATCTTATAAATAAGATATTTCGAAGGTTGAAGCTATTGCGGAGGAGATAAAAAAAGACTGACACTCTTCTCAAAGGCTCTTCGAGTTTGGTAGTCCCTCGAAGAAAAGAAAAGCTACTGCTCCCCAAGAAATGTCGGGTGACATGGATTATAATACTTTGACGAGGCTGAAAACAACTTATGTCTCAAAGGCATGGCGTGAGAATATCGGTGTACGCCCACCTTAGGTAGGCAGGCGCTGACCTCGCCCCCCTCACCCCCCCAAAGTTGTCTCGGGAAACTCAAAAGGGGAAAGGTAAAATTGTTGCGGAGGGCTCGAGTCTGCATGCGACTGGTTCGACTCCTCGAAAGAGGACACACAAACAAATGGAGGAGGTACCAACTTCGTCCAAAGACTGGAGGCTACCCGAGCTGCGGCTGAGTCGATAGTACAGTTGTGCGTGTCTCATTCCAATGAAGCTGGGCGTCTTGTCGAAATGGCAATGAGACAAGTAAAAATGTGTTGTACTTTGTAAACTCTTTTGCAAGATTTTTTCCCTTAATAATGTCACTAAATTCTTGATGGTTTGCTGTTCTAGGTTCATGCTTGGCTGATTTCTTTTAGGATGGCCTAAAAGGGTATTTGGCTAAAGGTTGAAGGACGCGATAGAAGGTGAGGAGCTCTCGAAGGGGACCATAATGTCACTAAACATCTGTGTGGCTGGATTGGAGCGTCATATGTTTTAGGCGCGAGCTGACTCGGAGAGGGATAATCTTGCCATGGTTGAACGCCATAATGTAAAGGTGAACGAGTTTAAGGGAAAGTTGAGGGATAACCATGCGAGGTTTCAAGTGAACATTGCCCAAGAATGCCTCGTGACAACGTCCCTAAAACAGTTTATCGATGACCTAGGCTGTGATCCAGACACCTTCAAACGATATCTTTTTGACCCCTTACTGAGCCCTGTAGCGGATGACACAATTCTAGATGAAGGGGTGGAACAACGGTCTTTAGTAGAGGATCTGAAAGTTGAGAACCAGGTAAGTGCTCCTAATGCTGGCTTAAATTAAAGTACTGGTGCTGCCAAGGCTAATAAAGAGGATCCAAATAATCCCCTCGTGTAATAAGTTGTTTGTTGAAGTGAGAACTTGTGGTATTCTCCTGTTATGCTGCTTTGTTTTGTAACTGGTGAGACTATTTTTATTTATTTATTTATTCAAGTTTGTATGATAACTTTGTTTTACCATTGCTGGTTACTACCTTATCTTATGTCTGAATATATATTGATTGAAGTGTGCAGGTACCTTGGTGATATCTGTTGAGTTGGTTCTAGAGTAGCTTTTGATTTTGTAAGTCCCTGTGATCCTTGAAAAACTTTGAGGTCACCCCTAAGTATCAGTCTGGTTGAAGGTTTGATTTGATACTTATGATTGATCAATTCATAAATTTCATGAGGCTTCAAGGTCAACCAGAGTATTTCTATTCTTGGGTTTGAACCTTAACAAAACCAAACATGGTCAGCTCCAAAGTCATACCCTAATATTTAATCTTTTGACTATTCATGTCTCTTTGGTTTGCCCAAATCAGGAACCTTGAAATTTTTTGAGGTCACCCTCAATTATCAATCGGGTCAAAGTATTGACTTAATACTCAGGTTTGACCAACTCAAGATGTTTATGAGGCCTCGAGGTTACCCTCGGGTATTTCTATCATCAAGTTTAAACCTAAATGAATCCAACGTGGTCAGCTATGAGGTCACACCCAAATGTTTAATCTTTCAACAATTTAAGCCACTTAGGTTTGCCCAAATCAGAAACCTTGAAAACTTTAAGGTCACCCCCAAGTATTTGTCGGGTGAAATGGTTGACTTGATACTTAGGTTTGACAGACTCAAGAAGTTTATAAGGATGGATTACTGTAGATTAACATGCAAAATAATTGGAGAAAACAAAGGTTCTTTTATTAATTCACAATGCTTTGGTTGTTACAACTGTGGTAAGTATCTGAGCCTGCCTTCTATTGCAGGAGACTAATTATATCATATTTTTGGGGTTCGGTAGAGGTTCTTCATCTTCGGTCATGAGATAGTAGGACCCCTTATTAGTTTTATAGTATACAATGTATCGCCCTTCCCAAGATTCAACCAATTTTCATGCGTTTCAAGGTTTTGAGGAGGGGGTAACTCTTCGAATGACCAAGTCCCTGATCTGGAAATTTTTAGGATGGATCCTTTTGTTGTATGACTTCTTTAATGAGTTGTGGTATCGACCAAGATTAGCCAGGGATCGGTCTTGGGTCTCGTCGATCCATAAAATGTTGCAGGCGAGTTGAAGCTCATTTTCTCTGTTTAAGAGTTTGGGGTCACTTGTAGGGACTTCAAATTGAGTTGGTAGGATTGCTTCGGTTCCGTAAATGAGCAGAAAATGGGTACAACCCATTAGTTTTCTTTGTGCAGTATGATAAGGCCAGATGACGTGTTGCCGTTCTTTTACCCATCCTCCATTCTTATGGTCGACACGTTTCTTAAGGCCACCGACTATGGTTTTTGTTGATATCTTTGACCTGGTCATTGCCTTGTGGGTAGTAAGGCGTGGAGGCAGAAATGATAATGTTATACCTTTTCAAGAATGTTCTGACCTTATTTCCCATGAACTGTGGTCCGTCGCTGCATTGGATCATGTGAGGGCATCTGAATCGTATAAATATATTCTCCCATAGGAACTTAATCACTTCTTCTTCTCTTATTCTACATAATGGTACTGCTTCAACCTATTTGGTGAAGTAGTCGGTGGCCACGAGGACGTGCTCTTTCTTACCCAAAGCTTTTAGGAATGATCCTACCAGATCAATGGCCCATGGCTTAAATGGTCAAGAAACTTTGTTAAAGTGGAGATCTTGTGAGGGCTCTTGATGTCATGGTAGTGTCGCTGGCACTTATCGCAATGCTTCGCGTAGTCTTGGGCTTATTTTTTCATATTCAGCCAGAATAGTCTTTGCGTTATCGTGCGTAGCACCATGGATCTTCCTGCACTATGTAAGCTACAGTTACCTTTGTGCAGCACTATAATGATAGTAGTATCTTCTTGTTGAGATATACATTGGAGGTGTAGTTTTCCTTTGAGGATAATGTACCTTCGGCAATTCTTGAAAAGTGAGCATTTTGCCTTCCGGTCATTCGGTAGGGCTTTGTTCTTAAAACACTTTAGAAAAGGGGTGCGCCAGTATTTGGGATTGATACTCATGGCCTCTAGTATTGATGGTATTAATTTCCATCTGGTCTATACTTGGGCGTTCGTGTATTTTGTTGTCGAGCTTCCTGTTATCGGATTGGCCTAACATTATAGCAATGTAGGTGAGAGTGTCGGTGTGCCAGTTTTCACCCCGAGGGTAAAACATTATCGAAGATCATTCAGGGAAATGATTCATGCGTTAGTAGACTAGCTTTACATATTTGGGCATTTAACCATTTGCCTGGTATTGGTATAATGCCTTTGGATTGACTATGAGTCAGTAAAGATGGCTAGCTTGGGCACCCCCAATTCGAAGGCCATGTCGAGGTTGTAAATTAAAGCTTCGAATTCGACTTTATTGCTGGTACAATCAAAGTTTAACTTGATTATCTTTTCTAGACGATCATTGGAAGGTGTGACTAGGACGATACCTATTCCTGAGCCATTTGGGCCAGCTGAGTAATCAGTGAATAATCTCCAACTATTATTAGGGTTCCATGGGTCTATTTATTCAGTGTGGTAGTCTAAGATTTCATCTTCATACTCTTCCCAATTGGCATCTTCCACTGGGAAATTGGCTAGAAATTTGACAACTACTTGGCCTTTCTAAGAGATTTACTTTACGAAAGTGATATCATATTTGCCGAGGTAGATGGGCCATTGCTATACCCATCTGGATTTATCTTCTTTGTGGGTTCCTCTAGAAGGGGTAGGTCGTGATCACCCTTATTCGATGTACTTGGAAGTATGGTTTGAGCTTTCTGGAAGTGTAGACAAGGTTAAGTAGGAGTTTTTCAAGTTTTGTATATCTGGTTTCGGCCGAGGTCAATATTTTGTTGATAAAGTGTACTGGCTTTTCAATGTCTTGATCTATCTGTATGAGGGCCAAACTTAAAGATTCCTTTGTAACTGTGTGATAGAGGGAAAGTAGTTCGCCTTCGACTAGGGTACTCATTATTGGTGGTTGACAAGAGGTAAGTTTTGAGCTCATGGAAGGATTATTTACATTTTATTGTCCAATCGATGTTTGGGTTATTCTTCTTTGTTTTATGGGCTTCTTGATCGCAGAATAGAGAGAATAACCAGGCGCATTTGTCCAATGATTTGGAAATGAATCGATTATGGGCAGCAATTTTACCCACGACCTTCTGTACGTCTTTCTTGGCCGGGGGAGATGGCATATTGATTAGGGCTCAAATTTGTGCAGGATCGAACTCAATACTTCTCTTGCTGATGAGGTAGCCAAGAATTTCCCTGACGAAACACCGAAATGACACTTATCGGGGTTTAACTTCATTTTGTATGATCGAGGGATAGATAAAACTTTGGTCAGGTCTTGGATATAGGTATTTTTGTGGAGACTTCTGCAAAGCATGTCGCCAATATAGACTTCTGCTGACTTACCAAACAATGGTTTGAATATTGTGGTAACCAGTCGCTGGTAGGTGGAGCCCACATTTATAAGCGAGAAGGGAATTATGTTGAAATAGTATAGATCTTGCTCCATAATAAATGACGTATTTATTTGATCTCTGAGCATAAGGGGTACCAGGTTGTAACATAAGGCGGCGTCCATCATCGAGAGGTGCTCGTGACCTGCTATTATGTCGAGGAGGACTGCGATAATGGGGAGGGAACAACTATCTTTTGGTTTATGCTTGTTGAGGTCGATAAAGTTGGCACAAACTCTGATTTTGCTATTCGTTTTAGGAACGACAACGATATTCGAGATCAAGTCTATGTACTTAATCTCACGGAAGAAACCTGCAGCTAGAAGTTTATCCACTTCAAGATTAACCATGTCTTAAAACCTCAGGGCTAAGGTATATTTATTTTGTTTAACTGTTGTGCACTTGGGTATAAGGTCGAGTCTGTGACAGGTGAGGGTAGGGTCGACTCCTGGCATCTCGTTGAATGTCTAGACGAAGACATCTTTATTAGATCGAAGGAAAGAGGTCAGCTATTATTTTTCTTTGTCAGTTAAGGCACTTTCAATGAACGTTTCTCATCCAGGGCCATCGAGTTCGAGGTATACTGTGGGCTCGATGGTCTGGGGATAATTGAAGGTTCAGTGAGGAAAAGTTGCTGTGATTACGATGGCTTGACCAATTTTTAGGTTAAATTGATTTCTGGGTGATTGAAAGATCGTGCTAGCCATTAGGACCCTTTCATGTCCTTGGTTTTGCTTAGGGTGGTGATCCACAATACTTGGTGGTAAATCAAGGGTATTGCCTTCGAGGCATGTAGTTAGTCGCGGCCCCAGATGCTGAGGTATTCATATTTTTTATCGATAACCAGGAAGCTTGTTTAAAATACCATCAAGACTGTGATAACAGAGAGGCTAATTTTTCCGAATGCCACCTCTGTGGATCCGATGAAACCTTTGAGTTCGACATTGGTTAGTATTAGACGGTCTGTTATTTGTATTGCTTGACTGTTTGGAGAAAAAAGATATCGGCTGTGCTTCCAGTATCGATAAGAATTATGTACTGGATGACGTGTTTGACCTTTATCATGATCACCAATGGATCTAAGTGAGGAAATTTGACTTGAGAGATATTGTAGTTGATAAAGGATATACCTTCGGGTCTGAGATAATGGCTGGTCTCGGGTAAGAGGACTGGTAATTTTTGTTAGTAGGTAGGTTTGCAACAGTCTTTGACTCTTGTCCTCTTTCTTCGGGTATGACTGTTGTCAATGTTATTAAATTCGATCATGTTAGCTTGGAAGATATACACTTCATTTCTTCCAATATTCGGGGCTGCCTGGGTTTTGAGATATGACCCATCGAGATAGCTTGGGAGGTCAACAATATACTGGCACAGTCATCCAGCTTTGAGTATAATCTTAAGTGATTGTTGCAGAGCGTAACAGTTATCTGTTGGATGGTAGTTGCATTTATGGTTCTGAAAATATGGTTCATCTTTTTTGACTTTGATTGGGTATTGTTTTCTCCATATTGGATCGGCTTAGATGATGGGTTAAATAGTACTGATGAAGACGTTGAGTTTGGGTAGGATTGGCATCGGGCATTTCTTTCGAGGCCTATCGGATTGTTTGTCGTGATTGCTATGTTTCTAGTTATCGGTTTCATTATAAATGGGAACGGCCATGGTTGTATTCGGTTGTTGAGATTTGTTGTGATTACTGGTTTGGGTTTGCCCCTGTTGATTATTTTTACAGATGCGTTCAAGGTTGATGTAGCCATTGACTTTGGACAACATTTCTTTAAGTGTTTTGGGATTATGGATGACAATGTACTCCTTGATCCAGCTGTGGTATGAGAGGGCATTGGAGTATGCTAAAATGGTATTGGCGCAATCGAGGTTCTCGATTTTGCAGGATTTATCTAAGAATCATTTGGTAAAGCTCTCGAGTATTTCCACTTGGTTCTTTCGAATATTGAAAAGGGCATTGACTCTGACTTCCTTATTGAATACAAAGTGAGATATTAACAAACTAGGTAGCTCCTCAAAGCTTTGGATAAAACCATTGGGTAGGCAATGATACCATTTGAGTGGGTTGTCTGTAAGGTTACTGGAGAACATTTGGCAAACGTTGTGATTGTGATCCGCTGACGAATGGAG
The DNA here is from genome assembly GCA_014058105.1 of Kingdonia uniflora. NCBI lineage: Eukaryota > Viridiplantae > Streptophyta > Magnoliopsida > Ranunculales > Circaeasteraceae > Kingdonia > Kingdonia uniflora. Next base: position 1,085,860 of record JACGCM010000973.1, on the reverse strand, counting down.
GCTTAACAATTTCTGGATTTTGACGACGTAGGATTGCGGGTCTGTGTTTTGATATTTAGGGACTTTTGGGATATAGAAATTTAGAGGGACCTTGATTACTAAAAGCTTTGTGCAAAACAGATGTTAAGTCTTTTCTAGTTTGGGGTTGGGCTCGAACTGATGCGGATGACAACCTTAATTTTTTGGTCGACGGGACTTTAGACCAAACTGAGTACCTTGATTCGGGTAGTTAACACAGGAACCGTGTCGATGCCTAGGTAACTCAGGGACAAAATTGAAGAGATTCGAGTGTAAGAGGTTCCCTGCACAAAAGCAAGGAGCTCACCAATACAAATGAATTAAACACCATTCACACACCAACACGCATGCTGCTAGTTGACTCTACGCCTGACATCCACCATGAATGGGGACACCAAAAGGAAGATGACGTCCAACAATGGCGTTGTACGTAATTTTTTTTAACAAGGTGCACGGATGAAAATACCCAAGTGAAACGCATATAAAGTGAGACAATCGTCCTCGGAATTTTTTTCTCCACAATTGGGAGGTAATTGACGAGGTGCATCATGCCCAACTCTGATGCGCTCAATTGAAATTAGCATGCCATGCAAAAAAGTCATCGAGGGGACATCCTCGGAAATCAGGATGTTTTATTTAACTATTTTTTTAAAAATTCTTTTTTAAAGTTCCTCGAAAATCAGGATGGTTTTTTTTTTCTGAAAGCGTTGCACTTGAAAAGATTCAAGTAAGAGCGCGGTGGCATCATTAGATAGTAAGCCGCAGGACCAAACGACCACGCGAGACACCCCCTAGGGGATGTAACACTATTTCCTTATTGTCGAATGACCTACTTACACCTATTAGTCATGGGCCCAGCTCTTCAATAACCAACTACAACATTTCTGGATCGGGATATCGGATCGGGACATCGGTTCGGGACATCGATTTGGGACATCGGGCGGCCGGTGGCATGAATTATATCCATTTGAGTTGATTCATCATCCACATGAAGACTGAAAAAGATCCTTTGAGAGTGCATGATCAAGCTCGACTGTTAAGCAGTTGGCCGAATACATCAAACTAAAATGATCCATGTCACCTGGTACACAAATATAAAATCCAAGTATAACTCCCGGTGCGAGGCAATACGTCCTAAAGAAAACCATTCGGGCCTTTATTTTCCCCTATTTAGAGGTTTATCAAGAGGTTGATCATGCCTGACATACACATAGTTCACCCAAATAATCCCATCTATGCACAAGAGGGCCTTCCCCTTTAATATAAATACTAAGTAAATAGCTAGTCTCCAAAAGGAAACACATCAAATGTTGAGATGAAGCATACTGGGCATTATCACAATCTTAACTCGATATCCACAGACGTTTATATGGGTTTTCTTGAAGGATATGATGTAGAGCTAATTTAGAACAAAATAAAAATAAAAATCTGCTGACCAAAATAATTTATATGAATTATTTAATGATTTTATTAAGAAATTTAATTAATAATTACTAATAATTAGAAAATAGTTTTTTTCTCTTTATTGTGCTTGTGGGGCTTATGAGACCCCCCTAGAAAATCCCCATGGCAAGGGGAAGCTTGATGGAAAACCTCCTAAAATCTCCCAAAAGGGGAGCACTAACCGTGATAGGTGGAAACACTACAAGTGAGACCCAATATTCGCAGGGATCGCTCAGTCCGAGTGATGGGAAGCACTACCGGCTAGAGAATGGAAGCACTAGCCATGACCTTGATGGGCAAAAGAGCATCACTAACCATCAGAGAGGGAAGCACTAGCAGTGAGATCTATTTTTCATTCGGTCTGACAAAATGGAAAAACTAATCGTCAGAAAAAGGGCAGCACTAACCATGGCCTAGACGGTGAAAAGGGCAATACTAGCCGTGATAGGTGGAAATACTACTAGTGAGACCCAATATTTGTGGGGATTGCTCAGTCCGGGTGTTGGGAAACACTACCGGTCAGAGAATGAAAGCGCTAACAATGACTTAGATGGGCAAAAGGGCATCACAAACCACCAGGGAGGGAAGCACTAGCGGTGAGACCCATTTTTCATTCGGTCTGTCAAAATGGAAACACTAGCCGTTATAAAAGGGCAGCACTAACCGTGATGCAAGGAAACACTACTTGTGAGACCCAATATTCATAGGGATCGCTTAGTCTGGGTGATGGGAAGCACTACTAGTAAGAAAATAGAAGCACTAACCATGACATAGATGGGCAAAATGGCATTACTGGCCATCAGAGAGGGAAACACTAGCGGTGAAACCCATTTTTCACTTAGTCCGAAAAAATGAAAACACTAATAGTCAGAAAAGGCAGCATAAACCGTGACCTAGACGGTGAAAAGGGCAGCACTAACCGTGATGTAAGGAAACACTACTAGTGGGACCCAATATTCGTGGGGATCTCTTAGTCCGGGTGATGGGAAGTACTACTAGTAAGAGAATGGAAGCACTAACCATGACCTAGACAGGCAAAAAGACATCATTAGAGAGGGAAGCACTAGCAGTGAGACCCATTTTTTACCCAGTCTGATCAAATGAAAATAGTAACCATCATAAAAGGCAGCACTAATCGTGACCTAGACAGTGAAAAGGGCAGTACTAACCATAGTAGATGGAAACATTACTAGTGAGACCCAATATTTATGGGAATCGCTCAGTCTGGGCGATAGGGAGCACTACCAGCCAGAGAAGGGAAACACTAACCATGACATGGACGGGTAAAAGGGAATCACTAATCATCAGAGATGGAAGTACTAGTAGTGAGACCTATTATTAATGTGGAACACTCAGTCCCATGTGTTGTCTTTCACATCTTTAAGGAATATCGACGTACTATATGGCCCACGTAACTTAAGTTCCTATCTCAATGGTTGTTTTTTGGAGGTTTGGGGACGCCTGCCCATCTTCCAAGGTACTGTAAGGGTAGTCCCACATGTAAAATTGAGACGGGCACCTGAACTCGAGCCCAGAAAGTGCCCAAGAGGATTGAAGCCGACACCCGGGCCCTAACCCTATTTTGAAGACTTGGGTTGAGTTTTGGGGATGAGGTGGGTCAAATCGGTGTGACATGGGGCTGAATCTTAGTAGACCATGGTAGCAAGGCCACTTTACTACTTACAATATATCGCCGCGTATTTAAGTCGTCTGCAAAGGATTTTACCCGCTACCCGATAGTAATTGTACTACATGGTGCCCCCCGCTACTCGTCCGAAGTGAAGGCTTGACCAATGACATGCACCTCTAGGGGCCCGAAGGCCCCTACTATAGGTCGGCAGAGAACGGCGGGCATATGCACTACTTCTATAGCTTTGATTTTGACTTAGAGACATTTAGTTATAATCCTACATACGGTAGCTTCACGCCATTGGCTTTTCAACCAAGCGCGATGAACAATTGTGTGAATCAATGGTTCCTCTCATACTAGGTTGAATTAATATTGTGACGCTGTCATCAGTAGGGTAAAACTAACCTGTCTTAGGACGGTCTAAACCCAACTCACGTTCCCTATTGGTGGGTGAACAATTCAATACTTGGTGAATTATGCTTCACAATGATAGGAAGAACAGATATCGAATGATCACAAAATAACGTCGCTATGAATGCTTGGCTGCCATAAGCCAGTTATCCATGTGGTAACTTTTCTGACACCTCTAACTTCAAATTTCGAAGGTCTAAAGGGTCGATAAGCCATACTTTTAAGGTTTGTATTCGCAATGAAAATTAGAATCAAATGAGCTTTTACCATTTTGCTTCATACAAGATTTCTGATCCGGTTGGGCTCATCTTAGGACACCTGCATTATCTTTTAATAAATGTGCTGCCCTAGCCAAACTCCCCACCTGACAATGTCTTTTGTCTAGATTGGCCCACCAAGATGGGTCTTAGAACCAAAAGGAGGGGCGATGTCCCGCCTCCAAATCACGGAATAAGTAAAATAACGCTAAAAGTAGTGGTATTTCACTTTTCCTGGACGAGGCGGCTCCCACTTATCCTACATCTCTCAAGTTATTTCACAAATTCGGACTAGAGTAAAGTTCAACAGGGTCTTCTTTCCCCATTGATTATGCCAATACCGTTCCTTTGGCTAAGGTTTCGCTGAATATTTGACAGGGACAGTAAGAATCTCATTAATTCATTCATGCGCATCAGTAATTAGATGGCGTGGTATTTGGCTACCTTAAGAGAGTCATATTTACTTTTGCCATTTACCCATGCTTGGTTGAATTTCTTCACTTTGATATTTAGAGCACTGGGCAAAAATTACATTGCGTTAGCATCTGCAGGAACCTTCGCAATGTTTTACTTTAATTAAATAGTCGGATTCCCCTTGTCTGTACTAGTTCTGAGTTGACTATTCAATGCCTGGGGTAGGACCTCGAGGGGGCAGTTCCTAGTCCATCCCACGGTCGGTACGCAGCGACCCGCTCTCCCTGCATTAGCAGCTCGAGCAGTCCACTGATAGTCAACGGGTTCGGGGCTAGGACCCCCGAGCCCAATCCTTAGAGCCAATCCTTTTCCCAAAGTTACAGATCCATTTTGCAAACCTCCCTTTCCTATATTATTCCATCGACCAGAGGCTGTTCACCTTGGAGACTTGATGCGGTTATGAGTACGGTCGGGCATGAGAGGTACTCGATCCTCCAGATTTTCAAGGGCCGCCGGTGGTGAACCGGACACCGCGCGACGTGTGGTGTTCTTCTGGCCGCTGGACCCTACCTCTGGCTGTGCCATTTCTAGGTTGGGCAGTCTGTTAAACAGAAAAGATAACTCTTCCCAAGGCCCCTGCCGATGTCTCCAGACTTCCTAACGTTACCATCAGTCGCCACGTCCTGGTTCAAATTTTTTAACCCAATTCCTTTTCAAAGTTTGCATAATGCACACTCTCTAATGGGCTTCCCCGTCTCTAAGGATCGACTAACCCATGTGTAAGTGTCGTTCACATGGAACCTTTCCCATCTTCAGCCTTCAAAGTTATCATTTGAATATTTGCTACTACCACCAAGATCTACACTGACAGAAGCTCTACCTGGGATTGTACCCAGGGTTTTGTAGCTACTGCCATGCCCTCTTACTCATTGGGGCCTGATAATTGCCCCGACGACCAGTGTGGGTCACGCGCTTCAGCGCTATCCATTTTGGGGCTAGTTGATTCGGTAGGTGAGTTATTATACACTCCTTTGCATATTTTGACTTCCATGACCACCAACTTGTTATCTTAATCGACCAATATCCTTTGTGTGTTTTGGGTTAGCGCACAGTTAGGCACCATAACCCACTTCTGGCTCATCCCATATCACAAATTCTGTTTACCAAAAATTGGCCACTTGGAGCTCTCAATTTTGTGGTGCGGCTCAATGTAGCAGTCGTACTATCCTACTTATTTTAAGTGTAAGAATTGGTCGAGGGCATTGTGCCACTGATGCCTCTAATCATTGGCTTTACTCGATAGAACTCTCGCGCGGGCTGGCTCTAGCTATCCTGAGGGAAACTTCGGTGGGAACCAGCTACTAGATGGTTCGATTAGTCTTTCACTTTTATACCCAAGTCAGACGAACAATTTGTACTTCAGTATCGCTGTGGGCTTCCACCAGAGTTTCCTCTGGCTTTGCCCAATTCCGGCATAGTTTACAATCTTTTGGGTCTCGACAGGTATGCTATCACTCAAACCCTTCTCAGAAGGTCTGGGTCGGTCGACGGTACTGCCCACTGGGGGATCCCGCCAATCAGCTTCCTTATGACTTATAGGTTTACTCGCCCATTGACTCGACACATGTCAGAATCCTTAGACCGTGCTTCAAGACGGGTCAAATGGGGAGCCCACAGGCTGACACCGGGAGTGAGCAGATGCCAAACCATGCTAGAGGTACGCACTGCCCACCAAAATCAGGGTGACGACGTCTCCCAGGCCTAACAATGGCTCGGGCATGGGTTCACCCCTAATATATGTCGGTTCACCCCTAAAGCTGAGCAGCGGACCGGATTTTTCCATTCCATATCCGACCAGGCCGCATCGCTGACCCCAATCCGGTTCTCTCCCAATAATTTCAAACACTCTTTGACTCTCTTTTCAAAGTCCTTTTCATCTTTCTCTTGCAATACTTGTTTGCTATCAGTTTCTCGCCAATATTTAGCCTTGAAAAGAATTTACCGCCCTATTGCGGTTGTATTTCCAAACAACCTAACTCGCCGACAACATAGTGCGGTAGGGTCTGGGCACGACAGGGCTGTCACCCTCTTAGATGTCCCCTTTCAGAGGACTTGGGCTCGGTCTGTCGCTAAGGACCCTTCTATAGACTAGAATTCGGGCAGTGCGGCCGCTCGATTCCCAAGCTGGGCTGATCCCGGTTTACTTGCTATTACAAGTGAAATCCTTGTAAGTTTTTTTTTCCTCTCCTTATTGATATGCTTAAATTCGGTGAGTGATCCCGCCTAACTTGGGGTCGCAGTTTGAGCAATGGGGAGCTTCGGGGTTTCGGCGTCCCGTGCGACAGGCCGGCGTCAAGATCTCGTTGTACGAATTGTACATTAACCACCACTGATTGTGACACCATGCTGGGGGCTCTCTTTTGGGACGCCCGCGCCCTCTCCGGGGCACGATTGCCCAATCTCCGCCCCCGACCCCATTGTGAGATAGGGCTGGGGGCGACGCGATGCGTGACGCCCAGGCATACGTGCCCTTGGCGAGAAGGCTTAAGGCGCAACTTACGTTCAAAGACTTGATGGTTTAAGGGATTCTGCAATTCACAACAAGTATCACATTTCAATATATTCTTCATCGATACGAGAGGTGAGATATCCGTTATCGAGAGTCGTTCTGAAGTCTGAGGGGGCATGCCAAAACCGGATAAATGTGTGCATTAGTACGCGAAGCTGGGGATGCACCATATCCATGAAATTTCCATTGCACGGAATACACTGGGATTTCATTTTGGGTGGCGTGACACCCAAGGATGTCATGAGCACAGGAGGGGGAGGTGCGGAGTTTGAGCCCCCTTACCGCCCCTGGTCGATGCATCATTACTCGTTCGCGTGGGGCGTTTGGGGTAGGTATCGACAATAATCCTTCTACAAGTTCACCTACGGAAACCTTGTTACAACTTCTCATTTTTCTAAATGATAAGGTTTAATGGACTTCTCGTGACATTGCCATCGGCAAACCGCCCACGTTGCCCCGATCTGAACATTTTTCTAGACCATTTAATCGGTAGAAGTGACGAGCAGTGTGTACAAAGGTCAGGGGCATAGTCAATGTGAGCTGATGACTCGCACTTACTTGGAATTCCTCGTTGAAGACCATTAATTACAATGATCTATCCCCATCACGATAAAATTTTCAAGATGACCCAGGCTAATCGGCCAAGATTATAAACTCACTGAATACATTAGTGTAACGCGTGTATGGCCCAAAACATCTAAGGGCATCACAAACCTGTTATTGCCTCAAACTTCCGTGGCCTAATCGACCATAGTCCCTCTAAGAAGCTGGTCGTGGAGGGGTACCTCCACATAGCTAGTTAGCAGGTTGAGGTCTCATTTGTTAATAGAATTAACCAGACAAATTGCTCCACCAACTAAGAATGGCCATGTACCACCACCCATAGAATCAAGAAAGAGCTCTCAGTCTATCAATCCTTACTATGTCTAGACCTGGTAAGTTTCCCCATGTTGAGTCAAATTAACCCGTAGGCTCTACTCCTGGTGGTTCCCTTATGTCAATTCCTTTAAGTTTCAACCTTGTGACCATACTCCCCTAGGAACCCAATAACTTTGATTTCTCATAAGATGCTGGCAGAGTCCTAAAAGTAACATCTGCCGATCCCTGATCGACATCGTTTATGGTTGATACTAGGACGGTATATGATTGTCTTCGAGCCCTTAACATATATTCTTGATTAATGAAAACATCCTTGGCAAATGCTTTTGCAGCTGTTTGTCTTTCATAAATCCAAGAATTTTACCTCTGACTATGAAATATGAATGCCCCCGATTGTCCCTGTTAATCATTACTCCGATCCCAAAGGCCAGCGTAATAGGATCAAAATCCTATATTGTTATCCCATGTTAACATATACACAGCTATTGCTTTTCTTGAGCATTTTAATTTCTTCAAAGTAGCAATACCAGAAGCACGACCTGGCCAACTAAGGCTTGGGATACCCATGGGACAGACCGACCGACCAAACCCAAAGTTCAACTACGAGCTTTTTAACTATAATAACTTAAATATACACTTTTAGAGCTAGAATTGCCGTGGCTACTGGCACCAGACTTGCCCTCCAATAGATTATCCTTAAGGGATTTAGATTGTACTCATTTAAATTACCAGATTCATAGTGCCCGGTATTGCTATTTATTGTCACTACCTCCCCGTGTTAGAATTGGGTAATTTGTGCGCCTGTTGCCTTCCTTGGATATGGTAGTCATTTCTTAGGCTCCCTCTCCAGAATCGAACCCTAATTCTCCATCGTCCGTCACCACCATGGTAGGCCTCTACCCTACCATCAAAATTTGATAGGGCAGAAATTTGAATGATGTGTCGCTTGTACTAAGGCCGTGCGATCCGTCGAGTTATCATGAATTGTTAGAGCAACGGGCAGAGCCCGCGTCAGCCTTTTTTTCCCTAATAAATGCATCCCTTCTAGAAGTCAGGGTTTGTTGTGCGTATTAGCTCTGGATATCTGAGTTGTAGATACCATCAAATAAACTGATTTAATGAGCCATTCGCAGTTTCACAGTCTGAATTAGTTCATACTTACACATGTATGGCTTAATCTTTGAGACAAGCATATGAGTACTGGCAGGATTAACCAGGTAGTATTCCTTATCGACCTCCCGCGTAGTGCTAATTTGGATTCGGGCGAGGCCCAAAAATAGGTCAACGTGAGTGTGGGAATCGATCATGTCAAGCAACTTACGCAACGACTAGGTTAGGTACCTAGTACCCATAAGGTATTCCGCATCCAAGAGACCACGCACATTCTACTAGCCATAAACATTAAAAGCCAAGTATAGTATATGGATATGCGACACACGCATTTAGAGCTGCTTCACCCCGCTGCAGGCGGAAAGGAGATGCAAAATAGGACTTTAGACAAAGACTAGTACCGCGATTTGTGTAGTCAACATTGGAACCGCATCGATGCCCGGAGAAGCAACTCTGTGTTACAATTGAAGCTATTCAAGTGTAAAAGGTTCCCCACACAAAATCATGGAGCCCACCAACACAAACGAATCAAACTCTATTCATACGCCAACTCGCATGCTGCTAGTCGACTCTCCCCCCGAAATCCACCACGAATGGGGATGCCAAAAGGAAGATGATGTCTAACAACGACACTGTACGTAATTTTTTTTCTAATACAGGTACACACCTAAAATAATTCGTGCCATGCACAGGGGACATCGGACGGTGCGCGAATGAAAATACCTAAGTGAAACGCATGTAAAGCAAGACAATCATCCTCAAAAAAAAATTCTCCACAAAGGAAGGTAATTGACGAGGTGCATCATGCCCAACTCCGATGCGCTAAGTAGAAATTAACATGCCATGCAAAAGAGTCATCGAAGGGAGATCGAGACATCCCCACAAATCGGGATATTTTTTTAAATGTTTATTTTTAAAGATCCTCAGAAATCAGGATAGTTTTTTTTCCTGAAAACGTTGCACTTGAAAAGATCCAAGTAAGAGCCGTGATATCATTAAATAGTAAGCCGCAGGACTAGGCGACCGTGTTAGACACCCCCTTAGGGGATATAACAAGTACTATTTCCTCATTGCTGAATGACCTGTATACATCTATTAGCTACGGGCCCTACTCTTCAAAAACCAACTACAACATTTTAGGATCTGGACATTGGATCGGGACATCGGGTGGTTGTTGGCATGAATTTTTTCCACTTCTCAATTTTGTGGGATTCATCTAAGAATCATTTGGTAAAGCTCTTGAGCATTTCCACTTGTATCTTTTGAATTTTGAAAAGGGCATCGACTCTGACTTTGTGATACTTATTGAATGCAAAGTGAGATATAAACAAACTTGGCAGTTCCTCAAAGCTTTGGATATAACCATTGGGTAGGCTATGATACCACTTGAGTGGGTTATTTTTAAGGCTAGTGGGGAACATTTGACAAAGGATGTATTTTGTCGACGAGTGAAGGCTTAACAAGTTTTGAAACTCGAGGACGTGGGACTCTGGGTCTGTGTTTTGATATTTGCGACGCTTTGGTATATGGAAATTGATAGGGACCTTGATGGCTAAAAGCTACGTGCATAATAGATTGTTAAGTCTATTCCAAAAGTTTGGGGTTGGGCTCTGATTAATGTGGATGGCAGCTTTGATTTGCTGATCAAGCAACTTTTGTGTAAGGTAAGTTGCTCGAGGGGAAGAACCTCGGTGTGGGAGTATGTTATGCACTTCATTCACCTAGCCATTCTCTGGTGGGTCGCCTAATAGGAGGCCTGGATGTTTACAGTGTGGAGTCGCTCGAATATTTTGAAACGGGGACACCTAAGTGGATCGAGCCTTCAGGTATGGGATTAGCGACACCATCAACGCCTAGATAGAACATGGGTGCTTGTGTGTGGGGGTAGGGGCATAAACGTGTGTAAGCATATATGGGTGAAGGGATCGGATCTCTGGACCGTACAGGGTTGGTTTTATGTTTGTGCCTGCTGTAGACCCCGAACAGTTTTGCGAAGCTCGTCGAGGTCATGATGATGTCAATCTATTTCTTCGACGCGACACTGGCGTTCAGCTTTGAGCTCCTATCGTCAAGCGTCATGCTTATGGCAAAGTTAACTTGTATGATGCTCATCAGCTTGAGCATACTGCTTGCGCATCAGGGCCAATTGAGCGACGATGTCGTCAACTAGGGTTCTAACTATGGTTGATGTGGATCGAAGGGTAGGGGCCGTTGGAGGTGTGCTCGGTTGGTAAAGTTCTATAAAAATAAGGGTTATACTATAGACGGTGCCAAATGTAGGAGATTAATCTCGTAGAGGGGAGAACAAACTCTTACACCACTGTATTTATGATCGCCTTGGGGCTTTAACAAGTGTACTTAATATGAATAAGGAAAGTTTCAACTAGACACACTTGCGTTGAGTCCTACAATGAGATTCCTCCATGACCTCTAATGAGAATTTTTAAGATGAGATTATAAATGGATGAGATTACAAATATAGGTTCGAATAGACCGAATCTCCAAGCTTTAAAATGTGCTCGAAGATTGTCAGAGCTTCTCTAGGGTGTGTATGGTGTAATTTTTTTTTCTCTCTCTATGGTAGCCCTACTTCCCTATTTATAGAAGATAGGAAATGTAACGTCACCATAGAGAGGTTAAATTACAAGTATATCCTTATTTATAGTTGTTTGGTACTGAAATCTATTCTGCCAGAGTTGTCTGCTGGGTTGGCTACCTTCAACCAGGAGCTGAGCTGGACTAAAGCATGGTCAAAGCTTTGGTGGACTTGATGGTAGGCTTGTAGTGGCGCTGATAGATTTGTATGAATGGTAGGTTTTGAGCTTCTCGGGAGTCTTCGAGTATCCAGTTTGTTCCTGAAGGCTGCGAGTAGGCTACTGCAGAAAGGATGCATTATATCCCTTTCTTCTTTAACCCTCTTTATTTATCTACCATAAAATGTTATCACACCCACCGCAGTTCTACCTCTATAGTAGACTTCAAATCAGAGTCAGGAGAGACATAAAGATTCCTAAAGCTGGTTTCTAGGGCTTTCAGATCTTCATTTGCCCTTGGCTCCACTACAATAAGCTTTTTCCCTTCACATGAACTTTACTAAGTGCTGGTGGAAGATTAACAAGCTTCATCTTCTTCAAGGCACTCTCCGCCTCCTCTCCATCTCCCGTGGTAGAATCAGAGATAGTGCTTTTCCAAAGATTTTTATTTCCAATTTTTTTTCGTCCTGAAATAACCGAACTTGGAGCTGATGTAAGAGGCAAGAGAGTAGCTTTCACAACCTTCGGAATGGAAAAACCAGTATCCAAAGAAGTATCCATTATAGGGGGAGAAGCATCAGAACTGGACCCAACTTTTACATGAACATCAACCATTTTTCTCTTAGCTTGGGCTTTCTAAATTTTGAGAGATTTACTATTTAACCTTTTATTCCTGTTTATACCGAGTTTGTCAAAAACTTCTTGGACTTCAACACCTTCACGAGCAGCTACGTCAACAAGGGACTCCTCTTTATTGATATTGCACTTTGGATCTGCAAAACAGAGATAAGGATCGATCAATTCCAGATCGAAATATACAAAAATACAGTTTGAGAAAATACATCTACTTACGTTTGTTGAACGACCTACATAGTAGGTCATCCTCATCAACCCTCTACATACATTCTCCCTTAATCAAAACCAAGTTCCCATCCCAAAGTGTGGTCTTTAAAATCTATTAACTTAAAAGTCCTTATCGTGTCAAATGCTTGAGATACTAGGGCTTTATACTATGGTTAGTGTAGATTGTAGAACATAAGAGAACAAATTGGTATTGATCTAGGTCTCCAAAAAAACCCAAACATAAATAATTTACACGTTTCATAATTCCTTTCGATTGTGCTAAATATAAAGCAACTGTTATCCAAATTCTACCAAGCATTAAAATACTCCTCATATCCAAGGGTTGTCATGGCATATTTAAAGCATTCAAATACATCCGAGGACTATCATGGAAGATCTAAAGCATTCAAATACTTATCCCTACATCATTAAAATACTCATCCATGATTTTGCTACAGTATCATAATGATGATGTACAACATATATCATACAATAATAATTTAGTCTTGGTGATCAAATTTTGTTAGGCATTTGGTTTGTATCTTGGAGAAATTTCTCAGTTATAAAATATCAGGTTGTTATATTGAATGCAATTTTATGCTTTAATAATTTCTAGAATTTGTATACTTGCAGAGATTGGCTTTTGTTTTAAGGAAGTAAGACCTATATATGTTACTTAGGCTCTGTTTATTTTTTGGTCAAGGGTGAGAAGAGGTGAGATCTTTGGAAACCTCTCACCCTTGACATTTTTTTTAATAAAAGTTGGCAAAATCTCCAGAAAAAATGAAAACTAGAAGTTTGGTTTACTTCTAACCTCAAAACTTCACACCCCCCATCCCCTGTGAAGTTTTTTGGGTTGACTTATAACCAAAAAGCTTCCAGTTTCCCTTTGACTTGGCTTTGACTGCTCGTTTCCACGCTATACCATGGTTTGGTCATTTCCCACCCCGAGACTAGTTTAAGTGGGGAATACCCAAATCTGCCGAATATAAACCCACTCCTACCTCCCCAAACTTGCCAAATCATAACCCAAAAAAACCAAAAAAACAAATACAGAAGCAAAACAAAATCTCCCCCCCTCAGCGCCTCTCCACTTTCTCTTCATGCCTTTCTCTATGCCTCTCTCCACAATGCCTTTCTCTACGCTTCTCTTCACGCCCCTCTCCACCCTCTCTCTGTGTCTCTGCGTCTTTAGTATTTTGTATTCTCTCTCTCTATATTTATTGGTTGGTTTATTTACAAATTACATTGTGATGATTTTATAGGTTGAATTGTGACGATTGCTGGGTTTTATTGTTAAATTGTGATTAGTTTATTTGGTTGGTTTATTGGATGAATTGTAATGATTGGTTTATTGGTTGAACTGACCATGGTTTATAGGATTGATCAATATGATTATGAGGCATTAAAATTAGAGGCTGTTACTGCGGCTACAACCAATGTAGTTAACCTTGTATTATTGTTGGTTGAGGCCACCAAATATGATAGAACACCTTATATCAATAAAAGTGATATTATCTGCCTTAATATGTTACGAATGAGTAAGGCTTGCTTCATTAGTTTTTGTGATAGGCTGAGAGGGAAGGGTTTGAGAGCTAGCAAATATTTAGATGTTGAAGAATAGGTGGAAATATTCTTTTTGATTGTTGGTCATGACACTAGGTTCAGGCATGCCCAAGCTTCGACCATGAGGTCTTTGGAAACTATTTATAATTATTTTCATGTTATTTTAAAGTATGTTTTGAGGTTGGGTAAAGACTTAAAGGGAAGAGATAAGAGCATTAAAGGGAACTAAAGCATGGACCAAATTTTAGGGACCACCTGTGTGCAAACATGTGGCTTGAGTATGCCAACTCAGGCCACTATCATCCTGTCTGAGTAATCTATTATGTACTTTTTTTATTTGTTTGCTTACTACTCTTTTATTGTATCCTTTATTATGACTATGATATGAGATCACTTTAATAAGTTTGTTTGGTATATTATATGTCCCTAATGTATTTGATAGTATATATGTAGATTAATAGATTACTATGTGTTATGACATATTGAAGATTTATTATTTTACATGTGTGATGGCTAGGAATTATGTGGTTTCTGTAGGGCGTGTACCTGAAGTATATGAGACATGGGAGGAGACACACCCCTAGGTCTCAGGTTTTCGAGGAGTTGTTCATAGGAGGGTTAATTCAAGGGTAGAGGATGATTTTTTGTTTGATGCATTTGTTGAGATGGAGAGGCATGATCAGGGGGGAGTAGCTCTAGAGGAGGAAGAAGCCCCACCAGTTGTTAAGATCGAGGAAGCTGAAGATGTAGATGATCTAGGTGGGATGGCTATGAGGGATGTGCATGGTTGGATTTTTATCTTATTTTAGCTTGTATTGAAGTGGTGGGATATAAAGGTAGGTAAGCAAGTATTTTCATTTTAAAGTTGTTGATCGGTTGGTATTTTCTTGTATGAATGTGAGGAATGTTTTCATCTACATTTAGTAATTTGTGTATTTATGAATTAGATAGAAAAATGTGGTTTTTATGTATTTTTGATGTTTCTGTGCAGAAACTTCTAATTTGTGGTCAAAATAGATAGTTCAGCCAAAGTAGATGACTAGTGAGATGTTGAAGTTATAAGTCAAGATTTTAAGTAAAACTTTCAACGTTCAGCTAAACGCATACGAGTTTTTTTCAATCTTCTAACCTCAAAAACAAATAAACATGGCCTTAGTTACTTGATGAGAGCCAGATCTCATATTGACACATAAATTATGATTTCCTCACCAATAAACGCGTTCAAGATGGAGAAGTACCCGTCATTGATTTTGTAAGCCACCTGAAATGCTATCATCCTTGCCCCTAGTTTTATGTGTATTTCTTTAGGTAAATATATCAAACATCTTTGTGGGCATGCATGGGCCATAAGAGTTAATATTGCATAACAGAGAAATTTCTCATTCGTCTACATATATATCTTTAAATCAAGTTTCTCTCTATTTTTACCCAATGGAGGCTTACGAAAACGAATTGTATTGAGGGAAGAGGGAAGTTGATGTGAAATACGGAGAAGAGAGAAGGAATAAGCAGAAGAGAGAGAAAATAAAGCAACTTTTGCCATGCATTTTACTTAATTTAGATCAACGGTCAAGATCAAATGCTTGTGGCAACTCAAAAAGTATTACCTTGTAAAATTAACTCTCATACTTTGGTGTGATTAACCAAAGCTATGATTGGAAATTGCCTAGGACAGTTGTTAAGTGCAGCTGCATAAGAGAGAAAGGAGAAATAGTTATTCTTCTTCTCCAAACAAACGTTTTATCATAAAAAAGTTGGAGAGCACTCAGAGAGAAAGACGAAAAATAAGGGGATTCGATAAAGAGTTATCCGAAGGCGATAAATGGTTGAGGAGGGTAAAAGATTCTCGATCTCATAGGTGGCAATACAGCAGCGTTGTGAGGTGAAATTTTGACTCTACTGCCGATTCTCATTCGGATACAGAAGGTTAGCAGAGATACTTGCGATATATATTGATTTTCATAGTTTAAAGATAATTGTTATACGTGAATGATTGATCTGAGATATATGTTGAATATATATATATGTATATATATATGTACATATATACATATATATATATATATATATATGCATAGATGGAAAAATGATAAATATCTTAACCTGTATGTAGGTCGAGTGTGAAAAGCATCTTTGTATGTCGAAAACGTGCTTGTAGAATTTGTTTTTAAGATGGGTAGTTCGTCTGTTAATGAGGTTTCGACCTCTGGTCGGACGAATGAGTCTGATATCGAAGGGAAAGGAGGATTAGAGCAATTCCCAGGTTTCCCTGGTCAGTTGGTGTCGTATCCTTCTGGTTCTGATGCCTTTAAAGAATTTTGTAAAGCCAAAGCGGTTGTAGGAGGGAAGTGGGGTAAATGTATTGGGTTTGCCGGTAGGTAGTTTAGGGGTTGTACGGTAGTTGAAGGGGAAGAGTATTTTTATCTCTTCGCAGATTTGGAGGTAAAAAAACGAGATAGGGGTATAGATGAATCGAGCTTGTTAGAGTATTTCGATGGGGATGTCCGGAGTGACCTCTTAGAGGGTTTTCTGTGTTACCTATCTCAATTAGAGTATGGGCTGAGCCTTCCCCTTACCAATTTGGTAAAGGGGATTATGAATGCAATTAGGGCATGTCCTGTCCAAATGAATAGGAATATGTTTGAGGTAATAACTGTGTGTGACTATCTGAATGAATGGCGGGAAAAGGAGGAAAAATTGAGGGGAATAACCTCTGAGGATGTTCTACAGTTTTATGGGGTAAAATTTTTTAAGGTCAGTGGGGGGTCATACTTTTGTGCAAGCGTGACTCGACGTCATTTTTTCGATCGTAATTCAGCAGGTCAAACTTGGAATGACAACATCATATGGGTAAAGGGTAATTGCCTTCAAAGAGAAGATGAAGGACCTTTGGCCATTCGATTTAGATCTGTAAGGATAAGTAAGTATAAACATGCGTAGATAGAATTATTGTTATGTTTTGTTGACAATTGTAGTTGATAGTAAAACATGTTATTGCAGGTGTGAAGTCCACAGTGGAAAGGAAAGAATCCTTGTTGGATGAAGTTACAGAGGAGGAGACTGAACTCAAACTCGTTTTGGGGGAACTCAGCCTGAGTAGAAAGAAGAGAGTTGACAATAGGTCAAAAAAGGTATGAAAGGCTCAGTCTGCTAGGTTGATGATAGGGGTCGATGAAGGAAAAAGGAAAACAAGTTGTGAGGATGCTCGAACGAATCCTTCTAAGACTCCCGGAGCTGTCAGTTTGGCCCCACCGAAACCCGTTAAGCCGAGCAAAGTAGCCCAACTCTTTCCGAAGAAACGGATGCTAAAGACTTTGCCGGCCCCGGATGCCACAGAAAGTGGTAAGGTCGTCAAAGAAAAAGTGAGGAGGGTTGAATCTTCTGGGGAGAAGGTCACTGAGGTACGACCCGCTGCGATGGATGACCTTTGGGAGGTCCAGGAAAGGGCTAGGTTGGCAGCTCTCCACGGGGAGGAAGACACGAGCAAGATGGTAAGTGCTATGTTATCAGAAGGAAATGTTTAATATACTTCGAGCTAATAACTAAGATTGATGTAATTTTTGCAGGTTGCTCACCTTATCAAGGGGATTTGGCTCGGTATTGAAGAAGAAAAATCCGAGTTGAAGAAGGCGAAGAGCAAGCTAGAGAAAGACCAAGCTCGTGCCAAGACTGAAGCCATGAAGGAAGTCAGGCATCTGAAGGCTACTCACGAGGTGGCGATTGGCCAGCTGCAGGTCGAGGCCAAGGCCAACCTAGATGAGATTGTTAAGGAGCATGACAGACTAGGTTCTCACTTGATGCTGAAGGGCTATTCTTAGGAGGAGGTGGATGCCATTAAGGCTGACACCTATGTTGAGGTAGAAGATGGGGAAGCGGAAGTGGTGGGAGTCGTGGATGGTCTGGATGGTGTCTCCCGCAAGATAGTACTTGACAACCAGGGGGATCATGTCGAGCTTCTAGAAGGTGGGAGTGAGAAGGTAGGGTAGTTGCATTGTATAAATATATGCAAGTTATATGACTTCTGCGTGAGGAAGAAAATTTCTGTATGTTGACTCTATTTATAAATCTTTTGTAGGTAGTTAGAGAGAAAAGTCTTAGGATAAATGAGTTAGAGTCTGGACTTGCTAGGAATTAGATTTTTAGAATTGAATTGTACTAAAACTTGTTATATTTACTAGGTCGAACTGGATTTGTCTCGTGCACGTGAGGACAACGTACTCTTGCACAATCGGGAATTTGTGAAGCAGTTTGACAGGATGAAGGAGGCAAACGAGAACAGATAGGATCAATTTGTAAAAGTGCATTTCAGACTCGAGAAGTTGAATCAGGTCTTTTCCTACTTGACTCTCCAGGTCGAGGAGAAAGATTATGAAATTAAGAAGGGATTAGAAAATCAATCTGAGGCCATAACACGTACCGAGAAACTCTAACGTCAGGTCGACGCGTTGACTCAGAAGGGTAACTAGGCTGACACGGCTCAATACCGTATTCAGGCACTAGAGCAATCTGAGGAATAATGTCGATCTGATCTCCAAAGATTTAGGAACGACCTGGAACGAAAGAGACAGAAATTTATCGAAAAGGATGACGAGCTGAGGTCAGCTTGAGAAAATCTATCGACTTCGGAGGCCGTAGCTGATCATTTGTAAACAGCTCTCCCTGCCAAGGATATGGAATTCCGAGAAATGCAGCGTAGGTGCGATGACTTGAACTAGAGAGTTGCTCGACTTAAAGCTGAAAAGGATCAGGCCATTGCTCGTGCCAAGAAAGCTGAGGCTAGAGGGCGCTCTGGGTGAAGTAGAACTGAGGTTAAGGCTCCTTTAGTTCGAGGGGATGCAATTAGTCTCTCAAGTCGTATTAGGGAGCTAGAAAGTGACGTATCTCAAATTCAGGGGCATGTTCAGAAATGAAATACGAATTTGAGGGAATGCCAGCATAAGCTGGATGCTGCTCTTATTAGGGAGATAGTTTTGGAGGGGGAGATCAAAGCAAAAGACTTGCTGGTAAAGAGGAAGGAGGAATTGTTGAAAGATCTGCCAGTGAGAGTAGAGTTAAGCACTGAGCTTGGGAGACTTCGTACTCATATAGTAGACTTAGATGCCATGAACCTAGCAGAGTCAGCGAAGTATATTGCCTAGTTGGAGGAGGATGCCATTTATCATGACAGGGCTGATGCAGAAATAATTGAATGGAAGGATAATTGTGCTAGGTTAAAGGTACGCCTCGAGAGGTTGAAGGCGTGATTTGCAACAGCGGTAGTACCTGGTGTGTCTCGACCTGGTTTGTTAAAGGTGATCGTTGCATATTTTGTAGAGGAAGTTAAAAGACTTGAGTAAGAACGAGATACCTTTCTCAAAACTCTATCAGATAAGGGATACACCTGTGGAGGTAAGATAGATCGAGGTAACTATCTGGGCGCCATGGAGACCCAATTGGGCCCTCATACTACTGAATCAATAGATCAAGGTAGAGCTACTGTGGCCCGTGAACTGATAGATAGACCCCTTGATAATGTGGAGGAAAGCATTGCTGACGCCCCATCAGCAAAAAAGAATCTTTTCTAGTATGATTTTGACCTGAAAATAAATAGAATTATCGCAGACACATTGTTATTGATGAAAGCTAGTATGAACATTGCCTTATCTTGTGTCTGGCGGGGTCTTTGATATAAAACAAAGTTTTCACATTCATTTTAATCACAGAAGCGGGTTGAGTTAAACCAAGTTGAAACTTGATTTGAACTATAGAAATGTCACATGCATATTAAAAAAGATGAAAGCTAGTATGACCTTTGCCTTATCTTATGCCTGGCTGAGTCTTTGATGTGGAACAAGTTTTTACACTTGCCACCTTCGCAGAGATGTAATGATTCAGCTGAACCAAGTCTTATCCTCGATCCAGCCTACTGAAGTGAATCAAACAAGTTGTAAAAGATGAAGACTAGTATTACCTTTGTCTTAGCTCTTGTTTGGCTGAGTCTTTGATGTGGAACAAGTTTTTATACTTGCCACCTTCGTAGAGATGTAAAGATTCAACTGAACCAAGTGTTATCCTTGATTCAGCCTACTGAAGTGAGCCAAACAAGTTGTAAAAGATGAAGACTAGTATTACCTTTATCTTATCTCTTGCTTGGTTTACTCTTTGATGTGGAACAAGTTTTTACACTTGCCACCTTCGCAGAGATGTAAAGATTCAGCTGAACCAAGTGTTATCCTCGATCCAACCTATTGAAGTGAACCAAACAAGTTGTAAAAGATGAAGACTAGTATTACCTTTGTCTTATCACTTGTTTGGCTGAATCTTTGATGTGGAACAAATTTTTACACTTGCCACCTTCGCAGAGATGTACAGATTCAGCTGAACCAAGTATTATCCTCGATCCAACCTACTGAAGTGAACCAAACAAGTTGTAAAAGATGAAGACTAGTATTACCTTTGTCTTATCACTTGTTTGGATGAGTCTTTGATGTGGAACAAGTTTTTACACTTGCCACCTTCGCAGAGATGTACAGATTCAGTTGAACTAAGTGTTATCCTCGATCCAGCCTACTGAAGTGAACTAAACAAGTTGTAAAAGATGAAAACTAGTATTACCTTTGTCTTATCTCTTGTTTGGCTGAGTCTTTGATGGGGAATAAATTTTTACACTTGCCACCTTCGCAGAGATGTAGTAACAAAAGCCAATCAAGTGATATCCTTGACTGAACTTAGAAAATAATGATTGTAAGCTAGTATTATCTATGCTTGAATCACTAGAATGTGGACAACTGTTTCGTGAAGAGAATGACATTGTGAAAAAAAACATTCATTGATAAGTTTCAGAATTTATATTGAATAGAGATAAGAATCACACTTTTGGCAAATAACGAAATATGGGAATGGAGTATTAAGACGCCTAACGATAATACCATTTCAGTCATCTAATGTTCCAGGGATTTGAAATGGGTGTTCCCTCTTCAGTCATGAGATAGTATGATCCCAGGCCTTAGAGACCTGTGATAATGAATGGACTCTCCCAATTGTCAACTAATTTTCCAGCGTGAGTCTCTTTGCGATGTTGAGGAATTTCTCAGAGAATGAGATCTCTAATTTGGAAAGTACGGCTCCTAACTTTGTTATTGTATGACCTGGCAAGCATATGATGAACCTAGGTTAGCGATGGTGCGTTCCCTGGTCTCATCTATCATACTGAGGTTGCAAGCCAATTCGAACTCATTTTCCTAGTCAGTTAGCTCGTGATCATGAACTGGATGATGATATTTAGAAGGAATGACTGCCTCTATGCCATAAGCATGGAAGAATGGGGTACATCCAGTGGACTATCGGGGAGTGGTTCGATACGCCCACAGGATATGAGGTAGTTTGCGAGCCTAATTTCCTTTTTTCTGTGAGTGAAGCCTTTTCTTGAGTCCATCCACGATGGTTTTGTTAGTAATTTCGGCTTGGCCATTGCCTTGAGGATAGTATGGATTGGATGGTGAATGGATGATATTGTGGCGATTTAGGAAGGTTACGACCTTATCTTCCACAAATTGGGGCCCGTTATCGATACGAATTAGGTGGGGGGTACCCGAATCGAGTGATTATGTGATTCCAGATAAAAGAGATTACCTCTTCTTCTATGGATCGACATACTAGAATTGCTTATACCCATTTTGTAAAGTAATCGGTAGCTACGAGTAGGTGGCGGCGATTACCTAGAGAGTTTGGGAATTTGCCGACGAGGTCTTGTGCATATCTTGTGAATGGCCAGATAACCTTGCTTGTATGGAGCTCGAGCACAGGGGCGTGTATCATATTTCCATGTCTCTGGCAGGTGTCGTACCTGCTGGAATACTTTTTTGCTTGCTTGCGCATGTCGGTCCAGAATAATCATTGAGTTAAGCTCGGTTTGGCAATGATCTACTTACGGCGTGGGAGCCACAAGTTCTTTCGTGTAATTCACAGAGCAGTTCGTCTGCTTTGACTTCGAGAGGCACTTGAGGTAAGTCCCTATTAATCAAGGAGGATCTAAATAAGACACTGAACAATTCTATTCGAACAAAATTATTTCTGTTTGAATAGATTTTTGCCTGATGGGTTTTATTTGAACATAATTATTTCTGCTCGAATAGATTTTTGCCTGATGGGTTTTATTCGACCAGAATTATTTCTGTTCTAATAGATTTCTTCCTGATGGGTTTTATTCGAATAGATTTTTATCTATTTGAATACATTTTATTTTATTCGAACAGAAACAATTATGTTCGAATAGAGGCGCGATTCAGCCTTTTTCCTTTTGGCGGTGATTGTATTTTTGAGGGTGTTTTTGCCTCGAGATGTGTTTTTTTTGTATTTTAGGTTCCCTAGTATATAAAGGTGACTTAGGTCATTTCTTAAGGATGTTAGATCTGATAGAGAGTGGGAGAAACCTAGGGTTTTAAGAGATTTTCTTCTTGTAATTACTTTGTTTTGAGTAATCGAATTCTCTACTTTTCCAAACCGATTGGTGTTCTTCGTTATTTCTCTACTAACACAAGCTTCTCAATCGTATTGTAGATTACCTGCGATGGAAAGGTGGTAAAGCATACCGTTATGAGTAATGTAACGCTTCAAGTTGTGGATCAGCTGTCGGCGTTCTGTTAGATCTGTTGGGACTGGTCCTTTGCACTTGTTGTCGACTCCGAGGTAGGCTAAGAAAGGCTTTCTCCAATTGTTGTCTCCCCCATTATCTCCCCTAGTGTTGATTGTGCATACTGACATGCGACCAATGCGGGGGGTTGAAATGATCTCGATCTGAAGATATCAAGCTTCTGTACCTAAAACCCCGGCTAGATATACCAAGGAGTCAGCGTGTCTATTTTCCCCTCGAGGAAGATATTTGAGAGTTGTTTTCGCGAACTTACTCATCCAATCTGCAACGAGGTCTACGTATTTGGTCATCTTCCCATTCTTCTTGTACTGCTCTGAATAATGATGAACGATGAGTAATGAATTTGTGTAAACTGAGAGTTCGGGGACGTCGAGATCAAGAGCGAGGTCGAGTCCGTGAATGAGAGCTTCATACTCGGTGAGATTGCTTGAGGCCTTAAAATCTAAGTGGATTGATTTCTCAATTCTGTCGTTGGATGGGGTAATCAAAACGATCCCGATTCCAGACCCTGCAGGTCCTGCTGATCCATATGTGAGAAGCCTCCACCCTGACGTAGTGATCTATTCAGCTCATTCCTCGAATGGCTTGGGAGTTGGATTCTCTGGCGTAATTTTGGTAAGGTCCGGGTCGTGCTCATCCCACTCGGGATTTTCAACTGCCTGACTTTTTTTTGAATGGAGCTTTTCGAACTTGATATCATGTTCGCCCAAACTGATTGACCATTGTTGTACTCTTCGTGATTTCTCTTTTTTAGACAAAACTTTCCGAAGTGGGTAGTTCGTCATCACTTTGACGGAATGTGCTTGGAAATAGTGCTTGAGTTTCTGTGAAGTGTAAATAAGGGTGAAAAGAAGTTTATCATTTTTAGAGTACCTAATTTCTGCTGGTGTGAGTGTTTTGCTGATGAAGAAGACCGGTTTCTCTATTTTCCCTTCCAGGCGAATGATATCTAAACTAAGAGAAGTATCTGTGACTGCTAGGTAGATTATCAGCTCTCATTACCTACTGGGGTGCTCATTATGGGAGACCTCCCCAAATATATTTTGAGATCCTGAAAATCTGCTTCGCATTCAGATGTCCACGTGACTTCTACGGTTGGCAGAACCTTTCCTTATTTGGTACATCCGCGGAGTAAAAGGAATAGCCATCGGCAGAGGTATGAAGATTTAGAGGCGAAACGGTTGATAACAGCAATCTTGCTGGCGACTTTTTTAACGTCTTTTGTTGTCTTTGGATAAGGCATGTCGAGGAGAGCTCGAATTTGATATGGATCGGCCTCGATCCTTTTCTTGCTGATGGGGTGGTATAAAAAGTGGCTAGAATATACCCTGAATTGACACTTATCATCAGGGCTGAGACGCATTCGGTAAGATTGAAGGATGCTGAATATTGTGTTGAGATTTGAGATGTGATTAACTGATTGTACGCTTTTGCACAAGAGATCATTGATCTAAGCTTCAATGATTTTTCCCAGGTGTGCTTTAAACATAGCAGTCATCAATCGCTGATATGTGGCCCCCGCGTTCTTGAGTCTGAAGGGCATGAATTTGTAATAGTAAAGGCCACTTTCGGTGATGAATGTTGTCTTCTCTTGATCTTCTTCCAGTAGTAGGATTTGATTATATCCTGTAACAGCGTCCATCATAGATAGAAGATCATGACCTGCAGTAGAATCGAGGATCTGATGAATGCTAAGAAGAAGAAAACTGTCCTTTGGAGTATGTTTGTTCAGATCTGTGAAATTTATGCAAATGCAGACTTTTTCGTTCTTCTTTGGGATAACGACAATGTTGGATATCTAGTCCGAATACTTGGCTTCTCGAATGAATCCCACTTTGATCAATTTCTCGATCTCAGTGTTAATTTCATCTCGAAGACAAGGTAAAAGTCATCACTATTTCTGTTTGACCCCTGGGGCGCTGATGTTGATGGCTAACTTGTGGCAAGCTATAGCTGGATCGACTCTGGGCATTTCTTCGAAAGACCATGCAAAAACATCTCGATTGAGTTGCAGGAACTGGATTAGAGCCTGTTTTTCATGCTGAACCAGCTTAGTTCCGATTAATGTGCCTTTGCTAGGTCCATCAATGTCATCATATTCCCTGGGCTCCTCTAAAGGTAATTGATCGTCGAGGTGATCAATTTTCTATAATTGCTATACGACCAATCTGTCCGAATTATCTACGATGGCAGAGGCAACATTTTTACAAGCTTGAGAAAGTTTCTGAACCTCGGATCTCATAAATGCCGTTGTCGTGCTTGAACCTGAGTGCTTGATAATGGGTGGAAGTTATTGCTTCCATATTGTGTATCCAGTAGCGGCCCATGATCCCAAGATAGCGAGACTTGGCATTGATGACGTAGAAAATGACATCGATAGTGGCTGGTCCTGCGGAAGAGGTAAGACAATCTTACCCACTCGTTCCTCCCTAGAACCGTTGAACCTGCTGATGTCGGTGTCGCTCTGAATGACTTGGTCAGCCAAACGCATCTGGTCGGTCGTACTCTAAAAAAGAATTTCAATACCGCTTCTAGTATCGATCATCATTGTGTGTATGACAAACGGCTTCATCTTGAGCAGTATGACTAATGCATCGTTATGTGGAAATTTGACATGGCAAGTATCGCAATCCTCGAAAGAGATTCCAAGTCGGCGATTGCTCGACTCGGGAAGAAGTTTGGCTTCTTTGTCTTGAGGTGTAGGATCACATCATTCGGGGAGCCTTCGGCATTTTGATCGGTTAGAATTGTTGATCTGGTTGATTTCGATCATGTTGCTGAAGTGAATATAGTAGAGATGCTTCTCCTCAGCTCTGTCGTTGACTTAAACAACTTTGAGTTGTTTCTTATCGTTGCCATCTTGGTATGACTTCAAGTCAACAATGTATTCGAGCATCCGTCCTTCCTTAAAAATGTGCTCGAGCATCCGCTGTATAGCATAGCAATTGTCAGTTGAATGATGATTTACCTTATTGTGTTGGCAAAATGGTAGACTCTCGATGGGCTCCAGTGGTTGAGAGGCGCGGTAGAGCGGGCCCTTTAATAGTAGTGGAAAAAGTGTGGAGATTCGGGCGTTCAGCTTTGGGAGGACGGGTTAGTTTTGTAGACTACTTCTCCGAGGGTACTCAGTGTTTCCCTTGGTGCATTTATGATCTCCCTGCTCTTCCTTAGGCTCACTGGTCCGCTCTACAGGTGGGGATTTGGTTGAGAGGACAGACATAGTAAACTTTTGTCACTCAGACATCATTCTCTCTAAGTCAACGTAACCGTTGACCTTGGTGATCATCTTCTCTAACAACGTAGGTTTGTTAAGGAAGAGGTATTTCTTGGCTTTACAATCGAGCCGGGGAGCATTGGTGAAAGCGGTCACAACTGTCTTTTGGTTGAGGTTATCCACCTTTCTTGCGAGCTCTAGGAATTTCTTTGAAAAGTCTTCAAGCTTTTCTCCATGTGACTGCTTAAGACCGATAAGAGAATACAAGTTCTCCTCTCTATCTCTATTGTGGGTATATGTTTTGACGAACTGCTTCTGTAGCTGATCTAATGTATAGATAGATTCCTCAGGAAGAGAGTGGAACCATCAGTGTGGCTCTTCCTATAAACTTGTGGCAAATAGACGACAAAGAATATGGTTGAGATTGGAGTACAACCCCAATGAATTACGGTATTGCATGATATGCTCCTGTACCTTTGTACTTATGAGTTTGGGGAGTATGGAAACCTTTTGGTATTTTCATATCGAATAGTTCTTTGGCAATTGAACTTCATTGTAACGTCATGGTGTCACCGTTAGTGCCCAGAACTTGTGCCTCGATCAGCTCCTTAATTCGTTGATCCATATGTTCTTTTGTGACGTAATGACGTGTTGGTTGGATTACTGGACGTACTGGCAGGGGATAATGAGTTCCCGTACCTTCACTCATGGGATCCCGTGCTGGAATCTGACAGAGAGGTTGCTGGTCTTCTTCCTGATGGACGGGAATCTGGTGACCCCAACTGACTTCTGATTGGACTTCTCCCCCTAAATGGATGGAGGGTTACGGTCCATGTGGTAGATTTCTGGAGATTGCTTTACTGGTGACTCCCCGAGGTCCCAACCTTTCCCTTGCTGAAATGCGAGAGGTCTCTGGAAGTTTATCGTAACCCCTGGCTGGAGGAGCCTGCTAATTATTTTGAAGAGTCTCAAGTGCAGTGTGCATCGTCGTCATCTAATCTTTGTGTCGTTTAAGAGCTGTCAAACGAGCTTGTCGTTCTTCATCATGCCCTTTCTCTCAGAGCTCGTAATTGAAGTTTGAGCTCGACGTATTTTTTTGCCTCTGCGTGGAGATTCGCCTGCAACTCGGTGAGTTGTCCCGGATCCACAGAAATTTTGAGCTGAGTTCCTGTGGCCTATCGTCTAGAAGAAGCCATAGTTGAAAATTATAATGAAAGACTGCCTTAGAATATCGTAGAAATGCAATCTTTCCCACAGAAGGTGCCAAATATAATGGCCAAATTCCGCAGCTCGATTAGATTAGGAATTAGCTATCACACCAATGATCCTGTAACAATACGCTAATATAGGGAAAGAATTGGAGACAGGTGTTTTTAGCATGGAAAACCTCTGAATAGGTAAAAAACCATGACGTCGTATGGAGGATTTCTGTAATAGTATCTCTATTGCTTGGAGTGGATATCTTTATTACAAGTAAACTCTAGAATTAGAAATGCTTTTGTTTTTGTAAATAAGAAGTTTGAGTAAATTTTCTGGTCCCTGTCTATTATAGAACTTTTCCTTTATATAGGCTTCTCCCACAGCTATTTGTCGTGCTGGAGTACATCTTCCGAATAATGTGGTTAATGGCGGTTGACTGGATAACTGACGAGTTCGTGGGAGATAGGTGCCTTTGAATAAATAATATTTTTTGGGTTTAACTCGACCCACGTTCTTGAGTAGGTCGTGGGGCTGGTTGGAATGTTTGACTGGAGTGTTAAGTGCTGAAATTTCGTGAGCCTGAGATGGAGGTAATTCGAGCTGTGTGAGCTCGATTATGAGTGAGCTCGATTATGAGTGAGCTCGAGGGATAAGTCCCTACAACTGTAAGGACTTACTCCCGAATAGTTACTGTAAGGATTCATTTTTTTGAATAGTTACGAGATCTCTTCGTAAAATATATTTACACAACAGGGACAAAGAGGAGAATCTTTACTTCCTTATCAGTCTTAAACATATAGTAGAGGAGAAGCTCAAGATATTCACCAAGAAATTTTTGGATCCTACAAGGAGGGTAGATAGTCTCGACCAACAAATTATAGTTTCAGCTTTTGCAAACGCTCTACTCATAGAAAGCAGAGCAAAAAAACATCTAATCTTGATTAAATTAGCTCTCAACTTTGGAAGATATGGTTGAAAAGGAAAATAGTTACATCGATCTCGAAAGAATGACGTCCGAGGTATAAAAGTCACTAAAGTCAATCCTAGCAATAAAAGGACAAAACACAGAATGAGAATTTGAACACACTACAGATACTTGAGGGGATAGAAAGCGAACTAAATCCGAAGGGGATCGGTCTCAAAAGGAAAACTCTCTACCAAAGTCTTGCCTTCCAAGATTAACTGCTAGACTAGCTGACATATGCCTCATACTTTAGAAAAAGAACTTCTTTATAAATTCCCAAGCCCTCCAACCCATTGAGGGGAAATCGTACTATGAACACCGCAGGGTCAGACATCATGATACGGAACGATGTTATGCTCTGCAGAGACTCATGAAATACATACTTAAGGATGGCTGAATGCATGAATACTTTGTTGATTTGGAGAGTTATTGGAATGGGAGCTATACAACTGATAAGGAAGTCATCCAGATCGAGGAAAGGATTGAGGATAAGTACCTATATCATTTTTGCCTCAGCCAATTTATTGAGACACACAAAATAATTATATCAGTCAAATTCAGAAGACGTCGACTCATTTAATGTCACGATATGTCTATGGTAGAAAAAGAAGCTCGATTTCTTCAAGAATCCAATAACAGGAGATCAGGGATCTCTTTCGAAGATTATGACGGCAGCCATGTCAAGTTCCCTCATCATGAGGCATTAGTTATTATGTTAAAAATAAAAAATATCCTAATGCACATGATGATGGTAAATACTCGGAGCGCTGTTGAAGTACTTTGTTAAAGTACGATCAAACAGATCAGGTCAAAGCTAGTAAAATAGATATCAATGGGTTCAATAGATCTAAAGAGGTATGAGTAGGAAAAATTGTACTTCCCATCATAGTAGGCCTGACAATAGTAGACGTAACATTTTATGTCATGAATACGAAATCTAAATGTTTTAGAATCATGGGACGTTACTGGCTGCACAATATGAAGGCCATTCCTTCTATTTATCATTTTACCATTATGATTTGATTGGAATGGGGGGGGTATATGAAGTCAAAGATAGTCAAGATCTAGCTCGATCTTGCAAAAAATACTTTAATTATTGTGACTGACACTTCTAAGGAGTTCAAAGCATAGCAATTGCAAAAAAGCCAAAGCCACAAAGAATCAACCGTTAAATGTGAAGATCACAGAGTACATCGAAATCAACGGTGCAGAGCGAGGTACATATATCAGAACTCATATACCTTTGACGGAGTATAATGTACTTGTCTAGTTCTTAATGGAAAATAACAATGTATTCACTTGGACATTCCAAGAAATGTCAGGTATCGATCCCAATTGAGCTTGTCATAAACTCTGTTTGAAAGATAAGGTAATGGCAATTAAACAAATCTTGAGAATGTTAGCTCACCGACTCCGGGATGAAGTTAACAAGGAGATCGATAAGCTTATTTAAGTTGGGTTTATCAGAAAGGTAAATTACCCTGACTAAAATTTAAATATCGTAGTGGTTTCGAAGAAAAATAGCAAGATAAGAGTTTGTGTGGATTTCACCGACCAAAATAAACATACTTTGAAAGACAATTTTCCCCTTCCTATAATCAATTATTTACTGGATTCAACCGCTGGGCACGAGCTCCTATTCATGATGGATGCCGCCTCAGGATATAATTAGATTCCACTCTTGCCTAATGATTAAGAGAAAATAGTGTTCATTGCAGAACATGGATTATATTGCTATAAAGTCTTATCTTTCAAACTTAAGAATACTGGAGCCTCTTATCAAAGATTAATGATGCAAAATGTTTAAAGATCATCTCGAGAAAATAATGAAAGTTTACATTAATGATATGCTATGTAAGAGCCTTATGAAAGAAAATCACCTTGCAGACCTTCACAAAGTTTATAAAATCCTTTGATCTTACAGAATGAAACTCATCCCTGATAAATGCTAGTTCACGGCCTAATCAAGAAAAAAATTGGGGCACATAATCAGCAAAAAGGGAATCGAAGCTGACCTTGACCCTGACTGTATTCGAGCTCTATTATCAATGCCATAACCAAAAAAAAAAAAGAACATATAAAACTTAGTAGACAAAATTATAGCAATTAACAGGCTTGTATCAAAATCATCAGATTGATATAGATGATTGTCTGACCTATTACGTGAAGGGACATGAAGATGTTGAAATAAAAAAGATTCGGAGATCGAGTAGAGTAATGAGTACAAAATAACATTTTAGGACTTTAAGTTATTTGGAAAAGCCTCCCATCACGAGTACCCCCACAGAAGAAGAAGAATTTACAGTATACCTTGCCGTTGCAAAAAACTTACTCAGTTTGGTGCTCATCCAATTTGAAAAGAAAATAGAAAAACTTATCTATTTAATCATTAAGATTTTTACTTTGGCAGAAACACGATACACCAAAATTGAAAAGCTACTCCTTACCCTCGTTTATACTTCATAGAAGTAAAAGTAATATTTTCAAGCTCATTCAATTCACGCAATGATGAATTACCCCCTTCGAGAGGTCTTGTCAAAGAAAGAAAAATCCTGACAAGTACATCAGTAGTTAGTTAGCTTAGGAGAGCACAATATACGCTTCGAGCAAAGACATTCAAAAAAGGGGCAGATAGTGGCTAATTTATTATCAGATTTTCCAGTCAAAGACCTAGATTGGGAATAACACGACATCGATCTTGTTGAAGCACAATTTGAAAAAAAGGTGGATTGGATATAAAAAAATTGTGACGCCTTTTGACTGATGGGTCCGCTGGATCGGCACACTCTGGAATCAGAATCGTTCTCATTACACCCTCAAATAATAGGCTTGCAGAATTGATCCGACTCAATTTTGAGGCGTCAATAATAAAACAGAATACGAGGCATTAATCCATGAAATTGGCATGGCAGTAGAGCTTGGAGTACCTGAACTATATATATACATGGATTCTTGGTTAATTGTAAACCATTACACAGAATGTTATCAAAAGAATGAAAAAAAGATAGATTGTACTGCGTTAGTGGCTGATAAAATGAGTAGATTTCAGAAGGCCACAATTGGATATCTACCTCAAGGAGAAAATAGATATGCAGATTCCCTCGCTTATCTTACAGGAATTCTTGGAACAGAGGTTTGATATTTGGAAATCAAGTAGTCTTCACTCATAACATTAATGTCACCATCTTGAATACCATTAATACTGGGGGCGATGAAGTGGTTGTAGGTGATTGGAGATTGCCTTTCCTTAAATTTTTTGGACCATATAATAATTATATCGGTAAGCTCCTTGAAGATATCAATAAAAGAAGAAGATTGATAGACAACACAAAATGGCACGTAGTTCTAGACAATGTACTTTACAAAAGATCAATCATTGGTGATCATTACCTAAAGTGTCTATCCAAAATAAAGGCCAATGACTTTTTATAAGAATTATACGAATGAACATGCGGGTTACATGCAGCAAGCCGGTCTTTGGAAAATTGAGTAATCACTCAGGGAGTCTTTTGGCCTGAAATGAGGGCACAGGCTGAAGAATATGCAAAGAAATGTGACGTCTGCAAGCGACATGGGCACAAAATTTGAGCTCCAGCTATAGAAATCTACACGAACAAAGTATATTGGCCTTTTAAAAATGGGCCCTCGACCTAGTGGGAGAATTATCGAAACCCCCAGAAAAAGAAAACATCTTTTAGTGGTAACTGATTACTTTACCAAGTGGGTAGAGGCAATCCCTTTATCTTGAATGCGAGAAGAGGAAGACATCAAGTTCATATGGGAGAATATTATCACCAAGTTCGGTTGCCTACATTTCATAAAAATTGATAATGGACCACAGTTCGTTGGTAAAAAGGTGGTCAAATTTCACAACAAGTATAACATCATTCATTCTCCTTCAAATCCCTATTACCCACAAGGGAATGGTCAAGCAGAAATCACCTACAAGGCAATAATTGATGGGATAAAAAAGTGTTTGAATGACAAGAAAGGAAATTGGATTAAGGAATTACGATATGTATTGTCGGCATATTGAACAACCCCACTGGTATCTTTGGGTTATACTCCTTTTTAGCCTATGGAGCTGAACCTGCAATCCCAACCGAATATCATCACCCTATACATAATCATGAAATGGCGGATAAAGAAAATAAATTTTAGATAGCATACAATTTGAACTGGATCAAAGAAATAAGAGACTGGGCAATTGCAAATCTTAGAAGATATCATCATGCACTGGCCAAATCTTACAACAAGAGAGTTCGTAACAGAGAATTTGACATTCAAGATCTCGTTCTGCGAGAAATACTCAAACACATGAAGGAACTAAATGCTGGGAAACTTATAAAAAATTGGGAATGACCCTTTATTATAGTCGGCAAGAGGAACCTCAGTTCTTACGGCCTGATCACAGAAGGAGTTCGAGTACCAAACCCTTTGAATACAAGGAGTTTGAAAACATATTTCCGATAAACATATTTTATAGTTCAAGTTTTTGTTCATCTATTTACATTCAAAAAGCGAGAATTATTCTCCATTTTTATGTACGTTATTCCCTATATTAATGAAATACTTATGTTTCGTCAACATGCACCCTAGTCTAATTACAAAGCATTTATTTATAAATTGGAAGTAACCATCTCATATCTACTATACATTCGAATAGATAACTTAGTCTACTATATTACAACATATAATAAGCAGAATATCTGAGCATGTATATAAATTACTTTTTTCTCCCCTTAATTGAACATTGAGAAGACTGTTTCTTCTTTCCTCCTCTCAACGAGCTACCTAGATGACCGATCTCAGGTAAGCAAAAACTTACGATATCTTCTACACGGTGTTTTAGGTGGGTGCGCAGTACTAGACTCTCGACCTCGTCATCATCTGACCAATCTTCCATAGAAACAGGAGCTCGAACATCATAACGATTAGAGCCCTTCGAATTCTCATCTTTTATAAACCAAAGATTATCATCTTTTGCATTTTCTACATCATAGTCATTTCCTCAATCAATAACATACTTTTAGAATTCGTTCTTCACTCTGTCCAATTTACTACCATAAAATTTAATCAATGTTTCCACCTGTCGCTCATGCTAATCTTTAGAAACAATCTTTTCTCGTGTAAGATACAAGTACTCCCTTATCCTCTTATTTGACTCATATAGTCGATCACAAGTTTATTTTTGTGATATCTCTAAAGCCTTCTATTTATCTTCATCTTTCTTTCTTAGCACTATCTCCTCTGCTAGTGATTTAAAGTTTCTTGCGCCTTTTTAAGCTCACTCTCTAAGCTGGCTTGTGCACTTTTCTACTCTTTGTTTATTTTGAAAAATAGTATTCTCATCACTCTTTGACCCTACAAAGGACCAAAGACGTAGGTTTAGACACCTACATACACAACCCCCATATCATTATAAGGTCCTATAAATAATATATACACTAGCTTGAGCTGAACATTTTTTTGCCTCTGTACTATGACGATTTCTTGCTTCAGTCGCTAAATATTGAACTCAAGCTATATTTGTACCACACCCCTCTCTTTTAAGATGTGTATATAAACATCTTTTAATTCTCGCTCATTATCAATTTTGGCCTCAAAATACAGTGTTAAAAATACCAATGATTTCTGACACTTATCATTTTTTAAACTTACCTTTCTAGGGGGTCTCGTTCAACACTTTTCTGAGTACCTTAAACGTTTCTTCTTCTTCTTTCCTAAGAGACTCATCCTTCTTTATTTTAATCTTAGCATATCTACCTTGAAGCTCATACAATTCTTGAAAGTTCTTCTTTGACAAATATTTATAATACCTTCTTTCATATTTAGTTCTTGCTAGTACCTGCTGGGTACGACTGATAGAGTTCCTACCCCTATTTAATGCCTTTTAAATACTATCTACAGTCACCCTCAACTACTCTACATCCTACACAAATTGCAAATTATATATTATTCACAAATTAAAATTGAACTTTCAGATAAGTCATCTTTTTTAAAAGTTTACAGTTTTCCCATATAAATATTCAACTCCCACAGCAGATCGATAATTAACATCAAAATCTTAACAGATCGAATTAGCAAGAATGGTAGGCCTAGTGGCCTTTGGTGATCTCTACCTCTTGCGGTGACTTGCTCTAAGAAGGAGCATCAAAAACTTTAGCAAAAGTTTTATATGAGAGTCACTATAGAGCTCGATTGCTTCACCCTGAGCTTTTATATGAACCAGTGACTCTCCCCCGCCCTGAGCATTGCCACAGCAGCTAGAGACCGATTACTTCCTTCAATCTCATGAGGTTTCCTCCTTGTCAGAGCAGACTCATCCTTATTATCTACTTCGGTCTCACCGACCTTGCACTTCTCCAGAACCCTAGATTCAACAACTTCCAAAGCATGAAAATTTAAACTTTCATTCACTGGTAGAACTACCTTTGTGTTCTGCAGAAGCTCTTGGCTTGACTTTTTGAGCCGTCAAATTATTCGACTAGTTGCTGAGGCCTAAAATGTGAGCTATCCGTCAAATCAGGAATAGTGAGGAGCTTAAAACCACCCGTGTGTGACAAGGAACTCTTTTTGTTCGAATTCTTGTCTCGATCGACCATCTCTCGCCTTTTGTTGGCATGCTAGACTTTGGGAATATCTAAATTTACTCTTTTATCCCTCTGGATATTCAAATCAACAACAACTTCTTTGAGCTCGTTCTATTCTCGACTTACACGGTCAAGAAGACTAGAATCGTCAGGAGTAGCACTGGCCTGAGGGCCTACAAAAAGAAATATAAGAAATGATAAAGGATCTCGAACAGGCACAGGCAGTCACTTCTCAAGTATAGCAATAGACACTTACTCGGATTAAAGTACTTAAAGTTCGGCTCGAGTGCTAGTTCATATGGGACCTGCATACAGTTTTCCCTAACCAGTACCAAATGGTTATTCCTAGGTTGACCAGTAAAATCAAAATCAAAAAATTTTAACCTCGAAGAGTCACTATACAGGTAAAAACTCCAATTTGCCTTCAGATATTTCATCTTATATAATTTCATAACATTTGTAGCAACAAATCTCCTTTCAACCCCACTCACTCTCCATCTCTCATTTAGAGTCTCACAAACTTTCAGAATTTTATAAACATTGTCGTTTAGCTGAGCGGGGCAACAGTGGAGATGATTCATGACCCCCTTTTGGAAATAAGTCAGAGGGACCTTAAGATATATATACCAACTGATTGGTATAGCATAAAAATCTATTACCAGGGCCAAATACTAAGGGCCCGATGCAATACTCTAGAGCCACATCGTCCTGAAGGTTTTTCTCTTTTCTAACCTGCCCGAGGTCAGGCACTTGCATGCGTCATATACCTACTGACGTGAACTCCCTAAAATATAAGCCTCCTTCTACTATGTACGATTGCCATTCACCTTTTAAATTTTTTTTTTGTCTAAGAAATTCCTTCCCAATATCCGTCCCTTCCGGATATACACAAAACTCCGTCTTGCTCGTCTTTTCCTCCGTTACAGTAGCCCCCAGCACTTTAGATTCGGCTTGTGCAGGCACAACTTCTATCACCCCAATCAATACCTCCCTACTATCCAGAACCTCTTATTTTATGTTCTCTCCCTTATCCTCTCAACCAGACGTAGACGTTTTATCCGAGCTCGATGAGACTACAAATTTACTCATAGGACTTAAGTTCTTAGTATGCATACTCGACCTATGAATAAAAGCAATTGTCATTTAATAAAACTTATTCTACGATCCATCCTATATTTTTGGTCAATTAATTTCACCGCAAATACAATAATCTTATACATATACAAATACTTTTTCAATAATGACCATATTACACATTTTTTAATGCCAACTTTTTCCCAAATCACTTAAACATCCTCAGAAAATGCATTGTCCTTAAGCTTTATTAAAATTTTAGGAAGATTCACAAATAGTTCCCCATACTTCCCTCACATCCAAAATAGAAATCCCAAATCTATAGTAACTCACTCCTAAATTCCCCAACTGCAAACCCATTAAACACTCAGAAATCTATCATCATAGAAGAGCTGCAATCCTCCAGTTGCGATGTTCTTGAGAAATAATTAGACCACCAGGACAGTTTTTGATCAAAGATTATGGTAGATTCTCATAAATTAGCCAATTTATATCTTAAAACGTTATTTTCTCAATAAAATTTTTTCTCTCTAAAACTACAGAATGCCTATTGGGAAGAGAAATACGAGTTTTTATACTCTCTCTCAGTTTTTAAAACGATGGCTCTTTGTAACGCGTACCAGCTACCATTGCCTTCTGAACAGAAATGCCCTTTCACCAACTAGTTTCATCATTACTTTTGGGATAATGATTTCTATCATCACGTCTTCTTTTCACATCAGCCATTAAATTAATTTCACTCCTTCCCAAGAAAGTTTGAGTATCATACACTCTATACGACTACTCACTATCTTTTCCCTCAAACATTCGTACAACTACACTATTCCAGACCCTCTTATTTACCAGTTCACAAGACAACAATTTAAATTTCAAAATTTTCAACACACCTTTCTTCGGCAAAACAGCAGTCAGACATGAAACGCACAACAATATTCGGTACAAAACATGCAGGCTCACAAAACATTCTTATCAGATAAGGACGATTATATATGAGAACAAGAATATAATTGCACATTCCAGAATACTGAATCCTTCAGAAAATCCTTTATTCACCCAAGCAGAACTGGCAACACAAACACAAACATTCAAATATAGTTACATTTAAAGCAACCGGGATGATTCGCTTCGCCACATGAGATTATTTCCCAATCCACTGCTCCGTCATCCTCTTCAGCATGCTTATCTAGTGCGATCTCCCTCACAGTACTTTCTCGAATTGTTGTATCAAGTATGAGACTGAAAAACATCACACCAGAAGTAACAATTCAGTTCTACGCACCTTTCCTCACCATTCAGGCCTTCCAATAGTAATGGCCACTCCGGCAGTTGAAAATAATGCTCACGCAGTTCAACTACCTTTTTTTTAAGAGGGAGGCTAGGGTTAGGCAAGCCCCTACCTGATTGTATTAAAAATGTAAGCTTTACATGAATTGGTAAATTCCATTAGAGTCAGCAATACACAAATCTGCTAACTCAAGAGGAAAAATTCCAGGAAAATATAAAGTATCATTTATACATTGTGAAGCAATATATTTAACAGCTTTAAAAGCCTTCTTAGTCCAATATTTGAATGATATATGATACACTTTTCTTTTGCCTTTATCGATATCTATGTAAGTCTTCATTCCTCTACAAGAAGAAACACAATCAGAATGAAGAGAGTTGATAATCTGCATAGAATCTGAACATACTTCCAAATCCTGAATTCCCATTAAAACAACAAGATTAATACCTTCTTAATAGTTAAAAGTAGACCATAGTCCTCATCATGTTCATATGTTGAAGATTTTAAGTAAGCACGATATTCCATTAGCTACCCTGAGTAGACCCCGAATCTTTTTATGGTTCTGAGTATCAGATGCTACATCAAGGACAACCATGTGACTAGTCTAATACTTCCATTCTTTATTGCTTCTAACTCTGGGAATCTTTACCTTGGTTTTTACACCCAATTCATTGTAAACCTTTGTATTATTAGGTGAACTTCAAAATTTGATGTCAAACAGTTGTATTATTAATGTAACAAGCTTTTTTTATTTTATGAATAACCAAATTTGCAGAATTTGTTTTGTGCTGAAATTGTGTTAGATTTCACTCTTCCCAAACAAAGTTTACAGTGGTAATAAAGGCTGCTCTGATAATCTCTATAAGACCTTCGTCCATGTCTCCTAGCGGTAACAACAATTTAAATTCATCATCCCAACCATTTACCTTCTTTGAGATACCTAGCTTTTGAAGAATACTAGACCATATCTGCTTTGTAAATGTACATTCAAAGAAAAGATGCTTTTTGTGAAATAACTAGTCGCCTTGAGACTAACCAATTTCGATCGTTTTAGGTCTAAATCGATAGGTCTTAATTCCTTTGAATTAATGGTCAATGCTTAACCTTAATCAAGTTGGTCAATTATCTAATGTCAAGCAAACAAAGGAAATTAAAGACAAGGCAAAGATTTTTAACTCTGTGGGAAACCTTTCTCAGGAGAAAAACCCACAGGTCGTTGTCGAATCACTTGACAGCGAAATCAATCCACTATTGAAAAATAATTACAAGTATTCAATTACTTACAGACTCGATAAGCATATCCTGTGGTTACCTCTCTTCCAATTGAACTCCTCGCAATAAATTCTACGTTCTCACAACGCCTCTTCGTTCTCGCAACACCTCGCCTTGGATAGCACGCTAAAGCTTTAAAGCTTGAATCGCTCAAACTATAAAAATCATGATTTTATTTCTTAATCAATGATTGATTCAAGTTTGAGTTGTTAATTCTCTCTCGTAACTCTCAAAGAAAAACTCTCCTCTCTCTGAAAATCAAGCTCTGAAAAATTAGGTTTTGGAAGAGATGAGGTATGAAAAAAGTAAGTATGTCTTAAATAGGAAAACAGAAAACACGAGCTCTGTTCGAATAACAGTTATTCTACTCGAACAGAGAAGTAACTGTTGAAAGTTATTCAAACGACAATCATTCTATTCGAATAGAAATGTATCTGCTGAAAGTTATTCGAGCAACAATTAATCTATTTAAATAAAAATGTATCTGTTAAAAGTTATTCGAACACAAGTAATTCTATTTGAATACAATTCTATCTGTTGTAACATATTCGAACAACATTAAAGGTTGTTCGAATAGAACTTATGTTTTCTTTAATGAGACATTCTTATTATTTTTTCATACACTGTAAAAGACATAAGGCTTGATATTATTGAATAAGGAGTTAGAAACCCACTTACCTATTTAGTGTCAGTCCAGCTGTAGTCGCTCCATGTGCAATCTTTGTCGTCGAGTAAC
The DNA here is from genome assembly GCA_014058105.1 of Kingdonia uniflora. Lineage (NCBI taxonomy): Eukaryota > Viridiplantae > Streptophyta > Magnoliopsida > Ranunculales > Circaeasteraceae > Kingdonia > Kingdonia uniflora. The sequence goes on along the minus strand of JACGCM010000973.1, from coordinate 1,046,997 downwards.
AACGAGATTGTGCTGACATCTAAACTAGACGCGGAATAAAACAATCTCCAAATATGGATGTTTCAATCTCCCTCTTTGATTTATTTCGTGTCAAAATCAAAACTAACTATAAGAAATAAAAATACAACTCGATGGACTGACTCAATCACTGAACATCCATACTCAAAGCTCCACTTTTATCTTATATATCATATACTCTGGAATCCCTGCACACTAAACAGGATACATCACGTAACCGTTCATTTAAAATAAGGGATCCAGAAAAAGGAACATAACTTACCTAACTTACCTGTCAGGATCATCTCTACTCTGGAATCCCTATACACTAAGCAAGATACATCACGTAACCGTTCACTTAAAATAAAGGATCCAGTAAAAAGAATATAACTTACCTGGCTTACCTGTCAGGATCATCTATGTTCAGTAAAGAGAACATAACTCACCTGACTTACCAGTCAGGATCACTTCTCCCCCTTTTTGGCACAGATGAACAAAGGGTAAATTGCCCATAAGAGGATAAATAAACTAGTAGGACAAAGTGTAGTTAAGAAAAACACTAAAACATAAATATCCCAAAATAATATCCATCTCCCCCTCAAACTAATGATAACCCCCTTAAAATGAAATAAAAGGAAAAACACAGACGGGGAGTGTCTCTGAAATAAGTAAGCACAAGAAAACAACACTCCCCCTAAACAGAAGGCATAATAGAAAGACAATGAATATACAATATCCTAAAGAGACCAAGACATTGCCAATGTGATATAAAACAATCACTTAAAGAATTACTTGGTGTGTGTGTGTGCATAGTCAAGGAGTTACCCAGTTTTTAACGTATTACTCTGCCGCAGTTAGAATACTATATTAGAAAGTTATTTCAACTTAGGCCTCTCTTGGTGGTCACTCAAAATCACTGAGAATTGACTAGCAAATACTTTATGTGAAATATGAATATGAATATAAAGCAGCGGAAAAATTATATTTCATAAAAAATGGCGCACTGTGAGCTGGAAGATCTCATAAGAAAGAACCCCAATTATCATATATGGTGTCAAGTTAAAACTAATAAAAACTCCCTATATCTACTCTCCACTAATAGTGACTGCGCTGAACTCAAGATCAAATAGGTCTTTGAATAGGTTATAATGTAGGCACGGGTAGGCATATGATGGAGGAGGTGTTTTGCTGGCATTCTGAGACTACAGTTATACTAACTCCCCTTCTCACTTGAAACCAAATATGACTTCTATCATTCTTCTTCTTATTAAGTACACATAATAATAAAAATACCACTTCCCTCCCCTTTTTTCCATTACACTGATTTGAAATAATAAAAATATCATTTGGGGACACACTGTATTCTTCTATTCATCTTTCCCCCAAAAGACACACATACTTTTTTTTCTTCCCTTTTCACTGATTTGAGATAATAATAAACTTCATTTAGAGAGACATTGTATTCTTCTATTCATTTTTCCCCCAAAAATCACTAAAAAGTCTCAGAAGAAATGGGTAAAATAATAAAGGATTAGGGTAGAAAAATGAATAACATCTTTTAAGGTACAAGGAGCTGTAAGCGGATACAAATTTGGGTAAACAAAGACGATGGCCAAAAAGATGTAGCAATAAAAATACCTATTATCATATCTTCGGTTGGGCACCGTCACCTTTTTTACCACGAGTAAAAGTAGAAAAGCATTACTAGTATAACTTGACTTTGATGTTACCATTTGACAATTGAGTAAGGAAGCAAAATGAGATCAAAAAGCAACGAGATCATAAACGAAGAGTAAATGTAATAACACTCGAAGCTCAAAAATAAGGACAAATCCTCACATAACATTAGGTACAAAGTCTCTACAGTTATCCTCATGTGGTTTTAGTCACGATGAGCTTTTAGTTTAAACAAGAGACTCAATGACTATTGTGAAATGTGGTTTTACCAAATAATTATCTCATAAATGAATATAACACATAAGCAAAATCCAAGTCTAGCAAGAATATTCTACATACAAAAACTTCTAAGCATAAAGTGCAGATAAAAACCAAATCAATATCCTACTATAAAAAAAAAACAAAAAAAAACAAACTGAGAGAGGGTAAAAATTGTACCTAATCTGATGAAGCATACTTAAAACCCTTCTCAGTAAATTTTCATTACCTTATTTGAGCAACATTGCACCTTTTCTGTGGTGCCAAATCATTCTTTCATACCCAAACTGCACGAATCACCTTTTGAGGTAAAGTTTCTAGAGCAGACCACCTACTCAAATTCTCACAAATCACATTAGAAACATTCGCATATGACTTATATCTATCTCCATTAAAAGGGCGAGCATATGGTTGATAGGGTCCAACAAATCTACAATAAGATGCAATATGACCTTTTTGACCACATATACTACAATAATAAATATGTGAGTAGAATACCCGTTTGAAGTGATTATGAGTAATGTATATCATATTATGTTTGGGTACCAAAGTAGATGCAGTTGCTTTCAAAAACTTAGTGATTTGAGGAGTCTTAGATTTAAGAAGAGATTCCTCATATCCTAGACCCCTTTTATTACTATCCGTCTTTCCCATACATAACATTTTATCAATATTCTTGGCCCCATGATAAAACTTTTCAAGTTTCTGCTCTTATAGAACTACATCAAGTTTGGCCAAACAAAGTTCATCCAAGGTTGATTTCATTTTCTCATTTGCATCATTAACTTCTTTTTCTAAACACACAACCTTGTTATGAAGGCCTCGTTTCTCATTCTCAAGAATATCTATCTCGTGACTTATATTCTCAGTTTTGTCTTGAAGTTCAAACTTCAGTGCATTAACTTGGTATTTCCAGACTTTGTTAAGTTTACTGAGTTTCAAACACTTGGCGAGAGTCTTAGCATACAAGTCCTCAAGATTCATATCTTCAAATTCATTTTGTTCTTGATCACTCTAATTTTTAACAAAATTTTCAAGTGCAAAAGCGTCATAGTTATCATTACCATAATTTAAAATAGCAGGATAGGCACAATATGGTATATTTTTAACTACTTTGGGATGACTCTCATTATTATTCTCATCATCACTGTCATCCCAAGTAACTCTGATATTCATAGCTTTGTGATTGGTCCCAAATTTCTTATTGTGACAGCTGTAAGCATAATGACCAAGCTTGTGACACTTATAACATTCAATTTGACTTAGGTTAGTGTCAAGGTTGGTCTGCTGGTTATTCACTCTATGTTGATCATGAGTTTACGACTTATGATTCACCGATTGCCCTTATTTTTAAAATTGACGTTGTTTCACAAGGTTTTTAAGCTGGTGGCTTATAGAGGCAATCTGTGAATCCAGATCGGACCCATCATCATTACTGGAATCAGATAAATTGTCAGCTTCTTTGTTACCCTTAGAAGAAGAAGAGTAAGATGATGAATTGAAAGCAATACTCTTGTTCTTCTCGGGATTTTCCATTTTCATCTCGAGTTCAAACATTCGCAATTTCCCAGCTAATGTATATGCTTTCATTTTCTTAAGATCTCGAGCTTCCTCTATAGCATCATGTCTGGATCTAAAGTTCTTAGGAAGGGATCTTAGAACTTTGCGAACTATTTGAACATCGGAGTATGCTACTCTTAATGCGGCACTAGTGTTTACAATATCACTTAGTCTCGTATAAAACTCGTCAAAAGGTTCATTTTCACTCATTCTGATATTCTAAAATTACAAAGTAAGCATTTGAAGCTTACTTTCATTGACTGTATCATCGCCTTCATGAGTTTGAACTAGGATGTCTCAAGCTTCTTTAGAAGTGGTACATGCAGAGATATGTCGAAACTCACTTTGACTCACAACCGTAAAGAACATTGAGGCCTTTAGAATTATAACCAGCAATATCCATTTCTTCTTTTGACAATTGGTTCCTAGGTTTAAGGATCTCTTTAGCACTCCCTGATGAACCTTACATCAAAGTAGGGGGTGTCCATCCATTCTCAATAGCAATCCATACATCTTCTCCGATTGATTGTAAGAATGCAATCATTCGGACTTTCCAGTATGGGTAGTTCTTTCCTTCAAAGGCTAGAGGGCGATTTATAGGACCTCTAAACTTCTCAGAACTCATTACTCTCAAGAAAACAATCTGGGACCCACGCTTAGGTTGTTAAACCTTAAAACGTGACCGCTCTGATATAAATTAAAATAACATGTCGCCTTGAGACTAACCAATTCCGATCGTTTTAGGTCTAAATCGAAAGGTCTTAATTCCTTTGAATAAATGGTCAATGCTTAACCTTAATCAAGTTGGTCAATTATCTAATATGAAGCAAATAAAGGAAATTAATGACAAGGCAAAGATTTTTAACCCTGTGGGAAACCTTTCTCAAGAAAAAAACCCACAGGTCGCAGTCAAATCACTCGACAGCTAAATCAATCCACTATTGAAAAATAATTACAAGTATTCAATTACTTACAGAATCGATAAGCACATCCCGTGGTTACCTCTCTTCTAATTGAACTCCTCGCAATAAATTCCACGATCTCACAACGCCTCTTCGTTCTCGCAACACCTCACCTTGGATAGCACACCAATGCTTTAAAGCTTGAATAGCTCAAACTATAAAAATCATGATTTTGTTTCTTAATCAATGATTGATTCAAGTTTGAATTATAAATTCTCTCTCGTATCTCTCAAAGAAAAACTTTCTTCTCTCTAAATATCAAGCTCTGAAAAATTAGGTTTTAAAAGAGATGAGGTCTGAAAAAAGTAAGTATGTCTTAAATAGGAAAACAGAAAACACGGGGTCTGTTCGAACAATAGTTATTCTATTCGAACAGAGAAGTAACTGTTGAAAGTTATTCGAACAACAATCAATCTATTCGAATAGAAATGTATATGTTAAAAGTTATTCAAACAACAATCACTCTATTTGAATAAAAATGCATCTGTTAAAAGTTATTCGAACACAAGTAATTCTATTCAAATACAATTCTATCTATTGCAACATATTCGAACAACATTAAAGGTTATTCGAATCTAACTTATGTTTTCTTTAATGAGATATTTTTATTACTTTTTCATACTCTATAAAAGACATAAGGCTTGATATTATAAAACAAGGAGTTAAAAACCCACTTACCTATTTAGTGCCAGTCCAGCTGTAGTCGCTCCATGAGCAATCGCTGACGTCGAGTAACCACGAGATTGTGCTGACATCTAAATTAGACACGGAATGAAACAAACTCCAAATATGGATGTTTCATTTTGTTCTCCCCTTTATTATCACAAAAGGAATAATAAGTCTCACTTAGAACTTTAATCTATACTAAAAAGTCTCTAGTATTCAATCTATTTTTTACTGCCATTCGTGCTATAAAGGAGTTTTTTGGTATTGAAATTTTATTCTAGACTTGCTTATACCATTTAGTTTTGCTTTTGCATATTCTGAGCTGTTCCTAAGAAGATTTGGAAGAGAAATTCCCCATTTTATTTGTCTTCTAGATAATAAGACCATCATAATAATTTTGGGGTTGTTCATTGTTTTGAATTTTCCCCTAAATTTGGGATAGCTCTTCAGACCTTCTTCTAGAACTAGGGATATTCCATTTTCCTCCATCAATGATTTTGCATACCTTCTTTTCATTCTTAATCGTTGAAAGAATTACATTGGCTTGACTGTATCTTAGCTGAATTATACTACTATTAAGCCAAGGAACATGCCAGAAAAGGAAGTTTTCCCCATTTCCTGCAATAAATTAGTTGTTCTCTAACATGAAATATCATCTTTTTATCATAGACCTAAGTCCCCAGGAGCAATCATCAGGTATCTGTAGGTTCTAAAAGTTGCAAGTCTTTAAGTATTTATCTGTAATCCATAATGTCCAAAGATTCTTCTTCCCATTCATTAAACTCCATACTGTTCTAGCAATGATTGAATGAGAGAATTCTTTCAAACTTTTAATATCCAAACCCCCTTCTTGTTTTGGTAAACACGCATCACTCCATGCTACATTCGAGATAACTTTTGTATCAATGTCTTCAGACCATAAAAAATCATTGAAAGTCCTCTCAATCCTTATGATAAGAGTTTTAGGAAGCCCAAAATATCCTAACCAGTAAATAGAAAAGGATTGTAAAACATTTCTTATGAGTTCTATTCTTCTATCACAGGTCATGCACAAATTTAGTTTCTCTAGTAGATGTGTTTCACTCATAGCGCAATGTGTTAAAACTCCATGGTTCCCGATTGTCTTACAGGGAGTCTTCAAGGGATTTTTCAAATCTTCTCGGGGTCTACGACACGGAGATCCTCTATCTCCATTGCTCTTTAATATTGCAGAGAAAGTACTATCTAAAGAGTTATCCAAATGTTTTACGGAGGGCGACATTGGCTTATTCCAATCATCCAGAGGTTGTTTACCCATCACACATCTATTATATGCGGATGATTTCCACATTTTCTTAAACGGAATTCGTCGTTTTATCGTAAGGTTGATGCACTTCCTTGGAAGATATAAAAATTTCTCCGACCAATTAATCAACAAAGCTAAAAGTGGCTTGTATATGCACCATAATGTTTCTATAGCACGTAAACATGTAATTCAGAGTGCTTGTGGGTTTTAATAGAGAGCATTTCCAATGATATATTTGGGAGCTCCCATAAGCTATGGCCGGGTATTGCTTATACACTTTGAACAATTGCTCATGAAAATACAATGGCGAATACAAGGGTGGCAAGGAAAGCTTCTATCACAGAGAGGTAAACTGGTACTGCTAACTCATGTCCTGAAATCGATGCCAATTCATCTCCTATCATGCATTTCAGTTCCAAATGGTGTAATAAGCAAGATAGAGTCGATGTTCGCTAACTTTTTTTGGGGCAGTTTTCACGGATAAAACAAACAGCATTGGGATGCATAGGATGCAATATGCCGACCAAAACTCAAAGGCGAATTGGGACTTCAGTGACTCACGGATATCATGGTGAGTCTCTTGCTTAAGAAGTGCTAGAATTTTCGGCACAACAACTCGACATGGGCATCATTCTTCAGGACCAAGTAAACTATTAATGAAGAACCGTTGAGTTTGCGCCGATGAGAATCAGTTCTATGGAAGAAGATAATAGGGCTCTTACCAATTGTGGATGCTAACATGATGTGGTGTCATGGAAAAGGTAACAAATTTTTTGGTTCAATGATTGGACTGGAGACGGCAATTTAATGGACATACTGGAAATCACCTGCACGCAAGATATAATGGTGAAAGAAGTTGTTGTGAACAATAATGATTGGAAATGGGAACTGCTTAAATATGAAATACCGACTAAACTGAAGCATACACTCTCCCATAAATTCTTTATCACCGACGACGACGATATTCTAATTTGGGGTCCGTCCAACAAATGGGAGTTCACGGTTAAATCTGCCTGAGATTTTTGGTACAACGAGGAGGACAAATAGAGTCGCATGCAATGGACATGGCATTCCACCGTACCAATAAAAACTCAGATCTTCAGTTGGAAAGCTTGCCTGAATGTTATCCCTATTGACGCCTTTATTTAGTGTTGAATTCTGATAGTTTCCAAGTACTGCTACTGTGACGAGGAAGAGACATAAATAATGGACTATCTGTTTGTTCAAGGCGACGCTGCTGCGAGGGTATGGGCTTACTTTGCCAATGTTGGTGGCATTCGGCAGGGTTTCAACGACAATTGGTAGACGCGACAAGGTGTTTGGTTGCAAATAGCTGACATGGGCACACAAATAGGTTTAATACGAGGTACTCTTCTTACTTACATTGTATTGGAAATTTGGAAATCTCATTGTATGGTTAGGTACGAGGAAGGGTGTATCTCGGTTGTCAACATTATCAAACGAATTAACAACGATCTCCATGAGAGTATGACACAATTAAAGATAATCCGCAACAGTAACTTCAGTGACAGTATCTCTCTTCAAGTACTACAACTCGCCAAACAATCAGCACCCATAAAAAGACCAATTGTCGTCAGATAGAGACGGCCGCCTATTGGTTACTTCAAATTAAGCAGTAACGGTTCAGTACTTACTTCAGGATTGAGTGGTGCAGGAGGAATTATTCGAAACAATCTTGGCGAACTTCAGCTTGGGTAGAACATAGCACTGGGTACTTGCACAAACACATCTGTAGAAATGTTCGCTTTACTCCATGGTTTATTCCACTTCAAAGGCATGGTTGGTTTCCTCTCATTGTGGAGGTGGATACTGAACTTCTATTGAACTGGTATAAGTGCAAGCACACATGTCCGGCTAGGTACGGCGCAACCTGGAAACTCATTAGTTAGCTAGGAAGGGAGCTTCATATCATCATGTTACACACTTACAGAGAAGGAAATGGAACGGTTGATGAACTATCAAAGCTTGGTAGTTCCCAGCATTCACAGCTTTTTTGGAATGCGTCCATGTTACCACGACAAATTCGGGCAACTTACTTCTTGGACAAAATACGAACAACTACTATTAAGCAGTAAACTAGTGACCATGATTTATGTCCTCTACATGTACTATTTCTTTGTTAAATAAATAAAACAAAAATTTGATAATAATAATAAAAAAAGACAAAAATCTATGCTTTTAGTTCTGGACTCTTTTCAGAATTTTGCTTATAAGTGAAGCACAATCTTTATCTTGAAGCTCAGAGGCTAAGAGTGGAAACCCAAGATATTTTACAGGAGCGTGTCCTCCACTGGCATGCTGACGACGGTGGGAACATGTCCTCACCATGGAGGCCTAAGAGAAATGAGCAAGAAGATTTACGAAGAAGGGCAAAATGAAGTATACCCAAGTCCTTAATATAGCCGAAGAGAAGCAGATTTTTGGAAACATCAAATCTTTTTTGGAAGCAAATTTTTGCGAACCAACCTTTTTGGAAAACAAAATATCTCCGTCACCCATCCTAACACATGTTTATGGGGATGCAATAATACCAACATATATTCCCCATCGCATGATTACCATAAAAAGAGGAAGAATCGTTGACCAAAGCAGAAATAACTATTACCTAAACAGTTTGAAATAAGTTCCTACAGGTCGAATATCACAGTTTGCATAACAAGATTGACATTACAAAACTATAGGAGTCACATACAAAAGACTGAAAACCAAAAACATTTTTATTTCAAAGGTACAGATTACAAACAATTTTTTTTAAACCTATTTACAATCTATACATTCACATGCGTGAGAACTCTTGAGACCAACAATAGATGCATTGTCTTCATCTTTCACAATCCCTTCTGCTAGGCCACAAAAGTAGTCCCTGTGCTCAACCTCTGACAAAATGATATAATGAAATTGACAGAACCAGAAGAAGTCCTCATTGGTATTCTCTGCCTCGACATCACACAGACCCTGGTACGTAGACTCTACTAATATAGGTGTTTGATCTAGCAGAAACTGTTGGCCAAAGTAGCGAGTGTGAAGTTCCTTCAACTTGGCATAGTGATTAGTTGTACCCTGGTATGTTACTCACAATAACCTATGTTCATTTTGAATGTTGTGCACAGTGTTTTCAGTTGTACCCTTACTGGGTATTTTATCCTTGTAGCATGTTCCACTTCCAAAAATAAAGAAGTTAAAATAATGTCTTAATATTCAGAACTAGGATTTATTTCCCTTCATGTGCAGTAGTTTATGATTTGACTACTTTGTGATTGCCCTATAAAAAATATGTTATGATATGTTTAACAAAATTAGGGAGCTTTGTGACTATTTTTATTCTTGCGGCCAGTTATATGCTATGTGATTGCCCTGTCCTAAAACCAAGTTTGATTGTTAGTAGATAAGAGGTTAAAGACTTGTAGGTTATGTTTGGTTTGTAGAGGAGAGAATATATTCCCTGACGAAAAGAAAATTGTGTTTGGTTTCTTAGGGCAAATTTGTTTTTCACAATGAAAACCAACTTCATTTTCATAAAGTGAGAAGTTGAGTTTCCTTTTGCTCTTTCTCAAAACTATCTACCTTAAAACTCTCCAAGCTGGAGACCATAGAAAAAAAATGTTAAGGGAAGAATCTGGTGGGCAAAAAAAAGTTGGGATAGAGTTGAAATAATGAGAGAGAAAAAAACTAGCGAGTTGAAATATTTGTTACTTGAATCCAAAACTCCAAATATATATAATTTTATATTTCCTTCATTTTCTCGTGTCAAGCCAAACAAAAAAAAAGTAGGTTTCCGTGATTTCATTTTCAACCATATTTCTGGAAAAGTTTCCTTGATAATGGGTTTCCTTTCTTGTATTAACTTATTTGATTAAGACATTTCTTCGACGAAAGTTTATTTTGTCGGAATTTAAAAATAGTGTATCCCACAAGGTAAACACTTCCAGATTCTACATTTGATTTGTTATCTTATGTGTATTTCTTAGCGTTAATAATTCATAAGAGCCTTTTAAGCCTGGTCGAGAAAGACAAGTTATATATATATATATATATATATCTTTCTGATATAACTAGAGTCCCATACGTATTTGGTGTTTTGACCAAGTGAAAACACGGTCGAGGTAAGCTTACGATCTACAACTTATAATTAAATACCAATTAATTTAGAAATCATCTTAGTCCACCATTATTTTCTAAATTTTCATTTACGATTTAATTTATATCAAGCTATGCTGATCAAAATTGTGGAAAACTTACTTTGGACAGATCTTTCTTTTGTTTCGTAGATTGGCACTAATATTTTTCTTGGATAAAATATTGGTTGCAAGTGTCCCCTAGTCCTTTAAAGTATGGTTCATTCTTGGTGTATACGGGTATCTTACAGTTAATTATACTATGTGTCGAGTAGCGTTTGGTGGTATAGTATCACAACTTCAATTTAGTTATACCCATTTTATGAAACTATACTTTATTCCAATGTTAATTTTTGTAGTTGTTGAGATTTATATATATACTATCATGCATCGTGGTTAATATGACCTTAATGAGATATCTAATTGTCGTACAATTTGTGTGGATTACATAATCCTAGTTAAGAATTGAGAGCGTGCTGTGTGTATACTTGGCCGTGAGCACTCCTTGAAACATCCATATTTGGAGTTTGTTTCATTCCGTGTCTAGAATAGGTGTTAGTACTACCTCGTGGTTACTCGTCGTCAGAGATTGCACATGGAGTGACTACAGCTGGACTGACACTGAACAGGTATGTGGGTTTGTACCTCTTCGATAAAAAAATATCAAGCCGTTAATATTTTACAAAAGGTCAAAAATGAATTATGTTTTTTAAAGAAAATAGGTTTCTGTTAGAACAAACTTTTTTCTGTTAGATCAGACTCTGCTATAGCAGACCCTACTCGAAAAGACTTTTTTTTTTTCTGTTCGAATAAACCCTGTTCGAACATTTTTTTTTCCGATTCGAACAGGCCCTGTTCTAACAAACTTTTTCTCTGTTCGAACAGGTTACTTATAATTTTGCTTCATCGAATAAAACATTGTCTGTTCGAACAGACTATTTCTCTGTTTGAACAGACTTCTGGCATCCTTTATTATTTTACTTTTCACCTATTCTAAAAGAACTTTTTATAGGGATTAATATTTAGAGAGAAGAGAGATTTAAACGAGCAACTCAATGCGAAGTAAAACTCAAATTGAATCAATCGACGAGTGAGAAACCTAAATCCAATTTTAGATTCTACGAATTTGAGTGATTCAAGCTTTAAGGATTTGGTAGGTTATCTAAGGTGATATTAGGGAAATTAATTCTATTTTACCTCTGCAGCAGTATTTGAGAGCAAAAATCCTTAGAATAGCATCAAAAGAAAAATGAATAGGAGGTATTTAAATGATGATCCATAAATGCTGAGTCGAGGACTTGGTCTCTATCTTTAAGACGTTTCGCCACACTGCCCTTTGCAAATAGTTGATTGCTGCGTCGCCTCCAGGATAAAACAACAGAGTAGGAACTTCTCTTGCAAGGAAGAAGGACCTTCGCATGATTTGTACTTTCAATTAGTTTACTCTGATTATAGACTCATGATTATATTGATGAAAAAGAGAAGGATTGTGTATTCGAAAGATCGAAAGACTGAGGCATCGTTTCTCTTTAAATAGAGCAAGTTTGAAACGGTTACAAGAGTTAATGGTGGGACACGTCATCAAAAATGTTCAAAACGAAAGTGAAATGTTTAAGACTTAATTAGGAAACAATTACTTTTGAGGAATTCAAAACAAAAAAATTCAGTCCGAATAGACTCGATTCGAATTTGGTCACCTGGGAACTCCAGGTTGAAAATAGACTCAGTTCGAATTTGGTCTCCAGGGAACTCCAGGTCAAAAAGGACTTGGCTCAAAATGATCTAGGTCGAGATTGAATGGACTCAGTTTGAATTGGTCCAGCTCGAATAGAATTGTTTTTGACAAAATCAATTCTTTCATAGAGGCCCAATACCGAGGCCCATGCCCATGAGCCAAACAAAGTTTTAAACCCATATTTTCGGCCCGCCCCCGTCCATCATATAGAATAAAGGACCAAGGTTATATCAAGGAAGCAAACAACTCCTCCAAGCAATGTAGGACTAAAGAAGCCACATAGGTTTTTGAAGATATAAAACCCAACAATCCCCCACTATATCGAGAAAACATATCCGAGTTGAAAATCTAAAGCCGTGCGCAAGTACAGGTATTTTTCGACTTAAACCTTTACATAATGAATAGACTTTTGAAGTACTTGAAATTAGAGTGACATTCGTCTTGAACTCTAATTCTGGAGGGTACAACTAAGGCACACCACACGCAACTTTTATAGTACAAAGTTCTAAAATGTTAACGTTATACGGCCATACGTTCGTATCCCGATTCTAATGAAAGCTCCAGAGAACTTGCCCAAGTTCCCATAGGAAGCGGCCTCACTTTCACAATCATCGAGGTGAGTCTATTAGGAGTACTCCTATAGCTAAGTTCCCCACTCCACATAGAGTATAGCCCTCATTAAGAGTTATAGAATAACTCAACCTTAAATCGCTACAGGATATCATGCTCTTATAGGGATGAACTAGGAGTAACTACCCCTTCATAAAAATATGCATGATTCTTCTTAATTATCATATGACTTGTTTTTCCCTTTGAACCTATTTCTTAGGATCTCTAGTCTATAGGTTGCGTTACCATCATAGAGATTGTATCTATACGGGCATTAGCCCCATCTCTTTCAAGGTGTTCCACACCTTCTCCCGAGCTAACCCTTTTGTCAAAGGATCAGCCAGGTTTGCTTATGATCGAGCAAAATCCACTCTGACAGGCCCGAAAGTGTGTTTCTCTCTTAGGGTACTGTGCTTACGACGTATTTGTCGTTTCTTACCATTCTAATAACGATTCTCCACTTTTGCAATAGCTGCAGTACTATCGCAGTGGATAAGTATGGATGTCAGCGGCTTATCCCATAAAGGAATATCTGATAGAAGGTTTCACAACCAATCTGCCTCCTCATTGGAAGCAGCTAGTGCTATCAGTTCTCACTCCATCATAGATTAGGCTAAAATTGTTTATTTCTTGGACCTCCAAGAAGCTGCCCCACCAGCAATGTTAAAGATATAATCGCTGGTAGCCTTGGAGTCTTCAGATAGGGTGTTCTAATTAGCATTGGTAAATCCCTCGAGGACTGCAGGGAATCGCTCATAGTGTATTCCTAGGCTCATGGTTCTTTTCAGATACCGCATGACCCTTTCTATAGCATACCAATGCTCCATACCAGGATAACTTGTAAATCTACATAACATCCCCACTGTGTAAGCAATGTCAGGCCTAGTGCAATCAGTAGCATACCGAAGGTTGCCAATAATACTAGCATACTCAGTTTGTCTAATACTGTCACCAGTATTCCTAAATAGCTTCTGACTAGGGTCGTAAGGGATGCACACAGGTTTACAGTTATAGTAGTTATACCTCTTCAAGATCTTCTCAATGTAATGAGACTGATCTAAAGTTATACCACTTTCAGTCCTAGTAATCTTGATCCCCAAAATTATTCTAGCTTTCCCTAAATCCTTCATGTCAAAATTTAAACTCAATAGAACCTTGACATCATTAACAACAGAGATGTTAGATCCAATAATCAGCAAGTCACCCACGTATAAGCATATAATAGTACAAACATTATCTACATCATTGTAATAAATGCATTTGTCACTTTCATTAATTTTAAAACCATGTGATATGACTAAGTTGTCAAATTTCTCATGCCACTGTTTTAGTACCTATTTGAGACCATATAAGGACTTCACCAATTTGCAGACTGTACGTTCCTGATTAGGCGCGATAAATCCCTCAGGTTTGTCCATGTAAATCTCTTCATCTAAGTCACCGTTCAAAAAAGTAGTTTTAACATCCATTTGGTGAGCTACTAAGTTATGTACAACAATAGTAGCAAGTAAAACTCTAATCAAAGTAATTCTAGTAACAGGAGAATAAGTGTTAAAGAAATCAATGTTCTCTCTCCATCTAAATCATTTGCTACAAGCCTAGCTTGGTATTTCTCAACTGACCCATCAGATCTCAATTTCTTTTTAAGGATCCATTTACAACCAATTGCCTTACAACCGGGAGGTAAATCAGAAAGAACCCAAGTTCCATTGGACTCCAGAGAGTCCATCTCACTATTGATAGCATCCTGCCAAACATCTAAATCAGGGGAGGTAAGAGCCTCTTTGAGGGTAGGCGGATCTCCCTCTAGAGTATATACTTTAAAATCAGGGCCAAAGTTCTTCTCTACTTGAGCTCTCTTGCTCCTTCTAACATAAGTAGTAATGCCTGGTGTTTCCAAATTTCTAGGTTTTCCTATTCTAGGTGCAACAGAACTAGATAAGGAGCCCCCAATATCTCTAGATATAAAAGGAAACTTCTCTTCATAAAAGTCAGCATCTACCGATTTAATAATAGTTTTGTTTTGCAAGTCAAAAAATCTATACGTTTTACTGTTAGTTGCATAACCAATGAAAATAAATTTATAAGCACGACTAGCAAGTTTTGATCTTTTAGGATCAGGTATCCTGGCATATGCTAAACATCCCCAAACTCTAAAGTATGAGACATTCGGCTTTCTGCCATTCTATAATTCTAAAGGTGTGGTTAAAGTCTTCGAGTTAGGAACTCTATTTAACACATAAAAAACAGTTAATAGTATCTCTCCCCACTAGTGGGAAGCAGCTCTGGTACTTAGCATTATAGCAACTACTGGTTCTGTATAACTACGGCTCTTACATTCAGCCTTACCGTTCATCTCAGGTGAATAAGAAGCTGTAGCCTCGTGAATAATACCTGTGGACAGATATAGCTCGTAGAATGCCCCTGAGTCATATTCAGCTCCTCTGTCACTCCGAAAGCATTTTATTTTCATTACGGATTGAGTCTCAATTTCAGCAAGAAAAATCTTAAACATGTTCAGAGCTTCGCTCTTGTGAGCCATTAGATATACATAAGTGTAATTAGAATGGTCATCAATAAAAGTTATAAAATAACGTTTCTCTTTCCTTGTCAAAATCCCTTATAATTCACAAATGTCTGAGTGTATAAGATCCAAGGTTCCAGATTCTCTTAGTACAGATTTGTGAGGGGTCTTAGTGATCTTTGCTTGAGAGCAATATTCACATTTCTCAAAACTATCCAAATGAAATTTTGGAATAAAACTCAGGTTACACATACTTTTAATGAGCTTCTTGTTAACATGACAAATCCTACTATGCCAAACATTAAAAGTACACACAGTCTAAGAAAAAGATTCTTTATTAATTATATCAATATTAAGCTTAAACATAGAATCACACGTATAGCCTTTACCAATAAATTCCCCATTTTTGGTGATCGTATAAATGTCACCTCCAATATTCTGAGAAAACCCAGCCTTGTTCAGGAGAAAAGTAGATACAAGATTCTTCCTCATTTGAGGGTTATGGAGTACATCCTTAAGAATAAGAGTCCTCCCAGAGGTAAACTTCACCTCGATATTTCTAGTTCCGACAACCTCTGTGGTGTGGGTGTCCCCCAGCAACACGTTTTTGCCCTTAGCTTCAACATAAGTTTTATACAACTCCCTATCAAAACAGACGTGGCGGGTAGCACCAGAGTTCATCCACCATTCATCTGAGCCACTGACCATATTAACCTCAGATATTATAGCAACTAGAGGTTCTTTAGACACATGCTCGATCAAATGGACCTTTGCAGGTTTCGGCTTGTTACGGCATTCCCGTGCCATGTGTCCTGGTCGACTAAAGTTATAACAAATAAACTGCACATATTCCTGTTTGTTTGTTTTTGAGGTAGGTACAGAGTTGTTCGAGCCAGGGTTCTTGTTTGGTTTGCGGGACTTGTTTTTTATATCCTTTTTCACCAGCTTCAGAGGAGCATTGGTGATCTTGTTCTTGTTGTGATTAGACATAAACATAACATCTTCATTAATGTCTTGTTTTCTAGCTTCTTCCTCAATGCGGAGGCGTACGATAAGGCTCTCCATAGAAAACTCTTTTAATTTATGTCGAAGGGTATTTTTAAACTCCTTCCAAGCCAAAGGTAATTTGTTTATGAGGACAGTAACCTAGAATTGTTCATCTAATTTGATACCCTCAAAAATAATATTATGAGATATATTTTGGAGTTCGTGAGATTGGGTTATGACTGACTTATCGTCATGCATCTTTAAATTCAAGTAGTAGCTAACCGCGTACTTTTTCGACCCAGCCTCCTCCGTATCATACTTTTTCTAGAAAGCGTCCCAAATTTCCTTAGCAGATTCTAACATAGAGTAGAAATCATACAGGTCATCGCTAAGTCCATTCAGGATGAAATTCTTACAAAGAAAATCATCTGCAATCCATTTCTCTAGGGTCTTTATAGATTCAGAGGATATGGGCTCGAATTCATTAGGCTTAGTAGATATACACGGCTCAACTACTTTCTTAGTGGTTAAATAAAAAAATATTTTCTGTTTCCACCGACGGAAGTTCTTACCTTCAAATTTGAAAGGCTTGTTGTTGTCGGTGAAGACAGATCGGACATCACTGTCTCCATCCATAGCTGATACTAGAACGTCTTAAGATTGTTAGGGAAATTAATACTATTTTACCTCTGTAGTAGTATTTAAGAGTAGAGATCCTTAGAATAGTATCAAAAGAAAAATGAACAGGAGGTATTAAAATGATAATCCAGAAATGTTGAGTCGAGAATTAGGTCTCTATCTTTAAGATGTTTTGCCGCACTGCCCTTCGCAAATAGTTGATTACTGCGTCGCCTCTAGGATAAAACAACAGAGTAGGAACTTCTCTTGCAAGGAAGAAGGACCTTCGTATGATTTGCACTTTCAATTAGTTTACTCGGATTCTAGACTCATGATTATATTGAAGAAAAAGAATAGAACTGTGTATTCGATGGATCGAAATACTGAGGTCCAGTTTCTCTTTATATAGAGCAAGTTTGAAATGGCAACAAGAGTTAATGGTGGGACACATCATCAAAAACGTTCGTAACGAAAATGAAATGTTTAAGACTTAATTAGGAAATAGTTACGTTTAAGGAATTCAAAACAAAAATATTAAGTTCGAATAGACTCGGCTCGAATTTGGTCTCCTGGGAACTCTAGGTTGAAAATAGACTCAGTTCGAATTTGGTCTCCTTGGAACTCCAGGTCGAAAAGGACTTGGTTTGAAATGATCTAGGTCAAGATCGAATGGACTCAATTCGAATTGGTCCAGTTTGAATAGAGTTGCTTTTGACAAAATTAATTCTTTCATAGAGGCCTAAGACTGAGGCCCAAGCCCATGAGCCAAACAAAGTTTTAAACCTATATTTTCGGTCCGCCCCCGCCCAACATATAGAATAATGGACCATTGTTATATCAAGGAAGCAAACAACTCTTCCATGAAATGTGGGACTAAAAAAACCACATAGGGTTTTGAAGATATAAAACCCAACAGGTAAGGCATTACGAGAACGAAGAGCGTTACGAGAACGTGGAATTGATTGCGAAGAGTTCAATTACAAGAGAGGTAACCACATGATGTGCTTATCGAGTTTGTAAGTAATTGAATTTTTATAATTTTATTTAAATATTGGATTGTTTAGCTGTCGGGCAATTTGGCAGTGACCTATGGGTTTTTTTTTCTCTTGAGAAAGGTTTCCTACAGAGTTAAATTTGCTTATTCTTATGCTCAATTTACTCTTGCTTGTTATCACTAGAACATTGGAGAAACTTGAATTAGGCTTGGGTTAAACCGTTAATTCTATATTTTTTGTACTTATAAATTTTGACCTAAATTAATCAAAATTAGTTAATCTCAAGTGATTAGAAATTTTAATTGGTATCATAGCGGTTGCACTCCGAGGCTTAACAACCTGAGCGTGAATTCTAACTTGATTATTTGAGATTAATGAATTTCGAAGGATTTGAAGGTCTTATAAATCGTTCGCCCCTCTTCGATGGCAAATACCATCCTTATTGGAAGGTTTGAATGGTTGTATTCTTGCAATCACTCAGAGAAGATGTCTGGATTACAATCGTTGATGGATGGACGTACCTTACCATAATGAAAGGAATGGGTGATGAATCTAAAGAGGTCCTTAAGCCTAGGAATCAATGGCCTAAGGATGAAAAGGAAGTTGTTGGCTATAATAATAAGGGTCGCAATATTATATTTATGGCTTTAAACTCAAGTGAGTTTTGACACATATCTACATGTACCACTTCGAAAGAAACTTATGACATATTAGTTCGAACTCACAAAGGCGATGATACAGTTAAGGAAAGCAAATTACAAATTCTCACCTCACAATTTGAGAATATTTGAATGGATGAGAATAAACCCTTTGATGAGTTCTATGCGAGACTAAGTGACATTGTTAACATTAGTTTCGCATTAGGTGCAGCTTGCTCAGATGTTCAAATTGTTCGCAAAGTTCTAAGATCTCTTCCTAAGATCTTTAGATCCAGACGTGATACTATCGAGGAAGATCAAGATCTTAAGAAAATTAAACCAGATACATTAGCTGGAAAGTTACAAACTTTTGAACTCAAAATGAAAATGGAAAACCCCGAGAAGAATAAAAATGTTTCTTTTAAATCTTCATCTTATTCTTCTTCTTCTTCTAAAGGTACCAAAGAAGCTGACAACTCATCTAATTCAGGTAATGATGATGGGTCCAATATGGATTCACAGATTGCCTCTATAAGCAGCTAGCTTAAAAACCTTGTAAAAAATATCAATTTCAAAAACAAGGGCAATCAGTGATTTATAAGTCGCGAACTCATGATTAACTTAAATTAAATAACCCGCAGGCCAACTTTGACACTGACCTAAGTCATGTTAAATATTATAAGTGTCACAAGTTTGGTCATTATGCTCACAGTTGTCCCAATAAGAAATCTGGAACTAATCACAAAGCTATGAACATTAGTGTTACTTAGGATGATAATAATGATGAAAATAATAATAATAATAATAATAATGATCATCCCCAAGTAGTTGAGAATGGATAATATTGCGCATATCCTATTTTTCTAAATTGTAGTAATGATAACTCTTGTGCTTTTGAACTTTCTAATTCTATTGAAAATTGAAGTGATCATGAAAAAAAATAAGTTTGAGAACCTAAATCTTGAAGACTTGTATGCTTAGACTTTGTGAAGTGCATTAAACTTGGTAAACTTAACAAAGTTTTAAAAGACCAAGTTAATACACTCACGCGTGAACTTCAAGAAAAAACTGAGAATACAAATCACGAGATAGAAATGCTTGAAGATGAGAAACAAGGCCTCCATGACAAGGTTATGATTTCAGAGAAATGAATTCATGATGCAAATGAGAAAATGAAATCAACTTTGGACGAATTACGTGCGGCCAAACTTGATTTAATTTTATCTCAAGAGAAACTTAATTTTTTTTGTCATGGAGCAAAAAATATTGATAAGATGTTATGTATGGGGAGAACGGATACTGATAAAATAAGTTTAGGATATGAGGAACATCTCTCTAATGCCAAGGCTCCTCAAGTCATAAAATTTGTTGAAGCAATTGCTACTACATTAATGCCCAAACATAATATACTATCCTCCATTCGTAATCAAGCAGAAAGGTTCTCGTACTCTTAGATTTATCATTGTAGAATATATGGTCAAAAGGGTCATATTCTATCTTATTTTAGATTTGCTAGATCCTATCAACCATATGCTCGACCATTCTATGGGCAAAGATATAACTCAAATGTGATTTCTACTAATGTGAAAAGTGAGAATATAAGTAGGTGGCTTGCTCAAGAAACATCACCTCGAAAGGTTAGTCGGGATTTTTGGGTGCGAATAGATAACTTGTCACCACAGATAAGGTAATGAATATCAACTTAAATAGGTTATCAGTATGCTTTATTGATTAGGTACGTTTCTTACTCTGCCTCAGTTTGTTTTTATTTTTATTTTTAGAACAGTAGGGTATTGTTTTGTTTTCTTTTGCACTTTGTACTTTGGGAGCTTTTGTATGTAAAATATTTTTACTAGACTTGGACTGTGCTTTTGTGTTATATTCATTCATGGGATAATTATTTGGTAAAATAACATTTTACAATAGTCATTGATCATCTTGTTTTAACTAAAAGTTCATCGTGATTAGAACCACGTGAGGATAAATGTAGAAGCTTCATACCTAATGTTATGTGAGGATCTAACATTTTTATAAGCTTCGAGTGTAATTTCATAAATTCTTTCTAGATTAACTATTTTTTTTCTTTCTGATCTCATTTTTTTTTATAATCAAATGTCGATGGTAACTTCAAGTTCAAGTTAGTCTAATAGAATATTCCATATACTTGATTCGTGACAAAAAAATACTATGTGAGACCGAAGATATGATAATAGTTTTTTTATTATTGCACCGTTTTGGCCTT
Source organism: Kingdonia uniflora (assembly GCA_014058105.1). Classification (NCBI taxonomy): domain Eukaryota; kingdom Viridiplantae; phylum Streptophyta; class Magnoliopsida; order Ranunculales; family Circaeasteraceae; genus Kingdonia; species Kingdonia uniflora. Next base: position 1,026,108 of record JACGCM010000973.1, on the reverse strand, counting down.
TGTCTATGCTTACCTAAAATTTTATTCGTTTACAACCCTTTTTGGTGCCTTTAAATATGCCATTCATTTTATATCCAACTCCTTTTAACCCATTTGTTATGAGACTTTTCAGTAAAATAAAAGTAAAAGAAGGAGTGAAACCATGTGGTTTAAGTGGGGAAAGATGAATAGAAAAATAGAGTATCCCCAATATTTTTGATAGTATATCAATAAGAGTCTTGCTAAAATAAAAAAAATATTATATTCAATGTGTACTCAATAAAGAGAAAAAATGATGGGAGGTGAACTCAATTTAAAGAAAGTGGGTGAGAAAGTGTAAACTGTAGTCTCAGAATGCCAACAAAACACCTACTCCTTCATGTCCCTTCCCTTGCCTTCATTATAACATTTTCAAGACCTGTTTAATCTTGAGTTTAGCAATGTCTGTTTAGTAGAGATAAGAGATAAGGATTCTCTGTTAGTTAACTTGACAACTTCTATGACAATTAATTTCCTGTCTGTGAGATCATTCAATTTACAGACGCAGTTTATTTTTAAGACCTGTTTGATCTTGAGCTTAACACAGTCAGTTTAGTAGAGATGAGAGATAGGGATTCTATGTTAGTTAACTTGACACCATCCATGACAATTGATTTCTTGTTCGTAAGATCTTTTAATTTATAGTACGTAATTTATTTGATGAAATATGAATTTTTCTTTTTACATACTCATATTTATATTTCACAGAGTGTCTGTCAGTCAATTCTTAGTAATTTTTGAGTGACCACACTAGTGAGGTCCAAGTTGAAACAGCTTTCAAACATAGTATTCTAACTGCGGATGAGTAATACATTGAAAATTGGGTATCCATCTGACTATGCACACACACACACACACACACACACCAAGTAATTCATTTAGTAATTGTTTTATAACACATGGGCGATGTCTTGGTCATTATATTTTATTTTAGATTCATTGTCCTTCTATCATGCCTTGTGTTTAGGGGGAGTGTTGTCTTCTTTTGCTTACTTATTTCAGAGACATTCCCCATGTGTGTTTTCCTTTTATTTGATTTTAAGGGGGTTATCATTATTTTGAGGGGGAGATACATCTTATTTTAGGGTATTAGTGTTTAGTCTTTTCCTAACTACATGTTCGTTTTGTTTTGTTTGACCTCTTGAGTATCCTAACAATCTATCTTTTTGAGTATCCTACAGTAACTGTTATACATTTTGTTCTACTGGTTTGCTTCTCCTTTTATTTTCTATTTACCCTTTGTTTATCTGTACCAAAAAGGGGAAGAGATGATCCCGAAAGGTAAACCAAATAAGTTATATATTTTTTTGAATCCCTTATTTTATTTAAATGGTTACGTGATGTATCTTATTTAGTGTGCAGGGATTTCAGAGTATATGATATAGGATGAAAGTGGGGCTTTGAGTATGGACGTTCAGTGATTGAGTCAGTCCATCAAGTTGTATTTTTATTTCTTATAGTTCTAGTTTTGACATGAAATGAACCAAAGGGGGAGATTAAAATATCCATATTTGGAGTTTATTTCTTTTGTGTCTAGAATAGGTGTCAGCACTACCTCGTGGTTACTCATCGCCAGAGATTGCACATGGAGCGACTACAGCTGGACTAACACTGAACAAGTACGTGGGTTTGTACCTCTCCGCTCAAAAATATTAAGCTCTTTATATTTTACAAAAGGTCAAAAATGAATTATGGTTTTTGAAGAAAATAAGTTTCTGTTAGAACATACTTTATTTCTATTAGAACAGACCTTGTTCGAATAGACTATTTTGTTGTTCGAATAGACCCTGTTCGAACATTTTTCTTTCTTTCTATACAAACAGACCCTGTTCTAATTTAAAGTTCGAACAGGTTACTCAAAACTTTTTTTCTTCGAATAGGATTTTGGTTCTGTTCGAATAAATCATTGTCTGTTCGAATATATTATTTCTCTATTCGAACAGACTTCTGACATCCTTTATTGTTTTACTTTTGACCTCTTCCAAAAAAACTTTTTCGAGGGCTTGATATTTAGCGAGAAGATAAATTTTAACAAGTCACTCAATGTGAAGTAAAAGTCAAATTGAATGAATCGAAGATTGAGAAACCTAAATCTAATTTCAAATTTTGTGACTTTGAGCGATTCAAGTTTTGGCGCTTTGGTGCGTTATCCGAGGTGAGGCATTGAGAAAATAAAAGGCATTGCGAGGAGTTCAATAAGAAGAGAGGTAACCACGGGATGTGCTTTTCAAGTATATAAGCAATTGAATTCTTGTAATTTTGTTTCAATATTGGATAGTTTAGCTGTCAGGCAATTTAGCAGTGACCTGTGTGTTTTTCTCCTGAGAAAGATTTCCCACATGGTTAAATTTGCTTGTTCTTGTGCTCAATTTACTCTTGCTTGTTATCACTAGAACATTGAACCAACTTGAATTAGGCTAGGGTTAGACCGTTAATTTAAGGTTTTTTGAACCTATTAATTTTGACCTAAATTAATAGAAATCGGTTAATCTCAAGTGATTAGAAATTTTACTCCCAAACCGAAAGATTACGTAATCCAATTGTGTATTTATAAATTGTATATGTTTTCTAGCAATTACAAAATGGAAATGTCTAATTTATAAGAGAAGCGTTGTTAAATTTTTGGTAGGATTTCTCGTATTTGATTTGTTTTCACACATGACTCTGATTTAGATATGACGCGTCATTTGATTTCTTATGTGTCCAGTTTCATAATGTGTACTTAATTGTTTTATTATCTTTTGGTCTGCAATTATTTTTGAATGTTGTCGTTGACGTAACAATTTGACTTTTTTGTTATTTTAGGTAGTTTCTTAACAACTATAGGAGCTATACAGGCAAGTGTTAATTTTACGTAGACATGTTCGAGTGTCGATAGTTCCATGTTGAGTGCGTAAGAGGTTGGACCATTAATTTGAATGCTCCAGTTGCTTGTATTTAGTGATTGAACAATGATTTTCAATGTCCTACGTGGATTGAGACCTTATTTATTTAGGTTGAATGGGTATTTGCGGGAACTTGTAAGTAAATGCTTGAAATCAATCATTTTTATCTCTATTACAATGAAATGTTATGACATTACCATGTTATGATTAATGGCGGAGCCACATAGGAACGAGAGGGGGCTGCCCCCACTGAGATTTTATGAAACCTTCAATAATTACCCTAAAATTTAGCCTAAAAATAACTGTGATGAATTCTAGAGGTAATTTAGCCTATAATTAGGAAATCTCTACATTGCCTAAAGCAGATCTAGAATCTGGGAGGTTTATCAATAGTATTAGTTTTGGTTTTGACTGCGAAAACAACAAGTATAAAGTGGTTAGGCTATTTGAGTATTTGGTTGATCCTAAAATTTGTGACGCTTACATAGTGGGAGAACTTATTACTTTAGGTGAAAACTCATGGAGGCGATTAGATCTTCCATTTGCGGTGCATTTTGCCCACCTTCCTGCTGCAATATTCTCAAATGGAGCCTTGCATTGGGTCATCAACAAAGGGATTCATCAATTTGGCTTGGAGAGAATCCTTGTGCTCGATATTTCTAATGAGAAGTTCCACACTGTAGATTTCTCAATTACCTTCATGCAGGGGCGGATTTAGGGGGGATTAGGGGGTGTTTTTTTTTTTTTTTTTTCGAATTTCCTTCTTTAAAATATGAAAGAAAAAAAAACCCCTTAAAATTTAAAGTAATAGCCACTCCCAGCTATGTTTCGAAATACCCCTTAAATTTTATCCATGAATGTAGGGGATTGGTAATCTCAATATAAGTTAATCTCCATTTTATCCATAAATCTCCGTATAAGGTAATGTCGGGGATTGGATAAAACCCTTAAAATTTTCAAAATGTAACATTAGGTAATCTCCGTTACATTTTATCCATGAATTTCGAACCCCCGGCACCCCGACTCCTAAACCTCTGGCTCCACCCCTGCCTTCAAGTATGAGGCTAGCTTGTATGTTAACTTTAGAAAGTCTTTGGTGCTTATTGAACATGGTGTATGGGACCGAATTTGTACTTGCAAAATCTTGGGTAACAACGCTAATGGTTAGAAGATTCTCAAAAAGTCTCACAAATTGCCAGTCACATGGAATGGCGGTATTTGGAACATAATTTTGATGGGTTTCTGGTCCAATGACAACTTTTTGCCTCAGGTAAGACAACAAGCACGTAGACGAGACAATGATGTGTTTTCTCATATCTTAATATTGATTGTTTCATTTTTGTGTTTACTAACGTTAATATCATATTCAGTTCGTGTACGTGAATAACTCAGCGGGAAAAATGATAAATGATGAGTTAGTTCTCTATTATCCCAAGAAGGAAGAGCTTCGCACTGTTGAGGTTTCTGGGATTCCGAGTTTATTCATTACAACCTTTACTGTGCCAAGCCTCGTCTCTCATCTCATATCTTAATATTGATTGTTTCATTTTTGTGTTTACTAACGTTAATATCATATTCAGTTCGTGTACGTGAATAACTCAGCGGGAAAAATGATAAATGATGAATTAGTTCTCTATTATCCCAAGAAGGAAGAGCTTCGCACTGTTGAGGTTTCTGGGATTCCGAGTTTATTCATTACAACCTTTACTGTGTCAAGCCTCGTCTCTCATCTCATATCTTAATATTGATTGTTTCATTTTTGTGTTTACTAACGTTAATATCATATTCAGTTCGTGTACGTGAATAACTCAGCGGGAAAAATGATAAATGATGAGTTAGTTCTCTATTATCCCAAGAAGGAAGAGCTTCGCACTGTTGAGGTTTCTGGGATTCCGAGTTTATTCATTACAACCTTTACTGTGCCAAGCCTCGTCTCTCATCTCATATCTTAATATTGATTGTTTCATTTTTGTGTTTACTAACGTTAATATCATATTCAGTTCGTGTACGTGAATAACTCAGCGGGAAAAATGATAAATGATGAGTTAGTTCTCTATTATCCCAAGAAGGAAGAGCTTCGCACTGTTGAGGTTTCTGGGATTCCGAGTTTATTCATTACAACCTTTACTGTGCCAAGCCTCGTCTCTCAGGGTGCTATTATTTCTGGGAATCTCCACATAGAAACTAAAAGAACTATCTTACATCAACATCTGGTTTCATTATTGTAATGTAATTAATGCTTTTCCGTAGCTCAGATCAGTTTGCTTTACTTCTTTGTCCTGTTAGAGAAATACTGACTCAATACTAGTGTTTCAGAATGGTTGACATTGCATATATTACCTAGAAACCTTGCTGAATACATGTATTGACATTGTTGACATTATAATGGTGGAGTTTGAATGGTAGATCAGTTCGTGTTACTCATGTCGTCAGATATCTTTTTCATTTTGTAGCATTTGCCCATATTAGGACTGTTCCTATGCAATATTGATGCGCTCTGAGTTTTTTTTAGATTGAATCAGACTCCCATTTGTCAAACTGCACTTAAAATTTTTTCTTCATAATTCACAGTATGTATTCATACACCGTGCAGTTAATACATTATGTGAACAATTTTGGGTGTTGATATTGGAAGGGCTGCATATATATTCCCTGGCAACTTGCACGTCTTAATAGCAGTTTTACCGCCCAATCTGAAATGTTGTCTCTTTTCCACATCCATATCATTACTATTCACCGCCGCATCTCTGATATTTAAGTATTTATGTAGCTTTATAGTGTAATAGCCTATTTTTGTATTGCACGAAGATAGCGCTTTACACCTTCGAAATCTAGTATGTTTAGTTATGAACAGGAAACAAACAACACTAGATTTAGCGTGGATAACCCTCGAATGGGTTAAAAACCACGACCTCTCCTGGGGATTTCAGAAAGAAAAAGATATATATTTAGACTACTAGCTATTACAAAGAGAGAGAGAGAGATGTAGAAATGATCTCTTAGAGGTTCTCAGAGCAGCCTCTCTAATTCGCAGCTATCTAATCTTATTTATAGGTCTTATAATAAGAGCGTTGGTTACATTGATGAGGAACGTTACAATATCGGGTTTTGATGAGTCTTCATGGTGGACTTTTGTAACGTCTTGATACTTGTTGATCTGTAACAGATCTATTAACATTCTTTAGTTGTGGCTTCAGACCGTTGGGAAGATACGATCTCCTGTGATGCTCGCGTGCATATGACCTGCTGACAATTGGAGGAGTATCTTCTGTAGCGCAAAGTCACAGGATGTTTTGATATCTCTGAACTGCTGATGAAGAGATGATCTCTAATAGTGTTCGCATGTATTCGAACTGTTGATAGATATTTGAGTATTTTTTGCAGTGCGATGTTATTAGATGCTTTGTCATTCTCGAGCTGTAGATGAGGAAGTCTATATTACGATCTCCTTACTTTAAGTCTTTGATTGGTTATCAGTATGTTTACTCGAGTTATGTAAGTTCGAATATTGGACTCAGTACGGGGATTAGAAATAAACCCTCACAACTGCCCCCTTTCAGCCAATAGCAGGAGAAACGTGTGTTGCGAGTGGTGTTGGTTGAGAAGTCGAGTCGTCTAAATTGAATTCTCTATTGATGGTCTCTATTTTATCTTGGAAGAATAGTAGTTTTTACTTTTGGGTCTCCCAAAAATTCCTCTTGAGATGTGCACTTGTGATGAATACCTTATTGGAAGTTGTGGAGTGCATTAAATGCTGCTAGTATAAAATATGGTAAATAGTTACTATCACTGTTCACCTTGGTTAACGTTGTCAGTCATTCAGGTTGGGTTGAGTAGTAGTGATGGTGACAACTCGACACCAAGCATATGAAGTTAGAGTTCAAACAAAAATGGCAAGTCTGCAAACTCGCTATTTTGGCACACAAAGTCTTTCTTTGCCGACTCTAATCCCTATTCCTCCAAATTTCCATGGGATGTCGTGGGAAGAAGTAAAGAAGGAAGAGGATGATTTTCATCAATTGTGGCGATTTCATTATGTGGTTTTGTTTGCTGCTCACAGTCGGTTCTGTCTTGCAGAAGATGCGGTATTGGCAGAAGACGAGAAGGCGGGGAAGTCATCTGAGAAGTACTGTCAATACCTTGCGAAAGATTGGGTATTGTAATGGTGGAGGAGGTCCTTCGTTGGAAGCGGAGGTGGGGGTTATGGAGGAGTGGTAGGATTAATTTTGTCATCTGCTTCATTCCAATTCCAATCCTTGGGCTTTGAGTTTTTCTGTTGGGCCCGCCATTATTTCTTTTCAAGTGTTGCACTGTCATCTGCAATGTAGGCTATTCTTTGTAAAAGACAAAATTGTCTGTAGAACTTATAATCTTTATCTCCGAACTGGTTGAAGTGTTCATTCTTGCAACTTGTTTTTCTTGAATAATAAATTCAAACTTTATTATCTTGTCTTGTAAGTGCTTGAAGCTACTTTTAGAACTGTTGTAAGACACCATTGGACAAATATCGAACTAGTCACCGATGATATAGGTCAAAAATATGTAGGTCGTTGTGTTGATATATCCAAACTGTGTAGGTCGCTCTTATATATGTATTGCCTTATTGAGATATAGTGTTGTTATGTCTGTAGAGTCGATAAGGTCGTAATTCCTTTGGTGCCATGAGTTCTTTAGAGCCATGTCGTTGTCAACTTGAATACTTGCTATCATCGGTGGAACTTGGTCGGAGCCTTTGAAAATGTGCTGGATAAACTTGCTAAAGAGGATGTGAGAGTTGTTGATATTGAAACCATTCCGTGTGGTGAAAAGAGTTATCCGTTCTGTCATTGTATGTAAGATCGGATGATTGATCATAATAAATTAATTTGCTTGTGTTGAGGTCAGCTCATCATTTCTTTCTGTATCAATGATATTTTTTGACTGAAATGGAACTGAAGCTGGATTTACTGCTGATTTTTTGCTTCTGTCAAGCCGATATTGCGGTAAGTGATAGTTGTAATAGTTGTACTTAGGTTTTTGAATTGGAACCATGCTATAAAAAAGTATAGCAGGATCGTGCAGCCGTAGAAGGTTGTTACTGTAAGTAATCATGCTATAAGATCTGTATAAATCTTCTTGGGCAGTGAGGCCTTAATAATAGAAGAGAAGAGGGACAGACGTGATAACAGAACACGTTACACCAAAAACCATTATGAGGGCAAATGAAAGACGTGCCTGTTAGGAGTGATGACGTGGACACGTGTCCCGAAGAGCTGTCATTTCAGAAATCGAGGGATAATATAAAAGCTTTTCTTCTCTATTCTCTTAAACCATAATCAATCGCAGACAGAGGCTAAAGCATTTCTAGAGAGAGAAAATCTTTGAATTTTGAACGAAGTCCTCCAGTGTTGTGTGATCTTACTAAGAAGGACAAAGTTTTGTCGTATGATGTGTGAGCGGTGACCGGAGTCGATGACTGTTGCTCTTCTAGTACAGGTTAGTGTCTCTACTTCCATATTTTCTGCTGTTCTATTAGTTTCTTGGAAAACTGGTAGGTTGCGTTTGCAAACTTTTTGGGTAGATTAATAACGTGTTGGGTACGGCTGAGGGAGGAGGCCTATTTTATTAATAAAATCTCTGGATAGATTTTCCCTTTATGTGTGGTAGATGCACTCAAAAAACCTAAAACCCAGTAGTAATTTTGTTGTATCTGCCAGTAGTAAGGAATCATCATCGTCTGATAGGACTATGGATGATTCTGTGGTAATTGGTGCTGTGACTGCTGATAATCCGTCTGTTTCTTCTAGGAGGGATGTGGGATTGCATGCGGGGGATGAAACTGGGGAATTTTTTAAGTATCCCGAGAATGCAGACATATCGAAGAAATTTTTACAGTATAAAAAGAGTTTAGACGGAGAATGGGGGAATTATGTGATGAATATAGGGTTGTGGTTTAGGACTCTGGTGAGACCAAGTGGTAATGTAGAGCATTATCAGGTACCTTCTCTGGATTGTTGGAAGAGAAGTATGGATATAGGAAATGATATAGATATTGTTTATTATAATAAAACTGGATCAGAGGTCGTAGAGGAAGGATTTCTCTGTTATTTGAACCAGGTCGCATATGGGTTGAGTATTCCCCTAACTTTTTTCCAAAAATGGGTAATGAATGCACTAAAAAGTTTCCCTGGTCAATTAAATGGTAACATCAATGAGATGATGAGAGTCTATGAAGTCCTTAATCATAAGTGGAAAGATGGTGGTATTGCAAGACAATTCATTGTGGACGATGTTATGAAATACTATAAGTTTAAGTATGTGAAAGATCAGAAGAGCGGATACTTCTTTAGTGATTCGGCGAGGCCAAAATTCTTTGAGTTTGAGTCTTCTGGGAGGCCCTGGTTTGACCATCTTGTGATGGTGTAGGGTAATTGTATGCAAGTTCCAGGGGAACCCGCGCTCGAGCTGATATATAAGAATTTTAACGAGAGTAAGTGTCTTTATTCTGCCTGCAGTTTGTCTTTTAACTTATTACGAGCTGCTAACATAGTTTGTTGATATTTTGGCAGAGCCTAATCCAAAAGCTGTTGCTGATACGTCAAGTTTGTTCGACGTCGTTAGTCGAGAAGGGAGCGAACTGAACAAAGCTCTTGGAGAATTAGGAACTCGCAGAGAGAAGAGGCTTAACTCTGTAGTTGAAAAAGTGTAACGAGCTCATCAAAAATGATCTATGGCTGCATTTGGCTCTGCTTATGCTAATGCTATGGAGATTCCTACCTGTTCTGTGGGTACTTTGAGCTCCTTAGTTCGGTGACCAAGAATAAAAAAGACGGTGTCGCCTTCTGAATAAACAACTCATGTGCAGATACCGCCGGTGGGAACTGAGGGGGTGGTTGCAGATGTGAATATGGCTCCTCCTTTGAAGAAGGGTGTCAACCTCGAACCGTGGAGTAGGAGGCATTGGACTTGGCTGCGCGTGATCCCATCCGCCTAGATACTCAAATTCGATCCAACATCTCTCAGGTATGCAATGTGTTATTTGATTAAATCTTTTCCAATAATGATCCTATCTTGCAATACTGTTTTGCTATATTTAGGGTGTAGCTTTTTGTTGCTTGGAAGTCAGTCGCGGAGGTGCTGAAGCTAGCTACTGCGAATCGTGGCAAACTTGATCGGCGACATGATGCAGAGAAAGCTGCTCTGCAAGATCAGCTTGAGCAGGAGAAGGTACTGCAGAGGGAGCAGTTCGAGAAGGAGAAGGTACTGCAGAGGGAGGTGTTCGAGAAGGAAGCTGCCTCTACAAAGCAAGAGGTTGAAGATGAGGTAAAGAAGGTTGTTGATATTGCAGTGGCTTCCCAAAATAAGCTGATTCAGGCCTTCTACTTCTGGGGTTTGAGCAGAGAGGATGTCAACTTTGCTATTGCCGGGAAGTATGGCGAGATCGTCTTCCCAGGGGATGATGCTTCTCTAGTGGCTGAGCAGACCCTGGCTCCTTCAGTGGCTGATGATTCGACCAAGGAGATATCTTGATTCTGTAGTTGTAGCATAGTTCTTGAGACTTAGTCAAACTTTGTCCTTTGTATTGGTGGTAGAACTATTTTTTATGAGGTTTTGAAATTTATGTGGTTGTTGTTCATATATGTTGTTTTGATGTGAATGTATGATTTGTATGTAGAAGGTAGTTCATTTGAGAGGGAGAGTGATCGAGATGGAAAAGGCCTTAAGTCGAGCAAGGGATTCTATCAATCGTACTCAACAGGTACACAATAAACTTAAATATGAGAGACGCCTTCATAAGTCGAATTTTGATAAAGCCTTTAAGGAGTTATTCAAACTTCAATATAGATATGGGAAGATAAAAATTGAGAGGGATGAGGTTTTGCGAAAAGAGAGCGATAGGTTCATTTTACTCCAAAAATCCCTTAAGGATAAGCGATTCATAGATGAAAGCAATAAGTTAGAGTGTTAAAGGTCATTATTTTCTTTGACGCTGTATTTTGAGGCCAAAGTTGATAGTGAGTGAGGTTTGAAGGAGGCATATTTAGAACTGTTAACTGAGAGAGACATAGTGCTGAACCCAACTCAGGTGAAATTCTTAGCGCAAGAAGCGCGCAACCGCCATAGTAGAGAGGCGCAAAGATGCTCAGCTCGAGCTGAAGTATCCATCATATGGGGTGGTGTAGGTTCATTGCCTGATGAGCTTAACTTTTGCAGGGGCAAAGAGCAATGATGATCCTTTTCTTCAAAATAAGAATAGAGGATAGAAAGATCTACGCACAATTAGAAATCGATCTGAGGCATGCTTGTGATGAACTGGAGTGGTGCAAGTGTCATAACGCATGTCTGGAGAGGAAAATGGTAGAGTGCGCTAGGCTATTGCAGAACTCCAAGAAGTGAGTGACATTGTTAAAAGCGCATTTACAAGATATGCAGCAGCGTCTGCAAGTATCCCAATCACACTTGAAGAAGAAAATTACTCCAAAGAGGGGTAAACGTGCTACCGATATGAACCACGAACATCAAATGGCCGATGTGATCACATTTTATGGGGGCGAGATCGAGAGAGTAGAAAATGAATTTAGACGTTATATCTTGACCTGTGGTAAAGATGTGGAAGTAGAGAATGATAAGGTTGAAAATATGTGGTTTGCAAAAGGGGATGAGGGTGGGGGAGCTTCAACCTCAAAATCACGAGCTGAAGAGTCTGAGGAGGAAGAGATCGAAGATTTGCTGCCTCACACAAGGCATAAGACCTGTCCGTAAGAGGTCGTAATCTTTAATGAGCCTTTGCAAGTAGATGCTAGTAGTAGTAGGGTGCGACCACAAGCCAACTAGATTGTTGCATTTGATTGTACTTTGCATAATGTAGTTGATTCGTGTATCATAGCCTGATGTTATAATAAATGTTGTAAAATGATATGCCATGTAGGAATGAATATCTGCTAATAGATATATTGTCTCTTGTGATCTGCTCTTCTAGGTTGAAGACAAAGAGAATGACAAATTGGTTACCTTATCCGCGCCAAATAAAAAATTGTCTGCCAAGTTGTAGTAATGTTCGTTGGCGGTTGAAAGAAAGACTTTGTTGAATTCAAAGCTAGAATCTAAGATGTTGGAGCTGCAGAGTCGGCTAATTACTATGACTGTAGAGTTGTCATGTAAGGATGCCGAGATATTGACTGCTAATAACGAATCTGAATGGTGAAAAAAATCTCTGTAGAAGAAAAAGTTGGAGACCATGGCTACGAATCAACAGGTACTGGATCTGTTAAGTACGATTGAAAAACAAAAGAATGATCTATTGTATCATCAGTCGGTGATAGCAAATAATACTGATCTCTTAAAGAAGCAAGATTCTGAAATCTGTTATATGCGCGTGAGGCTGAAAAAGCTAAACTGGGATTTGCGTGAGGCTCGAGATTCATGTTAGAGAAAAAATGACCGTGCCAAAACTCACGAGGATGCATGTCCCAAGAGAGATGGAGAGCTTAATGAGGCCATCAATAAGTGTAATTCGCGGATCGCTGATCTTGATCAGGATAAACAGGCTTTGGTACAGGAGTGTATTCAAGGTAATGAAGTTTTTGAGGAACTCCATGCGAAGTATAAAGAGTCGCAGAGGATGATGGACGCAGCTGAAACTGAGATCAGTTATTCGAGGGAGGTAGATAATAAGTTGTACCGTCTGAAGCAGGAGATGGAGCGCAGTGTGCATATAACGAAGCAATATAGAGGCTCATTACTTCAGGAGAAAAAATCTTCAGAAGCTCGATGTAAAAATCTTGACGATGAACTAAACATGGTGAAAGCTGAATTTTATGAAGCTATGTTGTTGACTGCGGAAAATGTTACGTTGCCTGCTATGGCTTTGTTGCATGCTGATGTTGAGAAATTTTGAACAGAGCGTGAGTCGATCTTGGCTGCTACAACTGAATATGCTACGGAATATGACTTGCAGCTAGCACAGTTATCTTATGTAGATAATTCGATGTCGAGAGTTATAGAATTGTTGAATGCACCTTCTACTGTAGTAGATGCGGCTATTCCTTCCCCTGTCTTACTTTCATCTGGGCCTGGGGAGAGTTCAAATGTTGTATGCCCAAAGCGTGAGCAATAGTTTCATTGTTTATATTGTAATGAGACAGAGTGTAAGTATGTCTTTGCTGTAGAAAAATGTCAAATGTTGAGTAGATAAAAAAGTTTGTTGTTATCTCAATGTATAATCGAATTTGGTGATCCAACGAATGATCATATAGAGATTTAGTGATGTGGTATTGTAACATGTATAAGTCAATTTAAACAAATTAATAAAGACTGTAATGAGATATTTAAAGGGCGCATTACTGCCAGGTCGAATTGATTGTCTCAATAGGCAACTCTCGGGGCAGCGCGTATGTAGATCCCAACTATAGGCTGAGCTGAGCAACCGTGAGGGGACTTGTATTGAATATTGCATAGCTGAATGACGTCTCTGCCTGATCGAATTGATTGACTCAATAAGCGATCCTCGGAGAGCGTGGATAGGTTGAAGAACTATGAAGTAGATCCCGGTTATAGGTCAATCTGAACGACCATGATGGGACATGTATTGAATATTGCATAGCTGAATGGCGTCTCTACCAGATCGAATTGATTGACTCAATAAGCGATCCTCGGAGAGCGTGTATATATTTGAAGAGCTATGAAGTAGATCTTGGTTATAGGTCGAGCTGAGCGACCGTGATGGGACTTGTGCTAAATATTGCATAGCTGAATGGCGTCTCTGCCAGATCAAATTGATTGACTCAATAAGCGATCCTTGGAGAGCGTGTATATTTGAAGAGCTATGAAGTAGATATTATTGTAGTAATTCTCTGTAGTAGGTCGATTTGAGCGAACCATATGAAGATAAGTACAATGTTGAAATAGATTTGCAGCATGATGATGAAGATTTTCTTTATTGAGTAAAATCTAAAGTTACAACATGTTTAATTTCGATATAGCTTCAGTCGGTGGGTATTCCATGGATTAGGTATAGGTACTCTATCATGTGTACTTAGATCGCAAGACTCCAAGCCGCTCGCTCCAGTTATGATGAAGGGACCTTTCCAATTGTCTGCTAACTTTCCCGCATTAGATGCTTTGTGATATTAGGGGATTTATCTGAGAATGAGATCCTTGACTTTGAATTCTTGATGTCAAACGCGCTTGTTATAAGACCATGATAAAGCAAGCTGATATCTTCCCATATTGACAATGGCTCTTTTACGTGTTTCTTCGATCATATTCAGGTTACATGCAATCTAAAATTCATTTTCTTCATCTGTCATCTCGTGATCGTGTATTGGGCGATAAAACTGAGTGGGTATTATGGTTTCCGTCCCGTAGGCCAGTAAGAATGGAGTACAACCTGTTGTTGTTCTTGGAGTTGTTCGATATGCCCAAAGTACGTGTGGTAACTCATTTACCCAATTCCCTTTTTTGTCATCTAAACGCTTTTTAAGTCCTTCCACAATCGTTCGATTAGTAATTTCAGCTTGTCCGTTTCCTTGAGGATTTTAAGGGTTTGATGGGGAGTGAATGATATTGTGCTTATTGAGGAATACGACGACTTTGAAGCCAGCGAACTGTGGTCCATTATCGATTCTGATAAGATGCGGTCTGCTAAACCAAATGATAATGTGTTCCCAGATGAATATGATAACTTCTTCTTCTTCTCGTGTTCGGCACAAAGGTACTGCCTCTACTAATTTAGTGAAGAAGTCCGTAGCGACCAACAAATGCTTTCATTTTCCTGGTGCTGTAGGAAATTCTCCTATGAGATTGAGAGCCCATCGTCTGAATGGCCAGGTGACTTGGCTTGAGTGTAGTTCAAGCGTTGGGGCTCGTATCTTCGGACTGTGACGTTGGCAAGCGTCACATTTGCGAGCGTACTCGATTGCTTGTACTTTCATCTTAGGCCAAAACATTCCTTGTGTTAAAGCTCTATTTGCAAGAGATCGTCCTGCGGCATGGAACCCGCATGTGCCTTCGTGTATATCGTGCAAAAATTGTTGTACTTCATTTTCGGATAGGCAGAGGAGGTATGGACCAGTGACTGATATTCTGTAGAGGAGGTTGTCCCGGATAATATATCTACGGGAATTGTCGATTAATCTCTGCCGTTCTGTAGGATCCTCTGGAAGTGGGCCATCGAATTTGTTGTGAGGTCCAATGTATCTGATGAAAGGTTGTCTCCAATCACTTCTGATCTCCTCATTGCCCCCAGTATTAATGGTGTTGGACATGGTGGCATTAATGTTGGGGTTTGAAATGACGTCAATTTTTAAATAGAGGGCTTCTAATTCAAGGACCCCTACAAGGTAAGCGAGTGCATCTGAATGTCTATTTTCTCCCCTTGGAAAATGTTCCATAGAAATTGTCTGAAATTTGTTCATTCGTTCGACCACTGCAGCAGTATAGTCAATCATTTTCCCATTGACTTGATAGATTCCCGCGTGATGATTAACGATTAGTAATGAATCGGTGTAGACGGAGATCTCTGCTACACCCAGTGTGAGTGCCATGTCCATGCCATGAATTAGTGCCTCATATTCTGCTACATTGTTGGTTACGTCGAAATTGAGGTGAATGGATTTTTTGAGCCGATCATTGGAAGAAGTAATAAGAATAATCCCCACTTCTGATCCGGCTGGTCCGACGGAGCCATCTGTCAAAAGTCACCAACCTTTCTTTGTTACCCAATCGGACATCTCTTCAGACTGTACTGTGGGTGGTTCATCTTTGTTATCATCAACGTCTTCCTCCCAATCAGGATCGTATTCTGGAAAGTCAGCTAGAAAATTTGCTATAGCCTGACCTTTCTCAGAGTGGCGTAGCCCAAAATGTATGTCGTGTTCTCCGAGTGTTACAACCATTGCTGAATACGTCAAGATTTTTCGCGCTTAGATAAGATTTCACCGAGTGGATAGATCGCTAAGACATGAACAACATGGGCTTGGAAATACTGTTTCAATTTTTGTGACATATAGACGAGAGCCAAAAGAAGCTTCTCGATCTTGGTGTATCTTGTTTCAGCGGGGGTCAGAGTCTTGTTGATAAAATTGACTATTTTCTCAGTCTTTTCATCGAGTCGGAGGTGGACAGAGTTGAGAGAAGTATCTGTGACGGCTAGGTATACTGTTAGCTCTTCTCCATCTCTTGGTGTACTCATAACTGGTGGTTTACCCAAATGTTGTTTGAGTTTGAGGAAAGCGGCTTCGCATTTATCTGTCCACTCGATCTCGGGATCCTTCTTTGATTTTCCCCGCGATGTACCTTGTTTTAGCAGATCGAATAGAGGTTGGCATCTGTCTGATGATTTGGACACAATTCTGTTAAGTACTGCGATCTTCCCAACTAGTTTCTTAACATCCTTTTTTGTCTTTGGTGGATCAGCTTCAATTCCTCGTTTGCTGATGAGGTGGCCCAAGAATTTCCTGATTGTACTCCGAACTGGCATTTGTCAGGATTCAAACGCATTTTGTAAGCTCGCAAAATCTTAAAAGTTGCTCGTAAATATGCCAGATGGTCTCCTTTCTTGAGAGTCATGCAAAACATGTCATCGATGTAAAGCTCCATTGTTTTACTGAGTTGATCTTTGAACATTTGAGTCATCAATCTCTGATAGGTAGCGCCAACATTATTTAGGCCGAAAGGGATGACCTTATAGCAATACAGTCCTTATTCGGTGTTGAACGTAGTCTTGTCTTGATCTTCAGGGAAAAGTAGTATCTGATTATATCCTGATGTAGCGTCCATCATAGAGAGGAGTTCGTGCCCTGCTATTGAATCGAGCAGACGGTTGATGATTGGAAGTGGGAAGCAATCTTTTGGAGTGTGTCGATTGAGATCCGTGAAATCGACGCAGATTCTGATCTTGCCGTATTTCTTTGGGATTGCGACAATATTCGAGATCCAGTCTGGGTAAATAGCTTTGCTGATGAAATTGACCTCAATCAATTTGTCGATCTCTTTGTTTACTTCGCCTCGTATTTTTGGTGCTAGAGTTTGCTGCTTATGTTTAACCGGTTATGCCTTTTCTTTCAACTCTAGCTTGTGGCACGCCATGACTGGATGGATCCCTGACATTTCGTGGAACGTCCACGCAAAAACATCGTGGTTATCTGAAAGGAATTGTATGAGACTTGAACGTTCCTCCGTGCTCAAGAGGGTCCCGATGTGAGTTCCTCTCTGTGCGCCGTTGATCTCGATATATTATGTTGGTTTGGCACTGGCAGCTGATGTTATGCTGGTACTAAATGCTGTAATTGCTATGCTGGAGCTGTTGTAGCTATCTCAGCTTCAATTATATTATCGCAAGCTCGGGCTAATTTTTGGCTGCCTATGATTTCGTAGATCCCTCCTTTCCAGTCGAACTGTAGTACTTGATAATATGTGGACGGAATAGTTTTCATGTTATGCAACCATGGTCGTCTCAGGATGCCCAGGTTATGGGATTTTGTATTGATGACGTAAAAAACTACGTCAAGTATGGCTGGTCTGGCCATGATGGGAAGTGTAATTTTTCCTACGCGTTCTTCCTTGGAACCGTTGAATCCGGAGACGTTGATGTTACTTGGCTTGACCCTGTCCGCTAAACCTATTTGGTCGATCGTGCTCTGGAATAGTAGCTCGATGCTGCTGCCGGTGTCTGCCATCATTGTATCTAGAACTATGTTCTTCATTTTTAACATGACGACGAGAGCATCGTGATACGGGAAGTTGACGTGACGTATGTCATAGTCTTCGAAAGAAATCCCAGATCGTCGGTTGCTAGATTCTGTCAACAAATGAGCTTCTTTATCTACCATTGTCAGATTATGGCATTGTTCAACGTGCCTGCGCTTGGATCTGTTCGAGTGGCAGACTGTCTGAGTCTCGATGAAGTATAAATGTTTTTCCTTATTCGCTTCATCATTCTGGACAACCGTGATTTCAGTTTTGTAGCTGCCATATTTGTAAATTTTTACGTCCACAATATATTCGAACATCAAACCATGCAAAAATATACTTAAGAGGAGAAATTTCAACACGAAACATTGTTCCATGTCATGATGGTGGATCTTGTGGTGAATGCCGTACGGCTTTCTTGGTATAGGTTGAAGAGTATTGGCATTTTTGAAGAGTTCATCCTTTTGTAGTAGCGGATATATGTTTGCAATAGTAGTTGTCAACTGTGGTAAGCACGAAACTGGTCTCTTTTGTCCTTGGCGTGTTGGATCATCATAGGACTTGAAACGTTTCTTATCACCTCCGTAGTCTTTACTGCTGTTGCGAGTACGTTCTCCGGTATGCTCGTTGGTGGATAGAGGTTTTTGTTTCTCAGTCGTCAGTCTTTCGAGGTCGATGAAATTGCTGACCTTTTCCATCATATCCTCTAATGTCAGCGGCTTGTTGAGGATCTGAAGTTCCTTGACTCGTCCATCTATAAGTAACGCATTTGTAAAAGCGGAGATCGTGATCTTTTTGTCGAGGTTATCGAGCTAGCCTGAAATTTTTTATGGTAAATGTCTCCAATCTTTCCCCTGGCGCCTGCTTGAGACTAAGCAAAGAGTAAAGACTTTCCTCTTTGTCTTTATTATGTGAATAGTTTTTGAAGAATAGTTCGCGAAGTTGCTCGAAGGTGAGGATAGATCCTTCATCGAGTGTGTAAAACCATCGTAGAGGCTCGCCTTTTAAGCTAGTCGGGAATAGACGGCAGAGGATGTGGTTGGAGGAGGAATACAGTCCCAATGAATCTTGAAAAATCGTTGGTGTGCGAAAATTGGTTGGTACTTCTTCATCTAGCAACTTCTGTGCGAGCGGACTCTTCTGTAACCTTGCATAGTTGCTCCTTCCAGTGAATATTTGAGCATCTAAAAGCTCTTTGATGCGTTTGTCCACCTGTTCTGGAGTGAGGTGTTGTTGAGACATGACAGCTCGTCTTGTTGCTGGTCCTCTCACAGGATTGTGCTCTCATGTTGCTTCTCCTATGCGGTCATAGATTGAAACACGAGGTTTTTCTCTATTTTGCTCCTCTAGTTGTTGTAGATCTATTACCACTCTAGCGGGTAATGGTGGATTGATGTGACTCTGAGGCAGAACTGGTTCTAGCTGAATTTAAGGAAGGACGGTATTTCTGCCTCAATGTCCCAGGCAATCACAGACTGACATCCTTGAGGCAGCGGGCAGAGCGTTCTGCTATCTCAGATTTGCAGTTATTTGAGCTTAGAGTGCTCTGATAGTATCTTGCATGTTGGCGAGTTGTTTCTCCAACTCCATTCGTTGCTCAGTTTCTGCCTGCATAGTCGTTCGCAGATCCGTAACTCCTTTAACAGCGTCAGGCAGGGCGTGGTGTGATTTGTCTTGATTTGTTATCTTTCAAAGATAAATGTGGCGAAAACTGGATTGGAGAATGCTGAGTGTAATCTTCATTCCCACAGACGGCGCCAAATGTAATAGCCTATTTTTGTATTGCACAAAGATAGCGCTTTACACCTTCGAAATCTAGTATGTTTAGTTATGAACAGGAAACAAGCAACACTAGATTTAGCGTGGATAACCCTTGAATGGGTTAAAAACCACGACCTCTCCTGGGGATTTTAGAAAAAGAGAGATATATATTTTGACTGCTAGCTATTTCAAAGAGAGAGAGAGAGAGAGAGAGAGAGAGATGTAGAAATGATCTCTTAGAGGTTCTCAAAGCAGCCTCTCTAATTCATAGCTATCTAGTCTTATTTACAGGTCTTATAATATGACCGTTGGTTACATTGATGAGGAACGTTACAATATCGGGTTTTGATGAGTCTTCATGGTGGACTTTTATAACGTCTTGATACTTATTGATCTGTAACGAATCTATTAACTTTCTTTAGTTGTGCGTTGGGAAGATACGATATCCTGTGATGCTCGCGTGCATACGACCTGCTGAAAATTGGAGGAGTATCTTCTGTAGCGCAAAGTCACAGGATGCTTTGATATCTCAGAACTGTTGATGAAGAGATGATCTCTAATAGTGTTTGCGCGTATTCGAACTATTGATAGATATCTGTGTATTTCCTGCAGTGCGATGTTATTGGATGCTTTGTCATCCCCGAGCTGTAGATGAGGAAGTCTGTATTACAATCTCCATGCTTTTAGTCCTTGATTGGTTATCAGTATGTTTATTCGAGTTATGTGAGTTCGAATATCGGACTCAGTACGGGGATTAGAAATAAGCCCTCACATATAGCAGTGTTAGATAACAAACAATCTAGTCTAACATACACACATATATAGATATGAGAGAAAATAGAGCTTGATATTGATAGAATCCCTGAGGATTGTTATAGGTTATATTGAACCTTTATTGGGATATATATATAACTCTCTCTAAACTCTCCCCATAAACCCTAGTTATATGGGACTATTAGGAGTCTAGTAAAGACACCCAACCCAGTTGGATTCTCTCCTTTGAGCCGGACCCAACTTCTAACACTCCTCCTTGGGGTGTTCCATACCAGGACGACTTGCTTCGTTAGGGGCAAAAAGTTGTACAAGGAAAGAGTACAATCCTATACCCTGTATGGGTTGTGGACGCGTATACGTTGCCTTATCAAAACCTCTAGTCAGTAGAACCCCTTGGGATAAAAGCTGCACTATTAGGAAAACAAGTACAACACACGTGTGTTTACGTCAGGTCGGGACTACTACCCTGACGTCGATCTATCTCCACGAGATGTATCTCCCTGAGATATTAATGAATAAAAACTTTAGCATGCCGATTATGTGTACCATCTTCATGAACGTAGGTAGTGCAAGAGTCTTCGTGAATAGGTCTGCTAAGTTGTCTTCTGAATTGTTTTGGTCAACATCAATCTCATTCGCCTTCTTTAATTCGCAAGTATGGAATGACTTATGCGAAATGAGCTTTGTTTTGTCGCCTTTGATAAAATCTTCATTAACTTGAGAAATGCAAGCCGAGTTGTCTTTATACAGAGTTGATACTTTATCTTGGATAGACTATGCCACAACTTCAGTTGATGTGATGTATCTTTAAACATAACCATCATTCTCTGCCAGGTTCATGAAGTCCAATAATTTCCTCGTGGTTCGAAGATGTAACAAATGCCGCCTGCTTCATCGATCTCTAAGAATTTATTGTATCCCCGTACATAAGCACATAATCCATCTGACAATGGCCTCGACGTGGGTCTGAAAAGTATTCTGTATCGGCGTACCTTATAATTTTACGTTTACTATTTTTTGGGTAAAATAGACCCTGTCTTTCGCGTCGATCAGTTACCTCATAATATGTTTGATTTCATTCCAATGCCTTTGGGTAGGAACAAAGCTATGACAAACCAAACAGTTAACTGCGAATGAAACATCGGGTCTAGTACACCCGGCTAAGCATAGTAAAACACCTCCTAGATATGGCACCTCCCTAATATTTTTTCCCCATTAGGATGGTGGAAGATGTCCTTGTCTATATCCAAGTGATGGATGATAATAAACGACTTAACACCGTGTACAACATCTAAACCAAAGTGTTAGGAAATTCTCCTGATATATATTACTTGGTGTACGAGTATGCCACTACCAAGATGCTCAATCTACAAATCGAGGCAGTACTTGATATTCTTAGGCCTTCAATTTCAAATTCCTTCCCAAGGTATTCAACGGCTCTTGCGATCTCCCCCAGAGTTCTGATGATATCCAAATCATTTAATACATTATGATGACTTAAGCCAATATTTGTGTTCTTAATAAAAATGCATGGACAGATAAGACTATTTGTAAAGTCCCCAACCTTCAAATACATAATCAGCTTACTGTGTCACATGAACCCTGACTCCGTACACACTTCGTGTGTGTTAGGCTTAATTGGTTATAGAAGTTTATACCACCCGGGCTAGCTTTATGCAGGTATCTGTATCTAGTTTCCCAATTAGATACGCTGTAACCTCATAAGACACATGTCTAGCTTGTCCTTAAAAACTGATAGACTGGTGAAGTAACAAAATGTTATAATATCTATAACTGGAGAATAAGTCTCATCGTAATCGTTGCCAGGTCTCTAAGGGAATTTTTGGGCAACTAGTTTTGCCTTGGCCTAATTATCTCTCTGAGTTAATCGCTTTCGCACCATTCCCATTTGTAACTTACAGGCTCTTATAACATTACTTCATATTATCTTAGCAACCTGAGTTCTGTATGGATTCAAGGCACCCACTTTGGCCAATGTACATCAACACATAATCATTTACAATAAGTTGTTTTGAGTCTTCATCCTTGATAGCGAGCATAGCAATGAATACAAATACCTTGTCGATAAATTACTATTAAACGATCATACGTTGTGCCATTATAGACTTTTAATAGATTGAGATCTCCTTATATCATATGTATATACCCCCCCCCCCCCCCCGAGCTTGTCTCGTAATGCATTAATTGGTCGTGCAACTACTATTGCCTCATCGATGGGTGGTTCCATTCCCGATGAGCCGACTATACCATTAGTCATATTTATCCCTTATTCCATAGGGGCTTAAAATACATTCTTCTAACGGTACTTCACATTAAGCACGAGTCTCAGATTTGTTTGCGTGATGGATACTAATCCCCAAGAACGTTTAGTTGTTTAGGTACATTACATACAGGTACAAATACCTGCGATACTTTAATAATATTTATGACTGTGTCTGGCAATTCATTTGTGACATGTTATAAGTGTAGAATCCATTGGACCTCATTTTCACTTAACTTATGTAAAGGGATCTAGATAAGACAATGATAAAAATTTCCAACTAATTTTGGAAATATTCTCAACATTGACTGTCATATCTCCCCTCAATGCTGGGAATATCGTCTCATCAAAGTGATAATCTACCCTGCAGTATATATGTTGCCAGTAGGATTCAAATATATAGTAATAGATGAGAATCATAACCTACATAATACCTGGCCGACATTTGGGACCCAACTTCGTACATTGCAGAGATGTCCTCGATACCTGCACTACACATAGACATATGCACAAAAGGGCAACATTAGGATTCCACCAGTTACAAGTTGTTTTGAGAAAACTTTGACGATTTGCTATCAGAGGAATCATGATCAGTGTTGTATGGAGCAAAAATGCATAACCCACACACTAGGTGAATCATAATAATAGTGGCCAAATGATTAACTGCAATCACTTGATTATGTTTTCCGCTAACCTGATTTGGGTATGTAAAAGGGTACTCACGATGCTCAATCATCTATCCCATTAACGGTAAAATAATCATCAAAAGCCTGTGAATCAAACTCAGAAGTTCTATCAAGTCGCATCAAGCGACTTAATTGGCCAATCTAAAAACTGGGCTTGCGATCGAGTAATTTGAGAGAGATCAAGTCATGCTAACGTTGCATTCCAAGCTGTTAAAAATAGGCAAACATAAGACCACTTCCTAGATGTGTATATTATGACCATAAATACTCAAGTGGTAACTATGTCGATGGATAGGTCTGTATGTATCTTCATGGATGCATTTAGAGAAAAAGTTGGAGATCCCTCTCTACCTTGGTCATACTAGGATGAACAATAGCCTTTCCTTAAAAACAATCATTGCACGTACACTCCTTGGATCTTCTCCTCTTTTAAGAAAAGATAAAATATATTCTCAAAAATTATTCTCTTTATCCTAGTCCGGAGGATTATATTTGAAGCTATTCCAATAACGTGTTTTAACCTTTTGACGTAGAGATAATATACAAAACTTGGCTGTCATTGTATTATATCGTCTTTTACGTGATAACCATTATTTTGTATTCCCATACGACTTAGTAAAATTTGGCTGGATTTACTAGTGTATAAAGCATACAAGATATCCCGTATCGTACCATTATAAAGTAATACCGTGACGATCCCAATACTTTCTATAATGTTGGTTGTGCCAATAATATTTATGACATCTCTGTTGCACAGGGTTTGAGACTAAAAATATGTCCATATTTCAAAAGGATGGAGTTTATTGTACTAATGTCTCTTAAACATGTGTTGCCATTGATCTGATTATCAGTTAATACTCAATGAGCAGATAGATCCATATTGTAGGTTGTACATAGTAGATCGACTATCATACATGGAATGTAACTACTTCCCTAGCAATAAATTCCTATAATCAAAGAATAATCTCATTGATGTGATACCGAACTAGTGCATGTCATAATAATTCTATTAAACTAACCAGTGATTCCCAACTTAGTCAAAGATTGTACTAATAAAGCAAAGTAACTGCTATGCAACAGGTATATAAAGTTACTACTTGGTAATTCTCTCTAGGTGACAACATTCATCTACTGAGAACTTGCTACTAATCACTCTTAGAATTTGATCCATAGCTGCATTGGTATCATGGGAAAGTCTAAGGCTACAGAATCTACGGTAGCGGGGTCTGCACTAGCTGCGATCACGTGATAAGTCTAGGGCTGATCTCCTTAAATCATCTGAGGTGCCTTGCAATCCCGTACCCAGTGCCCAACTATCTCCTATCTAGTTTTGAATTCTTCTTCCTTCATTTTTGGTTTGCTAGTGAACGTCTTGTTCCCCTTGCTTCAATCCTACCATTGTTACCACCTCTCATCTATCTATAGGTGTGAGCCTTTCCATAAGTTCCTCTATCACTAAACCTAACTTTGTACGATCCCAACACATGCTTACTCTTAATAGGCATAAGCTTGTGGTCCCTAATCAATAGCCCATTGTTTTGCTCAGAAATGAGGAAAACTTGAATTAGGTCTACGTGCGCAGTGAACTATCAAATATTACATTGGAAGCGTAATATTTAATGTGTGGAAAGTTAACAGAATAATCCTAATATCCTTATCTACCTTAACTAGTTCTCCACATAACATCATAGTGGAGTTACACTGCCAAATTAATTTTTTATGTGTAGTCATACAATACTAGAATAGTAATGGGTAATCCATTATATGTCTTCTTGAATATGGAGGCGAGGGTATAAACAAAGCTCCTACTTTATCAATCAGAGAGTCATTATTCTTAACAATAGTCTTGTCTAGATTTTGCAATAGCTAATGGATTTTAGTATCCATAAAGGTCAAGTTTATTGGTACCAATATAAAGTTGTAGTGTGAGAGGTGCAATGGCCTAATTCCGGGATTCAGACTTAGCCTTTATACCAAAAGTGTTCAGAATGCTCGAGAATAGTAAACAATAATTAACAAGATAATTTAGCGTGGAAAACCTTTGAATAGGTAAAAAACCACGACCTCCCTTAAGGATTTTGAGAAAGAGAAGATAATCTTATTGAAGTTGCTAACTTATTACAATGAGTACTCTGAGTATATGGAATTTCAGAGTAGGGATTCTTCTGTATAAAATTGCCTGTTCCTAATCTGTAGTAGTCCTATTTGAAGGTCTTATAATATGACCGTTTGATCATCATTAAGATTCTTAATATTGGACGTTACAAAGTAAATATAAGATATTCTTTGACCCGATAATATAACGTCTTGACCTCTGTTGCTATACAATGGCTCTATTGATGACTGTACACTTGCGTAAATCGAAATACTAATTTGAAGGTCGAAAGCGATAACTCGAGCTGAGGAATATTGAATGTCTTTAGCAGTATTTCTTATATGTTGACGAGGTCGAGGATGAAGCTTTGAGTCCAAGTAATGAAATAAGCTATTACAAGATGGCTCTCAACCAATAGCACGAGGAGTCTCATGGACGAGTGGTATTGGTTAAGAAATTTGTGCTATATTTACTTCTTGACATTGCTGTCTTGATTCTTTCTGTGCCACGTGCTCTATTGGAAAGATTAAAAGTTTGTATGTAGTTTGAATGATAAAGCATGAGTTCGAGATACGGAATAAGCTACTACAACCTACCCTTCTCAGCCAGCAGTACGAGAAACCTTGCGGGCGAGTGGTGTTGGTTAAGAAGTGTCATTAATACTGTAGTTAGAATCTGGGAATCATTTCCAATGCATATTCATAAGTATCTTGTTTGTGCCTTTTGGGTTTCCCAGAACCAATGGTTTTAGTCAATATTTATTACATGGGAAATCCTTATGACATTGGGAATCTAAAGAGTCTATTTTAAATGCTTATCATAATATTAAAGGCATTTGGAAGTGAGAATGAGGAATCAAGTCTTCGTCTCTGACTCTCTTCTTCTCAATTCTTGACTGTTGTGAAGAACTTGACTTTTGAGAGTATGGTGATTACCAGGAACCAATCTCAGGAGTCTAGGATTCTTAGAGAGATGGAGGAATTACATATCCGATACTTTGGATACCAACCTTTGCATTTTCCGATACCAATTCCTGTATCTCCCACCGACCATCATATGTTATATGAAGAAGTGATGGAGGCTAGGGATGATTATTATTAGATGGTACATTTCTACTATCTGCTGACATATGAGGCAGAGCGCCGAAATGGCCTTCGGTTGCTAGTAGAGGAGGTTGTGACAAGAAATGAAGCCTTCCGTCTGTCTCTGGCATGCGAGGAGGTGGGGGTTATGGTGGAAGAGGTGGGAGGATGAAGAGGATCATTTTCTTCCATGGACCATAGATTTTGGTCATAAAGAAGATCTTTCATCTATGGTTTCTAGTTCTGACTATTTCCCAAATCTTGCAGCATGAGATCAAGGTTTGGAAGTTACTTCAGTTTTTCATTATCTTCTCTGCCGATTCCTGAAAAGTAATTCGAAATGTAACTTTGTGATGTAATCTGTTGTAATTATTGGGGATATTTTGTTATCTGTAAAGTATCCTGTAAAGAAAATTTTGAATTAATGAAATAACTCCGTTCTGAGGTCATGATTCTTTGTCACGAACTTGTCTATGTAGTTTGCTATTTGTAAAATAGGAGTTAGATATCATGGGGCAAGATAGGGAAAATCGAGTTGGATGGAGTTACGTGTGTTATGAGAGTAAATGGCAGTTATAGCTGGGGTTGAAGAGAGAGGAGTTTGAGGAAGTAGTTAGATATTGTTCTCAGCGATCTGTGTACTCTAACTGGCTGACAGAGATTTCCAAATTTTGAGAATGGATGGGCATTGATCTGTAGGTACTACTGCTGGATTTGCTTGATCTTGTATGTTGCATTTTTATATTAGCTTGTACAAAATTGGAGGAGATATTTCATACTATGGAAAGAATGATCTGTCGCAATATTCTGGATTTAATGTTGATATTTTGTTGTTCCATGAACTTGCTTTGAAAAATATATCCTTTGGCCAAATTAGTGGGGTGATATTTGCAAAGATCTTTCTGGCGACTATAAAATCATGAATATTGGCTGTTTTGATTTGCATCTTCTACAGGGATAATTTTGCTATGGAAGTGGTGTGAATATCCATGGTGTGGACTCGTGCTCAGTGTGCTCATTAGGCAGCAGATGGTCGCTTTCATATCAAGATTGCTAAACTTCGTGAGTGGTATTTTTGCCAACTCCCTTACATTGTCGGAAGGGCCGTTGAATCTGACTAGACTAGATGAAGAAGGGAAGCATGTTGAATATGACCAATTTTTCTAGAGTGACGCGTTTGGAGGTCATTGTTGAGTGCCATGGTGCAGGAACTGACTGCTCGATAGCTTGCATATGGCAAGATCATTGAAGAGAATGCCAGGGCAGCAAGAAGGGAGATCATTTTAAGCCAGAAGGCGTATCACCGAGGGAATTTTAGATGTGACCAGAGAGCTCGGTAAGCTCAAAGCATGGGAGTTTGTAATAAGTAATCTATTTTTAAGTGTTCTGTGGTTAAATAAATGTAAGATGAGGAATCTTGAGAGGATAAACGAATGTGATGTCTCGATCTGATTGAATAAAAATAAAGTATTCCATTTTACTCTTTGTGTACAGATATCGTGGAAGACAGCTGTAGGATTTTAACATCTATATTGAGATCTTTAAATTTTGAATATTGATATGTTTTTAGGAAAGTTGTACGATCTTGGCAGGGTATAAAAGTAAGGTGATTGGTTTTTTGTACTATATTTGAGGAAGAGGTGCAGAATTGTGTAATGGCAGAAAGTAGGGACAGATGTGATGATGGTAGACGTTATCACAGAAGTCATGATGATGCCTTCAACTAAAAAGATGTGCCTGCAGAGACAGTAGGGATGGCTGACGTGTGTTAGAATGATCCATCGTTTTACAAGCCGAGGAACATTACAAAAATGTCCTTTTTTCTCTCTCATAAATTATCTACAATTTTAGAGAGAGAAAAAAGTTGTATCAATCTTATTTCCAAGGAGAGGAAACGTTTAAGCGCTGAGTGTAATTTGAGAAGGAAATCTTCATCAGGTGATAAAAAAATGTCCGTGAAGAGACGGGATAGTTCATTCTCGAAACGACGTCCGGGTAAAGCAAAGGATTATTGTTCTTTAAGTAAAGGTTGGAAATATAGAGCTCTGTCTAGTTGATTTGTTTAGTAATCTGTATGATATTTGTAGTAATCTGTTTGATATGTGTAGTAACCTATTTGATATGTGTATCTCATAATGTAGGGGTTTTGGGATGCTTGAATTAAATAGGGGATATGAGTTTAGCTATATGAATAGACTGTTAGATAGAGAAAATATGCATTTGGGGAAGAAGGGGGAAATTTAAAATGATTGATTTTTGCTTTTGTTTTGAGAATTTGTAAAATAAATGGGTTGACTGGATAGAAGGTGGGTTTATTTTTTCGGTATGTAATTTAAAAAAAATGACAAAAAATATATTTTTGTATATTATAGGTTTGATATGCGATCTAAACCTAGTATTCCCACTAATAAATTTGTAGTATTGTTCAGTTCCGAGGAAACATCATCGTCAGGGAGGGAGGACGAGTACAGTGTAATGGAGGAAATTGTAAATAGTGTAGAGAGAAGCATAAAGGGTGGGGAACCCAGTAAGGTTGAGGAGGTGATATAAAGGGTGGATAGATTAGAGAAGGAAAAAGTCCTTGTGATATACCCAGAGGGGGTATATGTAGGGAAAGAATACTTGAAATATAAAAAGAAATTGCAGGAAGAATAGGGAAGTTATGTGAAGGTACAAGGTTTATGGTTTAGGGGTTATATCCCCGGTAAAGGTGAGAAGGTTGTCTACTACCAAGTCCTATGCTTGGCAAAGTGGAAGAAGGATAAAGGGATTGGTGAGGGGGGAATCTCTCATATTATAATGGTCTCGGGCTATCAGGCTCGAGGGATGGGTTTTTTTGTTTTTTGAATCAGGTCGTATATGGCCTTAGAATTCCTCTGACCTTCTTTCAGAAATGGGTTATAAATGATATGTCGAAGGTTGAAGTAGTAGTTACCTGTATAGTAATTTGGCCAGGCCAAATTTTTTTGATTTTGAATCTGTGGGTAGACCATGGAACGAGCACCTTGTGTGGTTAGAGGGGACCTATATGCAGGTTCTAGATGAACCGACGCTCAAACTGAACCATAGACATTATAGTCCAAGTAAGTAATGCTGACTAATCTTTAAATAAACTATAACTTGTCTTCGATCTGTTACTTAATACCGTGTTCCTTATTTTGGCAGAGCCCATGCCTTTATCTACGCTGGACAAGGCCGACATGTTGGACTATGTTGCTCGAAATCCGGACGAGCTAAAATAGGTACTCAACGAGTTAGGTATCCGTAGAGATAAAATGGTAGATTCTGCAGCCCCCAAAGTTCAGCGAGCTCAGGAGAAATGAGCTATGGCTGAGGGAAAAGTTATCTTGATTGTTGCCGATGTTATTAGTATTCAACCTCCTGTATCTTAGAGTACCAAACGGAATGCACGACGGCCCGTGAGGCCAGCTCGACAGAGTACTTCTATCACTGAGGGGGAGGGGGCATGGCACAAGATATCGCAAAATCTATTTCTGGCGATATGGCTGAGAAACTTGAAGTTGCTCCAACTGAGGTCGAGAAGTCCTCGCTGAAAAAGAAAAATAAATGAGGAAGAGGGTAGTTCTCGAACTATTCCTTATGCCGCATCTAAGATGGCAGAGCTGGAGCTGAAATACTGCTCGATGGCTGGGACGGATCCGGAGTAGCTCGATGCGGAGTATTACGAACATACTTTTGTGGTACTTTCTTGAAATCTTCAATTATTTTGGTATTCAGACTTAAAACTGTTATGCCAACTTTGAGTCTGTATGTTTGTACTGGCAGCTCTCAATGCTGCTGAAGGGGGTAAAAAATTATTTGGAAAAGAGGGGCCAAGAGCTCGGGGCTCTTACAGCGAGGTTCGAAGTTCAATCTGCTTGCTTGATGGAGTTTGAAGATCAGTCTGCTCATGTAAAGGAGCTCGAAGCTGAGCTCAAGCTGGGGAAGGAGAACAAAGCTGAAGAGGCAAAAATGGTTGTACAGCTCGCAGAAAAGTATTTAGTTCTGGTGGACCATGATGATGTGATGTCGCAATCGTCGGAGGCCCTTAAAGTGGAATGAAATCACTTCATCCAATCCTACTATGATTTTGGATTGAGTTCAGCTGATGTGGAGCTAGGTTGGGTCGAAAGGTACAAGGAAATTAAGTTTCCTTTAGAGGTTCCGGAGGTAGTGATGGCAGACGCTGGTATTTCTCCTGAGAAGGTATTGGAGTTTCCATTTAAAAGTACCGAATCAGCCTGAGTAGCTAAAAAATCACTGGATCCTCCTTCTTAACGTGTTGGTCCGAGTCAGCTGGTTGGGCAAACATTGGATCCTCCATCTGAGGTAGAAACCAGCAAGAATCTATAAACCTTTTGTGGTTTATGCCTTTGATTTGATGCAGTTTGTGCGATATCAAAGTGATAGTACTGTGTATTTGTTATGGTTAGAGTGATGATTTGAAACATGTTTGTTTTGGATGTCTATATTATAACAACATATTTGTACTCTATGTAGGAGATAGAGCGACTGAGAAAAATAAATTCCGAACTGGAGAAATCATTGAGTAGAGCGAGGGATTCCGTGGCTCGTATTCAACTGGTACTTAATAAAATGAATATGAGAGAAATAAATTTAAGTTAAATTAAGAGAAAACTTTTAAAGAGCTATATGATTTTTAATGTAGATATGCTAAGATAAAAATAGAAAGGGATGAGGTGTTAAGGAAGGAAGAGGAAAGAGGGTTATTAGTTTGAAAACCAAAAGAGTTGATCTGCTTTAACGAACCAAGTGATAAGGCTCGGTGTCAAAGTATGTTAATAGCTTTGACATTGTATTTTGAGGTCGAAGTAGATAGTGAATGTAGGCTAAAAGAAGCTTATGTAGAGCTTTGAAGGAGAGAGGCGTAGTTCCGGACCTAGCTCGTGCAATGTTTTTAGGTCAAGAAGCACGTAATCGACATAGTTTAGATGCGAGAAAGTGTTCCACTCGAGCTGGTGTGTCTGTTATATGGGGCGATGTTGAACCTTTATCTGATGCATTTGGCTTTATGTATGATCGGAGGGCTATAAGAATTGTATTTTTTAGGATAAGAAAATAACAAATAGATGTTCAAAAGCGATTAGAGGGTAATGTAAAGGGGTTACATTATGAGTTATTTTAACACGTAGAGAAAAAAATGTTTTTAGAAACGTGATTGTCGAAAGAAGTGGCTGCTCGAATGAAGGTAGAAGCAGATTTGAGGGCTTTAGGAGTATTACAGAAAGACACGCGTCAGCAGTTGCACAAAGCGCAAATGACATTGAAGGACCATCTATATCCGTCGCGAGCAAAAGTCCCTGCTCAAAGAGAACATGAGCATCATATAAACAGTGTAATTATTTTTTATGGGGAAGAACTGTCTATGGTAGAGAACAAATTCAGGAAGTTCGTGACGGGATGTGGGAAAGATTTTGATGTGGAGAACGCCAAGGCTGAGAACATGTGGTTTACCAAAGGTGATGGACAAATTGTCGGTGATAAACCCCTTCCGAGGTCGAGGGAACTGCCATCGGACGAGGGTGATGAGGAGGTCGAAAGCCTGATATTCCGATCGCGGCGTAAACAACGTCCGTAGGAGGTGGTGATCTTTACCGCTCCGATAGATGTGCAATTAGCAAACATAAAGAGTTCGAGAGATAAAAGGCAGTTTTCTCATTCCTTGAAGAATCCAAAATAGGCCATTCTCGTTTTTTTCTTACCGGCCCTGCATATGTGTTAAATCTTTGCATACTGTTATTGATGATAAATGAATTTTTTTTTCTATGATGATTAATGAAATAGTGTATCGATATTACTCAGATACCATGTTCTTGATTTAAACTTGTTAATTGTGAGATACAATCTATTGGTATAATCGAATTGTTATGAACGTAAATTGTGATGACAGGGGGAATTGGTAGCTGTTCAAAGTTAGTGTGACATATTACACGCCTAAAATTACCAACTAAATGCTTAGCTAAGTTCGAGTCAGGTCGCACTAAAAAGTGCTACTGAGTTAGTAGAAAGAACGAAGGTGGATATCGTAAGAAGGCGAGACGTTAGAGCTCGATTACTCGAGGATCTTTAGAAGAAAAAGGTAGATCTAACCAATGGACTAAGAAAGATAAAGAAATTAAGAGAAATTATAAGAAAGAAAGAGGTTGGATTGACAGGTAGCTCAAGGCAAGCGAGCCAGCAAGGAACAGAGTTAACATCTGCTCGAGCTCGTATTACAGGACTATTAGCAGAATTAGAGGAAGAAGGTATGAATGTGAAAGACTTACAATTCCAAGTAAATATACTTAAAGTAGAGGTAACTGATATGCGAGTGCACGCTTTTAAGTATGAAGTATTATGGCTAGCTATTGACGTTCTGATAAAGAAGATAGAAGAGGCCCGTAATAAATAGAATGAAAACATAAATGCGGCTTGGAACAAAGTAGTCACTCCAGAGAATACCATACAAGAGTTGAAGTCAAATGCCTTAGGGCACATGGATGAGAATTTGCACTTGCGTGATGCAAATGCGAAGTTAGATGTTGACCTATTGCAGGCAGAGATACATCTTGATGAAAAAAGGGTTGAATGGGAGAATCGTGAAGCGGAACTTGATGGGTCAATGCTATAATTTATCATATGGATGAGTTCAAAACAGTGCTAGAGTCTCAAAATTCAGCTGTGCTGGATAAGAACGTCGAGTAGAGAAGCATTGCGATCATTTGAAGCTTTGCTGATGGAAGCTCAAATTAAACTCAACGAGCTTATTCTGTCTAAGCAGGTGAAGACTGAAACAGGTAACGTGTATGAGAGAGATATGACAACAATGATTTCATTCTTTGCATCAGAGTTACAGAGATTGGAAGAAGAAAGCAAAATGGTGTATGATGTTGTAGTTGGAAAAAGTACACAGTATAACATGGAGGCAATACGGTGTGAGTATCTAGGTCCCATGGTAGCCAAAATTGGTATTCTGAGACAGCGTATGGTTAGAGATGGAAAGAAAATTATTAGGGGGAAAATGGTAGAGTTCATGCGTCAACGGTTGTACACGGGTTATGCACCTGATGTTGCGGGACCTTCTAATATAGGTGATGGCTCGAGTGATAGCTCTAGTGTGGAGTAATGATTGTGAGGGTGCGGTATGTATACGAACGCATATAATGTATGATAATATAAATGTTTAGAATAATGATTTATACTAACCTTTTGTTAAATTAACGATACCGTATTAGTCAAATATCTGTTGTATAGGATAGTCCTCAGAGGTAAAGGAACATAGATGGTAGATCGGCTCAGTTGAAGCCATAAATGATTCATAACGTAAGAGGTGATTGGTTTGGCCGGAGCAACGAATGATCTTTAATGTAAATAAATGATCAGTTTGGTCAAAGCATCAAACAATTTGTAATATAATGGATGATTAGTTTGGCCAAAGCAACAAACGTTTTGTAATGTACTAGATGATCAGTTTGGCCAAAGCAACAAACGATCTATAATGTAATAGATGATCAGTTTGGCCAAAGCAACATGCGATTTATAACATGATAGATAATCGGTTTGGCCGAAACAACAAACGATCCATAATATAATGGATGATCCGTTTGACCAAAGTCGCAAACGATCTGTAATGTACTGGATGACCTGTTTGGCTAAAGCAATAAACAATCTGTAATGTAATAGATGATCAGTTTGGCCAAAGTAACAAACGATCTGTAATATAATAGATGATCAGTTTGGCCAAAGAAACAAATGAGTTGTAACGTGATAGATGACCAGTTTGGTCAAAGCAACAAACGATCTGTAATGTAATAGATGGTCAATTTGGCCAAAGCAGCAAACGACTTGTAACCTGTATATAGAAGTACTAGTTGGGTATATTAGAAAAGTATTATAGTGTAGGGAAATCGAACATAAATATTTCATTGGTGTAAGATTGACATATAATGAATATGTTAGATAGAGTATTGTATGAAATAGTAGAAGTACTCAGATGTATGGGGATCGAACATAAATCTTTCATTGATGTAAGATTGTCATACAAGATATATTTGCATAAAAGTACACTGTGATGGATTTTTATCGGTAATGCAATTTCAATTTCCTCGTATTCTAAGGATTAGGGATTTGATCTCCATGTTCAGTGGTGAGATCGTAAGAACCAAGACCACTTTTTCTGACAATAAAAATAGGGCCTTCCCAATTTTCGGACAGCTTCCCAGTACTTACTTCCCTTTTGTGCTTGGGAATTTATCGTAGGACAAAATCTTTGATTTCAAACTCTCTGAGACGAACGCGCTTGTTGTAAGATCGGGCTAGAGCTTGGTGGTATCTTCATAAATTCATGACTGCTTGGTCTCTAGTCTCCTTGATCCAATTCATGTTACATGCCAATTGGTACTCATTCTCCTAATCCTTCATGGTATGGTTGCATATTGGGTGATGATATAGAGTAGGAATAATTATTTCTGTACCATACGCTAGTAAGAATGGCATGCATCTAGCTGATACCCTAGGTGTTGTGCAATATGCCCACAGGACATGGCAGTTCTTAGACCCAATTACCCTTTTTCTCTGTCAAGCTCTTTTTGATCCCATCCACTATATTTTGATTAATGATTTTCGCCTGGCCATTTCCTTGAGGGTAATATGGATTTGAAGGGGAGTGGATGATATTGTGTTGATTGAGAAACTAAATGACTCTGAAGCTAACGAACTAAAGTCCATTATCGATTCTGATGAGATGGGAGTAACCGAATCATATGATGATAGTTTCCCAGATAAATTTGATAACTTCATCTTCGTGTGTGCGGCATAGAGGAACCACCTCTACCCATTTTGTGAAGTAATCTCTTGCTACTAGGAGGTGTTTCCTTTTGCCTAATGCCATGGGGAATTCTCCTACAATGTCGAGAGCCCATCTTTTAAATGGCCAAACAACATTTCTGGAATGGAATTCTAAAGCAGGAGCTCGAATTTGGGGGCCATGTCTTTGGTTGGCATTGGACTTACTTCTGAGTTCAATGGCTCGAGTTTTCATCTTGGGCCAAAAGACTCCTTGAGT
Source organism: Kingdonia uniflora (assembly GCA_014058105.1). Lineage (NCBI taxonomy): Eukaryota > Viridiplantae > Streptophyta > Magnoliopsida > Ranunculales > Circaeasteraceae > Kingdonia > Kingdonia uniflora. The sequence continues at coordinate 990,792 of JACGCM010000973.1, read as the reverse complement.
AAGAGCTCGATTTGTGAGAGATCGTCCCGCTGTATGGAAACCACAAGTCCCTTCATCGAGTTCGTGTAGGAACTTTTGAGCTTCTTGTTTTGACAAACATTCGAGGTACGATCCTGTGACAAATTTTTTGTAAATGAGACTGTTATCCACGATGTATCGCTTGGAATTATTGAGTACGAGTCTCTTCTCCGTGGGATCTGTAGGGAGTTTACCGCCAAATATGTTTTTAGTTCTAATATACTTAAGGTAAGGTCGTCTCCAATCATCCTTGTCCTCTTCAACGCCCCCAGTATTGACAGAATTCGAGCTTGTGATGTTAATGCTGGGGGTGGATGATGCTTCAATCTTTAGTAACGCGCTTCCATACCAAGTATTCCTGCCAAGTACGTGAGAGAGTTTGAATGTCGATTTTCTCTGCACGATAAATGTTCGATAGTAATTCTTTTGAATCTGCTCATTTTGTCAGCTACTGCTACTGTGCAGTCGATCATCTTTCAAATTTTTTTGAACTTTTCTGCGTAATGCCTCACAATGAGTAATGAATATGCATAGAAAGATAGCTCGGAGACTCTAATCTCTAGAGCCATATTTAGACTGTGAATCATTGCTTCATACTCAGCCTCATTGTTGGCTGCTTTGAAATTGAGCTTGACTGCTTTTTTGATACTGTCATTAAAAGGTGTGATAAGTAGGATTTCGATACCTAATCCTACAGGTTTGGAAGATCTATCAGTTAAAAGATGCCATCCCTTTTGAGTTATCCAATCTAACTTTTCTTTGAAGTGTTCCTCATTGTTATCCGTATTGTCTTCATCCCAGTCAGGATCTTATACTGGGAAATCTGCGAGGAAATCTGCTACTGCTTAATCTTTTTCAGAGTGTCGTGGTTTAAAATAGATGTCGTGTACGTCAAGAATGACCGACCATGTTTGTATTCGTTTAGACTTTTCCCGTTTTGATAAGATCTCTTGTAAAGGGTAATTTGTCACCACTCGAACCGAGTGTGTTTGAAAATACTATCTCAACTTTTGCGATGTGTACCCGAGAGCTAAGAAAAATTTCTCGATCTTGGTATGCCGGGACTCTGTAAGAGTGAGGGTCTTATTGATAAAATAAATAGGTTTTTCTTTCTTCCCATCAAGTCGAATGAGGACAGAACTTTAAGATTCTTCGGTAACCGCAAAATATATTGTGAGTTCTTTCCCTTCGTTAGGTATACTCATCACTGGCGGTGATCCCAAGTAAAGTTTGAGTTCCTGAAATACTGCTTTAAACTCTGTTATCCACTCGATCTCAAGATCATTTTTAGACTTCTCTTTTATTGTTCCTTGTCGTAAAAGGTTGAACAACCATTGACATCAATCTGAAGACTTCAAAACAAAATGATTTATTGCGGCAATCTTGCCTGCTAACTTCTGTACGTCTTTCTTTGTTTTCGGTGAAGGCATAGACAGTAAAGAGTGAATACGATCTAGATCAGCTTCTATACCTCTCTTACTGATTAAATGTCCCAAGAATTTTCCTGACTGGACCCCGGACTGGCACTTTTCAGGGTTGAGCCTCATCTTGTAAGAACAGAGGATTTTGAAAGTAGTGCACAAGTCTGTAATATGGTTATCCCTTTTAAGGCTTTTACACAGCATATCGGCAATGTAGACTTCCATCGTTTTTCCGAGATGATCTTTTAACATTTGTGTCATCAGCCGTTGATAAGTGGTTCCAGCATTATTGAGACCAAAAGGCATGACCTTATAACAGTATAAGCCATGTTATGTAATGAAAGCTGTCATCTCTTGGTCATTAGGTAGCATAGGTATATGATTGCATCCTGATGCGGCATCCATCACGGACAAGAGTTCATTTCCCGTAGCAGAATCGAGTAGATGGTTTATGATAGGAAGTGGAAAACTGTCCTTTAGAGTATGTTTGTTGAGGTCCATGAAATCTACGCACACTCTGATCTTGCCAATCGTCTTTGGGACTGCCATAATGTTCGAGATCCATTTTGGGAAATTGTCCTTTCTCATGAAGCCAACTTTGATGAGTTTGTCGATCTCTTTATTTACTTCTTCTCGGAGTCTCGGGGATAAGGTCCTCTTCTTCTGTTTTATAGCTTCGGCTTTATCCTTTAAATTGAGCTTATTGAAAGCTAGATTAGGATCAACACCTGGCATTTCATAAAATGTCCAAGCGAATACATCATTATTGTCTTTAAGGAACTGAATGGAAACATCTCGTTCTGTTGTTGGAAAAAGAGTTCCAATGTATGTTCCTCACTTTTTGCCACTTATTTTGACGTACTTTGCTGCTTTTGCGCTTGGCAGATGGTTTTCTGTAGAGTTTACTGTATAGTTTTCTGTAACTTTTTCTATTGTTTTTTTGTAATTGTTATACGAGCTATGGCTCTGAGGATTCTGGAATGATGATGACAAAATTTTCACATGCTCAAGCGAGTATTTGACTTTCTTTGATCTCATATACGCTGCCATTCCACTCAAATCACAAGGCCAAATGATAGGTGGATGGAATAGCTCGCATATTGTATAACCAACATGCCCCATTATCCCCAAATAACGGGATTTTGTATTGATAACATAAAAGACAATGTCGAGTATCACAGGTCCTGCCGTGATAGGAAGTATAATCTTTCCTTCACGTTCTTCTATAGATTTATTGAATCCACAGATATCAATGTCACTAGGCTGCACTTTCTAGGCCATTCCCATCAGATCAATCGCGCTTTTAAAAAGTAATTCAATAGTACTCCTAGTATCTATCATCATCGTGTGAAGTACCATATTTTGCATTTTTAACATGATCACCAAAACATCATGGTGAGGATAGTTGATATGACGAACATTACAGTCACCGAAAGAAATTCCTATTCATTGAAAGCGAGAAACGGGAAGTAAACGAGCTTCTTTGCCTTTCACGGATAGGTCATGACATTGATTGGCCCATCGTCTCTTTGTCCTTTTCGATTGGTTGACGATCTGAGTCTCAACGAAGTGGCAGAGCGACATATGGTATTAATGTTTCTCTTCTGCCAGCTCTTCTGCCCGTATGATATCAGTAGAAAGTTTGTAACTCCCGTTCTTGTAGCTTTTGACATCTGCAATGTACTCATGCATTCGTTCATCAGTGAAGATATACTCTAACGACCGCTATAAGGCAAAGCAGTGTTACATGTCATGATGTCTGACCTTGTGGTGAATGTAATATGGTTTGTTCTCAATGGGTTGGAGATATTGTGTATTGCGGAAGAACCGATCCTTCTGAAGTATGGGATAAATGCTGGTTATGGTCGCATTCATCTTGGGAAGGCAGGGCTTGAGAAAGTTATTCCCCTCTCGAGGTTACTCGTCGTTAGATTTTGTTCGTTTCCTGTCTCTTATCTGATCGGCAGTACTGTTAAAGTCCTGGCTGGCTGACTGATCCTGAGCTGTTAATGTTGACTTATAAGGTCTTTGTTTGTCAGACACCATTCTTTCCAGGTCGGTATAACCGTTGACCTTTTGATCATGTCTTCCAGAGTTGTTAGTTTATTGAGGACGAGGTGTTCCTTCGCCCTTTCATCAAAAAGTAAAGCATTGGTAAAAGCCGAAATGGTAATCTTATGGTCGAGCCGATCTACATTTCGAGCTAACTCCAAGAACTTCTTAGTGAACGTCTTGAGCTTCTCACCCGATATCTGCTTAAGGCTGAAAAGGGAGTATATATTTTCTTCTTTGTCTCTGTTGCGCGAGTAATTCTTGACGAAGAGTTATTGTAGCTGTTTGAAAGTGGTGATGGATCATTCAGGTAGTGTGTGAAACCATCGCAGAGGTTCTCCGGACAAGCTGGTAGAGAAGAGTAGGCAGAGAATGTGGTTGGACGTGGAATGTAGGCCTAAGGCGTCTTAAAATTCTTGGACGTGCTCCATTGGATCTGTTCCTTTGTATTTGCGGATCTTCGGAGCATGGAATCTGGTGGGGACTTCGCCATCCAATAGCCCATGTGCGATCGGGCTTTTCTGTAATATGTTGTGGATTCCTTTAGTCAGGGTTTGAGCTTTGAGCATTTCTTTGATTCGTCTCTCGACATTTCCTGAGTCATGTATTGTCGAGCTGCGATGGTCGGGCGAGTAACACGTACTTCTCCAAGATTATGGTCGCCACTCCCTTTGCTTAAGTATTCTTTTACTGGTACTCGAACTCTTCAAGGTAGATTTTTAATCTGTCAGACTCCTACTGGACCGCTATCTACTTCTTGGTAGGCCTCCTGAATCAGGATGGGTTCCATTTCCTGTTGATGATGGTTAGATCGAAGCGCATCTCCTATGTGATTGCCTTTCAGAGGAGGTCCTTCTGGTTACACGGCTTTGTTCTTCTGGGCGGCGACTTACTGACCCTGTTGAGCCTTCAGTACGTCTTGTATACTCGTCAGCTGTTGCTCCAAAATAGTACGCCTTTATATTTCAGAAGTTAAGGTGGCCCGTAGATCTGCTAGTGCAACATTTTTTTCTGCTTGAACTATCGGCATGCTCTGACCTGGAGGTGACATTCTAATAGGAGATGATCAACGGTTTCTGAGATAATGGGTTTTAGAACTTCGGTTCCCATAGATGGCAAAAAAGGTAATGGCCTAAATCCTGAATTTGGACTTAGCCTTTACACCAAAAGTGTTCAGAACGCTCAAGAATAAATAATAGACAAGATAATTTAGCATGGAAAACCTTTGAATAGGTTAAAAACCATGACTTCTCTTGAGGATTTTTAGGAAGATAAGATGAATTTATTGAAGTTGCTAACTTATAACAATGAGTACTCTGAGTATATGAAGCTTCGGAGTAGGGATTCTTCTGTATAGAATTGCATGTCCCCAATCTGTCATTTTCTAGTCCTATTTATAGGTCTTATAATATGACCATTTGATGACCATTAAGATTCTTAATGGTGGATGCTACAAAGTTGATGTAAGATATTCTTTGACCAGATGATGTAACATCCTAACCTCTGTTGCTGTACAACGGCTCTATTGATGACTGTACACTTGCGTATATTGAACTGCTGATGCGGAGGTCAAAAATGATGAATCGAACTGAGGAATATTGAATATGTCTTTAGTAGTATTTTCTTACAACGAGGTCGATGATGAAGCTTTGAGTCTAAGATACAAAATAAGCTATTATAAGATGGCTCCCAACCAATAGCATGAGGAGCTCATGGACGAGTGGTGTTGGTTGAGAAATTCATGCTATATTTACTTCCTGACGTTGTTGTCATGATTATTTCTGTGCCACGTGCTCTGTTAGTGAGATTGGAAGTTTGTATGTAGTTTGAATGATGAAGCATGTGTTTGAGATGTGGAATAAGCTACTACAACTGCCCCTTCTCAGCCAGTAGTACAAGAAACCTTGCGGGCGAGTAGTGTTGGTTAAGAAGTGTCATTAATACTGTAGTTAGAATCTGGGAATCATTTCTAATGCATATTCATAAGTATCTTGTTTGTGCCACTACAACCGACAAGTTCATGACAAAGAATCATGACCTCCGAACGAAGTTATTTCATTAATTCGAAATTTACAGGATACTTTACAGATAACAAAATATCCCCAATAATTATAACTGATTACATCACAAAGTTATATTTTGAATTACTTTTCTAGAATCAGCAGAGAAGATGATGAAAATGTGAAGCAACTTTCAAACCCTGATTCCATGCTGTAAGATCCGGGAAACAGTCAAAACTAAAAACGACAGATAAAAGATCTTCTTCATGGCCAAAATCCACGGTCCATGGAAGAAAATGATCATTTACATCCTCCCACCTCTTCCACCATAACCCCCACCTCATCGCATGCTAGAGACAGACGGAAGGCCTCATTACTTCGACAAGACCATATCATTGAAAGGGTACCGATGAGACTCTTTTGGGTGAACGCTTACAACTTTATCCTCAGTTGTCACAACCTCCTCCACTACCAACCGAAGGCCATTTTGGCACTCCGCCTCAGATGTTAGAAGATAGTGGAAATGTACCATCTGATAGTAATCATCCCCAACCACCATCACTTCTTTATATGACATATGATGGTAGGTGAGAGATACAGAAATCAGTATCGGAAAATGCATAGGTTGGTATCCAAAGTATCGGATACGTAATTTGATCTAGGAAGATCTAGTATTTTTTTAAGTTAGGTCAAAAGTTGTTCGAACGACATTGAGAGTCGTTCGAACGACTTTCAGTGTCGTACGAACAAGTTGTCATATCCTCTGGAATTTGGCCCTGAGCCATATTTTCGTTCGAACGAGTTTGGTATCGCCCGAACGAGTTTGTCTACTTTTCTAGGGTTTAGACCAATTAGGCGTAAAGTCATTCGAACGACTCCCTAGTTCGTTCGAACGACTTTGGCGTTGTTTTGGAATCTCGGGCATTGTTTTGCCTCGAGATCCGTTCTTTTATGATTTTCGAGTTCCCTAGTATATAAAGGGAACTTAAGGTTATTTTTTAGGTTATGTTAGATCTGAAAGAGTTCTGAGAGAAGCCTAGGGTTTGAAAGTTTTCTTCTTGTAATTACTTCATTTTAAGTAATCGAATTCTTTATTTTTCTAAACCAAATTGGTGTTCTTCGTATTTATCTACTAGCACAAGCTTCTCAATCGTATTGTGGATTAAGTGGTATCAGTTTTCCAGTTTTGATTTTCGGGGGGCTAATTATGGTGTATGGTCTCTACACGTGACTGTCTCAAGCAAAAGAAGGTGAAGCTCGTGAGTCCATTGAAGATCCATCGCAAACCTAATTCGAAGAAGAAGGATGATTTGGAGATGGGCGATCCCAACGAGAGAATTATGGTTTGGAAACAACAGTTTCCACCCTAACATCTACTATAGGGGAGTTAGTCGAACAATTACGTCACACAAACCTCTTATTGGGTTCCGTTTCGACGAGCCAGCGAAGCCGTTCGAAAAAGAAAGGGGTATTATAGGTGGACGGTGACGCAGACGTTATGGTATTTAATGATTCTAGTGATCCCGATTCCGTCAAGGAGCGCCCAGGTTCTAGTAAGTCAATGAATCCAATGCGTAATCTTCGTATTGGCTTTAAGATTAAAATTCTAGTTTTCGATGGTTCCGTCGATGCCGGGAAATTAGATAATTGGTTAGATAGGTTGGAGACCTATTTTTCTATTGCAGAATATTCAAACGCTCAGAAGATTTGCTTCTCTTCTTTAAAATTCACAAATCACTCACTAACGTGGTGGAAATCTTATCGAAAATAACATGATGTTGGAAGTCTGAGTTGGAAGGAATTCAAGGTTTTGGTGATGAAGTAATTCTATCTGATTGGGTATGAACAGGAGTGGTGGCATAAATGGTATAATTTACGCCAAAAGTTTGGGCAATCCGTTCAATAATTCACTACGGAATTTCATAACCAAGCGTTGGTTTTGGATGTTGACGTGGATGAGTACGACGTGTTCATGAAGTATACGGGGGGTTTATCGAAGTCCATTAGAAGAAAATTAAAGCTCTTCAAGGTGGAATATATCGAGGATAATACCGTTAAAGAAATTGCCATTGAAGGCAAGTACTTGAAGAGCGACAAAAAAGATGACAAGAACAAGTCGGGGTACAAGGCTAATTGGAAGTTTAATCAGAAAGGGGAATCCAAGGGAGAGGGGTCTTCATTCAAAGGGACTATCTGTAGTTATTGCAAGGCTAATGGGCACAATTTCAATAGATGTTGGAAACTCCACCCGGAGCTTCGGCCGAAGGAGGAGAAGGGCAAGAAAGAGAAATGCGCACTAGCCGCGGCGATTGTGGATCTTTCAGATTTAGATAAGCCAAATCCTAAGCTTACTCTAATATTCAAGAAACCTCTAGTTATCGACGAGGCGAGTCGGGAAGAGCTTTTCTTTGTCAGCTTTCAAGTGAAGCAGAGCTTAGTCGAGGCTATTATTGATATGGGTAGTTAGAAGAATTTAATTTCTAAGGCGGTGGTGAAGAAGATGGGTTTGGCTACTGTGGCTCATCTTAAGCCGCATGGTTTAGGATGGATTCAGAAAGAGGCATAGTTGAAGATTACTAAGCAGTGTACGTTCAAGTTTGTGATTACTGAGAAGTTTATTAACGAAGTGATATTTGAGGTGGTTCCATTGGATGTATGTCAAGTCATCTTGGGTAGCCCTTATCTTTGGGACCGAGATGCAATCCTTTACCGTCGTACTCGCAAGTATCATTTGGTGAAGGATGGGACTGAGTTTCATATTAATACGTACAAGGAACATATCACTACCAGTAATTTGGTAACGGCGACTTTGGCGAAGAGGTTGATTAATACATGCAGAAAATTTGTTGTGTTGTTGGTACAACCGTTTCAAGAGGGTCCGTCGGCTACAATATTATCTGCTTTGGCAATGTTTCCTTAGTAACAAACCGATATGGGGGAGCTGTAAGAGGAGTATGGAGACTTGTGTCTGGGCATAGAAGGGATGCCGCGCAAGAGGGATGTGGAGCATGATATCACCTTGGTGAATGGTGAGACACTACCCAATATTGGGTTATATCAAACTTCTGTTACTGAGTCTGATGAGATCAAGAAATAGGTACTCAAACTCCTAGAGCATGGAGTTATTAATCTGAGTTGCTCGCCTTGTGGTTCGCCGGTGTTACTGGTGCCGAAGAAGGATGGGTCTTGGAGGATGTGTGTGGATTATCGGGCGTTGAACAAGATCACGGTGAAGAATCATTATCCACTTCCACGGATTGACGAGCTTTTATATGAGTTGCAGACTGCTTAGTTGTTCACCAAGTTGGATCTTAAGTCTGGTTACCATCAAGTTCAAATACGGGAGGAGGATACTTGGAAGATAGCGTTCAAAACCAAACAGGGCTTATTTGAGTTGTTGGTGATGCCTTTTGAGTTATGCAATGCTCCGACAACATTTATGTAGCTAATGAATAAGGTACTTCATGCGTTTATTAATGATTTTGTGATTGTATATTTGGATGATATCTTGATATATAGTCGTACACGGGTGGAGCATTTTGGGCAGTTACGCAAAGTGTTGGGCATGTTGCGATCACAATAGCTTTTTCCTAACAGGATGAAGTACGAGTTTAGGAAATAGGAGCTAGTCTATTTAGGTTTTATTGTTGGTGGCGACAAGCTTAAGGTCGATCCAGAGAAGGTCTCGGTCATTACTAATTGGCCTAGACCCCGTACAGTGACGGAGGTGAGGAGTTTTATGGGTTCTTCTCAGTACTTATAGAAATTTATTTGGCATTTTTCACAAATAGCCGTACCGTTACATTCTTTGACAAAGACCGGGGTACAGTTTGTGTGGGAAGATCACCATGAGAAGACCTTTCTGTTACTGAAGCGGAAGATTACGGATATACCAGTGTTATCATTGCCTAATTTGCAGTGGCCTTTTTAGGTCGAGACAAATGCATCAGACTATGCTTTTTGGGAAATCCTTTTACAGGATGGGAAGCCGGTTGTTTACCATTCTAAGATGTTTACAGGAGCAGTACGTAACTATCCAACCTATGATAAAGAGTTCTACGCATTATACCAATCAGTGAAGCATTGGCAGAGTTACTTATTAGGGAAGGAGGTATGGTACATTCCGATCACAAACCGTTACAATTCTTATCTACGCAGTCCAAGCTTCAGGAAGCTCGCCATATGAAGTAGATGTCGTACCTTCTGCAGTTTACCTTATTGATCAACTTTAAGAAAGGAATGGACAACAAGATGGCTGATATGTTATCTCGACCTCCATTGCCAACTATTTCCGCTTTATTGGTTGCTATGCAGATTCAGCCGATCGTTCCTTCTGAGTACATTTCAGGGTATGACGACAGGGAGCTCAGTGTGATTCATGAGAAGTTACTGTAGGGCAAGACGTACAAATATGTTCTGAAGGATGGTTTGATTTACAGGGGCAGTCTACTATGTATTCCTGAGGGTGGCGACCGTTTACAGTAGATTTGAGAGGCACATTATTCTCGGGTGGCAGTTCATTTCGGGGTTGAGAAGACTCTATTTGCTGCATTATGTTTATTGGCCGAAGATACAGGTGGATGTTGCTCGTGTAGTTCGTGTGCATGCTATGCAATACTTTGAAACCTTCTAATAGGAAGATAAGACTGTACTTACCATTGCCAGTTCCTAGTCGACCTTGGGATAGTATTTCGATGGATTTTATGGGTGGTTTTCCCATGACCAGGTGCAAGAATGACTATTTGTTTGTGGTGGTGGATCAATTCAACAAGATGATTGTTCTTATTTCATGCCAGAAGACGGTCACAGGGGAAGGAGCAGCGCGATTGCTTTTCAGAGACGTCTGGAGATATTTCAGGCTCTCTTCTATTATTTATGATAGGGATAACCACTTTTTTGGACATTTTTGGATATCGTTATGGGGGATGATGGACACTAAGTTGAAGAGAAGTACTGTTTTTCATCCGTAGTCAGACGGGCAAACAGAGGTCGTTAACCGCACTTTGGTATATTTATTATAGGGATTCTATTCTAAGCATCATAAGACTTGGGATGAGAGTTTACCGTATCTTCAGTTTGCGCTCAACCGGGTAATTCATGGTTCCATATTGAAGTCTCCTTTTGAAGTTTGTTTAGGGTACTTGCCACAAAGCCCTTTTGATTTGGTATTTAGTCTTGGCGACAAGACAGGGTCAGGAAAGGAGGAAGAGCAGCCGGTAAAAGCTCTGTATTTCATTGGGAAGATCAGTAAGTTTCATGAGGTGGTTGAAGCTCAGTTGAAGAAGACTCAAGCGAAGTATAGGGCTCGCCACGACAAGTATCGGGTTGAGTGTACTTTTCTTGAGGGCGGCCTCGTTTGGTTGAATTTGGGGAAGGAACGGCTTAAGAGGGAAGGTAAGAAGCTCAAACCTATCCGTTATGGTATGCTTTGATTCTCAAGAAGATTGGCAAAAATGCATTCCAGTTGGACTTGCCACCTTTCATGAAGATGTATTCGGTGATTAATGCCGAGCATTTGTTCCTGGTAGTCACCATACTCTCAGCAGTCAAGTTCTTCACAACAGTCAAGAATAAAGAAGAAGAGAGTCAGAGATGAAGACTTGATTCCTCACTCTCACTTCCAAATGCCTTTTATAGTATGATAAGCATTTAAAATAGACTCTTCAGATTCCCAATGTCAGAAGGATTTCCCATTCCAATAAACATTGACTAAAATCATTGGTTATGGGAAACCTAACAGGCACAAACAAGATACATATGAATATGCATTGGAAATGATTCCCAGATTCTAACTATAGCATTAATGACACTTCTCAACCAACACCACTCGTCTGAAAGGTTTCTCATACTACTGGCTGAGAGGGGCCAGTTGTAGTGGCTTATTCCGCATCTCGAACTCACACTTCATGATTCAAACTACATACAATCTTTTTATCTCATAAACAGAGCATGTGGCATAGAAAGAATCAAGACAACAACGTCAAAATGCAAATACATCACGAATTTATCAACCAACACCACTCATCCATGAGGCTCCTCGTGCTATTGGTTGAGAACCATCTTGTAATAGCTTATTTCGTATCTCGGACTCAAAGCTTCATCCTCGACCTCGTCAACATACAAGAAATACTACTAAAGACATATTCAATATTCCTCAGTCCGAGTCATCATTGTCGACCTCCACATCAGTAGTTCGATATACGCACGTGTACAGTCATCAATAGAGTCATTGTACAGCAACAGAGGTTAGGATGTTACATCATCTGGTCAAAGGATATTTTACATCAACTTTGCAACGTCCACCATTAAGAATCTTAATAGTCACCAAATGGTCATATTATAAGACCTATAAATAGGACCAGAGAACTACAGATTAGGGACAAACAATTCTATACAGAAGAATCCATACTCCAAAACTCCATATATTCAAAGTACTCAATGTAATAAGTTAGCAGCTTCAATAAGATCATCTTCTTTTTCTCAAAATCCTCAAGAGAGGTTGTAGTTTTTAACATATTCAAAGGTTTTCCACGCTTAATTATCTTGTTGATTATTGTTTACTATTCTTGAGCGTTCGGAGTACTTTTGGTGTAAAGGCTAAGTCTGAATCCCTGAATTAGTCCATTACAAGAGGTATTTAATGTTCTGAGTGTCACCAACATCTGTTATACATGTAGATCAATACCAATAATAACATTTGATAAGCATTCCTTGCATAAAGGTAATTCATAGTATTCAAGTAAATGATTCCCAATCATTACTTGTAGATGAACCTTGTTCATGTCCTAATACTCATAAAATTTTGTTAAGTACATAATTTTCAATCATTACATGTGGTTCATAGTATATAGCATTATAGCGCAATGAAGTACACGGTTCCCAGTCATTACTTACAAGTGAACCTCTTTCATGACTTTATACTCATGAGATCCTATTAAGCGTTAAATCCCAACTTTACCCCGTAAAATGGTGATTGTAACATTAAAGTGCATTTTATTGGAATCTTAGCCAAGCTATTCAAAACCACTCGATATGTGCGTTCCTTATTCTAGCATGATAGGTAGATTAATTATGTCTTTAAACTAATATTTAAACTAATATTTTAGGGTATTATAGGTTGTTATTAGTGCATATATTCCTCTAAATATTATCAAGTAACATCTAATTTCATCTAGATACGTAAATTGGTTCCTCGAACACCAATTTTTTAGAAAATAAGATTCAGTCAATTCCAAATTGATTTCTAATTAGTGTTCCTAATTTTTAATCGTGATTTAGATTTGACTCCCAACCAAATTCTAAATTAGTCTTGGTGTTCGTATTATCTCGAACCCCCGATTCGAATAATTACTATCCTAAGGGAATACCATTAATATCCTATAAGTTATCGCTAGATACTTATTTAGATATTAATTTTTATATTAGTCTTGGTGTTATTATTATCTCTAACCCCCGATTCGAATAATTACTATCCTAAGGGCATACCATTAATATCTTATAAGTTATCGCTAGATACTTATTTAGATATTAATCTTTATTTTTATATCTCATATAAGTTAGTCATTTTTCCTATATAAGGCACCCATTCCCAACAAAATTAATTTTTTTTTAGTAATTTCTTAAAAAAAAAATAGCCCCCCCCCCCCCCCCCCCCGGAGTAGGTCCAGTCAATAAGAATTTTTCAAAATAAACAATTTAACTAATTTTGACCAAAAAATTGGGCTTTAAAAGCCAACTTTAGTGTCTGAACCGGTCTTAACCAGTCACACTTGATCTGGCTCAATGCCTGGACTAAGTTGGACCGATCTGACTTGGTGTGTTACGTGTCTAACTATAGTGCTGCTATGTATCATTACTCTATAAAGACAAATGGTGGCTATACATGCCACACATTGGCTATGCCATGTGTTGAAACACTGTGGGGACACGTATCACACACTGGCCCTACCACATATTGATACAGGACTATGTCACGTGTTAGCACATGGCCCTACCACATGTCCAAATGTTGTTGGCCCACGTCAGCGTTGACTTTGACAGATCAACTTTGACTTTTTGACAATTATCGTTGACTTTTTCCACGTCAGCATTGACTTTGTGTTAGTGGGGTCCACATGCCACGTGCCCGTGCCACATTAGTGTGTGGGGTCTACACATGATACGTTATCTACTACATAGCCTTGCCACGTCAGTTTGCACGTTACCCCAAGTTGGTTCCACTCCCTACCACGTTACTAATTTTGGACCTGGTCTATTTTGATTTGATTAAGTCTGATCTTAATCTGATTTGTTGAAATTGGATCTGGATCAGGTTATAGACTCCCGATGACATCAGGATAATTAAGAGAAATAAAAACCCTGAAGGGTGATGACGTTAGTGTGACCTAATCTGTTGTTAATACTCAATTTTTATGTCATGAACTGCCTATGTTCAGCACCAATTTCCCGTTGACAGAGGCATCTCCTGACAGAGCATAATATACCATCGTGATCGACATAGAATAGGTTTCACAACAAATATATGAACTCCTAAAACTAATCTCTAAAACTTGGATAGTTCCTAATAAGACATTCTGTCTAAGCAAGGCAAGATGTATTATTTCTGACATTTATGTAGCTTTTCTCGAGAAAAAGTTTGGTTCTGAGCACTTAGGATTGAGAACCGTCCTAAGCACTTCCACATTGAACATGTGCCCTCTTTAACCCATCTAGCTAACCTTGGTTGACTTGATTTTTTAAGTCCCCCTAATTAAGCTAATATTTTTAAATTCTAAAATTTAGTTTCCTATTTTAACTAAATTTCATATTCTATCTCTCAACAGAAGAAACAAATTAACAAAGGAAACCTCCTACTGTCCCACTGACTCATCTCCTATTCCCTCCTCTCCTAGGAAAAAAAAGGAAATGAAAAAAATCTTCTTGAAATCCTAAGTTCTTTATGCTGATTCATTGACATGAGTTTATATCTTATTCCAATTAATCTTGATTATATTAGGTTAACACATTTTTCAAACTAAACAATACTCATTAGCTCTTGTGTTCAATGTCTTCATTATATTTAGTAATTGTATTCAATGTCCTCCTTTTACCTTGAAATAAAAAAAGTAAGGACAAAAATGAAGAATTGCTTAAGGGGAAATTTCCTTCTTCATTTTTGGTATGATAGTGCGATTTCTTTTCTATATGAATAGAAACTAAATTTTTGCATTTAAAAATCTCTCCTTGATTAAGGGATTTGGAAAATCAGGTTAACTAGATGGGTTATAGAAGACACATGTTCAATGGAGAAGCGCTTAGGACGGTTCTCGGTCCTAACCGCTTAATTCTAAACTTTTTCTCATTTTTATCTTAAGATTTATCATTTCAAACATTTATGTGGTTATCTCAAATAGGTAGACTATAGATGTTAAACGTGGAAGTATTTCATTCAAAAGTTTTTCTAGGGTTTCTAAAGGAGTGGGTTATCATTTAACCATCATAATCAGAAGTTTATGGTACTTGAGAGTTGTTACCGGTTTTTAGATCGATTCCTGCCAGTTGCATCTTTAGTTACCGATCTCATAAATAAAATGTGCTCACCTTTTAAGAGAATGCTCATTATGTATTGGTCAGAGTGTTCAAATATTAACAATGAGGGCATCCAACTGTCTTACTTATCCATTCATACCAATTAATAACTTATATCAGTCATATGCATTTAACGTTACTATTTCTGGAATGTCATTTAGCTGTGACACTATTTTATATGATGGTTGAAAAATATAACAGGATTAGTCGGCCCTGAAATTATTGGATTTAAACAAATAAGAGTCGTAGATTTTAAGGGTGACAGATTTCGTTAATATGTAGTTCAGTTTCATAACTTATGATCATGTTATGTGATAATCCCTTTATTTCAGAACCCCGAAAAATTGATCCCAGGACCTCTGTTTCGCCGCTTCGACAACACAGTCGTTCTTGACATTGATCTGCTCAAATCCTAGTTCATTATATTCTCGTTTCTTTTTAGGGTGTCAAACATAGCATATAACGGACTCTGATTAACTGCATGTTTACGGAGAGCTGTTTTATTATACTTAAAACTGTGTAACATCACTGCCTCACAATTTTTTTGATTAAATGATAACCTTGCCACAAAGGAGTGTCTTAATACTTTAGTATCACATAATTTTCAACTAAATAGCCACTTATAAGGAGAAACATTCTTCACCTTGGCTATGGATCAGCTGCATTGGTACATTATTGGGGGGAACCGAGCGGAATACATTTAACCGCCGACGTTTTGCTTTATCCGGTTAAACATGGCATATAATATCAATAAGAAATAAGAAATAAACCAAGCACACATAATACAAGATTTATCGTGGTTCACTCTGAAGGGCTACGCCCACCCCCACCAAACCCATAAATTCACTATGTATCCGAGAAATTGTTACATGCTCTCAAGAGATCTCATAACACTTTGATATCTATAACCATGCAGCAAAACTCAAATAGACTTTCAAAGTATACAAGAGATCAAGAAAACTATCAAGAAATCCGAAGTTACCTAAACTTCACCGGAAACCGCTACGACCCATCTCGAATGAAACTTATACGCGAACCATCGTCTTCGAACTATTGTTGCTTTTCCCAATCGTTGATTATCTTCTTCTTGAAGCATATCTGCTATCTTCCCTTTGATTCACATCTTAGCTTAGCATCGGAGAGGCCCTTCCCTTCTCTTCATCAAACCCCCAAAAGAACTCTCCAACTTCTACAACCTTGTAAAAACTCATTTCTTTACAAAGCTTAGCCATGGAGGATACATTTCTACTAGGTTTTGGGTTAGGTCTCACTAGAACCCCTAGGTCTCTTTTATATCATAAGAGACCTAGAATACAAGACTCCTTCAAATTATGTATCTCGAGGCATTTTTTACGGTAAAAAAAAAGTTACTATAAATCTCTATTTGAATAGAGATATTTTATATTCAGACAGAGTGAAGTCTGACTCTTCTGTTCAAACAAGAAATGTGATGTTCGAACAGGAGCAAAAAAAAACTTCTCTTAATTTTTTTCTTATCTTCTTTTGAGTCGTAAAACTTAACAATCTCCACCTGAGAGGCCCACATCGGGTAAATATAGAGTCTTATACATGAATATAAGGAGATACAGACTATTAAATTGTACTGAGGCCTTTACAGATAAAAGCCCAGACCTAGCCCATACTAAGGAGTTAAGGTGGGGACAATATCGGAGTAATGGGAGCTCAGGAACCTAACATACATGAATATAAGGTCATAATTTCATCACCACTACTATTTATTATTTTTCTGTGTTTTTTCATGGTGGGTAGAAGTTTCAGGCTTCCTTTTGTTTTCCCTTTCGAATGAGGCAGGAAAGTTAGTACAAATTCTGACCATAATTAGGTTGTATTTGACTTTGAAACTCATAGCCCTATACGATAGTTATTGTTGCTAGGACCATAGTTGGTAGGACGGCCGCATCTAATCGAGAATTTCCTTTGGGACGATGGGTCCCTTAGTTTGCCCTACTTTTTTATTTTTCCCTTTTTTTGTCTGAGTTGAGTCTAGCCGTTGCACCTGGCTCATGCAGGTAATGTCGCTTATATTGTACGAGTCGTATGTGCCCTTGATCTAGAATCCTTATTACAAGGAAAGGACCTATTTGGGGATGAGTTAACGATAGAAGGGTTCTCTGCAAGACTCCAGTGTATTGTACTCCCTACCTATGGGGCCGTTATGACCACGAGGTAACCACTTCAGCTTCGCGCAATTCGAAGGATAAATCTCGCATGGACTTTATGCCATGCAGGAGGGTGCTGGGGGATTTGGCCCATGAGGTTACTATTAGTTGTTGTGCTAGGGATACCTCAGAAAGCTTTTGGCAATACCCTAGTGAGTGGAGGCCACCCACTTCCCTTGCCGAGTACGATACCGACGAGATAGGAATGGAATGTTTGGATATTGTCAACGAGTGTGCCAGGAAAAGTGGGAGTGATGAATGAATTTGGCCTGATTACCAAACTTTGGCGCCGAACTAGTACATCTGTTACTTTGGGCAGCTCAATGCTGGTATTCAATTTCCATTAAACAATTTTGTGAAGATATTTTAAAGCTCATTTGGACGAGCACCCGTTCAAATGAATGAAAATTTTTATAGGGTAATTGTAGTGGCCTAATTCCGTAAGCTCGAAATGGCTCAAAATTAGCTCTTACACCAATATTTCTGAGATAAAAACTAATATGAGATAAGAAATGACAAAGGTGATTTAGCATGAGAAACCTCTAAATGGGTAAAAAGAAAATGCGACCTCAAGTTGAGGGTTTTAGTAACAATGACTTTTATTGTTTAAGGCTAATATCTTATTACAAGTGATCTCTCCAACTAGAAATTCTTGATCTTGTAAATAAGAAGTTTGGGTGTTTCAGAATCTAGAAAATATAGTTTTCTTGGTAATTTCTCGTATATTTTTCTAATCTCTGTCTCTTCTAGAACTTTTTCTTTATATAGGCCTTGTCCACAGTTCTTTATCGTGCTAAAGCACGTTCTTCAAATAACGTGGTAAGCGGTGCTTGACTGAGTAGCTGTTGAGTTCACGAAAGACAGATGTCTTTGACTTGTTTATATTTTTCTATTGTGCTTGACCTACATTTTTCATAAGTTCATGGCGTAGGTGTCAATACTGACTTTTTATGTCACATGTAGAATATGTGAGTCTAATATGGAGGTAGTTTGAACTGGAAATAGTTTGAATTGGGTTAGATCGAGGGATAGGTCCCTACAATCGCCCCCTCGTAACTAAAGTCATGAGTGGCTTTGGTTGGGAAATATTCTATGGGTATATGGATATATGGGCTTTAGAAGTTTGAAAATGAAGTAAGCATTAATGTGGATTTAACTGTATAGAAAATATGTATATTTTTATTGGGGGATATTTGTGCATTAAATAATGATGGGAATTTTAATGTACGCTTGGAGTTTTGAGAGTTTTGTCTATTTTGAATGATGACGCCTGGGAAACGTGCCTGTACATTAAATATTAGGGTTATATAAATAGTACTTGTACCAAGGATTATGGTAAAGTGTATTGTTTGTTGCTAAATTCCCTAGAAGTCTAGATCGACAATGATGAAGACCCGAAGAATGATTTACGAAGAGAGAGTTTCTGTTGAGATGCAGAAGTTGAAGTTGAGATATTTTAGAGATGCCCACCCCCGTTCCCGTTCCACCAACGTATCTTGGTATTTTGGAAGAAGAAGCGGCTGAAGCTGAGGAAAATTTTTACTGCATGTGATGATTTTATTACGTTATCTTGATAGGCGCGCAACGTTAAAGGTGTCTCCGCATCCTTGCGGAAGACAAGGTTGATGAGACAAATGCGGGAGTTGGCGTAACTACATGGTTGTTACGCCAATGTCTTGCATAGGATTGGATTCTAAGGTTGAGCTCTTTTCATCTCCACCAACTCTCCGATGGTAGTGGTTATAGAGGAGGTGACGGTGGTAGTAGAGATGGGAAACGGAGAATCAAAGTCTGCTTCTGCACCATCATCATTTATTAACTAAGAAGACCTTCTGTTTGAAGAGTTAGTTCAGGCACGGACTTCCTCTCTTCCATAGTTTCCATTCGAAGCTCGACTCCATGTCTAGACTTCTACCAAACTCATGGGAAGGAGGATGTTCAGTGTTTTCCAATGCCTGCCTTACTTTAGAATATTCTTTGAGTGAAACATCATTGAAGTCAGATGAATTGAAGGATTTATCTTTTCGGAGTACGTGATAGACTTGTTATCTATAAAGTACCTAAAAGACTTATTATCTGCAAAGTACTTGAATGATTCGATATTTGCAAAGTACTTGTAATTTATATTCGAGCTTAATAAAATTTGTTATTCAAACTCTGTGTTGATATATAGAATAACTCTCGAAATTGAGCTATGAATAATTCAATGATTTACGAATATAGGATGAAATGTAATGTATTAGATTGAAAGTACAAAATATATTATAGTAATCGAGCTATAAAAATATGTTTATAACTTAAAAGATATGTATGAATTCATTTTCGAAGTCAATGACTTATAATTCTTTGGGGATAGAGATAATAATAGAAGTTTTAAGAATATATAAGAATTGAAAATTTGAGCTCAGGGAGGTCATTCAGAAATATTGAGTTTGAATAAAAATAAGTTCGATATGGAATAGGCCAAATTCGTTGAGGTTGATGTGGATAGATAAGTTCAAATAACTTTTCTCAAGATACTAGGGTTTTTGTTGTGATAGACAGAAAATAATTACGAATTGTGGGGGATCTGGAGTAACTTAAATAACTGTATAAATAGGGGAAATGAGATTTTAAGCAAGTGGAAGAGAATAAAAATGGTGTGGACTTGATCTGAGAGAATTTATTATGCCGTTGAGGGACGGTTGGTAATAAAGATAGCTGAAGTGTAGGTGCAAATTTTTAGCTTGTTAGACTATGATACTATCCAGTGACCGAGTGCCAATTTGAAAGTTTAGATTAGATGGGTAGGAAACTTGAGTACGGACGTCGCTTCTTTGAGGAGCTATTCCGGGAGGTGATTGTGAAGCCTTCAGCTCGAAAAGAGGCTATAAGACTATTTGCTAAAAAAGAGATCAAGTTAGAAGATGTGAAGATTGTTAGAAGCAAACTGATCAGGTATGGCTCCCCAGGACTTCAGTGATTTTTTAGGTGTAATTATATGAAAGGGAGTGAATTGTATGTGTTTAAATAACTTTCAAAATAATGTAATGAGAATAAAGTTTGAATCTGTCCTCTATTGTTGCAAATGTTGTTTGTGATTGTTGTAAAAAATGAATTTGAATATTTTTGAAATGTTGAGAGCTTTGGAAATGACGTCAGCACTTCTATAAGTTGAAGAAGCAAAAAAATAGAAAAAGCATGCAGCTTTTGATTTTGTCTCTGGTGGAATAGCAGGGAAAGTTCAATTACGTATAAGTGTTGAGTCATCATGGGTGTGGGAGGTGAGAGGGAGATTTGTAAAAGAAAGATGAAAATATATTAAAATTTAGGGCAGGGGGTAATGATGGGAAGGTGACTTCATCAAAAAGGTATAAGACGTCTGACATTGATTGTGGAATGAATACCTCGGTTCCAAAATCGAGGGCAGCTCGCGTGAGGCCCCATAACTGTCAGTAGTTAGAGAGAAAGAATATAAATAATGCTTCATCTTCTTTATTTAGACTTTTATCAACTACTAAAAACTTGAAAAGCAGTGAGAGAAGAAAGTAAAAAAATAGCAGAGAATTTCATGAAAAATTAGTTGAGAGTGATCAGCAATCAAAGTGTGAGAGAGTTGTAGAGACTAAGTCACAAAGGTGGTTATATAGCACCGTTGTGAGGAAAGGATTTAGCACTCCGTAAGATTCACATTCTGACATAGAAGGTTTGTAGATGATTTGTGATACTGTGAATGTGTTTATCTTAAAAATCCTTTTTTGTGGTATGCAAATCTAAAATTTACTATTTATAGCAATCTATAAAAATCTGTTTGATATATTTGTAAAATGAGATATGAAAGATATATGTATGTGGGTGATGTATATGTCTAAAATAATAATGGAATACTTGGACCTGCATGCAGATCGAGCATAAGAAGTTTTGTGTGTTACCTGTCTCAATTGGAGTATGGGTTGTGTCTGCCCCTTAGAAATTTTGCAAAAGAGATTATGAATATCATTGGGGGCATCTCCTGCTCAGTTGAATGGGAACATGTGGGAGGTAATAATTGCTTATGAATTTTTAAATAAGTTGTGGAAGGAGGATGAGGTTGAGAAGAGGATATTTACTGAAGATGTCTTACAGTTTTATGGTGTGAAAAACTATTCTGCAAGTGGAGGGGTATACTTTTTTACGAGTTCGACTCAACCTCTTTTCTTCAATCTAAATTTGGTAGGTTGAATGTGGAATGATAATGTGATATGGGTAAAGAATGGTTGCCTTCAGAGAAATGCTAAAGAACCAATGGAACTTCTGTGTAGAACTGTGAAGCAAAGTAAGTATAACAATGTAAAATGTATAATATTGAAATGTTGAAATTGTATGTTGCTTTGTTGGTGATAATGTGTTATTGATTGATAGGTCCTCAATCAAAGGGGACGAGGAAAGAGTCTTTATTAGATACAGTTGCTCAGGAAGGGATTGAGCTCATGGCTATTTTAAAAGAACTTGGTATTAGCAAAAATAAACGTGCTAACAGCCGGCCTGAGAAAGTTAAAAAGTCTCAAACAACGAGGGTAATGATGGGTGTTGGTTGCAACAAGAAGAGGGGAGTTGATGGATAGAGGCGAGTGGTCTAGCCCAAGGCCTCTGAATTGGACTTTGCAGATGTGCCAGAGTCCACTACGTCGAGCAAGCTAGCTAGGGCATTTTAAAAGAAGAGGATGCTAACAATATGGGCACTTTGCAGATGGCTCGACCTCTGGAACCACAGGAGGTGGTGAGATTGAAGGAGGGGCGAAAAAGAGAAGGGTTAACCGTCCTTCCCAACTGACTCGGGCAAAGCTTGAAGTTCGTAATGGTGAGGAGGAAATGTGTAAAATGGTAAGTTTGATGATTTGAGCATATGCTAAATTTTGTATGATGATTCAAGCTAACAACATGGTTAATTTTTGCTTTTGTAGGCTGCTCGTTTAATGAAAGGGATCTGCCTCGGGATGGCGGTGGAGAAAGTCGAGCTTGAGAAGGGTAAGGCTGAGCTCGAGAAAAAGTTATCTCGCTTGAAAGTTGAATTGGCTTGGGAGGGGAAGCGAGTAGACTCCTTGAAGACTTCTCAAGAGGTGGAGATCAACAATCTGATAGAGGAAGCTAGAAAGAATCTGGGGGAGGTGGTAATCCAGCGTAATAGACTTGGGTGCCACCTCCTAAAAATGGGGTACTCTAAAACTGAGGTGAATGACATTATGGCGGATACCAATGTTGAGGAGGAGGAAGATAATGAGGCAGAAGATGTCGCAGTTGGAGTCGTAGACGGGTTAAATGGTGTCTCTCCCCAAACGGTGCAAGACAAATAAGAGGATGACAATGAGCGTCCAGAGGAAAGAATCAAGAAGGTAGAGTAGAATGTTGACTCTATGATTGTGTGATTATGAAGGGTTTGAAATGTTGTAATCTAATGGGACATTGTTTGTTGGATAGACTTCTGTATGCTAAGATGTTCTTATAAACCTTGTTGTATGAACTTAAGGAAATGCGCATCAGAATAAAAGAATTAGAGAATGAGCTCGCTTAGGAGAAAGACGCTTCAGTGTCTCTCTTGTCTTCGCATGCGTAGCTACAGGTTTGAAAAGAACAAAAAATATTTGACTTGTATGCTTTATTACTTTTGAGCTACAAAGTAAAAATTAGAGTGTAGAGACAGACCAATAACTTATTAGCAGTTTAGGGGCAATAACACTCAATTGTGTATACAGAATATCAAAGTATTGAAAAAGCTAGAATATAAAGAATGTGTGCCTTGGAATTAGGAGTATATGTTATTGTTTATCAAATTGAGATCATACTTCGACCTTAAGTTTATAAGTAGTTTCACACAGTAAATGTCAAAAAATAGAAATTTCGTTAGAAATAAGATGTATGTATTGAGTGAGTATCCTGAATCGAATTTAATATATTGTATCTATGATGTGCAGGCCAAATTAGAGTCAGCTTGTTTGAGCGAAGAAGAGACACGCCAATGTAACCAAGAGTTTGCAGTACAGTTTGATAGAATGAAAGAAGCAAAGATAGGAAAGATCAATATTTGAAGGTATATTTCAAGTTTGTTGAAACAATGCAAATTGCTAATGACCTCACTCGGAAGATCGAGGAGAAGGATGTTGAAATTAGTAAGGGGTAGAAAGAGCTCACAGAGGTAATGGAAAAGGCGACAAAACTCAAAAGCTAGAATGAGGTACTGGTGGTAAAGGGTATGAAGGCTGACATGGCTCGATACTGTATACAGGCGGTAGAAATGTCAGAGAAAGAGTTATGCCATTTTGTGGCCAGTCTAAAGGACCAAATGATCAGCAATACAAATAAACAAGAGCATACTCAAGCTTATTTGCTAAGTACCAGAAGCAAACTAGAGCAATTGAAGAAGCAAATGGTTGAGAAAGATAGTGAACTGAAGAGAGCTCGGGATGACATATCTAAATCTGAAATTGCGGTTGAGCAGTTGACTATAGCTTTGTCTGCTAAAGATATAGAGTTCATGATGGTGCAAATGAAATGTGATGAGTTGAATAAGTTTATGGTGGCACAATTGAATACCGATTTGGCTTAGGACAATTTGCGCGCCAAAAATGCAAAACAGGAGAGCGCTCGATGAAGAATAAAGGTGATGCCAGGGTCTCCATTGTTCAAGGGGATGTTGTTAGCCTATCAGCGTGAATCAAAAAGCTGGAGGGAAATGTAGTTTGAACTCAAGGTCACGTGCAAAAAGGAAATAAGCTGTTAAGGGAGTGCCAAAGTGAGTTGGACGCTGCTCTTGCCAGGGAACATGAGTTAGAGCGGGTTAACAAAGGTAAGGAGATTTTGATAAAGAAAAAAGATAAACTGCTAAAGAAATCTCCTGATGAGGATGGCTTAGATAGGGAGCTTGAGGAACTTTGTACTCAGGTGGCGGAATTGAGGGTGATAAACCAGGCTAAATCAGCTAAAGCTGATGAGAAGGCAAAGGCGAATATTAAATTTATGTCCCGCGCAGATAGACAAATAGAATGGCAAGAAGCATGGTATAAGAGGTTGAAAGAATGCCTTCAAATGACCAGAGAGAATTTTTCTAAGATGGTTATGCCTGAAGTATCGCGCTCATAGATGTTAATGGCAGTGATAGCCTATTTTGTTGAAGAGATTCGAAGGCCCGAGTCAGAGAGGAATACCTTGCACTACAAAAATAAACATTTTTCATGGCTATCAAATACCCTTAAACTAACATATTGCTAGTCCCTTAGCAAAGGAAGAGAAAAGTAAACTCTTTCGTGGTTTCTTACGATTGCATTTAACATATGCAGCAAGCCTTTTAGCCTATATGTTACCCCTATAAGACGAGTTGTGTCTCGAGAGGATTTTCAGTTAATATACCCACAAAAATCTATCACAGACGTTCTGGTATTATAAACAACTAATAATTATTGCTTCTGTTATCTCTAAAAATAGATTGAATTCATCTTAAAGATATTACACTTAAACAAGTCAATTTTACTACCATCAGATTAGATCAAGTTTCAGAATTTCATCCTTTTGTGTAGTAAATTTAGTTTATGGAATCAAGGTGTTTGATAATCCTTCCAAATAACTTTAGCCTTATCTTGAGTATGGTGGAAGAAATCTAAAAGTTTGTTCGACAAGTACCATAGTTTGTTCGCTCTCTTTTATTAATATTTCATGGAAAATATATATCCACACAAGCTTTTCAAGGTAAGACGTTGCATTTAAGTTTTCATTTGCCCTTTTAATACTTGCAACTTGCCCTCCTTCGTATAGTTCTCGATTATACTCGTAGAGACTCATTTTTTTTTACTTTATTAGTCTCTTACTTTCATATTGATTCATGGCTTGCCTCGAGATTGGAAAAAATTCTTCCTCTTTCAGTTCTAAATCTTACAAGGGGCCTTGAATTGTGAATATCTTTTTTTTTTCTACGAGTATGTCAGCTTTGTGAGGGAGCCAATAACTTGTGAAAATACATACAAACCCTTAGTATGAATTTATGAGAACCGAATATTCCTAGGTAATTATCTCCCTCGTTACAGATTCTTCCTAACCTAAACTGTTGATTAATCAAAAGGTGATAGTTAGTTTTAACAAAACCTTGATAACATAACTATGTGAAATGCAATTAAAAGGGTGATTTTCTTCTGAAACACATCGAATAGGATGGTCGTACCAAAAACTTAAAAAAAATTAATGCACTAACAATTTACGGTTTAAAATAAACCATAACCTTATAATTTAATCTCAAGTGCAACTCTAGGATTCTAAGAATGTCCAAAGATCAGAATATACAAAAGATGTATCTACAATACCAGAAGGCCCTAGAATAAAACTTTTCTTGGAAAAAGCTATGAAAATCTTATTTACCACCACCTTCAAACTGAATCAGCATACATCCCCACAGTTGCCAAAAATGAAAAGAATAGGAGAAAATCTAAAAATATTTCCTGAACATGATAAGGGTTGCCACCGCAAGCGCTAAGTATAGCGTCTTCAGCCAGATGATAGTAGGTACCCCCAAACTAGATAAAACTATGGGTAGAAATAAAGATACCTATGTAGCATATTATGGGTCCCGAAGATTCATATCCTCGCTCGAACCCGTAAAGTACTCGTGAAATGGTTTAAGTCTCTGTCCATTAACCTTATTATAGTTACCAGTACGAGGGTCAAGAATTTCAATAGCTCCATGTGGGAAAAGATTTTTAACAATGAACGGCCCGGTCTAACGGGATTGCAGTTTTCTGAAAAACAAATAAAGGCACGAACAATACAATAAAACTTTTTGATCCACTTCTAATGTCTTCCACAAGATACTTTTATCATGGAATTCCTTGGTTCATTCTTTGTATATCTTTGTGGATTCATATGCATCTTTTCGGAGCTCAACCAACTCATTGAGTTGTAACTTACGGTGGGACCCAGCCGTTAAAGTGTCAAAGTTAAGCATTTTTATTGCCCAAGAATCTGTATGCTCAAGTTTGACAGGAAGATGGCATGCCTTGCCGTAAACAAGTCGGTAAGGTGACATTCCAATTGGGGTTTTATATGCAGTACGATAAGCCCAAAGTGTATGAATTAATCTTACAGACCAATCTTTACGATTTAGGTTAACCGTCTTTTGGAGAATAGTTTTGATCTCCCGATTAAAAACTTTTACTTGCCCACTCGTTTGCAGATGATAAGGTGTTGCCACTTTATGGGTTACACCATACTTTTTGACAAGGGCAGCAAAAATTTTGTTGTTAAAATATAACCCTCCATCGCTAATGATAGCCCTAGGTGTTCCAAATCGAGAAAAAATATTTTCTTTTAAAAAATTAAAAACAACTGCACTATTATTCGTTTTTGAAAGGATGGCCACAACCCATTTTAATACATAGTCCATTCCAACTAGGATGTACTCATATCCAAAAGACTTGTGAAAAGAGCCCATGAAATCAATGCCCCAAACATCACAATGTTCAATAACAAAAATAGGGTATAAGGGCATCATATTTCGTCGAGAAAGGGCACCTATTTTCAAGCATCTCTCACACGTTTTACAAAATGCATACGCACCGTGAAATAAGGTAGGCCAATAGAAACTACACTGCAAAAATATTACTGTGGTCTTCTTAGAGCTAAAGTGGCCTCCACATGCTTGGGTGTGGCAAAATGATAAAATATTGGTAAACTCAGACTGGGGAACACATCTACTAAGGATTTGGTTACTACAATACTTAAACAAATCTAGATCATCCCAAAAAAAGTACTTCACTTGACTAAAAAAATGATCTTTGTCAGGTTTAGTCCAATGATCTGGAATGGTATCCGTGGCTAAGTAATTAGCAATGTCTGTAAACCACGGTAATACAGGAACTAATTTCACAACCATAAGCTATTCATCTGGGAAGAATTGCCTAATCGGTAAGGACTTATTAACAGACTCAATCACTAAACGGGAAAGATGGCCGGCAACTACATTGTCTAATCCTTTTTTGTCTCAAATCTCGAAGTCAAACTCCTGTAAAAGTATTACCCACCGGATTAGCCGTGCCTTGGCATCTTTCTTTGACAAAAGATGTCGAAGCGCGGCTTGATCCGTGTAAACAATCACTTTAGACCCTATAAAATAAGATCTAAATTTTTCTAGCGCATAAACAATGGTCAGAAGTTCTTTCTCGGTGGTCGTGCAATTCAATTGAGCATCATTTTAATGTTTTACCGGCGTAGTAGATGACATGGGGACGTTTGTCAATCCGTTATCCCAAAACATTACCTACAGAATAATCAGAGGTATCACACATTAACTCGAATGGTTTACTCCAAACTGGTGGTCTAATAATGGGTGATGTTGTAAGCTGGGTTTTAAGCTTATCAAAAGCTATAGAACAAGGTGCATCAAACTCATAGGCCACATCTTTGGCCAAAAGACTACTTAAAGGATGAACAATCTTATTAAAATCTTGGATAAAACGATAGTAGAAACCTGCATGTCCTAAAATGGAATGGACGTCCTTGACATTTCGTGGCGGGGGGTGGTTAGAAATGACATCTATTTTGGCCTGGCCAATTTTTATTCCTTTTTCAGATATGTTATGCCTCAAAACTATACCTTTTTTCACCATAAAGTGGCATTTCTCCCAGTTTAAAATAAGGTTCTTTTCTTGGCATCTGAGTAATACTAGGGAAAGATGATAACGGCACTGGTCAAATGAATTACCAAATAAAGAGAAGTCATCCATGAAAACTTCAAGGAATCGCTCTTCCATGTCAAAAAAATGCTTAACATGCAACGCTGAAACGTCGCAGGAGCATTGCATAAGCCAAAAGGCATGCGACGGTAGGTGAATGTGTCGAAAGGACATGTAAAAGTTGTTTTCTCTTGGTCCCAGAGTAGTCATCTAAGAAGTAATAAAATTTGTTTCCAGCGAGTCACTCGAGAATCTGGTCAATGAAGGGTAAAGGGAAGTGATCTTTCATAGTGACCGAATTAAGCTTCATATAGTCTATGCAGGCTCTCCATCCAGTGGTCATTCTAGTAGGTACGAGGTCGTTATTCTCATTCTTTACAATGGTGATTCTTGGCTTTTTCAGGATAACATGTATCGGTCTAACCCAAGGACTATCAAAAATGGGATAGATGATCCCAGTATCAAGGAGTTTTAGAATATCTTTCCGAACTACTTCGGCCATTGCCGGGTTCAATCTCCGTTGTCCTTCCCTAGAATTTTTTGTATTATTTTCCAATTTGATTTTTTACATGCAAACCTGGGGACTAATTCCTTTGATGTCCTTTATACTCCAGCCAATAACTTTCGTATTTCCCTTAAGAATACGAATCAACTTCTCTTCTTGAATGTGTCCTAGGTCAGCGACAGTAATAACGGGCATAGTTTTGTCTGAACCTAGAAAGACATACTTAAGGTTAGAGGGAAGAGGTTTATGCTTGATCTTTGGTGAGGCTACAGGGGCCTTCGGAATGGGTTTCTTAACATCTAAGATTTCATGCTCACCTTCTAGCTTTGAAATTTCTAAAGAAGAATCTAATAAGGATTTCACCTCATGGATATACGAATCGTCCACACAATCTTCATCAAAGTAGGCCAAAAATGCCCCTAAAGGGTCCGAGGTACTTAACCTCTCAAAATTGTTACTCATAAGACTTTGGATCATATTGCACTCGAGTGGCTCAGAATTAGAAGGGGAATGCGATGTATTAAAGATATTTAATTCAACTGCCATATCCCGAAGGTTAATTTCATAATTCCATTGCGCCAATTGATTCCTGCATTAGCTATTGCCAAAAAGGGGTGACCAAGAATCATTGGGATCTCGTTCTCAGGGTTTGTCACTGGCTCAGTATCTAACACAACAAAGTCTACTGGATAAACAAACTGCTTAATCTAGATCAGCACATCTTCAGCTACACCCCTAGGAATCCTAATAGATCGGTCAGCTAGCTGCAGGGTCCTATTTGTGGGCTTAAGTACTCCGATATCCAATTGCTCATAGACAGAATAAGGAATGAGGTTTACGGCGGCACCTAAATCAAGTAAAGCTCTTCCTATCTTACGGGTCCCAATCGAACATGAAATAGTTGGGTATCCCGGATCCTTGTATTTGGGAAGGGATTTATGCAAAAGGACAGAACTAACATGTGCATCTAAAAGAATAGACGTATCACTCTCGCGGACATGAAAAGCCTTTTTCGGGACATGTATGCAATGTTTTAAGGTACAAAGATCTTTGAGGAATTTTACTTAATTAGGAATATGCCTTATAGCCGTAAGAATTGGAATGCTAATCACACAATGCTTAAATATCCCTAAAATCTTTTCATATGCATTGCCCTTTTTTACCAGAGTTAACCGCAGAGGAAAAGGAGCCAGCGGCTGAACATATGTTATCGTGGCTTCTTCCTCACTCACATGTTCTTCTATGGGTTTAGTTTGAATTTCCAGCTCGGGTTTCTTAGGCATTTTAACTAGATTATCAACTTTCGTACCACTCCTATAAGAAATGATGGCATTGACTCCATCACGATTGAAAGATCTAGGATGTTCAGTATTCCCTTTAAGATTTGCTTAAGTTTGAATGGGAAACATTTCTTTGCCTCTCGTGCTTATCTCTGTTACCATTTGACCTATTTGTCCCTCAAGTTTGGCAATAGACGACTGGCCTACTTGCATAAATTCCTTAAGAGTATCTTCTAAGGACGTGATTGGAGTAGGCAGATTCCTATTGTGTGAAGGAACATAAGGCACATTAAGGGGAGCTTGGTATGACGGATTTTGTTGCCACGAGAAACTAGATTGGTGCTGGTTTACTTGGTTGTGCGGTTGATAAGGGGCTCTACCAGAAGAACCTCCTTGGTAATTTCTACTTCCCTGAGAATTAGAGTTGTTAGAATTATTATTCTATCTACCATTGAAAGGTTGGCTATTGGGACGTTGATACATAACATTGGCCTGGTCTTTCCTTCCTTCTCCTAAACTAAGCACGTCAGGGCAATCTTGAACCAGATGGTCCAAACTCTCATAAACCACATAAAGTGGCATCGCCATATGGTTAACAGAAGAAGTGATAGGGTGTTTATCCCTTTTCCCGATCTCTAAGTTCTCGATTTTATTAAGAATGGTTCTAAGAGTGGCAGACTCTAAATTAGAGTCCACTTGGTGCACATTTGCACTATGACAAGGTCTTTCTACTCTCATCATTTACCATTGGTAGGTCTTATCAGCTGCATCATTTAAAAAATTCTAAGCTTCGGTGTCAGTTTTCTCATCGAATATACCCGCGCACATAGACTGAACACGAACTTTAATGTCATAATCTAGACCTTCATAGAGAGTTTGAACTATATCAATCAATTAAATTCCGTGATGTGGGAATCCTTGCTCTAAATCACTAAACCATTGTAGGTAGTCATATAATGACTCTTCTCAATTTTGTGTGAAGCTATAGATACTCTGCCGTATCTTAGCAGTTCTATGGTTAGGGATTTTTTTTTTAAATCTTTCACGAGTTGTTCAAACGTGTTTACAGAGTTCTCCTCAAGAGTGTACAACCAATCGCGTGCGTTTCCCATAAGCGAAAAAGGGAACACACGTAATTTTAGAGAATCCTCTATAATACGTTTGAAGTTTAAAATAAGCATATGATCCCTAAAGTCCCTAAGATGGTTATACGGGTTTTTAGTAGGACTATCATGAAACTTAGGGAGCATAGACAAGAATCCCAGTTTTAACTCAAAGTTTCCAACATTTCAAGGAATCACAATACACGAAGGTTTACTCACAACTGTAGGATGCATTCGATTGTGGAGAGTGATTCTCTCCGCAGTAGCAGGTTTGGGACTGTTCCTAGCAATAGCAGGTTCGAGACCATTAATCCCATCAATCCCGCTTATATTTATTTTAGCAGCATTCTTAGTCAGAGTTTGGGTTAACCCTAATTTAACATACAACTCAATCAATATATGCGATCACACTAAAAGACCAAAGAATGATGCAAGAATTCAAGAACGTTTTACTGGTCTCTTTTTTTAAGTCAAGTTATGAACCCGGTCTTAGGGTTCAATGTTTCTACTCCTGACAGAAGATCGATTCGTACTTGAGTTGCTTTTACTCACTTTGGCAATAGCTAGTGTGCTGTCTAGTCACCTAGATGCACCGATGCTGGAAGGTAGGGCAAACTGCTTAGAGTCACCTATCCACACTAGCTATGCCAGGGAACGTACGTCCTCTAGCAAACATTGCCCCTTATCAGGTTTTCCTATTGAGCGTGTTGCTCCAGGTTTGAGCGAAGCCTTTTGATTAACTATGTTTTTTTATGTCTTCTTATCTGAAAATCTTTTAAGTTGTCAGGAATGTCGATACCGAAAAGATTAAAATTCGGGTGATGAACTCCCAGAGTCCTAATGCGTGGGCTCGCACGGGTGATGAAATCCCATTTTGATTCACCATTATCTAGGCATTGTTGCAAAAAATAAACATTTAATCAATCAAACAATAGTTGAACAACGATATACCGCGACAGGAAGGGTGCGGTGAAAAGATGATTACCTATAGGGAAACTTTTTTAGGGGCACGTTTAGTTACCCTGGTAAAACCATTGGGAAGGCCCACTAATGATCATTTGCGAAGTACGAGTTAAAGCAATTTTTGGCCTGAGTTGGGGTTTCGAAGTTGTACCTACAGCAAAGTACAATTTCCTCACCTTACAAAGCGTTACTCATTAAACTTTATACAACATTTTCTCAATCCTTATAATACTAGAAATACATAAAGATTTAGACAACTAAAAGTCTTCTTGGCTTTGTCGCTTTTCTTTGATGTTGGCTTTGATGCTTTTCTTTAATCAACCTTGTCTATCTCCTTTTATAACTTGAAAAAAATAGTACTTATGTATGTCTGTGTTCATGAACCAAGTATGTAGCCGAAATACTACCCAACTGTCTAGATCAAGCAAAAGATACGTCGTTCCTACAAGAGGAATTCATAGGTAGAGCTTTTAAACAGCAGTTGTTTAACCCGACTTGTTCTTCGCAAGAACAAGTTCTATAATACTTGATGGATACAAACAAAGTTATACAAAAGAAAACTATATAACGAAGAAAATGACGAATAACAACCCCTGATCAAATAACAAATCAACACAACATTCAAACTTTAACTCACAGTTCACTCAAATAAATCAAAAACAGAAACCCATAACAAGATAACTACTGTAGTAGTATAGTATACACAGTAAATTACTGTAGGAGCAGAGTAAACACAGTAAATTACTATAGTAGCAGAGTAAACAAAATAAAAAAACTCAGAGATTGTGATACAATTTTCCAACGAAGAGAACCCAATATTCTCCAAGAGCAATACAACCCTATCACATGTAATGAATCACACACTGCCACAATTCTAGAATCAAAGAAAAAAAAATTTAAACTGAGATCATCTCGTAGATTTCAGACCGAAAAAAGTCAAATGCGCAACTCAAAACCTATATATCGTCACAAAACGAACCACAATCAGTTTAAAACATGAATCACAAGCTAAATATTATTGCAAAGCAAGCCGAAGTGCTAATCCAACCAAGCCAAATTCAAATCGACGAAGAACTAGCCAAGTTCATCTGATATATGATAACCCAAAATCAGTCAAAAAACTCAAAACTACTCAAAAACACGAATCGCAGACCAATCACCTATTTTGAGAGACTGTTTCTGATCATCTGTTTCATGGCACTAAGACGGAGTAACTTCAATCACAGACCAATCATGGACATTCAATCAGAAACCATTGATTAAATTGAGAACTTCAATCGATCTTGGACAACTGCAAATCAAAATAAAGCAAACAGCAGTAAAATCAAAGCAAACAACATCAAAATCGTAGCCCAATTTCAAAGGGAAGAGGAATCAATAACTCATGGCTTCTCCCTCAATCACCAAATTATACTTTGGTTTTTCAACAAGCGAAAATTAGATCTTATGGCAATACACAGAAAGATAGAGAATGTGCATCAAATCCAAAATCTAAAGAGCCGAATACATGGGACAGAGAGAGTAAGAGAAATTACAGAGAAAAGTGATGGAAGAACTGAAAAAGGGTGGGGTTTGCTGCGATTTTAGAGAGATAGTGAGAGTCGGTGTATTGAGGAGATCGAGACAGTCGGTTTTGTGGGAGATGGAGTCTGTGTTTTGAGAGAGTCTGTGATTCAGAGTTTTGTGGGAGTTTTTGTTTGATAGTTTAGAGATAGATAGAGAGACAGTTGAGAGAGTCTGTTTTGAGATTGAGAAAGAGCGAGAGAGAGTTGTGGGAGTTGTAACAACTTTAATTTCTTCTTCGACTATCACTCTCCTGACATTATTCTAACCTGTACAAAACAGTTAAAGCAAATACCTCAAGCGGAGCAAAACAAAGAAAACAAATCACTAATAAAAACAACAAAAAACTCGTTAAACGGAAAAATAATTTAATAATAGAAACACAATTTTTAAATCGATTGCATCCCTGGCAACGCTGCTATTTGATAATTCGTATCAAATTGGGTGTTGAAACATAGGTTAATGTTTCATCTCAGTGATGCATAGATCAAAATCATGAATTTTTATATCAAATTAGGTAATAAAGAGTAAGAAAAGGCTTTCATTAATTGGAACAAACTTACATTTAATGAAAAATAATAAAAGCTACGGGAGAAAAAAAATAAGAAGATAATTCTTCTTCTCTACCTCCATATCAAGCTCACGCATCCTTCACATGAATTCCACATATGGAGGTAATTTGAAATGGGGACAACTCAATTATAGGTGAGATCGCCGCCTCGTAACCGAAGTCACAAGTGGCTTTGGTTGAGAAAGAATCTGGGTATATGGGTATTCGGGTTGGAAGTTTGAATTTTGAAAGATGTAATAGCGTTTGTTGACTGCATGATGAATGCGTATGCCTAAGGAGGATGTTTGTGAATTGGATGTTGGTGGGAATTGATGTATGTGACGGTTAGGGTTTAAAGAGTTACGTCTTATTCAATGATAACACTTGGGAAAATGTACCTGAGCAATAATAGTAGGGTTATATAAAGGGTACCTGCACTGTGGAGTGTGACAAAGTACGCTCTAGTCTGTTTGCAAATTTCCCTGCGAGTTCTGAAGATGGTGAAAACTCGTAGGGTGACCCTTGAGGAGTGAATTGCTTCTGAAATATAGAGGTTGAAGTTGAGATTTTTTGGGGACCACTCGTTGGAGGATTCTATTCCTACTCCTGTCCTTCCGATGTATAGAGGTATGCCGGCAGACAAAACGGCTGGACCTGAGGATGATTTTTATTGTAGATAGAGATTTCACCACGTTGTCTTAACAGGCGAGCAACGTTGGGCTTGTCTCCGCATTCTTGCGGAGGGCAAGGTTGGGAAGACATATGCAGGGATAGGCGTGACTGCGGTGTAGTTGCGCTGATCTTTTGTGATACGATGGATTCTAAGGTTGGGCCCTCTTCATCTCTACTAAGTCTGGGGAGGTGGCAGTTTAAGAGGAGGCGGTGATGGTAATGGAGGAGGAAGACGAGCAGTGGAAGTCTACTTCTGCATTTCTATCACATTCTTGCACTAAGAAGTCCTCTAGTTTGAAGAATTAGAGGAGGAAGACCTTCAGTTTTCGTTTGAAGCCCGACTAGACTTTGACCAAACTCATGTGAGGGAGGCTTTTTGTTGTTTCCAATTTCTGCTTTGCATCAGGGTGAAAAATCACTGAAGCAGGACGAACTGAAGGATATGATTTGTCGGAGTGCCTGAATGACCTGTTACTTGCAAAAGTATTGAAATACTTGTTATCTGTAAAGTACCTAAAGTTGGGTGCAAGAGAAATTAGGTATCTGTAAAGTACCTGAGATCGAATACGTGAATAAATTGTTATCTATAAAAACACGTGTAATCTTTTTTGACATGAATAAAAAATTTCATCCAATTTCTTGTGTTGATATAGATATAGAATAGCTCTTTGAAATTGGGCTAAAATGTTTTGAAGAATGTATGAAATGAAATGAAATGCATGAGTACCAAAAGTACAGTTATTGTAATATTCAAACTGAGATATATGTGTGAAAGTTTATGCTGAGATGTAAGTATGCTTTGTTCTACGTGCTAGAAATGTGGGAGAGAAAAATTGTAGGAAATTCGTGGAGAAAAAATTTGATCTCATAGAGGTTGATAGAAGAATAAATCTAGAAAGAATAAGCTCGACCTGGACAGTTATGAAATGACTGAGTTCGAGGAAAGGGAGAAGTTCAAATATTTTTTCTCAAGATTCTGGGTTTTCTATTACGTGATAAAAGGTCAATATCACGTTATGAGGGGAAAGTGTAGTAAAAATGTATAAATAAGGATAGAATGATTTTTGAGTATGGAGAAGAGATAAGGATGGTGTGGACTCGATCTCAGAGAATACGTCATGCTGCTGAAGGACGATTGGCTATAATGATCGCTGAAGTACGGGAGAGGATTTTTAGAATGTTTGGTTATGATGTTGAGTTACCAGTGAAGGAGTGTCAGCTCGAAGGATTAGATGTCAGGGGTAGGGAACTTGAGTATGCCCATTATTTCTATGAGGAATGTTTTCGTGAACTGGTGAGGGATCCTGGAGATCGAGAAGAGGTGGTTAGATTAATTGTTGAGGTGAAGATCAAATTTTTGGATATGAGGACTGTTGTAGGTGAATTGGTTTGATGTGGCTCCCCAAGTGATCGAGGCTGCTTTTGATGCATTTATATGTGAGGTTCATGGAATGGATATAAAATTGGGGTGATAGAATAGGATTGTGTTGTGTTTGAATAAATTTGAAAGAAATTATTGAATAGTTCCTTTAATCATTTGAATGTTGCTTGTTACTTTTGCGTAAAAATGAATTTAAAAATATTTGAAACTCTGGTATGGTAGCTTTGGAAATGACATCATTGTTGTTATAAGAGTAGAAGAAGAAGTACGTACAAAAAAGTAGGGAGGTTTTGAATTTGTCTCTTATGAGATGTTGTAAAAAATTGATTGCGTGTAAAGAGTGAGTCAATATGAGTGGGGCGAGGTCAGAGGGTGATTTGGAAAAAAAGAAAAACAAATAGATTAAAATATAAGGGGATAGGTAATGATGAGAAAACATTTATGCCAAAAAAGTGTAAGATGTCCGACATGGATATTGAACGGGACGCCTTGGTTCCAAAACTGAGGACTGCTCGTGCGAGGCTCAATAACTGCCAGCAGTTAGAGAGAGAAAATATAAATACCGCTTCATCTTCGTCAATCAAACATTTTTCAACATCTAAAAACTTGAAGAACGGTGAGAGAGGAAGGAAAAATAAAAGCA
The DNA here is from genome assembly GCA_014058105.1 of Kingdonia uniflora. Lineage (NCBI taxonomy): Eukaryota > Viridiplantae > Streptophyta > Magnoliopsida > Ranunculales > Circaeasteraceae > Kingdonia > Kingdonia uniflora. The sequence continues at coordinate 954,224 of JACGCM010000973.1, read as the reverse complement.
AAAACAGTACAGAAACTTGTGTAAATTCTAGCAAGAGGGATCATCAGTCAAAGTGTGAGAGAGTTGTTGAATCTGAGTCGCGAAGGTGGTTGTACAACAACGTGGTTAGGGAAGGATACGGCGCTGCCTCAGATTCATATTTCAATGTAGGAGGTTGGTAGATATATGTAAGATGTGTATGTGTTTTTTAAAAATTGATTGTATTGTTCGGAAAGTGATAAATTACTATTTCTAGTAATCTAAAAAAATCAGATGTTATAAGAGATATGAAAAATATTTGAATATTGTTGACGTATATAAATAAAAGATAACAATAGATACCTGGACCTGTGTATAGGTCAATCGTGAGGAGCATTGTGTAGGATAAAAATTCTTACTTGTAGTTAAGATGAGGAACTCCCCTGTAAGTGAGGTATAGACCTCTGGTAGGACGACTGAGTATGAGATTGAAGCATCTGGAGGTGAGGAAGAAGTAGGTGTTGATCAATTTCTAAATTTCCCCAGAAGATTGGTATTCTACCCTCCTCGCTCGGATGCATTTAGAGAGTTCTATAAAGCCAAGGCTGCTATAGGAGGTAGATGGGGGAACTGTATTGAGTATGCCGGTAGGCAATTTAGGGGATGTACCATAGCAACAGGAGAATAATACTTTTATTTGCTGGCTGATTTAGGGAAGAAGAAGATAGATAGGGGTTTAGATGAATCAATCTCTTTTGAGTACTTTGATGGGAATGTTCGGAGCAAACTCTCAGAGGTTTTTCTGTGTTACCTGTCTCAGTTGGAGTATGGGTTGAGGTTTCCCCTTAATAATCTGGCGAAATGGATTATGAATCTTATCAGTACATGTTCTGTTCAAATGAATGGGAACATGTGGGAGGTGATAATTGATTGTGAAGCTTTGAACTCACGGTGGTAAGGACATGGAGAAGGAGGAGGATATCCCTGAGGATGTATTGCAGTTTTACGGTGTAAATTTTTTTTGCCCAAGTGGAGGGGTTTTTTTTTGCACAAAGGCAACTCGAGTTCGCTTCTTCGATCTGAACTCAGCAGGCCGACCTTGGAATGATAGCGTGATATGGGTGAAAGGTGACTACCTTCAGAGAGATGATGAAGAAACCATGGAACTTTTGTTTAGAACTATAAAACAACGTAAGTAGAATAATGCATAATGTATAAGATTGATAGTTAAAGTTATAAGATGTTTACTTATGTTGATGTCTTGTGTACGATAGGTCCCAAATCACAGGTGGAGAGGATAGAGTTGTTGTTGGATAAAGTCGCTCTAGAGAAAAGTGAGCTCGAAGCTATAATAGAAGATTTTGGTATCAGCAGGAAGAAACGTGTTGACATCCGAGTTGAAATGGTTTTAAAATCCCAGTCGACAAGGCTAATGGTGAGTGCGGATAGCAGCAAAAAGAAAGGGACTGGTGGGGAAAGTAAAGCGAGCTTGCCGATGACCTCTGGAATGGACAAGGGATTACCCGAGTCCATTTCGTCGAGCAAGTTAGCTCGAATGTTCCCCAAAAGGCAACAGCTGAAGCGTCCTGCGGCTGTTGGGTCATCGGGAAGCAGTGCTGCCACCGAGAAGGTGAAGAAGAGAGGGGTTGAGCCTTCTAAAGTATCTGATAGAAAGGTCGCTGAGAATCGACCTGATATGGAGGACGGATGGAAAGTGGTGGAAGAGAAGGCCAGGTTGGCAGCTCTCCGCGGAGAAGAGAAGTTGAGCAAAATGTTAGACTCATATGCTTGATTATGTATTTGTGATAGATTTTGTACTATGATATGAGCTAATCAATAAGGTCAATTTATTATTTTGAAGGCTGTTCGATTGATGAAGGGAATCTGTCTGGGGGTTGAGGAGGAAAAAATGTTGAGCTCGAATGGAATTTAGCTTAGTTAAAAAATGATCTGAGCAAAGAGGGGAAACGGCTGGAGGCGCTAAAGGCTTCCCAAGTTGTTGAGGCTAACAGGCTGTAAGTGGAGGCAATAGTGGATTTGGAGGAGGTTGGAACGAAGCTTGACAGGCTTGGGCGTCACCTTACGTCCAAAGGATGCGCGGAAGAGGAGTGGATGCCATTAAAGCAGACACCTAGGTGGAGGAAGAGGATGAGGAGTTTGAAGATGATGTCGTTAGGGTGATTGATGGGTTGGATAGTGTATCTCCTCAGATGACGAGGAATAACTAAGAGGATGACAACAAGCGCTCAAAGACTGAAATTGAGAAGGTAGGATAGTATGATTGTACTGTGATTATATGGATATGTGGGATGTTTGTAACTGGTTCGACATATATTTGATAGAATTTTGTAGGCTAAGTTACTTTCTGTAAACCTTGCAGTAGGAACTTAAGGACATACGCCTCAGAATACAAAAGTTATAGGTTGAGCTTGCCAAGGAGAGGGAGACTTTAGCGTCTCTGTTGTCTTTGCAAACAGAGCTGAAGGCTAGAATAGAGCAATAATTTTGATTCGCATGCTGCATTAGTATAGAACTAAAAGCAATGAATAGAATGTAGAGAGAAATCATCAACTCGTTACCATTTTAGGGGTAAAACGTCATTGGAATGGTGCTAGACATAAAAGATATTAGATTTTTAGAATACTCAAGTATAGGGAATGCGTACCTTAGACTTGTGAATATATACTATGGATTATCCACCCGAGATTATACTTCGACCTTAAGTTCAGAAGTAGTTGTACATAGTGGATGTTAAAAAAAAATTGATATCTTGTTAGATTTGAGGAATGTATTGTTGGATGTTCAAAATTGAACTGATATAATATATATGTAATGTGCAGGTCAAATTGGAGTCAGTTCGCTTTCGCGAAGATGAAGCTCTCCAATGTAACCAGAAATTTGCAAAAGAGTTTGATAGGATGAGAGAGGCGAATGCAGATCGAGAAGATCAACACGTGAAGGTGCATTTCAAATACGTTGAGGTAACACAGACAGTTGTCAACCTATCTTGGCAGATCGATGAAAAGGATGCCGAAATAGAGAAAGGACGAAAGGAGATCGAGAAATTAATAGAACGTGCAGCGAAACTCAAAAAACAGAATGATGCATTATTGGCAAAGAGTAAGGAAGCAGACATGGCCTGTTACCGTATGCAGGCTTTAGAAAGATCAGAGGATGATCTAAATCGATTGGTGGCTAGTTTGAGAAGGGACCTAGCGAGGAAAATACATGATCAGGAGAAAATTCAATATGATTTGGCGAATAGCAAGAACGAGTTGGGGCGATATAAGAAGAAATTACTCGATAAAGATAACGATGTAAAGAGTGCTTGAGATGATCTAACTATGTCTGAATTGGCAGTCGAGCAATTAACAACAGCTTTTTCTATGAAGGATATGGAATTGTGGTCAGTTCAGCGGAGATGCAATGAGTTGAATGAGAAGGTGGCATACCTGAAGGCCGAATTGGGTCAGGTCAACTTGCGTGCCAGGAATGCTGAAGCTGAAAAACGCATGAAGGGGAAGAAAAATGATGGCAGAAACTCTCTTGTTCAAAGCGATGTTGTTAGCATATCGGCTCGAATAAGGAGGCTAGAGGGGGATGTCTCTCGGATTCAAGGGAATGCGCACAAGGGGGTGGAGCAATTACGGGTGTGTGATGGTAAACTGGACGTTCTTCTTACCAAAGAGAGAGAGAGAGTTAGAGATTATTATCAGATCGAAGGTGATCATGATAAGAGGCAAAGAAGAATTATTAAATAAATTTCCCGATACGAATGAACTAAAGAAGGAGATCGAGACACTTCGTGCTCAAGTCGTTGAATTGAAGGTGATTAGTCAAGCTGAGTCAGCAAAAGCTAATAAAAAGTCTGTAGAGAACATAGCCTTTACAGATTGGGTAGACAGAGAACTAGAGAGTCACAAAGCTAGGTATAAAAGGTTAGCAGATCGCCTTCAGAGGGTAAAGACGTCTTGGTCTCACTTAGTTGTAACTCAAGCCTTACATTCAGACTTATTGAGATCTGTGATTGCTTATTTTGTAGAAGAGGTTAAAAGAATCGAGTTAGAGTAAAATACCTTGTTTGACTATATATCAGGAAGGAGATGTATCTGTATGGTTGGCATAGATCAAGAAGATTGTTCTAGCTCTATAGGAATGGATCTAGGCCCTCGAACTGTAGAATTGAAAGAGGAGGGCAGGACTGTTGTCATTGTTCAAGCTCAAGAATTTATGGCTAGTCGACCTCCTGTCGTGGGGGTAAGTGAAGTTGTCATCCCACAACAAAAAAATGCCATTGTAGTGGTTGTATATAAACCTGAAAAAGAAATAATATGTGATGTAGACATGTGAGAGATGAAAGCTAGTTTTACCTTTGCTTTATCTTATATCATGTTAAGCTCTTCGATTAAAAACTAGCATTACCTTTGTTTTAATCTAGGAGTTGAATAGATGTAGTTGACACAAGCGTAACCTTGATCAAACCGATAGAATGTCGCAGATATAGTAAAAGAGTTGAAAGCTAGTATGACCTTTGCTTTATCTTATGTCTGGTAGAGTCCTTTGATTAAAAACAAGTTTTACCTTGTTCTAACCGTGAGAGATTGGGTAGAGTCAGCTAAACCAAGTGTATTCTTGATTTAACTGGTATGATGTCGTAGACATATTAAAAGAGATGAAAGTTAGTATTACCTTTGCTTTATCTTATGTCTGGTTGAGTCCATTGATTGAAAACAAGTGCTACCATGCTCTAATCGCAGGAGATTTGGTAGAGTCAGCCAGACCAAGTATATTCTTGATTTAACTGATATGATGTCTCAGACATATTGAAAGAGATGAAAGCTAGTATTACCTTTGTTTTATCTTATATCTGGTAGAGCCCATTGATTGAAAACATGTACTACCTTGCTCTAATTGTAGGAGATTTAGTAGAATCAGCCAAACCAAGTGTATTCTTGATTTAACTGATATGATATCGATTGAAAGCTAGTATTATCTATGCTTTAATCTATGTATTGTCCACAAAGTAGAAAGATGTATGAAGGAAACTTGTAAGCTTCATTGATTTTAGAAAAAGGATGTACATTGGATAGAGATATAAATCTCACTTCTGGAATGAAAAAAGAGAAACTGAAATGGCGTAGTGATGGACCTAACGATAATATCACTTTAGTCGCCTAGTATTCTAAGGACTTGAGATGTGGACGCCCTCTTCTGTCATGAGGTAATATGATCCCAGGCCTGAGAGACCTGTAATAAGGAATGAACCCTCCCAATTGTCTGCTAGTTTTCCAGCATGAGACTCTTTGCGGTGTTGAGGCATTTCTCTGTGTACGAGATCATCGATTTGAAAAGTACGGCTTCTAACTCGTTTTTCGTACAAACTGGCTAACATATGGTGATATCAACATTGGTTAGCGATGGCGCGTTCTCTGGTTTCATTGATCCAATTGAGGTTGTAGGTCAATTCAAACTCATTTTCCTTATCAGTTAGCTCGTGATCATTAACTAGATGATGGTATTCAGAAGAAGTGATGGCCTCAGTGCCATAGGCAAGGAGGAATGGAGTGCAGCCGGTTGATTGTCGTAGAGTAGTATGATATGCTTATAAATCATGAGGAAGTTCTTAAACCTAATTCCAATTTTTTCTTAGAGTGTAGCCTTTTCTTGAGCCCATCGACGATGGTTTTGTTGGTGATTTTGGCTTGGCCATGGCCTTGAGGGTAGTAGGGATTAGATGGTGAGTGAATGATGTTGTATTAGTTGAGGAAATCTATGACCTTTTCTCCAACAAATTAGGGCCCAATATTGATACAAATTAGGTAGGGGCATCCAAACCGAGTGATGATGTATTCCCAGATAAAAGAGAAGACCTCTTCCTCTCTGGTTTAACAGAGTAAAATTGCTTCTACCTATTTTGTAAAATAATCGGTAGTTACGACGAAGTAGTGGCAGTTACTTGGAGAGTTAGGAAATTCGGCGACCATATCGAGTGCCCATCTTTTGAATGGCCTAAACATCCTGCTTGCATGGAATTCGAGCGCAAGGGCGGGTATCATCTTTCCATGTCGTTGACATGCATCATATTTGCGTGAGTATTCTTTTGCCTACTTGCGCATGCCGGGCCAGAATACTTCTTGTGTTATGGCTCTGTTTGCTAGTAATTAACCTGTGATATGAGAGCCACAAGTTCCTTCATGTAAATCGCAGAACATCTCATCTACTTTTTGCTTGAAGAGGTACTTAAGGTAAGGCCTTGTGACTGATCGGTGGTACAAGGTACCGTTTTGATTGGTGCAGTGCTTCGAGTTGTCTATCAGCTGTCGACGCTCATTTGGATCTGTTGGAAGTGGTCCTTCATATTTGTTGTCGACACCGAGATAAAGTAGTAAAGGCTTTTCCAATCGTCGTCTCTCCATTTATCGCCCTTAGTGTTGATCGTACATACAAAAATACGATCAATGCATGGGGTTTAAATCACTTTGATCAAGAAATATCAAGCTTCTGTGCCCAAAACCCCGGCTAGATATGCCAAGGAATCGGCGTGTCTATTTTTGTCTCGAGAAAGATAATCGAGAGTTGCTTGCGCAAACATGCTCATCCTATCTGTGACGAGGGCTGCATATTCGATCATCTTGCCATTTTTCTTCTATTGCTTAGAGTAATGGTGGACGATGAGTAGTGAATCTGTGTAAACGAAGAGATCGGAGACGGCAAGCTCGGGGGTGATATCGAGTCCATGAATGAGAGCTTCGTACTCGGTGACATTCTTTAAGGCCTCAAAATCCAGGCGGATTGATTTCACAATTTTTTTTGTTAGAATGGGTAATCAGTACGATTCCAATTCCTGACCCTGGGGGTCGTGCTGATCCATCTGTATGAGGTCTTCACCCCTTCCTTGTAATCTATTCAGCTCGTTCCTCAAATACTTTTGGAGGTGAATCCTCTGTAGTTTCCTCTTAAAGGTCAGGATCGTGCTCTTCCCACTCGGGATCTTCCACTGGAAAATCCATGAGGAAATCGGCCACGGCTTGCCCTTTTTTGGAATGACGTTGTTCGAACTTGATATCATGTTCTCCCAAACTGACTGACCATTGTTGTACTCTTCTTGATTTTTCCTTCTTTGATTAAACTTCCCGAAAGGGGTAGTTCATCATGACTTTGACTAAATGAGCTTGGAAGTAGTGCTTGAGCTTCTGCGAAGTATAAGTAAGAGTGAGAAGAAGCTTCTCGATTTTAGAGTACCTCGTTTATGCTAGAGTGAGGGTTTTGCTGATGAGGTTGACTGACTTCTTGATTTTCCCTTCAAGTCGAATGAGAACCGAGCTGAGTCAAGTATCCACAACTGCGAGGTAGATAATCAGTTCCTCATTATCTATTAGGGGGTTCATGATGGGAGACTTCCCCCGATAGGCTTTAAGATCATGAAAAGCTGCCTCGCATTCTGATGTCCATTGGACATCTGCATTTGGTTAAACTTTTCCTCCTATGGTACAACCGCGGAGTAATAGGAACAGCCAATGACAGCAGTCTAAAGATTTTAAAACAAAATGGTTAATTACGGCAATCTTCCTGGCAAGTTTTTGAACGTCTTTTGTTGATTATGGAGATGGCAAAGAGAGCCCGAATATGATCTGGATCGGCCCCAATCCCCTTCTTGCTGATGAGGTGGCCAAGGAAATGACTTGAATGTACTCCGAATTGATACTTATCATGATTGAGATCTAAAATGTGATTAATGGACTGTAAGCTCTTGTACATAAGATCGTCAATGTAGAATTCCACGAATTTCCTGAGATGTGCTTTGAATATATTAGTCATCAATCGTTGATAAGTTGCACCTGCGTTCTAGAGTCTGAATGGCTTGACTTTGTAGCAATAAAGTCCCCTTTCAGTGATGAAAGTGATATTTTTTTAATCTTCATCCAAGAGTAGAATCTGATTGTATCCTAAAGTAGCATCCATCATAGATAAGAGTTCATGACCTATTGTGGAATCATGGATCTGATAAATGTTGGGAAGAGGAAAATTATCCTTTAGAGTATGTTTGTTGGGATCGGTAAAATCTACACAAACGTAGACTTTTCCATTCTTTTTTAAGACAGCGAAGATGTTAGATATCCAGTCTGGATACTTGGCTTCCCGAATGAGCCCCACTTTGATCAATTTCTCGATCTCCATGTTAACTTCATCTCGAATTTATTGTGATAGGCATCGCTGTTTCTATTTAACTGTGGTAACGTTGATGTTGATTGCCAATTTGTGACATGCCTTGGTCGGATCGACCCCAAGCATCTCTTAGAAAGGCCACGCTAAAATGTCTCTATTTTGTCGTAAGAACTGATTAAGGGTGTCCTTCTCGTGTTGAACCAGCTTAGTACCAATAAAAATACTTTTGTCTGGTCCATCAATGTTAATGTATTTAGTGGGCTCCTTCGTAGATGGCTGATCATCTGGGCGATCAGCTTGCTATAATTGATAGGTAACAAATTGGTTAGAGGTATCTAAAATTGTAGAGACAGCTTTTTTACAAGCTCGAGAAAGCTTTTGTCTACCCCTTTTTTCATTAATACTATTGTCGTATTTAAAGCGGAGTAGTTGATGATAGATGGAAGCGATTGCTTCCATATTATGAATCCAGCAAAGTCCCATAATCCGGAGATAACGAGATTTGGCATTGATCACATAGAAAATGACGTCGATGGTGGCTGGTCCAGCGGTAATAGGTAAGGTGATCTTCCCTACTCGCTCCTCCTTAGAACCATTAAATCCGCTGATATTTGTGCCGCTCTGAATAACTTGATCGGCCAATCCCATTTGGTCGATAATGCTCTGAAAGTGGATCTCAATACCGCTGCCAGTATCGATCATTATTGTGTGCATGACAAATTTTTTCATCTTGAGCATTATGACTAACGCATCAAGATGTGGAAATTTGACATGGCTGGTATCGCAATCTTTGAATGATATTTCGAGTTGGTGATTGCTCGACTCAGGTAGAACTTTGGCTTCTTTATCTTGAAGTGTGAGATCACAACATTTTGACAATCACCTGCGTTTGAATCTATTAGAGTCGGTGATCTAATTAATCTCAATCATGTCGCTATGGTGTATATGGTAAAGATGCTTCTCCTTAGCTTGATCTTCGACCTGGATAATTACAAGCTATTTTTTATAGCTGCCATCCTTGTATGATTCCAGGCCGACAATATATTTGAGCATCCGTCCCACCTTGAAAATGTAATCGAACAACCTTTGTAAAGCGTAGCAATTATCAGCAGAATGATGTTTTACCTTATGGTGCATGCAGTACAGTCGGCTCTCAATTGGCTCCAATGGTTGGGAGAGACGGTACAGCTTATCTTTTGTGAGAATTGGAAAAATTGCAAAGATTTAAATATTCATCTTTGGGAAGATAGGTTTGACTTGAGGCCCGCCTATCTAAGGGTTGCCAGTGTATCCCTTGGCGCACTTCTGGTCACCCTAGTTCTTCTTAGGTTCTATGTTCCGATCTGTAGAGGGACCTTTTGTGGTAAGGATGGATTTAGCAGATTTATAATTTTTGGACATCATCCCTTCTAGGTCGATGTAACCATTGACCTTGGTGATCATATCCTCCAAGGTCGCAGGTTTGTTGGGAAAGAGGTACTCTTTAGCTTTGCAGTTCAGTTGGAGTGCATTAGTGAAGGCAGTAACAACAGTCTTCTGGTCAAAATTATCCACTTTACGTGCGAGTTCCAAGAACTTCTTTGCAAATGCTTCAAGATTTTCTCCGTTGGATTGTTTGAGACTAATAAGAGAATACAGATTTTCTTCTTTGTCTCTGTTGTGAGCATATGTCTTGATGAATTGTTTATGTAGTTGGTCGAATGTGCATATGGAGTCTTCAGGTAGAGAACGAAACAATGAGAGTGGTTCCTCCTGCAGACTTGTGTTGAACAGATAGTAGTGAATGTGGTGGAGATTAGAGTGCAACCCCAATGAATCACGGTATTACTGAATGTGCTCCTTGGGATCGGTACCCTTGAATTTGCAAATTTTTAGAGTATGGAAACCTTTCGAAATATCCTTATCGAATAATTCTTTGGCAAATGGACTTCTTTGTAACTAGGTAAGATCGTCGGTTGTGCCCAGGACTTGTGCTCCGATCAACTTCTTAATCCCCTGGTCCATATGTTCTTGTATGACGTAGTGATGGATCGGTTGAGCGGCTTGACGAGGAAGTTGCAGATTATGAGTATCGGTAACTTCACTCAAACGATCTCGCACTGGAACTCGAGGTGGAGATCTCTATTCTTCCTCTTGACGGATAGAACATCGGCAACCTCAGCTAATTTTAGATTGAATCTCCCCTCCCAAATGAATGGAAGGTTATGGTTCATTCTGAATAGGTCTGGAAATAGCCTTGCTGGTGGCTCCTTGAGGTCCCAATCTTTCTCGCGCAGAAATCTGAGAGGTTTTTGGCAACTGATCACGATCTAGTGATGGAAAAGCCTGCTAATTATTCTGCAGAGCTTGAAAGGCAGTCTGCATTGTTATCATTTGATCTTCTTGTCGTTTGGGCGCTGTCAATTGAGTTTATCGTTCGGCGTCGAGCTCTTTCTCACAGAGCTCTCGATCGTGAGTTAATTATTGTTCAAGCTCGTTGTACTTCTCTATTTCAGTGTTAAGATTCGCTCGGACCTTTGAAAGTTGTTCCGGCTCAATTAAGAGATTGAGCTAGACTCCGGGAGTTGTTTACCTGGAGTTGACCATGATTGAATTTCTATAGTAGAGTGATTGAATGTCTTAGGATACCGTAGAAAGAATTTCTTTCCCATAGATGGGGACAAATATAATGGCCTAATTCCGTAAGCTCGACGTGGCCTGGAATTAGTCCTTATACCAATATACCTGTGATTGCGATCTAATAAACAAGATATGACACAGTTATTGAGCCTGGAAAACCTATGAATAAGTTAAAAAACTACGACCTTGTGTTGAGGGTTTTATAATAGTAACTTTTATTGCTTGAGGCTGACGATATCTTATTACAAGTTATCTCTAGACTTAGAAATATTTGACCTTGTGAATAAAAAGTCTTGAGTGTTTGAGAATCTCAGAAGATATAGTCTTCTTTGTGACTTCTCGTATCTCTTTTTGGTCCATGTCTCTTTTGGAACTTTTCCTTTATATAGGCCCCTTTCGTAGCTCTTTATCGTCCGGGAGCACATTCTCTGAGCAATGTGGTTAGTGGATGTTGACTGAGTAGCTGTTGAGTTCGTGGGAGACAAGTGGTTTTGACTTGTTCAGGTTTTTTAGTTTAAGCTCGACCCACGTTTTTCATCAGCCCGTAGAGTATGTGGCAATGTTGGCTGGGGAAGTCACGTGGAGGATACGTGAGCCTGATATAGAGGTAATTCAAACTGGGGATAGCTCAATTTTAGGTGAGATCGAGGGATTGGCCCCTACAGGCTTGGCCATTGCCTTGAGGGTAGTAGTGATTGGATGGTGAGTGGATTATATTGTAGTTATTGATAAAAGCTACGACTTTTTCTCCAACAAATTGTGGCCTATTATCGATACGAATTAGGTGGTGTTTAAAATACCTCGTTTATGCTAAAGTGAGGGTTTTATTGATGAAGTATACTGGCTTCTCAATTTTTCCTTCAAGTTAAATGAGAACTGAGTTAATAGAAGTATCTATAACTGCTAGGTTGATAATCAATTTTTCATTACCTACTAGGGTATTCATTATGGTAGACTTCCCCAAATAGGTTTTGAGATCCTAAAAAGCTATCTCACATTTTAATGTCCATTGGATCTCTGCATTTGGCTAAATTTTTCCTCGCTTGGTATAATCGCAGAGTAGTAGGAATAGCCAACGACAGGGATCTGAAGATTTTGAAATGAATCGGTTGATAAAGGCAATCTTGCCGACATGTTTTTTTATGTCTTTCGTCACCTTTGGAGATGGCATGTTAAGGAGAGCCCGAATTTGATCTAGATCGGCCTCAATCCCTTTCTTATTGATGAGATGGCCGAGGAATTGGCCTGAATATACTCCGAATTGACACATATCAGGATTGAGTTGCATCCTATAAGATCTAAGAATGTTGAATATAGTGTTAAGATTTGTAATGTGATTGACTGACTGTATGCTCTTGCATAAGAGATCATCAATGTAGACTTCCACGATTTTCCCAAGATGTACTTTGAACATAGTAGTCATCAACCAGGAAAACTTTAAGACATTAGAATAAAGCGGTTTTTGGCAATCTTTTTACAAACATTGAGAATCTTAAGGACAAGGTCATAGTACTTGGACATCAGTTACAAGATCGGTGGGCTTCTAGCATTGCTGAGGATTTGCAAGAAGCCAAGATTGAGTGCAATTCATTATTGTAGCAGGAAGAGATATATTTAAAGTAAAAATCGAGTATCAAATGGCTATTGGATGGTGTCTCAAATTCTTATTTTTTTCACAAGGTAACTACCATCAATAGGAAATTAGTTGAACTTAATAATTTCTCACTCCCAAATGGTACTACTAATTTAGATCTGGTTATCATTCATGAAGCTGTTATATCCTACTACTCTGAGCATTTAACCTCGTCTCCAATGACATATGATGCAAAGTAATTATAGGTTATACCTCAGTTGGTTACATATGAATACAATAACATGTTGCTGGCTATTCCTACTCTGGATGAAGTCAATACTAGTCTTAAAAGTATTCTACTTATAGCACTCTAGGAGCAGATGGATTCTCATCTTCTTTCTTCCTTTTTTACTTGGACTTGATCAAACTAGATGTGCATTCGGTTGTGAGCAAATTTTTCTTAGAGGCTGCTTTCCCTAATTCTTATACAACTTCTTTCTACACTATGTTTCCTAAGGTAGACTCTCCTCGTGGATTTGGGGACTACATACCAATAAGTTTGTGTAATACGGCGTACAAGATCTTCTCAAAGATTATTGCTCGCAGGTTAAGCTCTATTTTTCCCAAATTAATTTATGAAAATCAAGGAGCTTATGTTCATGGTGGAGATATCAGTAAAAGCATTTGTCTTGTGCAAGAATTGGTTGGAGATATTAAGAGGGAAAGTTAGGGGTCATAACATTATTCTCAAAGTAGATATGGCTAAGGCGCATGATAGACTAGATTGGGCATTTCTAAAGCATGTTCTGAAGCAGTTTGGTTTCGATGATAAGTGAATTGCTATTATATCTCAATATGTAAAGACTCCTCATTTTTTTTTCTACATGGTGTGTTTAAAGGCTATTTCAAATCTTTCAAATGATTACGGTAAGGTAACCTTCTTTCTCCTCTCCTTTTTATTTTGGCTGCAAAAGTATTATCCAGAGGTTTATCTCATTGTTTTCAATATGGTAAAATTGGATACTTAAAGTCTAGCAGGGGCGCTATACCATTAACTCATTTGCTATACGCAGATGATTTTGTGGTGCTTTTAAATGGGTCACAAAATTCTATGAAGGGCCTTGCAACTTTTCTGGAAAAATATGAGAAATGTTATGGACAACTGGTAAATTCTGGCAAAAGTGGAGTTTATATACATGATAAAGTACCTGTGGCTAGAAAACACATCATCCAAAGTGCAACTGGTTTCACTCTCAAGCAGTTTCTTTTAATCAATCTTGGAACCCCCATCAACTATAATAGGCTTAAAGCTTCTCATTTTGATACTTTGGTGAACAAAATCCAAAAGAGAATAGATGGGTGTAAGGGGAGGTTACTTTCTAATGGCGGAAAAATGGTACTCATTGCTCATGTGCTTAATTCTATCCCTATACACCTTTTATCTTCTCTTCAGGTTCCTAAGTCTGCGATAAGCACTTTAGTGAGAATTTTTTCTTCATTTTTGTGGGGTACATTTGAGGGTAGACCTAAGAAGAAGTGGGTTTCCTAGTCTCAGATTTGCAGGCTTAAATCTGAGGGTGGATTGGGTTTTAGAAGTTTGGAAGCCATCAATACAAGCATTTTACTAAAGAAAGTCTAGTCAATGTTACATAAAGAATCTTTATGGCCCAAATACATGAAGAGAAAATATTTTATTGGAAATTTCCCTATGGCTGCACCTAGTTTTGCCTCTAAACTCTGGAAGGAGACGGTTAAACATTTTGAGACTGTTCAATCAAATACTGCTTGGATAGTGGGACAAGGAAACATTGACTTTTGGCATGATAACTAGTTGGGCAATGGATGCATTAGTAATATTTTGGATATAGAAACTGATCGGAGGATACTCATTAAGGATGTGATTACTGTAGATGGTACATGACAGTGGTACAAGCTGAGAAATGATATTCCATTCAGTATGAAAAGATCTATATCTCAACAGTTTTCTTTATCTGAGGAGGCAGATAATGTTGTATGGGTACCTTCTATTTACGGTAGGTTCACTATAATAACTACTTGGAACTTGGTCAGATCTCTGTCAATTCCCATTGGTCAAATGGACTGGATGTGGCATAAGGTAATACCTGCTAAGGTACAATTTTTCAATTGGATGTTGTTACAAGGTTTGGTTCTTTGGAAGCTGTGGTTCAGAGATGTTATATTCAGTTTCTATCTCGATGTTGTTGCTGCTCTGATCAAAAAGTGGAGTCTCTCAACCATTTATTTGTGCAGGGTTTCATTGCTAGAGAAGTGTGGGCTCATTTCAGTAGGGTGTGTAGTCTAAGGAAATTTTGATCTCAATCAATTCACCGCATTCTTCATCAATGGAAATCAAAAGCTAATAAAAGCAGTCATATGGGCATATTGCAAGGTATTCTCCCTTACTTAATTTTCTGGGAAATTTGGAAGTCAAGGAATGCTTTCAAATATGCAAATATTTTCATGAATGCTTATCGCACAATTTCAAAGGTGAAGCAGGGGTTAAAGGATGCAAATTTGTTGCTCAAAGTGACCAAGAACTATTCTTACAATGAATCTCTTACCTTACAAGCTATGCAAATTTCCCCAATATGTGTAATGCCTAAACAAGTAAGAGTGGTTAGATGGGATCATCCGTTATGTGGTCTTAAATTGAATACTGATAGGTCTTCCATTCTAAATCCTAGCCCTTGTGGTGGTGGTGGCAAAGTAAAAGATCAGGTTGGCAACTTTATGTATGGTTATACAATGTCATTTGGAGAGGGCACTAATACGATTGAAAGCATGTGTTGCACATTTTTGGTTCCCATTACAGTTTAAGTAGACTCCCTTGTTCTTTGTAAGTGGTTATGCCCTACTAGTGGGGTACCATGGAGATGTGTTAACATATGGAAACAAGTACTTGATTTATGCATAACTCATGGTATACGTATTACCTATATTTACAGAGAAGGGAACAAAGTTGCAGATTGCTTAGCTAAGTTAGCAAGTTCACTTGGTGATTTTGAATATTGGTTTCTTCATCAACTTCCTAGAGAAGCTAGAGCAGCTCTTAGGCTTGACAATATGTGGGTGACATATATAGGGACCTATCCCTCGATCTCACCTAAAATTGAGCTGTCGCCAGTTCGAATTACATCCATCTCAGACTCACGCATTTTCAACATGACTTCTCGCCAGTCAACATTTTAACCTACTCTACAAACTGGTGAAGAACGTGGGTCAAACTTCAAGCCAAAAAACCTTAGCCAGTCAAAGATACCTGTCTCTCATGAACTCGTTAGTTACTAATTGAGCCGTCACTAACCGCATTGTTCAGAGAACGTGCTCCAGCACGATGAAGAGCTGTGGAGAAAGCCTATATAAGGAATAAGTTCCAGAAGAGACAGGGACCAGAAAATTACACAAGAAATTACCAAGAAAACTACTTGTTCTAGATTCTCAAAAACATTCACCCTTCGTAGTTACAAGGTTCAAGCATTTCTAAATCTAGAGATCACTTGTAATAAGATATCCGCCTCAAGCAATAAAGATACTTTTACAAAAATCCTCCACTCGAGGTCGTAGTTTTTACCTATTCAGAGGTTTTTTACGCTAAAATCACCTGTATCATTTCTTGCTTTTCATTAGAATCTTGTCGTAGGTTCATTGGTGTAATAGCAAATACTAAGCCATTTCGAGCTTACGGAATTTGGCATTTACATTTGGCATCGTCTGTGGGAAATATTGCATTTCCACAATATCCTAAGGCATTCTTTCGCTACAATTTTTAATCATGGTTACTTCTAGACGACCGGCTGCAGGCATCTAGCTCGATGTTTCAGTGGAGCCGGAGCAACTTACAGAACTACTAGCAAATCTCAATGCCGAAATAAAAAAATGCGCTGAGCTTGAATTTCAGTTATCTAAGGATCGGAAGCTCCGTGAGAAAGAGCTCGACACAGAATGACAAGCTCGTTTGACAGCGCTCAAACAACATGAAGAACAGATGAAAACAATACAGAATGCCCTAGAGGCCCTACAAAATACTCAGCAGGCTCCTCCTACAAGTGGTCATGATCATTTTCCAGAGACCTCCCGTGTTTCTGCAAGGGAAAGATTAAGATCTCCAGGAGTTGCGAGTAAAGCTATTTCCAGGAATATTTAGCACGAACCATAACCCTCTATTCATTTAGGTGGTGAGGTTCAGTCTGAAGGGGATTGAGGCCGATCTAGATCAGATTCGGGCTCTCCACAAGATGTTTTCTCCAAAAATAATGAAAGACGTTCAAAAACTTGTCGGCAAGATTGGTGTAATCAACCATTTCATTTCTAAATCTTCAGACCGCTGTCGTTGGTATTCCTATTACTCCGTGGTTGTACCAAACAAGGAAATGTTCAGCCAAATACAGAGGTCAGATGGACACCAGAATGCGAAGCAGCTTCTCAGGATCTCAAAACCTATTTGGGAAGGTCTCCCATAATGAGCACCCCAATAGATAATGAGGAACTTATTATCTACCTAGTAGTAGCAAATACTTCACTCAGCTCGGTTCTCATTTTCCTTGAAGGTAAAATTAGGAGACCAGTCTACTTCATCAGCAAAACCTTCACCCCGGCGGAAACGAGGTATCTTAAAATTGATAAACTTCTTCTCACTCTTGTTTACAATTCACAAAAACTCAAACACAACTTCCAAGCTTATTCCGTCAAAGTCATGACGAACTACCAACTTCGGGAAGTTCTATCTAAGAAAGAAAAATCAAAGAGAGTGCAACAGTGGTCAATCAATTTGGGAGACATGATATCAAATTCGAACAACGCCATTTCGAGAAGGGTCAGGCCATTGTTGATTTTCTCGCAGATTTTCCAGTGGAAGATCCCGAGTGGGAGGAATACGACCCTGACCTTACAGAAGAAACTTCCAAAGATCCACCCTCCAAAATATTTGACGAACGAGCTAAATGGATTACAACAAAACGGTGGAGACTTCTCACAGATGGATCAGCAGGACCCGCAGGGTCAGGAATCAAAATCGTATTGATTGCCCCTTCCAATTAAATTATTGAGAAATCACTCCGCTTGGATTTTGAGGCTTCAAATAATGTCACTAAATACCAAGCTCTCATTCATGGACTCGACCTCGCTCTTGAGCTCAATGTCCCCGAACTCTCAGTCTACTCAGATTCCCTATTCATTTTCCACCATTACTTTGAGCAATATAAGAAGAATGGAAAGATAATCGAATAGGCAGCCCTCATTTTAAATAGGATGAGTAATTTCGCGAAAGTAACTCTCGATTATCTGCCTCGAGGTGAAAATAGACGCGCCGATTCTTTGGCATATCTAGCTGGGGACTTGGGTACAGAAGCTCGATATCTCCAAATCAAAATCATTTCAACCCCCAGCATTGATTGCATTTCTGTATGCACGATCAACACTGGGGGCGATAAAGGGGGAGACAACAATTGGCTAAAGCCTTTCTCAGCCTACCTTGGTATCGACAGCAGTTGCAATGGACTACATCCAACATATCTGATAGAGCGCCGGCAGCTAATCAACAACTCGAAGTGCTACACAAATTAGAAAGGTATGCCATACTGCCTTTCTGTCACGGGGCCTTACCTCAAGTGCCTCTCCAAACCAAAAGAGGATGAAATGCTCCGTAAATTACATAAAGGGATTGGTGGCTCCCATGCCGCAGGTCGATCACTGGCAAGCAGAGCTATTACACAAGGAGTATTCTAGCCCGACATGCACAAGCAATTAGAGGAGTACTCTCACAGATGTGACGCCAGCCAAAGACATAGACACATGATACGTGCCCCTACGCTTGAACTCCATACAAGCAAGGTGTTCTGGCCATTCAAAAGATGAGCACTTGATCTCGTCGACAAATTCCCTAAATTCTCCAAGTATTTGTCATCACCTACTCGTAGCAACCAATTATTTTACAAAATGAGTAGAAGCAGTTCTACTATGTCAAACTAGAGAAGAAGAGGTCATCTCTTTTATCTGGGAACACATCATCACTCTGTTTGGGTGCCCCCAACTAATTCGCATCGATAACGGGCCCCAATTTGTTAGAATTTTTTTTCGTAATCTTCCTCAACCAACACAATATCATTCACTCACCATCCAAACCTTACTATCCTCAAGGCAATGGCCAAGCCAAAATCACTAACAAAACCATCGTGGATGGACTCAAAAAAATTCTTTACTCACAGAAAAAAGGGAACTGGGTTTGGAAACTACCTCTTGTCCTATGGGCATATCGTACCACTCCTTACCAGTCAACAGGATACACACCATTCCTCCTTGCCTATGGTACTGAGGCCGTCATTCTTTCTGAAAACCATCATCCAGTTTGAGATCACGAGCTAACTGACAAGGAAAATAAGTTTGAATTGGCTTACATCCTCAATATGATCGATGAAACCAGGGAACGTGTCATCGCTAACTTAGGTCGATATCATCATATGCTTGCCAGATCGTATAACAGGTGATACAGAAGTCGTACCTTCCAAATCGATGATCTCGTCCTCATAGAGATTCCTCAACATCGTTAAGAGCCTCACGTTGGAAAATTAGCCGACAATTAGGAGGGTCCATTCACTATCATAGGTCTCTCAGGCCTGGGATTATATTATCTCATGACAGAAGAGGGAATCCTCATTTCAAATCCTTGGAACACTAGGGGACTCAAACGATACTATCGTTAAGCATCTCACTACTCCATTTTTATTTCTCGCTTTTCTTTTTTCTATTCCAAATGTGAGATTTTCATCTCCATCCAATGTAAATTCTGAACTGATCAATAAAACTTCCAATATGGATAAAACCAAGTCTTTGCCCTATTTCTAGCTTTTAATTAATCTTATACCAGTTAAATCATGGATTAAACTTGGTTTGGCTGACTCTAATAAATCTCTGTGATTGAAACAAATTTAGAAACTTGTTTTATATCAAAGACTCTCCCAAACGTCTGATTGGGCAAAGATAATACTAGCCTTCATCTACTTTAAATTTTTTGGGATATTATACCAGTTAAATTAAAGATAACACTTGGTTTGGCTGACTCTACTAAATCTCTACGATTAAAACAAATGTAGAAATTTATTTTATATCAACGTCTCTAATAGGCATAAGATAAGACATAGGTAATACTAGCCTTCATCTCTTTCAATATGTCTATAATATTACTACAGCAGAAGGTCGATCAGACTTCAGTTCGCGAGTTGCAGAAACCCTGCCCCTCTCTATCAGATTAGCAGGTCAAGGGCCTAAATTCGTTTCCATGGAGGCCATGGAGTTCCCTCGATCTATATCAACTCTATAAATAAAACCCTTGTCTGACAGACTCTTGAACACGGTATCTCATTCTAACTCAAGTCTTTATACATCCTCTACAAAATAAGCAACGATCGACTTTAACAGTCTGAGCGGGATGGATGAGATACAACTATCTTTGAAAACTAAGATTTCATCTTCTCGAGGCGTGACTCAAAATTATATACAGTCACTTATGATGTGCCATTTCCCTTTCTATTAGAGTATCAAAAGCTATACTCTCTTTTAATTTTTTGATGGCTTTAGTTGATTCAGGGTAATTAATGGCCTCTAAGTTTGCCACCTGAGCTCGAAGTCTCTTAATTTCTACATTCAACTCTTCCTTGGCCGAAGTATCTTTTAACAGGTCGTCTTTCTTCTTCATCAGAATATCCTTCGCCCTGATTTCCCCTTCAAATACATTTTCCCTTATAAGAGTAGCATCCAACTTATGTTAGCACTCCCTTCAGTTTGCATTCCCTTTTCGTACATGCCCTTGAATTCGAGCTACGTTACCTTCCACCTCCCTAATTCAACCTGACAGGCTAAATACATCCCCTTGGACTAGAGGAACCTTAACATCATTTATACTCCTCCTTGAGCACATTCCAGCCTCGGCGTTCCTGACACGCACGTTGGCTTGTGCCAATTCGGTTTTCAATCGTTCCACCCTCTCATTTAACTCGTCACACTTCCGTTCCATCGTCCAAAACACCATATCCTTGGCAAATAGAGCTGTATGAAAGTGCCCGGCTGCAGCTTCCAAACCCGATAGATCCTCTCGAGCTACCTTCAGCTCATTATCTTTTTCAATCATTTTCCTTTTCAGTCACTCCAGCTCGCTTCTATAATTTTAAAAATCATCTCGAAATTGTCTCTCCAATCTTTCTAGTGCATGAATACGGTATTGAGCCATGTCAGCATGCCTACTCTTTACCATCAGTGTGTCAATCTAACTTTAAAGCTTTGCTGCGAATTCTTTTATCTTCACATACTCTTTGAGCCCCTTATCAATTTCTGCATCCTTCTCCTCGATCTTACGAGTGAGGTCGACAATAGTCTGGGTTACCTCAACAAACTGGAAGTGCACCATTACATACTGGTCTTTTCTGTCCTCATTCGCCTCCCTCACCCTATCCAACTCCTCTACAAATTCTCGGTTGTATTAGAGTGCCTCATCTTTGCGCAAATGAGTTGAATCCAATTCGACCTGTACAATATAAATACATTATATATAGTTCGATTCAGAACACCCCATCAACATATATATGTATATATATATATAAATATATACATATATATGTATATATATATATATATATATATATCTCATTTCTAACAAGATATCTAATTTCTAAGATCTACCATGTACAACTACTTCTAGACTTAAAGGTCGAAGTACAATCTCAGATGGATGCTCTATGACATATATTTCAAGGTCTAAGGTACATGTTCTCTATATGCTACTTTATCTAAAACTTTGATTTTTCCTATGATCTATTTTAGTATCATTTTCCTAAAATTGACAACAAGTTTTTGGTCTGCCTCTAAGTTCTATGTTGTCTTATTTACTTGGTAGCTTTTACTTGGTAGCTTTATGTTAATATAGCATACAAGTTAAAAGGCATGTTCTGATCTAACCTGCAGCTCCTCTTGCGAAGACATCGAGGATGTGGAGATCTATCTTTCCCTGGCAAGCTCGGTCTCTAAATCTTTTATTCTAAGACACATTTCTCTAAGTGCCTACAAAAGGGTTACAAAAAAAAAACTTAGCCTGCAGAAGTCCATTCAATACACACAATCTAACCAATTTGCAGAACACTTCCAAAATATTCATACAAAGTCATTTCTCTACCTTACCTTATCATTCTCCCCCTCTGGGAGTTCGGTGTCATCCTCTTGATTCTCTAGCACCGTCTGGCAGGAGAAACCGTCCAACCCATCAACAACTCCATCCGCAACCTCTTCCACCTCTTCATCATCTCCCTCCTCAACATAGCTGTTTGCCTTAATAACTTCCACCTCATCCTCAAAAATACCCCTTCAATATAAGGTGGCGCCCGAATCTTTTGCGTTCCGCCACCACCTCCTCCAGGTTTGCCCTCACCTCTGCTTGTAGATGGCCAATCGCCACTACGTGGGAAGCCTTTCGGCCTTCAGCTTTTTTACATCCTTGAGAACATCAGCCTTCGCCCGAGCTACCTTCTTTTCAAGCTCGATCTTCACCTTCTTCAGCTCAGATTTCTCCTCTTCGACTCCGAGTCAAATCCCTCTCACCAAACGAGCAACCTGCAAAGCACTTATTGACCTCAGCGTGAGCTCAAAACGCAATACATAAATATATTTCACATAATCAAACATAAATACCTACCATCTTGCTCATGTCCTTCCCTATGAAGAGCTGCCAGCCAGGCCCTTTCCTCCACCCCTTTAAGATTGTCCTCAGCAGTAGGTCGCTCTTCAGTGACCTTTTTCCCCAACTTGCCTGAAGGTTCAATCCTTCTTCTTTTTTATAATTTTCGTCGACCTCACTACTTCCAGTGGTACCAGAGGCTGACGAACGCTTCTGTATCTACTTTTTCAAAAATGTTTGAGCTAATTTCTTCAACGTAATAGACTCCGACTGAACTGGACTGTCTATTCTAGGGGTCTTGGGCAAGTTTGTTCGCCCTTCCCTACCAGTTCCTTTCTTCTTTCCATCATCAATACCCCCAGCAGCCTAGTCGATCGAGATTTCTGAACCTTTTTGGACTTGCTCCCAACCCATTTCTTTTAGCTAAGGCCAAGTCCTTCCAGCACAAATTCGAGTTCAACCTCTTCCTCAGCAACTTCGTTCAACAGCGAATCTTTCCTCTCCACCTGGGACTTCGGGCCGGCCATGCACAACATTTTTTATTATCAACAAAAGATCATAAAATTCAAACATATCAATATTATATGCTATACATCATTATACTTACTTTGTTTTACAACTCTAAATAGAGGATCCAAAGGTTCTTCATCATCTCTCTAAAGATAATTACCCTTCACCCATATTATGTTGTCGTTCCAGGCTTGACCTGCTGAGTTCAGATCGAAGAGCGAGGCCAAGCTGTGCCCACACAGAAATATGCCCCACCACTGGCGTGATAATTTTTTACTCCATAAAACTGCAATACACCCTCAGGGGATATCCTCCTCACTTTCCCTCATTTTTCCATTTTTTGTTCAAATGGACGCAAACACTTATTACCTCCCACATGTTCCCGTTCAATAGAATAGGACAGGCCCCAATCTTATTCATAATCCCTTTCACCAAATTGGTAAGGGAAAGACTCAACCCGTACTCTAATTGAGACAGGTAACACAAAAAGCCCACTGAAATGTCACTCCAAACATTCTCATCAAAATATTCCAACGAGATCGATTCATCTATACCCCAATCTCGTTTCTCCTCCTCCAAGTCAGCCAGCAAATAAAAATACTCCTCCCGCGTCGCCATAGTACAACCCCTAAACAGCCTAATGGCATATTCAACACAGTTACCCCATGTCCTTCCTACAGCAGCCTCGATAATTTTTTCCCGCCTCTCTCTCTGTGCTCTCCAAGTTTTCAGAAGTTAAAAAACATTTGAATGATGAGAAATAAGTACTATTTATTCTTTCTCTCTCTAACAGTTAGCAGTTATTATGCCTCGCACGAGCCATCCTCAGTTTTGGAACCGAGGCGTCCTTTCCACTATCAATGTCAGACCTCTTGTACCTTCTCAATAAAATTGCCTTTCCATTATTACCCCTCCCCTCATATTTTAATCTATTTTTTTTCTTATTTCCAAATCTTCTTCTAACCTTCCCACACTCATGATGACTCACACTCACACGATATCTGATTTTTGCAGCTTTACATAAAAAAACAAAACTAGAAGCTCCTACTATTTTCTGTTCTTGTTTCTTATACTTATAGTACTAGTGATGTCATTTTCAAAGCTAACAAAAATTTTAATGTTATTTAAAAAAAATTATCAAAATAGTCTCAAACGGCATTTGTAACTATAGAGGATCAATTTGACTTTCATCTTTTCTGTTAAATTCAAAAAGTTACATTTATTTATGATATCACTTTACATATAATTGAACCTAAAATAGCCTTGATGACCTAAGCGACCACATCCGATCCCCTCCAGCAATAATCACATCTTTAGACTAAATCTCCTCCATAGCAAACAATCCCACTGCTTCCTTTCAAGATGTTGGGTCCACCATTATTTTTTAGAACATCTCTTCGTAAAAATAACGTTCATATTCCCGTTCTATCCCAATCATATCCAAACCCTCAATATTCACCTCTCTCATTGGGAATTCAGCATCATAATCCAGCAACCCAATAATACGTTCACACACTTTGGCTATCAAATAGCTAATCGACCCTCAGTGGCGTAACGGATTCTCTCAGAACGAGCCCACCTAATCATTCTTTCCTTCCACCTATTTCTTCCTCCTCAACCCCCTCTTCATTTTATACCCTGTTTGGCTATGAAATTCTATGCAGCTCAGGATGTTCTCCTATTATATCGTAAAATATACCATAGAATCTTGGTAAAAGTTATATCTGAGCATATCTTTTTCAATCGAAATATATGATTTCGTCCTATTTTATATCGACCTGATTCCTTCCACCAAACTGTCACAGATCGACCTACCATTATAAAATTTGTATAATTTCCTTTCATCTATATTTTTATCCAACCCCAGGTCGATCTTATGGTATCTACATGACAACATATTTCTAATAGTTCGATTATGATAACAATAATTTGTATGCCATACATATCATCTTATTTGTATCTTGGCAAACTCATAACATTATTCTTAGCTCGATTCCAGAGACACTCTATTCAATATCAACATAATGTTTAGTGAACAGATATTATTCATTTTGAATCAAATTACATATACATTTATAGATAATAAGTCTTTCAAGTACTCAACAACAGGTACTTTACAGATAACAAGTTTTTCAATGCTTCTATAAGTAACAGGTCATTCAAGCACTCCACATATCAAGTCCTTCAGTTCGTCCTGCTTCAGTGATCTTTTACCCTAACGTAAAATAGAAATTGGAAATAACAAAAAGCTTCCCTCATATGAGTTTGGTCGAAGTCTAGTCGAACTTCAAATAGAAACTATGCAAGCAGTAGACTCAGAGCTAGAGCTAACTTTTCAAACGGAAGGTCTTCTTAGCAAAAAAAAGGATGAAAATGTAGAAGCAGACTTCCACTATCCGTCTCCCTCCTCCACTGTCATCACCTCCTTCTTTGAAACTGCCACCTCCGAAGAGTTGGTAAAGATAAAGAGAGCCCGACCATAGAATCCATTCCAATATAAGTCATCAGCATAACTGCCCCGCAGTTATGCCTATCCCTGCATATATCCACCCAACCTTCTCCTCCGAAAGAGTACGGAGACAAGCCCAACGTTCTACGCCTGTCAAGGCGACGACATGAAACCTCTACCTACAGTAAAATTCCTCCTCAGCTTCAACCGCTTTGTCTTCTGACATACCTTGATAAGTTGGAGGAACAGGGGTGGGTATCGACATCTCTAGGGATTGATCACCAAATTACTTCAACTTCAACCTCCTTCAGAAGTAATCCTCTCTTCAAGGACCATCCTCCGAGTTTTCACCATCTTTGAAACTTTTAGAAATTTTAATAAATTACAAGCATACTTTTCTTCAAAACTCGGTACATGTACTATTTATATAACCCTACATTTATTGGGCAGGTATGCTTTTCCAAACGTCATCATTCATTGCAGACACAACTCTTCAAATCATAATCGTCACATACATCAACATCCACATCCTCATTTAATACACGTCATTTCCCAATAACCCGTATAACTTCCATATAGTCAAAGCCATCATTACTCCATTTCAATTATCAAGAACTCTAACCCGAATACCAATTACCCACAGATCCTTTCTCAACCAAAGCCACTTATGACTTTGGTTACGAGGGGGCGATTATAAGGACCTATCCCTCGATCTCACCTAAAATCGAGTTGTCGCCAGTTCGAATTACCTCTATTTCAGACTCGCGTATTTTTAACATGACTTCTCTCCAGTCAACATTTTAACCTACTCTACGAACTGGTGAAGATTGCGGGTCAAACTTCAAACCCAAAAACCTTAACCAGCCAAAGACACCCATCTCTCATGAACTCGTCAGTTACTCAGTCAACCGTCACCAACCACATTATTTGAAGAACGTACTCTAGCACGATTTAGAGTTGCAGAGAATGCCTATATAAGAAAGAAGTTCTAGAAGAGATAGGGACCAGAAAATTATAAGAAAAATTACTAAGAAAACTACTTGTTTTAGATTCTCATAAGCATTCAGCCTTCTTAGTTACAGGGTTCAAGAATTTCTAAATCTAAAGATCACTTGTAATATGACATTCGCCTCAAGCAATAAAGATAATTTTCCAAAAATCCTCCACTCGAGGTTATGGTTTTTTACCTATTCAGAGGTTTTCCGCGCTAAAATCACTTGTGTCATTTCTTGCTTTCCATTAGAATATAGTCGTAGGTTCATTGGTGTGATAGCGAATTCAATACCAATTTGAGCTTACGAAATTCGGCCATTAGACCTTATATTTGGTTCTAATTTTATTGGGTATTGGCTTTTGCCTCCCCTCTATTGATTTTGCTTTTCTACTATCAATAAAATAAACAGTTTCTAAAAAAAAAGAAAAAGAAAATAGTAGTCATCAACCGTTGATAAGTTGCGCCTGCATTTTTGAGTATGAAGGGTATGACTGTATTGCTCTAAAGTCCTCTTTCAGTGATGAAAGTAGTAATTTCTTGATCTTCTTCTATGAGTGGAATCTGATTGTATTCAGAAGCAGCGTTCATCATAGATAGGAGTTTGTGACCTACTATAGAATCAAGAATTTGATTGATATTTAGAAAAGGGAAACTGTCCTTTGGAGTATGTTCGTTTAGATCTGTCAAATCTACATAAACTCAAACTTTTCCATTCTTCTTGGGGACAACGATAATGTTGGATATCTAATCTGGATACTTGGCTTCTCGAATGAATCCCACTTTTATCAATTTCTTAATCTCCATGTTAACTTCATCTCGAAGACGAGGTGATAGTCATCGTTATTTCTTCTTGACTGCCGTAACATTGATGTTGATGGCCAATTTGTGACATGCCTTGGCCGGATCGACCCCAGGCATCCCTTCGAAAGTTCACGCAAAGACATCTTGATTTATTCAGATGAATAGATTGAGAGTATTCTTATCATGCTGGACCAGCTTGGTACAAATAAAAGTATCTCTACTAGGTCCATCAATGTTGATATATTCTGTAGGCTCTTCTGCTGAAGGCAGATCATCAAGATGATCATCTTTCTATAATTACTATGCAGCATATCTGTCTGAGGTATCTAGTATGGTTGAGACGGTATTTTTGCAAGCTCGAAAAAGCTTTTAACTACCCTTGATTTCATATATACCATCATTATGCTAGAAGCGGAGAGCTTGATGATAGGTGGAAGCGATTGCTTCCATGTTGTGAATCCAGCAGTGGCCCATATCCCAAGATAATAAGAATCTGCATTGATCACATAGAAGATGACATCGATGGTGGCTAGTCCTACGGTAATAGGTAAGATGATCTTGCCTACCCGTTCTTATTTAAAACCATTGAATCAACTTATATAGGTGTCGCTTGGAATAACTTGATCGGCCAATCCCATTTGGTCGATTATACTTTAAAAGAGAATCTCAATACCGCTTTTAGTATTGATCATTATTGTGTGCATGAAAAACATCTTCATCTTGAGTATTATGACTAATACATCATGATGTAGAAATTTTACATGACTAATGTCGCAATCTTCAAAGGAGGTCCCAAGCTGGCGATTGCTCGACTCAGGTAGAAACTTAGCTTCTTTATCTTATGGTGTGAGATCACAGCATTCTGACAGTCTCCTGCGCATGAATCGACAAGAGTTGGTTATCTGATGGATTTTGATCATGTTATTATGGTGCATATGGTAGAGATGTTTATCCTCGGCTTTATCATCGACCTGAACTACTTTGAGCTGCTTCTTATAGCTGCAATCCTTGTATGATTCCTGGTCGATAATGTATTCGAACATTCATTCCTTCATGAAAATGAATTCTAACAACCTCTGTAAAGTATAACAGTTGTCTTTAGAATGATGGTTTACCTTGTGATACATGTAGTACGGGAGGTTCTTGAATGGTTCTAATGGTTAAGAGGGACGGTATAGCTTATCTTTGGTGAGGATTGAAAAAATTATGGAGATTTGAACATTTATCCTTGGGAGGATCGGTTTAGGTAGTGAACCGCCTTTCTGAGGGTTGCCAGTGTTTCCCTTAGAGTACTTTTGATCACCCTGATCCTCTTTTGGTTTAGTATTTTGATCTATAGATGGACCTTTTGTGGTCAGGACAAATTTAGTAGATTTATGCCTTTCGTATGCCATCCTTTCCAGGTCGACATAACCATTGACCTTGGTGATCATATCCTCCAAGGTTGCAGGCTTGTTGAGGAAGAGGTGTTCTTTGGCCTTGCAGTCGAGCTAAAGCGCGCTGGTAAAACTATTAACAACTATTTTATGATCGAGATTATCTACTTTACGTGCAATCCCCAAAAACTACTTTACAAAAGCCTTGAGCTTATCTCCGTGTGACCGTTTAAGACTAATAAGAGAATATAAATTCTCCTCTTTGTCTCTGTTGTGAGCATGCGTCTTGATGAATTGTTTCTACAGCTGATCGAATATAAATATGGAATCTTCAGTTAGAGTGAGGAACCACCGGAGCAGTTCTTCCTGCAGACTTCTTATGAACAAATGGCAGAGGATGTGGTTGAGATTGGAATACAACCCCAATGAATCATCGTATTGTTGAATATGCTCCTTTGGATCGGTGCCCTTGTATTTACGAATTTTCAGAGTATGGAAACCTTTTGGTATTTGTATATCAAATAGTTCTTTGGCAATTAAACTCCCATGTAACTTGGTAAGGTCGTTTATAGTTCCCAGAACATGTGCTTCGATCAACTCCTTGATGCGTTAATCCATATGCTCTTGTGTGACATATTGACGTGTCGGTTGAGTGGCTTGACGAGGAGGTTGAGGATTGTGTATACCGATACCCTCACTAAAATGATCACGTGTTGGAATTCGAGGTTGAGGTCGCTGTTCTTCCTCCTAACATTTGAAAAATTGGTAACCTCTACTGATTTTGAACTGAACTTTACTACCCAAATGAATTGAAGGTTAATGTTCGTACTGAATGTTTCTGGAAATAGCTTTGATGGTGGCTCCCCGAGGTCCCAATCTATTTCGCGCAGAAACCCATAAGATTTCTGGCAATTGATCGTGATCCCTTATTAGAGGAGCATGTTGAGTGTCTTACAGAGCTTGCAATCCAGTCTGTATGGTTCTCATCTGGTCTTCATGTCGTTTGAACGCTAACAAATGAGTTTGTCACTCAGCTACGAGCCCCTTCTTACGGAGCTCTCGGTCAAGAGTTAACTAACGTTCGAGCTCATTCCGCTTCTCTGTTTTGGCGTGGAGATTCATTCCAAATTCTTTTAGTTGTTTTAGCTCAACTAAAAGATTAAGCTGGATTCTGGTTGTTAGTTGTCTGGAAGTGACCATAAATGAAATTTGTAGTAGAGTGAATGTATGCCTTCGGATATCATAGATATGTCTTCTTTCCCACAGATGGTACCAAATATAATGGCCTAATTCTATAAGTTCGAAATGGCTCAAAATTAGCTCTTAAATCAATTTTCCTATGATAAAAAACTAATATGGGATAAGAAATGACACAGGTGATTTAGCATGGAAAACCTCTAAATAGGAAAGAAACCACGACCTCTAGTTGAGGGTTTTAGTAACAGTAACTTTTATTGTTTGAGGCTGATATCTTATTACTAATGATCTCTCGAACTAGAAATTATTGATCTTATAAATAAGAAGTTTGGGTGTTTGAGAATCTAGAAAATATAGTTTTCTTGGTAATTTCTCGTATATTTTTCAGGTCCCTGTCTCTTCTGGAAAAAAAAAATTATATAGGCCTTGTCCGCAGTTCTCTATCGTGCTGAAGCACGTTCTCCGAATAATGTGGTAAGTGGTGCTTGACTGAGTAACTGTTGAGTTCGTGAAAGATATGTGCTTTTGACTTATTTATATTTTTCTATTGTGCTTTACCCACGTTCTTCATCAGTTCGTGGCGTAGCTGTCAATGCTGACTATTTATGTCATATGTAGAATGCGTGAGTCTGATATAGAGGTAGTTTGAACTGTAAATAGTTCAAATTGGGGTAGATCAAAGGATAGGTCCCTACTGCAATGACGGATTATCGGTTAATTAACGAGTTGGTGCCACCTCGCTATAATGTCGGTTGTACAAATGTTATGGTGACGTATAAGACTGGGCGCAGTCCCCGACAGTGGGATTTAGTCCTAATGGGGCCTAAAAATGTAAGTGAGAGAGTAGATACTTCAGATGAGCCCGTACCCACCCCTCATGTATTCGTACTCGTTCCAAAGCGTACCCCGAAGGAGGCCAAACCCGTACCTCGGCGAAGGCCTGGGCGGGAGGTGTACTCAAGAAGTCCCTTTGCTAAGAAGAGGAAAGCTAAGTTGGGGGCTCAGTGGGGAATATGTACTTGTACTTCTGAGTGGAGGTTGTGGTATTATATCGCTCGTAAGACGGGCAAGCCTACAATTTTTAATTTACCCACCGGGTGTAATTTTTGGTGTAGACACCCCATTCTAGTAACTAGTGCTTTTGATTTTGACGATGGTCCTAATCATTATCTATATCACAATCTCTTTAATACTAAATGTATTTGTTGCCTTCTCGTATTTGTGTATTCTTTCATCGTTAATATGTGATCTTATATCATATTTTTTCCTTGCAGGTGTTATCCTCACATGAATTACTTACAAGTACGTCTGGCTTTGTTGGTTAGGCCTAGAAAATAGAGAGTATCTTGTGCTAACTTGGATTTTTAACTAGGAGTTTGAGGCTGCCAGGTACTGGCCCCTAGTAAAGTACAATGAGCCATGTTGACGTGTCGTGAGTAATACTATATTGGTTCAATTTACCCACTCATATAAGTCTTCTGAGACCATGGACATGAAGCCTCATTTTCTTGTTGCGAAGGGTAGGGACTCTACAAGTGTCTCGTAGCATCTCTCCCTTTTGATCCAAGTATGAGCACTGGTTTGAGGGGTATTAGCATCCACTCGGAGAATGATACACCGAGTGCCAAGCGCCATAAGTCTGTACCCCAGGGCCACGTTGATGAAAAATTAGAAGACTTAAGAGGGAAGGAGCGACTGCATATAATTCAGTCCCTCGTAGAAGAGATGACCTATTCAGTGGGTAGTGAAAAGTTATTTTTAGGCGGCTTGCAAGAGGGGGAGGTCCAGAGCTCTCTTTACAAGAACAAAGTGAAGGCTTGTTTAACCGAGGCTCTCACAGACCCCTGTGTTTGGCGTGCTGCAGTCGTCAATACAGTTTAAGTAGGAATTTGAGTTATGCAGGCCTTTATCTACATTAATCCTAATGTTGTTTGTAAACGAATCAATTTTTATGTAAATTTTGTAATTTGTTGTTTGTAGTGTGCACTGACTCTGGAAGCGGCCCTTCAACATGGCATAAATCTTACTAGTCAAAACAATTACTTGGAGCAGTGCCTCACTGATATGTATACCCACCAGAAGGAGATTATCAAGTAGGCGATTTAGCATGAATTGGCTGACTATGTTATTTGCCAAACGTAGGTGCTGACGGAGGATGCCAAAGTTCTCAGGGAGGAAAAGTTGACACTCCAGCGAGACTTGGAGGTCGCCAATGGTCGGGTAAAGAGCTTGGGTATGGAAAAGGAGGTGACCAAGCAAGAGCTTCGTGGGTAGCTCGAGGGTGAGAAGATGGTGCCAGCCAACTACAGGGCCGCGTAGGGGAGCTCGTTGACAATTTGGAACTTTGGAAAAGAAGTTTTGTATATTCACCGACTGGTGGGTAGGAACATTTTCTCCTCTTTTGCTTTCCTTACATGTAAACCAAGATGTCTACAAGCTGCGTCACCTTAGATATTCTGGTTGACGGGGTCCTATCCCAGGTGGTTTGGCAAAGGACATCATAGCTGAGGAAGAGGTAGAGGTTACTGCGGAAGATGCTGCTGCAATCACCGCTACGAGTCATGCTCCCGAAGTTGTCCTGTAATTGGTTTGTGCAATGAATCTTATTGTAATGCCTGTAATAACGATGTTTGTTTTATTGGTTGGGAACTATCTGCAGTGTCATAAACTGCTAACTTTTATTGCGTAACCTTTATATGAATTGTTATTTGTGTGAGCATTCATCTATATTCTGATGTGCCTTTTCTTTGTTGTCGTTGGACTATTAGCATTGGTCATTCAAACGACCAAGTGCAAAATATACTTGGGATTTTTAGGAGTTCCCACAAACTCTTTTACTAGTCCTTATTGGACTATTAGCATTGGTCGTTCAAACGACCTAGTACAAAATATACTTGGGATGTTTTGGAGTTCCCACAAACTCTTTTACTAGTCCTCGTTGGGTTATTTGACGTTGGTTCTTTCTTCAAAGAAGTTGAAAGATTTTTCCTTGGGGGTTGGGTGATGACCGGTTGAGTCTTATTGTATTTCCTATGTGCATTAATGTATAATAGTAATCAACACCATTAATGTTGGGGTTAATACCCTAATGCACTACAAAAGGGGTACTATTCCTCAAATATCTTAACATTGTTTTGTTTTGCTATTATTGCCACTTCCTTCAAGCTTGTTTTACAATGCAGACCCGATCACAAACTCTTCATGAGTCACGTATTGCTACATGGTTAAATCTTTACACATATACGTATTTTGGTAGCTGGGGTTTGGCAGGGAAGCCCTTAGATCGTGCGTATGTGCACCCAACCAATCTTCCTGAAAGGCTATGAAAGGCACAGTAGAAGCGATTGTTTTGGTACCAGGTTCTATGAGACTAGGTGAAGACCTTTCCTGGCCGTAAGGTTGTTCAAAAGACCATGGTGCTGGAAGATATAAAGGAAGAAGGCGAGGCTGAGGGGCACAACTACAGTGGGAGAGAGAAAAATTGCCCTGGGTGTTTACAAATTTTTATAGCTTTGTTTAAGTGTACGTTCTAACTGTCATTTCAAAAATAAGATTGTTATTTAAATTTTAGTATTAATCAATTGCATTTTATACTTTGTGCCTTACAGAACTGAGGCGGTATTGCCCACAGAGATCATAACCCATACAGTAAGATCCCTGGTCTTCTGCAGTATAATTAGCAAACGACTTTTCACAAAAACCTTAAATTTATTGACAAAACAAGAGATGAGGCTCGTCCCAAATGCTAAGATACTAGGAGACACTGAAACGTAATTTTAGTAAATAAATCCGCCAAAGGGAATTCTAAGAGGGGGAATACATAATGAAAAAGGTCTTCCCCACAGTACAGAGCCATAACAAATAAAAACTCCAACCAAACTGGGAGGGACCATACATTATTTCAAGGTTCGTAGATGGAAATGCCTACTACTCTATGAACAACAACGAGGAAGAATTAAAATCTCCTTGGAACGCAATGAATCTACGTAAGTGGAACCAGTAAAAATTCCTCGCTTTGTAGCAAAGTTTTAATGATCTTTTCTACTGATATAAATATTGTTAAACACTGAAGGCGTTTTTAAAGTAAAGTGCCTTCCCTAAATACTAGAGTCATTTTTTGAAATAAAATCGACCTCCCCTATACTGGGGGCATTTTAGAAGTAAAATGCCTTCCCCAAATATTGGAGTCGCTTTTTGAAATAAAAATGGTCTCCCTATACCGGAGGGCATTTTTGAAGTAAAATGCCTTCCCCAAATACTAGGGGTACTTTTGAAGTAAAACACCTTCCCAAAATACTATATTCATTTTGTAAAGTAAAAATTGCCTCTCCTATAGTGGGTCCTTTTTGAAGTAAAACGTCTTCCCCAGATACTGGGGGCTTTTTTGAAGTAAAATGCCTTCCCTAAATACTGGAGTCATTTTTTGAAGTAAAAATGATCTCCCCTACACTGGGTACATTTTTGAAGTAAAAATGACCTCTCTTATACTGGGGGCATTTTTTGAAGTAAAACGCTTTCCCCAAATACTAGGGTCGCTTTAAAGTAAAAATGGCATCCCCTAAATACTAGAGTCATTTTTTGAAGTAAAAATGATCTCCCCTACACTGGGTGCATTTTTTAAGTAAAAATGACATTTCTTATACTGGGGGCATTTTTTGAAGTAAAACGCCTTCCCCAAATACTAGGGTCGTTTTGAAGTAAAAATGACATCCCCTATACTAATGGCATTTTGGAAGTAAAACGCCTTCCCCAAATACCGGAGACTATTTTTAAAGTAAAAATGACATCATCTATACGAGGGGCATTTTTGAAGTAAAATTCCCACCCAATTTATGGGGAGTGATTCCAAAGCCATAGCAAACTTTCCATATACAGAGTACTTTACTCAGGGTTTATATGAGTCTGAGCTTGAGTGGGTAAAAAAATAAGCACCTCTAAGTGACTCGAGTCAGTCAAAATCACTGACTCGAGTCAATCCAAATTACTGACTCGAGTTAGACTCAGAGGTCTGAGTCTGAGGGGGGGGAAGCAAACGCTACCTAATTCTATTCCACTTTTGGATGATACCCAAGTAAAAAGAGATATTTTTAGAATGTGGAACATATCTTCCTCTTTCTCCTTAACCAGAATTAAATTGCTCCTACTCATGGGTTCCACCAATAACAAGATCGTCTCTAATCAATATTGATGGTTCTTTGGGAGGTTTTGGTGGAGTTATCTGAGAATGTAATGGTACCTGTCTTGTAAGCTTTATAGGGTATCCTACACCAAGCACTATTACTTACCATGGGCTCGAAGTTGTCCACCATGAAGTCAGATTCGGCATTAAATTCAAGCTCAAGAATGTCTATATTGCCACAGATTCCAATACTATCATTGTCTTCATCAAGCATCATAAATAGCCTTCCTTGAAGTGCCACTTTCTTGATCAAGCTATTCATGCCTTAATTGGCAACTTCCAGAGTTTTGATATTTTTTATGCGTTAGAAAGACTAATAGGAGTGCAGATTATCTTGCCTTTCTCTATTTTCTTTGCCTAGTTCCTTTATTTCATATCTTTGTCTTAGTAATGACGAGGATGTTACGGGTAAACTGCACTTCAAGATGTAATTCTTCCCAAATTTTGTTAATAAATACCTGGTCTTGCGGTCTGCCGTAACCCCTATTTGCCTAACAAAAAGAAAAACCAAAACTGCCCATCCTAGCAAAGTAATCAGTGTAAGGGTCAAATTTTGTAATAGCACGAAATAGCTCTTACACCAAATGTACCTTTGATAAGAATTAATATTACCTAATATGAAAATAACACAGGTGATTAACGTGGAAACCTTTAAATTGGTAAAAACTGTAACCTCGGCTCGAGGATTTAGTAACTGTACCATTATTGCTTGAGGCAGATATTTTGATTACAAGTTATGATCTCTTGAGCTAAAAAAATTGGGTCCTTTCTCCTCTAGAACTTATCATTTTCATAGACCTCATTATTAGTTTGTTATCGTGCATAAGCACATTCTCCTGAAAATATGGGCAAGTGGCAGTTGGACTTGTAACTGTCAGTTCGTGGGAGACATGTATCTTTGACTTGCTCTACTTCATCTGTAGTGCTCGAGCCACATTCTTCATTAGTTCGTGGTCTAGGTGTCATTACTGGTGGTATATGTCACATGTATATTGTGCGAGTCTAGTATTGAATCAGTTCAAGTTTATCACAGCTCGAGGAACAAGTCCCTACAATCGCCCCCACGCAACTGTGTAATGGCCTAATTCTGTAGCTCGAAATGGCTCGAAATTAAATCTTATACCAAATGCACCTGTGATAAAAACTAATATAAAGCAAGAAATGACACAGGTGATTTACTGTGGAAAACCTTTAAATAGGTAAAAGAAATTATGACCTCGAGTTAAGGGTTTTAGTAATAGCAACTTTTATTGTTTGGCGCTAATATCTTATTATAAGTGATCTCTCGAACTATATATACTTGATCTTGTAAATAAGAAGTTTTGTGGTGTTTAAAATCTAGTAATTCCTGTGTTAGAGTCTATAAAATTTGGTTTTTCTTGATCCATGTCTCTTCCAAAACTTTTTCTTTATATAGATCTTACCCGCAACTTGTTTTCGTGCTGAAGTGCGTTCTCCGAATAATGAGGTAAGTGGTGGTTGACTGTGTAACTTTTTTGTTCATGGGAGACAGGTGTCTTTGACTTGTTCATATTCTTCTGTTGTGCTCGATCCACATTCTTTATCAGTTCATGGTCTAAGTGTCAATACTGACTGTTCACGTCACGTGTGAAATGTGTGAGTCTGATATTAAGGTAGTTTGAATTTGAATTAGGTTAAGGGATAAGTCCCTGCAGAAAGAAAATGTGGCTTTAGTTGAGAAATTCCCATCGATTTGTGAGTTGGAATTTAGAATGTTTGGTCAAAAGTGAATGATGTATTTTGCTAACATGGATGAATCTTGGAAATGTGATATATATTTTAGGTTTTGGGTTGTGGTATTGAATGTGTTTGAGGTGTTGAGAATTGGAATGTTGTTAGGATTTTGACTGTGTTTAAATGGGTATCGATACTTTGGTACGTAGTCCTTAAATGATAGTGGTACATTAGTAGTCTTTAAATGATGACTGCTTTGGAAATCTTCCCAGCATAGAATGTAAGTATTTGTATAAATATTGTTGTTGTTGTAAAGCTTGTTATGCTTCTACAAGTTTCTGTCTTACAAATCTTTAGTAATTGCTCGTCTTCTGTGTAATTAAGCAATGGTGACCTCCAGAAGTCAATCAAGGGAAGCTAGGATTCTTACCAAAGTACAAGAACTTTAGTGTCAATACTTTGGTATACAGACCTTTGATCTTCCGATACCCCGCCCTGTCAGGCCAAACTTCTAACGTATGGCTATTAAGGAGGCTGGGAAGGTTGATGAGAAGTATTGCTACATGTACTACTTCCACTATATGCATATATCGAGGCAGCACCATATAGAGAATTTGTATTTTATTGCGAATCGTGACTGAAGAGGATGAGGAATTTGTCCATGTTAGAAAGTACCACCGCTATTTTGCCAGCATTGAGTTTTGTAGCTGGAGGAGGTGGTAGAAGTTATCTGCGACTGCCACCGTTGTTGCTTGTAGTGGTGGTGGCTTCTGAGGAGGAACCATGCTTCTATAGCAACGATCTTCGTTTTCTTATAGAAGTGGTGGTTTCAGAGTTGGAAGAAACTTATGTTGCTCGAATTAGAATGTTTGTTGATATCTGAGAATTATTTTAATCTGTAAAACTATCTGTAGGAAGTTCCTGTATCTTACTGTGTTTTGTAAAGTACCTTGTAGTGTTCATTTCAAACTAATAAAATAAAATATTTTGAAAAAATAATCATACATCTTGTATCAATCTATAAATTGTTTATATCGGACTGTAGAAAATAGTATTGCTAAATCAAAATAAATATGTATCGAATTGTGTGAAGAAATGCGTAAAAATCTATTTTTGAAATAACAAAACAGTTAGTTATTTCGATCTTATAAAAAGATGTTCATCGAGATACAAAAATTGTACTGCTCGAGCTATACTATCTGAATGTACAGCATGTAGGATATTGTAATGCGAACTGTGGAAAACAACTTGAAAATAAGAGAAAATGACGTAATGGCTTGTTACGTTAGCTCGAGGAAATGGGGAGATTGACATTTGTAATGTGCAGGTCGTGGAAAGAGGATGTTGGCAAGAATATATTCGGCTTGATTTGAGAATATGGAACTGATGGATAAGTTTAACAGCTGTGATGTTTACCATTAAATTTCCTGTATACGTAAAAGGTGAGATTGTATGTTATTGTACTTTGTGTTTATAAATAAGGATGCATATGAAGATGTGAAATGAGTAAACATGGTAAGGACTCGCCCTCAGAGAGCTCGACATGCAGCGGAGGGGCGGGTATCAATAAAGGTTGTTGAAGTTCATAAAAATATATTTGGGCGGTTGGACAACGATGTCAATTTGCCTGAATCTGTACTTTAGTTGGAGGGGTTGAATATAAGGGCAAAGGAGAATGAGGTTAGTCATCATTTCTGGTGTGAGGTATTCCGTGAATTGATAGTTGAGCTTGAAGCTCGAAAAACTACTGTGAAGGAGATCATACTGGATGAGATAGTTGCTGAAGATGAGAGAATTTTTGGTGATATACTGATAAGATGTGGTGCTGCAGGACACCTTGGTTGTTTAGATGCAACGATGTTTGAGATGGCGAACTTGTGTTTAGTTTGAAATAATGCAATGAATATAGTGGAAAAAATTTATATTCTGTTGTTGTTTCTTATTTAATGGGAAAGTTGTTGAGGACATTTTTGAATTTCAAATTAGGAGCATTTGGAATGACGTTATAATTGTTATAAATAACGATGGTGAATAAGGAAATAAAAGCCTTGTGTATGAGTATGATGGTATAGTTCGATTATATGTGGTTTGATTTTTTATCATGAATATGGGGAGGTGTGAGAGAGGGGTAGGTAAGAGAGAGAGAGATAGAGAGAGAGAGATGCATTTAATTATAGGGTTTGGGTGAATGATGAAAAGTTGCTTCTACCCAAAAGGTATGAACCGTCTGGCAGGTACAGCAGAAGAGACGCATCGGTTGGAAAACCAAGGGTGGCTTGCGTAAGTCCCAAGAACAGCCAGCGATTTGAAAGAAAAATTATTAATAGTCCTTTTATTTCGTATTCCAAACGTTTACAAAAAATCTTGAGTGAGAAAAAAAAATTGATTACAGAGAGATTGGAGAAGGAAACCCTGGAAGTAGGCATCATCATTGGAGGGAAGAGAAAGGTGTCATTGTGGGTTTGGAGAACTCGTGTTACTGAGTGTTGTCGCGATGGAAAAGACGTTTGGGGTTCTTAATTCATCTTCTTTTGTCGAAGGTTACTAATTTTTCTTGGTTGTACTCTTTTTTTGTGATTTGAATGTCTATGAATGTTGTGATGATTATCTCATTTTGTGTATTTTGAATTTTGAAACGTACACTATATTTGGAAAGTTTTCATCTGTACATTTGGAGAAAATGCCTTTTTAGAATTTGTTTGCTCTGTGCTAGTACTAGGTGTTATCATAACAAGCCAAAAAATAAAGAATTTGACTGAAATACCTGGACCTGTATGTAGGTAGATGTACGTGACAGACCGTAGGAATAAACGTCATTTCTCGAGCTCATTGTTTGAGATGGAGACGTCAAACTCTAGTCGGTTGATTGATGAAGCACATTTTTCCTGATGCTGGACTTGAAACATAGGAAGTTTAATAAAAAAATACCAGAGTCTATTTCCCTTGAATATTTTAATGGGAACAGGGAAGGTGATATAGATGAGGGTTTTTTGTGTTATCTGGCCCAGTTTAAATATGGGTTAGTGGTGCCTTCAAGAAACCTTACGAAAGGCATCATTAATGAGATCAAGAGGTGCCCTACTCAATTGAACGAGAATATGTGGGAGGTGATAAATGTTTGTGAGAATTTAAATTGGAGGTGGGCTCTTGAGGGGATGAGAGAAGAATAACACCTTCAGATATTTTACAATATTATTTTGTGAAATACTATGGTATTTTTGTTCAAGCTCAAAGAGTATGGAATGATATTTGGATATGGGTGAAAGGCGAGTATCTCTAGTGAGCTCACGAGGAACCCCTGGATCTTAAATATAAAATTTTGAAGAAAAATAAGTAACTCTCATGAAGACTGAAATATATATGTGGGTAGTAGCCTGTTTGATGTTGATGATATTTTGTTTGTATGCAGATCCTCAGTCGAAAGTGAAGGAAAAAGAATCTCTGATCGATACGGTAGCTCGAGAGGGAAGTGAGCTCAAGGTTGTGCCAGGCGAGCTTGAGATTAGTAGGCATAAGTAGACTAACAGTAGATTAGTTAAAGTCCAGAAGTCACAGACCAAGAGAAAAATTATTGGAGCTGGTCCACTTGTTGGAGCTGGATGGGGATCATTAGCGAATATTGGAAAATGACCATCTATAGCAAAAGTGGGATCCATGCCCTTGAAGCCAAAGCCTGCAGGTTCCATGTCAGGGAAAATGAGCCAAAGGGAACCAAAGAAGAAAACAAGGAAGAAAAATGGCTCGAAGTCTATACCTACAGAAAGTGGGAAGGTCAAGATTTCCTAAAAGAAGAGAAAAGTGAACAGTCCCCCTCCTGCTATAGTAGAGGAGGAGAAGGATAATGGACAATGAGGATGAGTTGCTCACTCTGGAAAAGAGGTCAAGAAATGTTACTTATGCAGATACCGGGGAGTTGGATTCTATGGTTAAAATGGGGTTCTGTAAAGTAAGTGTAATGCTATAATGATTGGCTTTAGCCTGAAATGTTTGAATTTGATTTTTGTGTACTTTTTGGTGTAGGTTTCACGTGTTCAAAAGGGTATTTGCCTCAGGTTTGAGGATGGGAAGTATAGTAGTCTACTCGCAGCCTTCTACCCCAGTCAAACACTCGAAGTCTACTTCGAAGCCTACTCAAACATCTCGAAGCCCATCCAATCCCTGAACAAGTCTCCCAAAGATTATCTGAAGACGAAGCCTCGACTCTGAACAAACCTCAAAAAAGAACTTCACTCCAACATCAGAAATACTTCGACCATATCTGTACATGGTCGAAGCATGACAAGACACTCAGCTACAATGACAGCGCACGGTGACAGAACTGACAGACAGTTACAGTGACAGAGTATGGTGATAGGCCCTGTATTTTCGGCTTCAAAACCAACTCTGGGATATCCGCTCCATATCTGGAGGATATCCGGATTGTACACTTGTAATCTGACCTAACCTTGGTGACTCAGCCTTTCCTCTAATCTATAAATAGGAGAGATGGGGAACCAAGGAAAGGTTAGAAAATCTCTCCCCAGCCCCCATACAGTTTACCTTCGATCACCTTGAAAAACCCAGTACACGAGACTTCAACCACCCGACAGAAATAAAAACACTCTTAAAAATCCTCATTAGAGGTCGTGGAGAGTCATATTTCAGGACTCCACGCAAGTATATAGTCTATTAATTATTTGCATTCTAGGTTATATAAATAAATCCCTCTGTTTAAAGACTAAACCCCGTGGTGTAAGAGCCAACTTCCCCTCCGCAAGAAGTTAGGCCCCTATATTTGGCGCCGTCTGTGCTTCCCACCCTACTGATCTCCTTTTCTTTTTCCCCTCCCTTTGTTTTCTACTTCCACAAATACTCCTAAATGGTACCCACCCTCCGTTTCAGTTCTACCCATGTCGGCAACTCCGTCGGCGGAATGGCCGCCTAAATAGCTTTACTTTCTCAACAGTTCGCTCAAGCCGAGGAACGCCACCATGCACAACTTCACCAGGAACGTGAAATGCACCGACTGGAGTTTGAGGCTGAATGGAACCGCCGCCTGGACGATGCTGACAGGCAGAACCGGGCAATTGACGAGTTACGTAACACCATCCGAGAGTTGCAGAGACTACAGCCTTTAGAAGCTGCTCAATCACCCCAAGCACCAGACCCGTCGCGTGTGTCTACCTGTGCCCGTCTAAAGGCCCTACCAAACCTCGAAGTACCCCCAGTCTATATTGGTGCCAAGGGTACTCCCCATACTATTCCCCCTACTGGTTACATTTATCTCGGCATACACCCCACAGAAGATTCCCCTGACTCCACCCTCTGCCCCTTTCAGCACACTTCTACCACATATACAGGCAGACCCCATTTGGCGTATCCCTTTCCCCATCAAAGTCAAGCCAGGCAAACCTTACTGCGCCAATCACAAATGTAACTGTCACCATACCAACAAATGTTTTGCCCTTCAACGCTCTTTTGAGATCATCCTCAAAGCAGGTCGTCTACATCAGTATGTTGCCGACCTTCTTGGCTACCTTGATGGGACATACCTCAAATCTCAACCCACCCCTGCTGCCGACCCGGCCGAGGTACACATCTGCCAAATACATTTCATCGAAGTCAATAACATCGACAGTGGTCGTCCCAAAGGAAAACGCAAGCATGTCGAAGAATGCTACAAACTCACCTACTAGGAGAAGTTGCCCGTTTTCCTACCAGGATCAAGCCACACCCCTCAACTCGAAGGCATCTCATTCATCGACTGTGACACATCCCATATCCATTTTCCCCACTCCGATCCATTAGTCATCATGATTAAGATCAAAAACATCGTCCTTCTGATAATGCTCATAGACACAGGAAGTGCAGCTGATGTCCTTTTCCTCCAAACTGTCCAAACCATAAAGAAAACTGACCTCATTACTACTACCAATGTCGAACTCAAAGGTTTTAATGGGGCAACAAAAGTTGTTATTGGTCGAATCAGCCTCCCAGTTACTACCAGCCCAGTCACACTTCAAACCATCTTTCTTGTCATCGATAAGAAGTCAGAATACCTCGGTATCCTCAGGCATGATTGGCTTAATACCATGCATACTATACCCTCAACCTATCATCAAACCCTTCGTTTCACCACCCCCGAAGGTACATGGAACTTGAAAGGTTCTCAACGCCTCGCCCGTTCATGTGAGCATCCAGAGATCGATTAGACCCAAAGACTCGTCAGTCGCCCATGGCAATCACTGTCTCTTTCTCTCCCTATGCCTTCGACAGATACCACCCCACCCATTGAGCCCACAGTTTATATCGAACTAGACAGTCCTGGTCGAGGTACATTCATCGGAGCCTTTTTAGAAGAGGCAGAATGCCTCGAGCTCTCAGACTTCCTTCGAGCAAACAAAGACATCTTTGCATGGACATTCCAGGAGATGCCCGGTGTCGACCCCAGTTTGGCATGCCACCGCCTCGATCTCATTCCCCATTCTACAGTAGCTAAATAGAAGAAGCGTACCTTGGCACCACGCCATCAAGAAGTAGTAAAT
The DNA here is from genome assembly GCA_014058105.1 of Kingdonia uniflora. NCBI lineage: Eukaryota > Viridiplantae > Streptophyta > Magnoliopsida > Ranunculales > Circaeasteraceae > Kingdonia > Kingdonia uniflora. The sequence continues at coordinate 911,504 of JACGCM010000973.1, read as the reverse complement.
CTCGAATTAGACAAGCTTATATCCACGGGTTTTATCAGAGAAATAAAGTATGCGGATTGGATATCAAACATTATTACAGTTCCCAAAAAGATCGACAAGATCAGAATCTGTGTCGACTTCACAGACCTCAACAAGCACACACCGAAGGACGGTTTTCCCCTCCCGGTCAACTCAGTCCTCCTCAATGCCATAGGTGGACATGAGCATCTATCAATGATGGACGTGGCTTCGGGTTACAATCAGGTACCCCTTCTCCCCGAATCTCAACTTAAAACTTCCTTTATCACTGAGCAAGGCCTTTACTGTTTTAACATCATGCCCTTCGGCCTTCAAAATACGGGAGCCACTTACCAGCGCCTTGTCACCACCATGTTCAAACCTTTGCTTGGCAAGTCGGTCAAGGTTTACATCGACGACATGTTATGTAAGAGCCTTCAAAAGCAGACCCACATCCAGGACCTCACCGAAGTCTTCACAATACTTTGAGCATACAACATAAAACTCAACCCAGACAAATGTCAATTTGGTGTTTCGTCTGGCAAATTTTTAGGCCATCTTATCAGTAAACGAGGTATCGGGATCGACCCCACACATATTCGAGCCCTCATCGACATGCCTTTGCCCTGAACTAAAAAAGATGTCCAAAAGGTGGCTGGTAAGATAACAGCCCTTAACCGCTTTATTACCAAATCCTCAGACCATTGTGTTTGGCTCTTTGCCCTCTTATGCGACCAAGGCGTCCACAAAGCAAAAAAGAAAAACAGCCCTAAAATTAACTGGACACCCGACTGTGAATAAGCTTTCCTCAAACTCAAAGCTTATCTGGGTCGACCCCCCATTATCAGCACCCCTATCGAAGGTGAAACACTCTCATTATAACTCGCTATTACAGACACCTCTATCAGTTCAGTGCTTATTCGACTCGATTCAATCGTTGAGAGACCTGTATATTTTATCAACAAAACTCTAACACCCACAGAAACTCGATATTTGAAACTTGAGCCTTTTCTCCTCACCATTGTCTATTCAGCCCGCAAGCTCAAACCATATTTTCAAGCTTACCCTATCTGAGTTATAACAAGCTACCCCCTTTGAGAAGTACTCAGCAAAAAAGAGAAATCTAGACGAGTACAATAATGGTCTGTGTATCTTGGTGAACATGACATTATATTTGAGAAGCAGATATTCTAGAAAGAGCAAGTAGATTTCCTTGCTGACTTCCCGATCAAAGATGTTGATTGGAAGGATTATGAAGATGACATAACAGATGTCCTACCCGAAGCAACAGAGCCATGGAACCCTAAAATTGGATGGCGTCTATTCATTGATAGATCCGCTGGACCTAACGGTTTAAGGATTGGTATAGTCCTGGTCACACCTGCCAATGATCAAATAGAGAAGGCCGTCAAACTTAACTTCGATTATTCTTATAACGAGGCCGAGTACGAAGCTTTGATCCACGGCCTCGACCTCGGCATTCTCAAACTTACAGTTTTCACAGATATCCAACTTGTTCAGAGACATTACACAGGTGAAAATCAAGCTAACGGTCACATGGCTGAATATGTTATTTTTCGTTCGACAGCGCATAGACCATTTTTCTGAAAAAGCTATTATCATTCATTACCCTCAAGGAGAAAACAGACACGCAGATGCCCTCGCCTACATAACAGCTATGTTAGGCCAATCAAAATCCCAAACCCTCCATATCGAAGTACTCGAATGCCCAAGTATCAACCAGATGGAAGTCAATGCCATCAATACTGGGGGTGAGAGTATCGATCTAGACGACTGGCGAACACCATTCCTCCATTATCTCAATAATACAACCCTTCCTGATGATCCTAAAGCCAAACAGTCATTATTAGAATACTGTTACAGATATACCATCTACAAACATGACCTACATCACAAGTCCCCAAATGGCGTCCTCCTTCAATGCATTTCTCAAGCCGAACTTTATCAAGGTACCTGCGGTGCTCATACTGCTGGTCGATTTATGGCCCTTTGAACCGTATCTCAAGGTTTATTCTGGCCGAACATGAAAAAACAAGCCGAAGAGTATGCCAAACACTATGAAATATGCTAGCGCCACGCCAATGACATCCACTGCCCTTCACAAGACCTCAATTTTAGTCAAGTTTCCTGGCCATTCATAAGATGGGCTATCAATCTCATCGGTCTCTTCCCTAAAGCCTCGGGTAGCAGAGAAAATATCCTGGTTGCAACAAATTATTTTACCAAATGGGTCGAAATTGTACCTTTATGCCGAGCAAGAGAAGAAGAAGTTATAAAATTTCTATGAGAAAACATCAGCACACGCTTCGGATGCCCTCATATGATTTTTTATGATAATGGTCCGCAGTTCGTCGGGAGCAAAGTCAGAAATTTCCTAAAAAAATACAACATCATCCTCTCCCCCTCAACACCTTACTATCCCCAAGGAAATGTCAAGTCGAAGCAATCAATAAAACTATTGTCGACAGTCTCAAGAAAAGAGTCGATGTAAAGAAAGGTCGATGGGTTCAGGAGTTACAGCATGTCCTCGGGGCCTATCGAACAACACCAAGAAAATCTATAGGTTGTACCCTTTTCCTTTTGGTCTATGGTACTGAAGAAGTGCTCCCTATTCAATTTCAAGTACCTACACGAGATCCCAACCTCCCAGACGAAGACAATGAGTTTGAACTCGGATGTAACATGTTATGGATCGACAAAACCAGAGATCGAGCCATCGCCAACCTCGACCGTTATCATGCATTACTTCAGAAGTCATACAACAAGAGAGTTCTGCCATAAAGTTTTAACATTGGAGATCTTGTACTTCGACTGTTAATCAATCCTCCAAGCCTCGAAATGCCGGCAGGCTAGCCGAAACCTGGGAAGGACCTTATGTCGTGTACGGTAAAACCAACAAGGGTTCATACTACCTGATGACAGAAGATGAAGAGTCTCTACCTAACCCTTGGAACACAATGCTGCTGGTTTCATTCAATAGGCCAAGGCTTCTACCTTGTATACCTGAAGTAAACACAGAATAATCAATAAATAGTTTTTCCACCCCTGCTTCGACTCTTATTTTCAATAAATTTCTTGGTTTAACTTAAGTATCATGTCAACCCTTCGACCCGACTGATTCTTTAGGGAGACCATGAGATTTTTCAAACCTCCAATTTCGAGCAAACTCGAGGAGCAAGGATGGTTGAAAGACCGAACCCTCAGGAATGCGTTGGGGGCAAACAGTTATGCTTCGTTGTGGCTAAGGCTTCCGAAGTCCAATCGATTTCCTGATTACCTCTAGGTATCATGTCAACCCTCACCCTGACTGATACTTCGGAGCGACCTTGAAATTTTCAAGCTTCCAACTTTTGAGTAAACTCGAGGGGTATGAATGATCGAAAGACTGGACCCTCGTGAATACAATGGCGGTGAACAGTTATGCTTCGTTGCGGCTAAGGTCTCCAAAATTCAGTCAATTTCCTAGTTTCCTCTAGGTATCATGTCAACCCTCGCCCCGACTGATACTTGGGAGTGACCTTGAAATTCTTAAGCTTCTAACTTTCGAGCAAATTTGAGGGGCACGGATGGTCAAAAGATCGGAACCTCGAGAATGCGTTGGCGGTGAATAGGTCTTACTTCACTGTAGCTTAAGCCTTAGAAGTCCAATAAATTTCTGGGTTTCTCCAAAGTGTCATGTCAACTTCGGCCTGACTGATACTCGGGGGCGACCTTGAAAATTTTCAAACTCGCAAAATTCGAGCAGACTCGAGGGGCGCAAATGGTCGACCAACCGAACCCTCGGGATCGCGTTGGGGGTGACCACGTCTTACATCATTGTGGCTTAGGCCTTCGATGTCTAGCAGATCCCTTAATTTCAAAATAGGTATCACAAATATAGGGACTTATCCCTCGATCTCACACAAAATTGAGTTCATCCAGATCGATTTACCTCCATCTCAGGCTCACGCAATTTTAGCACTTAACATTCCAGTCAAACATTCCAACCAGCCCCACGATCTACTCAAGAGCATGGGTCGAGCTAAACCTGGAAGACGTTATTTAGTCAAAGACATCTGTCTCCCACGAACTCGTCAGTTATCCAGTCAACCGCCACTAACTACATTATTCAGAAGACGTAATCCTGCACGAGGAAGAGTTGTGGGAAAAGCTCTTATTTATGAGATCAAAAGTATTTCTAAAATCTAGAGATCACTTGTAATAAAGATATTCACTCCAAGCAATAAAGATACTTTTACAAAAATCCTCCATACGAGGTCGTGGTTTTTTACCTGTTCAGAGGTTTTCTACGCAAAAAACACTTGTCTTTAATTATGGCTTTATATTAGCGTATTATTACCAGATCATTGGTGTGATAGTTAATCCCTAATCGTATCAAGCTACGGAATTTAGCCATTACATTTGGCGCCGTCTGTGGGAAATATTGTATTTTTACGATACCCTCAGGCAGTCTTTCATTTCAATTTTCAACTACAGTTTCTTCCTGACGACAAGCCGCAGGAACTCAGCTCAAAATCTTTGTGGATCCTGGACAACCCACCGAGTAATGAGCGAATCTCCACGCAGAGGCAGAGAAACGCCTCGAGCTCAAACTTTAATTCACAAAGGATCGCGAGCTCTGAGAGAAAGAGCTCGATCCAGAACGACAAGCTCGTTTAACTACGCTCAAACGGCACGAAGATCAGATGAAAGCGATGCAGACTGCACTCGAGGCTCTGAAAAATACTCAGCCGGATCCTCCAGCCAGGGGTCACGATCAACTTCTAGAGACCTCCCGCATTTCGGCAATGGAAAAGTTGGGACCTCAGGGAGTCGCCAGCAAAGCCATCTCCAGAAATCTACCACATGGACCACAACCTTCCATCCATTTGGGGAGAAGTCAAATCAGAAGTCAGTCGAGGTTATCAGATTCCCATCCATCAGGAGGAAGACCAGCGACCTCTACATCAAATTCCAGTACGAGATCGCTTGAGTGAAGGTACAGGAACTCATCATCCCCTGCCAGCACGTCCATCAATTCAACCAACACATCATTACGTCACGAAAGAACATATGGATCAATAAATTATGGAGCTAATCGAGGTACAAGTTCTGGGTACTATGGGCGATACTACGACGTTACAAGGAAGTCTGATTGCCAAAGAACTATTTGATATGGAAATACCGAAAGGTTTCCATACACCTCAAATTCATAAGTACAAAGGTACAGACGCGAAGGAGCATATTCAGCAATACCGCGATTCATTAGGGTTGCACTCCAATCTCAACTACATTCTCTGCCGTCTGTTCACCACAAGTTTACAGGAAGAGCCACTCCAGTGGTTCCATTCTCTTCATGAGGAATCTATCTATACATTTGATCAGCCGCAGAAGCAATTCATCAAAACATATGCCCATAACAGAGACAAAGAGGAGAACTTGTATTCTCTTATCGATCGTAAGCAGTCACATGGAAAAAAGCTTGAAGATTTTTTAAAGAAATTCCTAGAGCTCGCAAGAAAGGTGGATAACCTCGACCAAATGATAGCTGTGACCGCTTTCACCAATGTTCTCCGGCTCGATTGGAAAGCCAAGGAATATCTCTTCCTTAACAAATCTACGACGTTAGAGGGGATAATTACCAAGGTCAACGGTTACGTCGACTTAAAGAGGATGATGTCTGAGAGACAAAAGTCTACTAAGTCTATCCTCTTCACCAAATCCCTACCTGCAGCGCAGACCAGTAAGGCTAAGGTGGAATAGGGAGATCATAAACGCACCAAGGGAAACACTGGGTACCCTCGGAGAAGCGGTCCGCAAAACAAGCCCGTCCTCTCAAAGCTGAACGTCTGTGTCTCCACACTTTTTCCACTACTATTAAAAGAGCCGCTCTACCGCGTCTCTCGACCGCTGGAGCCCATCGAGAATCGACCATTTTGCCTACAGCATAAGGTAAATTATCATTCTACTAAAAATTGCTATACTTTACAGTGGATGCTCGAACTCATTTTAGAGGAAGGACGGATGCTCGAATACATTGTTGACCTGAAGTCATACCAAGATGGCAACTATTAGAAACAACTCGAAGTTGTTCAGGTCAACGACAGAGCTGAGGAGAAGCATCTCTTCTACATGCACCTCAGCCACATGATCGAAATCAACCAGAATAACAATTACAACCGATCGAAGCACCGGAGGCTCTCCAAATGCTGTGATCTTAAGCCTTAAGACAAAGAAGCCAAACTTCTTCCCGATTCGAATAATCGCCGACTTGGAATCTCTTTCGAGGATTACGACACTAGCCATGCCAAATTTTCACATCATGATGCATTAGTCATAATACTCAAGATGAAACAGTTTGTCTTGCACACAATGATGATCGATACTGGAAGCGATATTGAAATTCTTTTTTAGAGTACGATCAACCAGATAGGTTTGGCCGACCAAGACACAGACATCAGTGGGTTCAACGGCTCCAAGGAGGAATGAGTAGGCAAGATTATCTTACCTATTTCTGCAGGACCAGCCACTATCGATGTCGTTTTCTACGTCATTAATGCCAAGTCTTGCTATTTTGGGATTAAGGGCCGCTGCTAGATACACAATATAAAAGCAATCTCTTCCACCTATCACCAAGCCCTCTGGTTCAAGCATGACAATGGCATTTATGATATCAGAGGTAGTTAGAAGCTCTCTCGAGCTTGTAAAAATACTGTCTCTACCATCCTAGATACTTTAAACAGATTGGCCAGATAGCAATTACAGAAAATTGATCACCTAGACGACCAATCACCTACAGAGGAGCCCACGGAATATGTTAATATTGATGGACCTGGCAGAGGCACGTTCATCGGAAGCACGAGAAAGATGCTCTCATCAAATTTTTGCAACTCAATTGAGATGTTTTTGCATGGTCTTTCGAAGAAATGGCCGGAGTCGATCCGGCTATCGCTTGCCACAAGTTAGCCATCAACGTCAACGCCCCAGCGGTCAAACAGAAATAGCGACGACTGTTACCTCATCTTCGAGATGAAGTTAACACCAAGATCGTGAAATTGATTAAAGTGGGATTCATTCGAGAAGCCAAGTATCCGGACTGGATATCTAACATTATCGTTGTCCCAAAGAAGAACAAAAAAATTTGCATTTACGTAGATTTTACAGATCTGAACAAACATACCCCGAAGGATAGTTTCCCTCTTCCCAACATTCATCAAATCCTCGATTCCACTGTAGGCAATGATCTCCTATCTATGATGGATGGTGCTTCAGGATATAATCAAATACCACTTCTGGAAGAAAATCAAGAGATGACAACATTCATCACCGAAAGTGGCCTTTACTATTACAAAGTCATCCCCTTCGAGCTCAAGAACGCAAGGGCCACATATCAACGATTGATGACTGCTATGTACAAAGCACACCTAAGAAAAATCATTGAAGTCTATATCGATGATCTCCTGTGTAAAAGCATATAGTCAGAAAATCACATCTCAGATCTCAACACAATATTCAACATCCTTCGATCTTAAAGAATGCATCTCAACCTTGATAAGTGTTAATTCGAGGTACATTCTGGCCTCCTCCTAGGCCACCTCATCAGCAAGAATGAGATTGAGACCGATTCATATCAAATTCGAGCTCTCCTCGACATGCCTTCTCCAAAGACAACAAAAGACGTTCAAAAACTTGCTGGTAAGATTGCTGCGATCAACCGTTTTATCTTCAAATCTTCAGACCGCTACCATTGGCTATTACTATTACTTAGTGAATGTACCAAATGAGGAAAGGTTCAGCCAACTGCGGAAGTCACATGGACACCAGAATGCAAAGCAGCTTTTTCAGGATCTCAAAATCAAATTGGGGAGGTCTCCCATAATGAGCACCTCAGTAGGTAATGAGGAACTGGTAATCTACCTAGCAGTCACAGACACTTCTCTCAGCTTGGTTCTCATTCACCTGGAAGGGAAAATTGAGAAATCGGTCTTCTTCATCAGCAAAACACTTACACCAGCAAAAACAAAGTACTCTAAAATTGAGAAACTTCTTCTCACCCTTGTTTATACTTCGCAGAAACTCAATCACTACTTCCAAGCGCATTCTGTCAAAGTGATGATGAACTACCCACTTTGGGAAGTTTCGTCCAAAAAAGGAAAGTCACGCAGAGTGCAACAATGGTCAGTCAGTTTGGGCGAACATGATATTAAGTTCGAACAGTGTAATTCCAAAAAAGGTCAGGCCGTTGCCAATTTTCTCGCAGATTTTCAAGTGGAAGATCCCGAGTGAGAGGAGCACGACCCGAACCATACCGAAAGCACGCCAAAGAATCCAACTCCCAAGCCATTCGACGAACGATCTAACTAGATCACTGCATCAAGGTGGAGAGTTCTCACAGATGGATCATCATGACCCGCAGGGTCAGGAATCGGGATCGTTTTGATTACCCCTTCAAATGACAGAATTAAGAAATCAATCCGCTTGGATTTTGAGGACTCAAATAATGTCACCGAGTATGAAGCTCTCATTCACCGAATCGACCTCGCACTTGAGCTTGATGTCCCCGAACTCTCAGTTTACACATATTCATTACTCATTGTTCATCATTATTCAGAGCAGTACAAAAAGAATGGGAAGATGATTGAATACGCAACCCTCATTGCAGATAGGATGAGTAAGTTCGCAAAAGCAACTCTTGAATATCTTTCTCGAGGGGAAAGCAGACACGCCGACTCCTTGGCATTACTTGCCGGGGTCTTAGGTATAAAAACTTGATATCTTCAGATCAAGATCATTTCAACCACCAGCAATGATCGCATATCAGTATGCACGATCAACACTTGGGGCGATAAAGGGGGAGAAGACGATTAATGAAAGCCTTTCTTAGCCTACCTCAGAGTCGACAACAAATGCAAAGAACCACTCCCAGCAGATCTAAAAGAATGCCGACAGCTGATCCACAACTCAAAGCATTACATTACTCAGAATGGCATGCTTTACCGTCTTTCTGTCACAGGGCCTTCCTCAAGCGCCTATCGAAGTCAAAAGCAGACGAACTACTCTTCGAATTACATGAAGGAATTATGGCTCCCACACCGCAGGTAGATCATTGGCGAACTGAGTATAAGTCAAGGAGTATTCTGGCCTAGCATTCGCAAGCAAGCAGAAGAGTATTCCCGCAGGTGTGACACCTACCAGAGACATGGAAATATGATACGCGCCTCTACGCTCGAGCTCCATGCAAGCAAGGTTTTCTGGTCATTCAAAAGATGGGCACTAGACCTCGTCGGCGAATTTCCTAACTCTCCAGGTAATCGTCACCACCTACACGTAGCTAGCGATTACTTTACAAAATGGGTAGAAGCAATTCTAATATGTCAAACCAGAGAAGTAGATGGTATCTTTTTAATTTGGAACCACATAATCACTCGATTCGGGTGCCCCCACCCAATTCGTAGCGATAACAGGTCCTTATTTATGGGAGATAAGGTCAAAACCTTTCTCAATCATCACAATATCATCTACTCACCATCAAATCCATACTACCCTCAAGGTAATGGCCAAGCCAAAATTACCAACAAAACTATCGTGGATGGACTCAAAAAATGGCTTCACTCACAGAAAAAAGGAAATTGGGTTCGTGAGCTACCTCACGTCCTGTGGGGGTATCGAACCACTCCCTGACAATCCACTGGGTGTACCCCATTCCTCCGTGCTTATGGCACTGAGGCAGACATTTCTTTTGAATATCATCACCCAGTCCGCGATCACAAGCTGACTGACGGGAAAAATGAGTTCGAATTGGCTTGCAACCTCAATATGGTTGATGAAACTAGGGAACGCACCATCGCTAACCTAGGTTGATATCATCCTATGCTTGCCAGATCGTATAATAACCGAGTCAGGAGCCGTACTTTCCAAATTAGAGATCTCATCCTCCGAGAGATTCCACAACATCGCAAAGAGCTTCACGCTGGAAAATTAGTCGATAATTGCGAGGGTATATTAATTATCACAGGTCTCTCAGGCCTGGGATCATACTATCTTATAACAGAAGAGGGAGTCCCCATTTCAAATCCTTGGAACACTAGACGACTGAAATGATACTATCGTTAGGCATCTTACTACTCCATTTTCCTTCCTCGTCTTTTTTTCAGTTTCAAAAGTAAGATTCTTATCTCCATCCAATGTAAATTCTGAACTTATCAATGAAATTTTTTTTTGAACAATGTCATTCTCTTCATGAACATTCGTCCACATTTCACAGATTTAAGCATAGATAATACTAGCTGATACTCAATCTTTTCCAAGTTCAATCGGGGATATCACTCGATTGAATTCCATTACTATGTCTCTGCGATTGTGGTAAGTGTAAAAACTTGGTTCACGTCAAAGCTTCAACCAAACAAGAGATAAGGCAAAGGTCATACTAGTCTTCATCTTTTACAACTTGTTTGGCTTATTACAGTAGGCTGGATCGAGGATAACACTTGGTTCAGCTGAATTTTTATATCTCTGCGATTGTGGCAAGTATAAAAACTTGGTTCACATCAAAGACTCAACCAAACGAGAGATAAGAAAAAGGTCATACTAGTCTTCATCTTTTACAACTTGTTTGGCACATTACAGTAGGCTGGATCGAGGATAACACTTGGTTTAGTTTAATCTTTATATCTCTGCGATTGTCGCAAGTGTAAAAACTTGGTTTATATCAAAGACTCAACCAAACAAAAGATAAGACAAAGTTCATACAAGTCTTCATCTTTTACAACTTGTTTGGCACATTACAGTAGGCTGGATCGAGGATAACACTTGGTTCAGCTGAATCTTTACATCTCAGCGATTGTGGCAAGTGTAAAAACTTGGCTCACATCAAAGACTCAACCAAGCAAGAGATAAGACAAAGTTCATACAAGTCTTCATCTTTTACAACTTGTTTGGCACATTACAGTAGGTTGGATCGAGGATAACACTTGGTTTAGTTGAATCTTTATATCTCTGCGATTGTCGCAAGTGTAAAAACTTGGTTCACATCAAAGACTCAACCAAACAAGAGATAAGACAAAGTTCATACAAGTCTTCATCTTTTACAACTTGTTTGGCACATTACAGTAGGCTGGATCGAGGATAACACTTGGTTCAGCTGAATCTTTACATCTCTGCAATTGTGGCAAGTGTAAAAACTTGGCTCACATCAAAGACTCAACCAAGCAAGAGATAAGACAAAGTTCATACAAGTCTTCAACTTTTACAACTTGTTTGGCACATTACAGTAGGCTGGATCGAGGATAACACTTGGTTTAGTTGAATCTTTATATCTCTGCGATTGTCGCAAGTGTAAAAACTTGGTTCACATCAAAGACTCAACCAAACAAGAGATAAGACAAAGTTCATACAAGTCTTCATCTTTTACAACTTGTTTGGCACATTACAGTAGGCTGGATCGAGGATAACACTTGGTTCAGCTGAATCTTTACATCTCTGTGATTGTGGCAAGTGTAAAAACTTGGTTCACATTAAAGACTCAGCCAAACAAGAGATAAGACAAAGGTCATATTAGTCTTTATCTTTTACAACTTGTTTGGCTCATTACAGTAGGTTGGATCGAGGATAACACTTGGTTCAGCTGAATCTTTACATCCCTGCGATTGTGGCAAGTATAAAAACTTGGTTCACATCAAAGACTCAGCCAGGTATAGGATAAGGCAAAGGTCATACTAGGTTTCATCTCTTTCAATATGCCTGTGATAGTTCTATAGTTTAAATCAAGTTTCAGCTGGTTTAATTGAACCCATTTTTGCGATTAAAACGAATGTGAAAACTTTATTTTATATTACAATATGAAAGAGGGGTCTTTGATATAAGATAAGGCAATGGCCGCAGATACAAGATAAGGCAATGGTCATACTAGCTTTCATCTATTATAATGTGTCTGTGACAATTCTATTTATTTTCAGGTCAAAATCATACTATAAAAGATTCTTTTTTGCTGATGAAGCGTCAGCAATGCTTTCTCCCACATCATCAAGGGGTCTATCTTTCAGTTCGTGGGCTACAGCTGCTCTACCTTGATCTAATGATTTAGCGGTTCAAGGGCCCAGTTGGGTCTCCATAGCGCACAAACAGTTATCTCGATCTATCTTAGCTCCACAGGCGCATCCCTTATCTAACAGAGTTTTGAGCAAGGTATCTCGTTCTGACTCAAGTCTTTTAACTTCCTCTAAAAAATATGCAACGATCACCCATAACAGGCCTGATCGAGACACACCAGGTACTACTACTGTTGCAAATCTCACCTTTAACCTCTCGAGGCATACCTTTATCCTAGCGCAATTATCCTTCCATTCAATTATTTCCGCATCAGCCCTATCATGATAAATGGCATCCTCCTCCAACTTTGCAATGTACTTCACTGAATTTGCTAGGTTCATGGCTTTTAAGTCTACTATATGAATACGAAGTCTCCCAAGCTCAGCGTTTAACTCTTCTCTGGCCGGAAGATCTTTCAATAATTCTTCTTTCTTCTTCACCAGCAATTCCTTTGCTTTGATCTCCCCCTCCAGAACTTTCTCCCTAATAAGAGCAGCATCCAACTTATGTTAACATTCCCTCAAATTTGCATTTCCCGCCTGAACATCCCCCTGAATTCGAGGCACGTCACTTTCCAGCTCTCTAATCCGACCTGAGAGACTAACTACATCCCCTCGACCTAAAGGAACCTTAACCTCAGTTCTACTTCCCCCAGAACGCTCTCTAGCCTCGACTTTCTTGGCACGAGCAATGGCCTGATCCTTTTCGTCTTTAAGTCGAGCAACTCTCTCGTTTAAGTAATCGTACCTGTGCTGCATTTCTCATAATTCCATATCCTTGGTGGGAAGGGTTGTTTGTAAATATTCAGCTGCGGCCTCCGAATCCGATAGATTTTCTCGAGCTACCCTCAGTTCGCCATCCTTTTCGATGAATTTCTGTCTCATTCGCTCCATATCGATCCTACACCTATGGAGATTAGATCAACATTGTTCCTCAGATCGTTCCAGCGCCTGAATGTTGTATTGATCCGTGTCGGCTTGTTTACCCTTCGCAACCAACGCGTCGACCTGACGTTGACGTTTCTCGGCACGTTCTGTAGCCTCGGATATATTTTCTAATCCCTTCTTAATCTCATAATCTTTCTCTTCAACTTGAAGAGTCAAGTTGGAAATGACCAGATTCAACTTCTCCAGTCTGAAATGCACTTTTACGTATTGATTCTCTCTGTTATCGCTCGCCTCCTACTTCCAGTCAAACTGCTCTGCAAATTCCCGATTGCACAAGAGTACGTTGTCCTCATGTGCACGAGATGAATCCAGTTTGACCCAGTAAATATAACAAGTTTTACAATTTAATTCTAAAAATCAAATTCTTAACATCTACATACTACATTCTTAGAGACTACGTGATTTCAAAACATCTGCTTCCAAGTACTTTTAGATTAAAAGTTTGGACTTCCATTCTCATATGAATCCTTCATGAATCTTCGTTCAGCGTACAAGGTACACACTTTCGATATATTATTCCGTATTAATAGCGTTAGATTTTTTCCATGCATTTATATCCTATTTACTTAACTTAACGTTGGTATAACATGAAAGTCGAATAACCTATGCCGATCTAACCTGCAGCTCAGCTTGCGCAGACAGCAAGGCTTTAGAGGTCCCTCTTTCCCTAGCAAGTCCAGACTTTAACTCATTTATTCTAAGATTCATCTCTCTAACTACCTACAAGATGTTTATAAACAAAGTCAATCTACATAAAGTTTCATCCCCACACATAATTCAAACAACTTGCAGATATTTATACAACACAAATACCCTACCTTTTCACTCCCACCTTCTGGGAACTCGACATCATCCCCTTAGTTGTCAAGTAGTGTCTGGCGGGAGACACCATCCAGACTATCCACGACTCCCACTACTTCCGCATCCTCATTTTCCACCACAATATAGGTGTCAACCTTAATGCCATCCACCTCCTTCTGAGAATAGCCCTTCTGCATCAAGTGACAACCCAGTATGTCATGCTCCTCAACAATATCATCTAGGTTGGCCTTTACTTCGACCTGCAGTTGGCCGATCTCCACGGCGTGAGTAGCCTTTAGCTGCCTGACTTCCTTTATGGCTTCAGTCTTGGCTCGAGCTAGGCCTTTCTCCAACTCGCTCTTTGCCTTCTTCAACTCGGATTTTTCTTCTTCAATACCGAGCCAAATCCCCTTGACAAGATAAGCAACCTGCAACAATTATATCGATCACAGTAATTAGCTCGAAGTATATTACACATTTATTTATGATATTATAACACTTATCATCTTGCTCGTGTCTTCCTCCCCATGAAGGGCTACCAACCTGGCCCTTTCCTCGACCACCCTAAAGTCACCCACCGCAGCAGGTCGTACCTCAGTGACCTTTTCCTCAAGGGATTCAACCCTCCTCATTTTCTCTTTGGCGACCACAGCACTTTCTGTGGCGTCCGGGGCCGGCAAAGTCTTTAGCATCTGTTTCTTAGGAAAGAGTTGAGCTACTTTGCTCGGCTTAACGGGTTTCAGCGGGGCCAAACTGCCAGTTCCAGGAGTCTTGGAAGGATTTGTTCGAGCATCCTCACCACTTTCTTGACGTTTTCCTTCATCGACCCCCGTCATCGACCTAGTAGACTGAGCCTTTCGAACCTTGTTCGACCTACTGTTAACTCTCTTCTTTCTACTCAGGCCGAGTTCTCCCAAGACGAGTTCGAGTTCAGTCTCCTCCTCCGTATCATCGCCCAACAGGGATTCTTTCCTTTCTACAATAGACTTCACACCTACAATAACACATTTTACTATTAACTACAGTTGTCAACAAAACATAACAATTATTCAATCTATGCATGTCTATACTTACTTTGCTTTACATATCTAAATTGAAGGTCCAAAGGTTCTTCCTCAGCTCTTTGAAGGCAATTACCCTTCACCCATATGATATTGTCATTCTAGGTTCGACCTGCTGAATTCAGATCAAAAAAGCGACGCCGGGTTATATTCGCATGAAATACGACCCCCCACTGACCTTAAAATTCTTCACACCGCAAAACTACAGAACGTCCTCAGGGGTTATCCTCCTCACTTTTTCCTCCCTTTTCCACCTTTCATTCAGATGGTCACACACAGTTATTACCTCCTACATGTTCCCGTTCATTTGAACAGGACATGCCCCAATTGCATTCATAATCCCCTTCATTAAATTGGTGAGGGAGAGGCTCTACCCATAATCTAATAGGGATAGGTAACACAAAAAAACCCTCCGAGAGGTCTCTCCGAACATCCTCATCGAAATACTCTAACAAGATCGATTCATCTATACCTCTATCTCATTTTTCTGCTTCCAAATCTGCCAACAGATAAAAATAATCTTCCCCCTCCGCTACCGTACAACCCCTAAACTCCCTACTTGCAAACTCAAGACATTTACCCCACTTCCCTCCTACAGCCGCCTTGACTTTACAAAATTCTCTAAAGGCATCAGAACCCGGGGGATAAGATACCAACTAACCAGGGAAACCCAGGAATTATTCTAATGCCCCTTCCCCTTCTTTATCAGACTCATTCGTCCGACCAGAGGTCGAAACCTTATTAACAGACGACATACCCATCTTAAAAATAGATTTTGCAGGACTTTTTTGACCTACACAAATGCCTCTCGTACTCAACCTACATACAGGTTAAGGTATTTATCATTCTTCCATCTATGTATACGTATATATATATTCAACATATATCTCTGATCAATCATTAACGTATAACACATATCTTTAAACTATATAAAATCAAAATATATTACATATATCTCTACTAACCTTTAGTATCCGAATGAAAATCGGTAGTAGAATCAAGCTTTTCCCTCACAACGCTGCTATACTGCCAGCTACGAGATCCTGAATCTTTTACCCTCTTTAAACGTTTATTACCTTCAGATAACTCTTTATCGACTCCCCTGATTTTTCATCTTTTTCTCTGAGTGCTCTCCAAGTTTTTTTTAATAAAACATTGGTTTGGAGATGAAGAAGAGCTATTTATCCTTTCTCTCTCATGCGGCTATCATTTATTGTTCCTCGCACAAACAGTCCTCGATTCCAAAACTGAGGCGTCCTTTCTACTCTCCATGTCAGACACCTTGTACCTTTTCGATAAAACCACATTTTCATCATTACAATCCCCCTCATTTTTTAACATATTTTTTCTCCTTATTTCCATATCTTTTCCTGACCTTCCTCACTTATGATGACTTACACTGTACAATGTCAGAGCTCTATTTCCTTTTGCATACAAAACAAAACTAGAAACTTCTGCATTTTAATATTTTTGTTTCACAGTCCTTGTTTATCATACTTATTGTGATTGACGTCATTTTCAAAATTGTACAAATATTCAAATTTATTCAAAATGTTTCCTAAACAGTCACAAAAAAGATTCACCCCTATAGAGGATCCAATTAACTTATATTATTTCTGTAACATTCCAGCATTTATTTTAATCATAAGAAACACTTAACACAATATCCATCACAGCTTTGGTACACTTAAGCAACCAGTATCTAATCACATCATTCGTCGATCCTCATATCCTCAAATTCGATCTCTACTCCAGCAATCAAGCCCACCAACCTTTCTCGTTCTACCAAATCATTCACGAATACACGAAAAAAATACTTCATAAAAATAATGAGCATACTCAAGTTCTCTGTTCATTATATCTAATCCTTCGAGCTGACATTCCCTCAGTGATAACTCAGCATCGTAACCAAGCAAACCTAAGATCTTCTCCCGTACTTTAGCAATTTTTATAGCCAATCGTCCTTCTGCGGCATGATGAATCCTCTGAGGTCGAGTTCGTACCCTCCTAACCTTCCCCTGTATTTTCATTTTGCAAATCGTATTACCCATATTTATAAATTTCTCAATCACTTCCCCCTTTTAACGCAGTTTATACCTAGTATCTATGAACAGAAAACCTAAAATCTTGGAGTAAATTGTTTGAACTTATCTCCTCAGCCAAACCTACACTATTTACCATTTCGACCTCATGTGGCGAATAGTTGTTCCTCTATTGACCTATAATAGTTTGAATTTCCAATTCCGTATTTCCTACAATTTCTATCCCTCACCTGTTAAACATAAAATTAGTTATACCAGTACGACATTGATAGTACATATTCATCTCAGTTCGAACAACATTACAACATTATTTCATCCCCTATCAGCAGTTATTCAACTAACACCCAGCACAATTCAGTTCGATTCAAGAAGTTTTTCTATCCATAAAAATCAACTTTTATTCATATTAAACATAGTACATACGATTTACAGATAACAAGTTTTCATACAGGAATACAACATAATGTTATCCGTCCAGCACCGAACTCCAAGTACTTTACAGATAACAAATTTTCCCTGCTTGTTCAAAGCTGTAGGTCAGTTCGGCACAGCATGGCATCATGTTGTCCAGTTCTTCTTACTTTAGTGATTTTTCACCCTGATGCAAAAAAGAAAATGGAACCAACAAAAAAATTTCCTCACATGGCTTGGTTAAAGCCCAGTCGAACTCCAAGCGAGAACTATGCAAGCAGTGGACTCGCTGTGGCACCCACAAAACAAGATAGAAGGACTTCTGAGCACAAAAGCATGATTAAAATGTGTCAGCAGGAGCCCCCTACTCGTTCTCCTCCTCCACTACCATCACCGCCTCTTCTATAACCACCACCACCGAAAAGTTGGTAAAGATAAAGAGGGCCCAACCTTAGAATCCACGACAACACAGAAAATCAGTAGATCTGCCTCGCAGATACACATTTCCCTACATATGAGCCCCTAACCCTGTCATCCGTAATGGTGTGGAAACAGGCCCAACGTTCCTCGCCTGTCAAGATGAAGACATGAAATCTCCACTTATAGTAAAAATCTTCCTCAGCTTCAACCGCTTCCTCTCCCGACAAGCTTTGGTACGTAGGAGGAACAGGGGCTGGGATCGCCATTTCCAAGGAATGATCACCAAAGTACTTCAACTTTAACCTCTGCATTTCAGACGTAATCCTCTCTTCAAGAGCCATCTCAGAGAAAGTTATGCATGCAAAAGTTATTCCAAAGAATTGATCAAGGTACTTTTTATATAACCCTAAATTTATTGTGTATGTACGTTTTCCCAAGCGTCATCATTTATTACAGACGCGACTATTCAAACACAACCGTCACATACATCCGCATCATCATTAAATACCTAACACTTCCCAATATCACGTAACTTACACCCAGTCAAATGCCATCATTATTCCATTTTGAATTTATAACTTTTAACCTATTCTTTCTCAACCAAAGCCACTAGTGACTTCGGTTACGAGGGGACGATTGTTATCCCACAATCTCACACTAAATTGAGCTCATACAGATCGATTTACCTCCATCTCAGGCTCACGCAATTTTAGCACTTAACACTCTAGTCAAACATTCCAACCAGCCCCACGAACTACTCAAGAACGTGGGTCGAGCTAAACCCAGAAGACGTTATTTAGTCAAAGAACCTGTCTCCCGCAAACTCGTTAGTTATCCAGTCAACCGCCACTAACCACATTATTCAGAAAACATGCTACAGCACGACGAAGAGCTGTGGGAAAAGCCTATATAAAGGGGAAGTTCCCGAAGAGACAGGGACCAGAAAAATTACTCAAACTTCTTATTTATGAGATCAAAAGCATTTATATATTCTAGATATTACTTATAATATAGATATCCACTCCAAGCAATAAAGATACTTTTGCAAAATTTCTCCATACGAGGTCGTGGTTTTTAACCTGTTCAGAGGTTTTCTACGCTAAAAGCACCTGCCTCCAAATCTTACTTTATATTAGCCTATTGTTACAGGATCATTGGTGTGATAGCTAATTCCCAATCGTATCGAGCTACGGAATTTGGCCATTACAGCAACCATCTCAAAGCTCTTAAAGGTTCGATCACTTTACAATCATTCAACAAATTCAACACATACAGACACTATTATACAGGAACATCTGCAACTCTTCCACATGTAAGAAGTTTCAGAACATCATATATCAGAGAGCAGTTTCAACACAGCTCAATTAAATTCGTTTAGCACAATGCATCAAATTCAGTTCATAATATACATCAAGTATAAAACACAATCAAGTTAAACAAATCAAAGTTTACACAAATCAGTTTCAACACAGGAGTTTAAATCAGTTCGCATAAAACAAGTTCTAAGATCAACCCCACAGAAAAATAAAGATGGTTCAAATATTACAATTCAATAGCAAATCAGGCAACAATGGCATGGCACTCCTGTATAAATACCTCATATCGGTGCGGCTGCATCCTCTCCCCCAAGCACCCACAATCGAAGGTCTTGTCCATACATCATCTGCAATCATGTCAGTTGTAGCCCTAGCAGCAATACCATTGACCACAAGAGTTTCCATGCCCCTTCCAACACCTTCAACAGCAACTTCTACCTCTCCCTCATTCGTCTGCAACGAGTCCTCAACAACAGGATCTTCGTTAATAGGGAGTCGTTCTAAAGTGTCAGGATCAAACTCCATATCCTCTATGAACTCCTTAAGCCTGACAGTTACTCTAAATTCACCATCAAACTGCGCCTGATAATGCACTTTTTAATCAACTTTCTCTTTATCCTTCACAGCAATCGTCGACTTCAATACTTGTTCATGATTAAAACGTTGACTCTCAAGCCTTTAATCAAAGGTATCAACGATAACCTTCAGGTCTTGCTGCAAAACTTTGTTCTTAGATAACAACGAGGCCTCCGTCTCTCGAGCAAGCTCCAGACAATCGAGCACCTCCCGCAGCCTCCCCTTTCCCACTTTTACTGCCTTGGTGAATGACTGCTCCCAGGCATCCGTCTGCTAGAATATTCAAACCATCAGTATTTCTCAAAGAATGGAGCACTTCAAAAAATTTCAAAATCTCACAAACAATAATAAATAGTTACCTGAATCATAGACTTCTTCATCTGCTTCGAAGCTTCATCTGGCTCAATATCGCAGAGTTCAGCCATCGAAGCAAACTTGGCTAGAGCCTGTTCTTGTCGCTCAGCCTCCGTCATCTCTTCGTCTTTATCCTCTGCATCATCTTCCCCCAGCTCCCTACCCCGTTTGCACTAAATAACCTTCATCTGCGATACCTTCAGAGCCTCGGGAACAACCCTGCCTTTCCCTTTCTCAGCCTGTGTTGGTACTTTCCTCGGCCTCAGTCTCAAAGCATTACTAGCCCCTTCGGGCACTGGCGCTGCTTGCTTCGAGCCCCTTTTTACCTTCAGAACATACTGAAGTGTCCTTACCAAATCACCCTCCCCCATTTCTTCGGGCACTTTAGAACCACCTTTGCCCTCCTCCTCTTTGGCGGCTTCGGCGAAATGGGTACGTTTTAAAGCAGGGAATTTGTCTTCTTCTTTCTCTTCCTCTTGATACCAATACTCTTGAATACAGAATTAACCCACTCTTCCCCCAAATTGAGCACAACGTCAATATAATCCCTCAGATTCTCCCAAGACCGGTTAGTCAGACCTACAGAAAACATAAGTATAATCATAGTCTATTCGACCAACATATCAAAATAAAACCTTCGACAAAAAACTTACTCAGGTTGTAGACTCTATGATACAACCTATATGAGCCCTTCCCTTTGACATTCTCAAAATTACCCTGTACCACAATTAAATCCTTATTCCAGCCTCGACCCGTCGAACACAGATCAAACAATCAGGGCTTCTCTGGGTAAAACTGGATGTGGTATGTCCCTACATTCTGCTTTTCTTTCCTCGAATAAAAGAATACAATGTTGTACCACTCAATTAAACCCCTCTTCTCACTTCTCAATTTTACATTCATGGCCTCTCTTACCCTTATCATCTCGTAAAAGTTTCCATTCATTTCAACCGGGGAAACCTCCCAAAAATTCAACACCTCCTTCACCAGCCTTCGAAGAGGAAGTTGTATTCCCAATCGAATCTGGCCTCTATATGCCATTATACCCTTTCGCAGGTTTGACTTGAAAGTCCACCCTGCTCCTGTTATATGTAATGTTGCCCCCACCTTCAACTGTTCCAACTTGGCAGTAAATCGATCCAATCTCATTTTATCTCTAGCTGAAACAGACCCCTCGACCCCATCCGACTCAGTCGAATCCTTACTCTGATCACTCTGCTCCCCTTCTCCCTTTATACCACCAGAAGTCCCAGCATTACCCTCGCCTCCCCCCCCCCTTTCATCTCTTCCTCTTCACTATCCTTAGTCACTATCGCTTTACAACATCTAGTAATCGGAACCCAACTGCCGGCACTACCATGGCTAAAAGGGCATCGGTTACAGCATCTAACACTTCTAAGTCGCTGCCCTTCTCTATTAGAGCATGACCAGAAATACTAGCCTCGTATTCTTTGATTTCCTCGTCTGTCAGCCTCTGTCTCGAAGCTCGACGGGTATGCATCTTATCTTACAGAAGAAGAGGCACGCAATTAGATCAATACATTCGATAATCACGTGTTAATAACCCATATCTCATTTACCCCCTCCAACAGATACAAACACTATCGAAAGCTCGATCCCAAACATAGTCCCTCCATCAAAACCCTTAAAATTCTAAAATGGGCTAGAACTCCGACTCATGAATTCCCCCTGACCTCGAATATAGCCTCCCAATTATGAAGCCAGAAGATCCTACTTACAGATACGGAAGGCAGAACCAAGTTAAAATAGAAAAAAAAATCAATTGACATACATGTGTCAGCAGAAGTACAATCAAAACAACAATTCTGTCCGTACTCAGCAATAACTTTAGCAACCCCTATCAATAGCCAGTTAACATAACAATGACGTATGTTCTCATCCTCTCACACTCTGGTCTTTCTCCATGAACAGTATAGTGGTTATTTACTTCACATTTATATACCTTCTTGGAATACCAAAACTTCCTTGATTTCCAAACCACTATCATTACCACGCCCCCACTACCCCGACTTTTTGGCTGCAATATGTTTTGACCAATTTACTCCTCATTCCCCTCGCGTGCGAACCACACGTTCACTCCCGATTACCTGAAAACTCAAGGCCTCTCAAACCTTCTAACCCTTACTTGAAGCCATCCAGTCAAATCCCAATATCAAATCACACCTTTTCCATAAAATGAGCAAAAGTCATGATTACCTGTATGGCACACTGCCCTAGGAGAATGTACCGCTCTGATTGACTAACTGTCTGAGCTGCTAGTTGCCCAGTCAAATCCAGTAAGACCTTCAATAAACTGACTTCTTGCACACGTGTAATTGACTATATCGTATTTCGAACACTCACCCGCAGATAACCCCACTTTCGATTCCCAAATATATTGAACATTCGACAGATTATAATTTTTACTTTAACAATTTAGAATCTGACTTCTACACATATCCGAATATTAGTTCGACAGATTACAATTTTAACTTCGACAGTTCAGAATTCCACTTATACATAAATCATAATATATTACTTCATCCAATCAAACTTCTACTTCGACATATTATAATTTTTACTTTGAACATTCACAGTCCTACTTGCACATAGTAATAAAATATAATTCGATAGTCCTATTTCCAAACTCTAATTTCATTTCATACAAATCAACAGTGTACAATTCAAATAGAAATTACAAAAACCCTCATATACTCATCTAAATTACCCAACAAAATAGCCAGAGGTCCCTATTTATCATCAGGACACTCTTCCTCGCTCCTAGCCTCAGTAGCAGAATCCTCCTACTGCACCATCTCCTCTGCAAAGGTTTCTAGCAAAGACAATCGATGGCCCAGAAATGGACCCATCATCTGAAGAATCCCCCACCAATATGCAAATGAAATTCTAGCAATGGGATCCCTGGGTTCCACTTCAAGCAGGTCTGGCATCACCGCATCGATGTTCTGATCAATAAGAAACCTCCACTGCAGTTCCAGCGTCTTTGCCGGCACCCGAATAGCCTTCGTCGCAATCCGGTCTGTCTAAATGGTTGCAGAAGAACTGCCGTTGTTTGATGATGAAGAAGAAGACATTATGATCAGAAGAAGAAAGAAGAAAAATGAATAATTATCCTCGCAGCACCCCATTTTATACATGAAGATGCATTTAAAACATTCATTACTCTCAAGTTATATTCATTGTAGTTTTCTAGTCCCCTTCATAAAAACTCAACAGACTGACCTTTTCAGCTTCCTAGACATAACCGATTCATCTGTATCCACATTTAAACAACATTCTCAGGGACTTGCAGTCAAACATATCCCCAGCATCGAGCCATCGACCATTTTCACACTTCATCTCAAACCCCTTTCACTAAGTCTCGACTAATATAGAATCAATTCTCTTTTACCATATCATTATACTTCGATGCCAATTTTTTTTTTCTTTTCCAGCAGTAATCATTGCTACCTGTTAACGTTCGACAAGATACATTTTCTACCCAACCTATAAGTATATTCATCTATAATGCCTACCAAATACAAACACACAAAATTGCAGCAAAACATTGTTTTCATTCCATCCCACAAATTACAACAACAGAAACAGAAAATTTACAAACCTAGATATACAAAGGTACAGCAACAATAGAACCCTCCAAAATACAGTCTTACATAAACAAGAAATCTATCTCCACCACCTTAAGAAGAAGGTACCCAATTTCCAGACGAGCCAGTTCCACTCGCCGAGCCTTGCTCCTCTCTCTCCTCTTCTGTACGAACGAGATACTCAGCCAGAGCCGATCGATAGAGGTAGCGCTCCTCAGTAGTCGTGAAGTGATACTTCAGCAACCCCTAAAAGTAAGCGTAAGACTCCTCATTGATGGGTTTCCCGGCTTCTAGTTCTACCAGTTCAGGCATATCCTAGTCGAGATCATGATGACCGAAGAACTTCATATGCAACTCAGCAGTCTTACGCCCTATGCGACTATCTCGGGCGAATCCCATCCTTTTTTGGTAGTGCGTGTTAGGCGTGGTATCCATAAAGTTTTTCAAAATATGCAGAAGGAAGAGAAGAGAATGAAACAGAAGAAGAACACACAAAATTCCTACCCCCATAACCCATACTTACAACATCACCTTATTTATTACCCTATAACCACCAACATCTCTTTATTACCCCCTTTTATTACCTACCCGGAAATCAACAGTCAAACCGTTCAACTCCCAAGGCTAAACAGTTTTCTCAGCAAAGGCCCCTACACCTGCCTTCGAGCCCTTTGCTTAGAGGGGGCGAATGTAGTAACCTACTCGCAGCCTTCTACCCCATTCAAACACTCAAAATCTACTTCGAAGCCTACTCGAACATCTCAAACCCCATCCAATCCCTGAACAAGTCTCCCAAAGATTATCTGAAGATGAAGCCTCGACTCTGAATAGGCCTCAAAAATAAACTTCACTACAACATCATAAACGCTTCGACCATATCCGCACATGGTCGAAGCATGACAAGACACTCAGCTACAGTGACAGCGTACGGTGACAGAACTGACAGACAGTTATAGTGACAGAGTATGGTGACAGGCCCTACATTTCCAGCTTCAGCACTAACTCTGGGATATCCGCCCGATATCCAGAAGATATCCGGATTGTATACTTGTAATCTGACCTAACCATGGTGATTCAACCCTTACTCTGATCTATATATAGGAGAGATGGGAAACCAAGGAAAAGTTAGAAAATCTCTCCCCAACCCCCATACAGTTTACCTTCGATCACCTTATAAAACCCAGTACACGAAACTTCGACCACTCGACAGAAATAAAAATACTCTTAAAAATCCTCATCAGAGGTCGTGGAGAGTCACATTCTAGGCTTCCACGCAAGTATATAGTCTATTAATTATTTGCATTCTAGGCTATATATATGAATCCCTCCGTTTGAAGACTGAACCCCGTGGTGTAAGAGCCAACTTCCCCTATGTAAGAAGTTAGGCCTCTACAGGAAGGCGGATCTCGAGAAGAGGGTTGCACAACTCAAAACAGAGTTGGCGAAGGAGCGAGCTGATCTGGTAGAAGGGAATGTACGCTCGAGCTTGAAGGTTAAAAACTTGAATGATGAGTTCTAGGTAGCTATGGACGAGCTTGGAGATGAGGCAAAAAAGAATGTAAAAGAAGTAACTATTGCTCGCGATAATCTCGGGAAAAAGCTTCTAGAAGAAGGTTACTCCTTGACTGATGTTATTGTTATATTAGAAGGGCGATTTGCAGTTGTTGAGGTGCCCGAAACAGAAGACGAGTCTGAAGCTCATAGTACTCCTCCCTAGGATACTGTGCCCAGGTTGTATGTTGTCTCTACGAGTACCGAGCAAGAGAATCGAGGGGAAGAGAACGACAAGTTAGAGTGATATGCAAGTAACGGCTTTATCAAATATTGTATTAGAGGGGGGAAAACATTTGTATATATTGTTTGTTTAAGTAGGACATATGGATGTTGTAATATTGTTTGATAGGAAAATTGTTATGTAGAAGCTAAAAGAGTTGCGCGTCATCAATAAGACGTTAAAGGGTGAGTTCGCTATGGAGAGAAATTTTGCATATTTAGCAGCGCTCATGGCTGCACGCGTTGAGGTTCAAGTGAGAAAATATAGTTTTAAGCGAAAAGATAGGTATAGGGTTAAAAAAAATGTCCCTCTATTTTTAGAAGCTGAGATAAACAGTAAAAGAGAGTTAAAAGATGTGTACCTTAGAATATTAGGATATTGTTGTATGAACCTAATCCTAAGATTATAGAGCGTAGCGCCACCAGAGTGAGAAATTTTCATAGCTTAAAGGCTAAGTATGAGCTCGCTATGGTATGTCTATGATAGATAACTTAAGGTATGTAAACTGTCTGTATATCGAACTATTTATATGGAAATATAGATTATTCTCCATGTTTTGAACGTGAAATCGAACTATTGTGCAGGCTAATCTAGAAGTCGCACGAGCTCGCAAGGAAGATGTACAAAAATGTAATTATAAGTTTAAACTCGAATTAGATAGGATCTATCAGATTTTTGAAGAGAGTGCAGATCAGTATGTAAAAGTAGAGGTTAGGCTAACTAAGTTAAAAAAGATAGTTAGCGAACTGAGCCAGCAGATCAATAATAAGGAAGCTGATATAGGGAGAGTTCAAGGTGAGCTAGTAAGTACCCATAGTGAGGTTAAGAATTTGATGAGCACGTTAGAGTGCATGAAGGGGAAGTATAAAGAGGTGGATACCGCTCAATATCGTATCAGATTGTTAGAGGCAGAAGCGTTGCAGTTAAGAGGGTATCTCAATAATTTAAGAGATCAATTGAGGAGGAAGGAGAGTGAAGTGGTGAGAGCGTGAGCTAATTTGTCGAGTACAAAAAGTGATATAGAGAAGTTGAGTGACACTGTAAAAAAGGAAAGAGGATAGTATCCAGAGTACGCAGAGTCATTATGACAAGCTTTCTGAATGGTTGAAAAAATGAAGGCAGACTTAGCAAGTGTTCATAGTAGTAAGACGGATATGATGGAGAGATTGAAGAGGAAACAGAGTGAGGTGGATGCTATTAAGAAACAATTGGGGGAGAAAGATCTCAAAGTGAAAGCTCATCAGAAAAAAATAACGGAGTTGGAGGCCGATTTAAAATATATTTAAGCTGCTATAAGGAATTCTAATGAAAATAATAAGAAATAAGGAGGCCGAGTTGGCTGATTGTAGGAATAGGGAGGTTGATTTGCGTCGATAATTTATAAAATCTTTAAGGAAAATGGATGAAATGTTGAAGAATACTTGTTTCAGTAGAAGTAGTGAAAATGAGGTTTTACCGAAACAAGAGGCGGAGTTGTTGGCAATGCGAAGTGAAGTTTATAAGTTAACCGAGCTAAAAGAGAAAAATCAAATCGAATAGGGTAAATCTTTGGAAATGCTAAGGTCTGTGAACAAGTGCATGGCAGATTTGTAGAGAAGTTTAAAGAGAGCCAAGACTCACTATGACAGGCTGAATAAAAATTATCAAAAAATCCGTATTGATTTTGTTAACCTGGCCGTACCGAATTTTCATAGACTGTCCATGGAAGAAGTACATTCGAGGGAGATAAGGGTTGTAATCGCCTATTTTGTGAGGAAAGTGAAGTGGCTCGAGTTTGAAATGGGCACATTGCATGACTGCCTGGCTTTGAAAGATTGTATCTTTAAAGATGAAGTAAATCGTCATAATTGTATGAATCTTATGGAAACTAGCATTGGTCCCATTATGGGGGAACAGGTAAAATTAGGTAGGGAGTTGGTTGTTGCCAGAGCGTAAGAACTTACATCTTTTAGAATTCTAAATTTCAGAGGAGGTTCATCTGATGTATTCCAAAAGGGACCTGAATAAAGAAGTAACCTGTTTTTGTTTATATATTGCATATGTTAGATATGTGAAAGCTAGTTTGACCTATACTCTATCTTATGAGTATAGATATAGTAGATATATATAGATTGAAAGCTAGTATTACCTTTGCTTTAATCTTTGAGATTTAGTAGATACTACATATATGACTGTAGAGAGTAATGTGAGAAAAAACTTGAAAGTTTTCATTGAGTAGAAAAGAATATACATACTGTTGGAGATCGTAATCTCACTTTTGGAATGTAAAGAATGATAGTAGATGTATCTTGTGCTTGATAGTAGATGTATCCCGTCCTTTTTCATGAGGTAGTAAAACCCATGGCCAGTTTATCCCACTACTAGAAACGGACCTTCCCAATTCTCTTCGAGCTTCCCAGCGTTCAACTCATTTTTGCTTTTGGGGATCGGAGGACTAGGTCATCAATTTGGAACTCATGACTACCAACTCTTCTATTGTATGAGCTGGCAAGTATCTAATGATAGTATCCCTGGTTGGCAACTGCTCAGGTTCGTGCTTCATCTATCCAGTTCAAGTTACAGGCTAACACAAATTCATTCTCCTCATCAGTTTGCTTGTGATCTCGGACTGGGTGATGATATTTTGTTGGGATGACGGCTTCTGTTCCATAAGCATGGAGAAAGGGGGAACATCATGTAGACTATCTCGGTGTAGTACGGTAAGCCCGTAAAATATGTGGCAGCTCCCGTATCTAATTTCCTTTCTTCTCTGATTTGAGTATCTTCTTAATTTTATCCAAGATCGTCTTGTACGTGATTTTGGCCTGCCCATTACCTTGGGGGTAATAGAGATTGGATGGTGAATGAACATTATTGTGTTTGTTGAGGAATGTCACTACTTTTTCTCTAATGAACTGTGATCCATTATAGATCTGAATTAGGTAGAGGCAACCAAATAGTGTGATGATATGCTCCCAGATAAATAAGATAACTTTTTCTTTTAGAGTTCGACAAAAAGGAATGACTTTAACACACATTGTAAAGTTATCCGCTGCTACGAGTAAGAACTTGTAGTTACCCGGTGTGTTTAGGAATTCTCCCACTAGATTAAGTGCCTACCTTTTGAAAGGCCAGAATACTTTACTAGCATAGAGCTTGAGTGTAGGGGCTGTATTTGATGACCATGTCGTTGACATGCATTGCATTTTCATGAATACTCCTCAGCCTAATTTCTCATGTCGGGCCAGAATACTCCTTGTGTAATATCTCTGTTTGCGAGTAATCGACGTGCGGCATAGGAGCCACAATTCCCTTTATGTAAATTATTGAACATTCCATCTGCCTGTCATTTGGAGAGGCACTTGAGGTATGGTTCAGTGACTGATCTTTTGTAGAGTTTGATGCCTTTCTAAACTATATAATGCTTGAAGTTTTCGATCAATTGTCTACGTTCATTGGGATCTTCTGGAAGGGGCCCATCACATTTATTTTTCGGTCTGAAATATGTGATGAAAGGCTTCCTCCAATTGTATTCCTCCTCTTCATCGCCCCCAGTGTTGATCGCGCGTACTATTGGGAGATCAATGTTGGGGCTGAAATCACTTTGATTTAGAGGTATCTTGCTTCTATACCTAATACCCTGGCTAAATAAGCTAAGGAATCAGCGTGTCGATTCTCCCTACAAGGTAAATAATCAAGTGTAGTTGTATTGAATCTGCTCATTCTGTCAGCGATCAAGGTGGCATAATCAATTATTTTTCTATTCCATTTGCATTGCTCAGAGTAGTGATGAACGATTAGTAATGAGTCTGTATAGACTAAGAGCTCAGGAACGCCAATCTTTAATGCCATGTCGAGGCCATGGATTAATGTTTCGCACTCTGTAACGTTATTGGAGGCTTCAAAAATTGAGGCGTATGGATTTCTCAGTTCTGTAATTTGAGGGAGTAATCAGTATAATTCCGATCCCTGACCCTGCAGGTCTTGCTAATCCGTCTATAGGAGTCTTCATCCCTTTCGTGTAACCCATTCAGCACGTTCGTCGAAAGACTTTGCAGGTGGATCTTCTGCGAGTTCTTTTATGAGATCAGGATCGTGTTCTTCCCAATCTTGATCTTCTACAGGGAAGTTTGCTAGAAAATCAGCCACTGCTTGACCTTTTTCTAAAGTTAGCTGTTCAAATTTGATATCGTGCTCCCCCAAACTTACTGACCACTGTTGCACTCCGTACTCCCCCATACTTACTAACCACTATTACACTCTTCTTAACTTTTCTTTTTTAAATAGAACTTCACGAAATGGGTAGTTCATCATGACTTTGACTGAATGAGCTTGGTAGTAGTGCTTGAGCTTTTGTAATGTGTAAATGAGGGTTAAGAGGAGTCGCTCGATCTTAGAATATCTTGTTTCTGCCGGTGTGAGGGCTTTGCTAATAAAATATAATAGCTTCTCAATTTTTTTATTAAGGAGAATGAGAACCGAGCTAAGGGAAGCATTTGTAACAGCAAGATAGATGATCATTTCCTCATTATCTACTGTGGTACTCATTACAGAAGATTTCCCAAGATAGACTTTGATTTCTTGAAAAACTGCTTCATATTCTTCTGTTCATTCAATCTCTTCGTTTGGTTGATCTTGGCCTCTTTTGGTACATCCCCGAAATAATAAGAATAACCATCGACATCGATCTGAAGACTTAAAGACGAATTTGTTGATAGCTGTAATCATGCCAGTGAGCTTTTGTACATTTTTCTTTGTTTGTGGAGACGGCATGATGATTAGAGCTTGAATCTGATCTGGATCAGCTTTGATTCCCTTCTTGCTGATAAAATGTCTCAGGAGCTTGCTAAATCTGAATTTATATTTATCTGGATTGAGCTTCATCCGGTATGATCGCAATATGCTGAAGACTATATCGAGATGTGCAATATGATCCCACGTCTGTAAGCTTTTGCATAGTAGATCGTCGATATATACTTGGACGGTTTTCCCCAAGTGTTCTATAAATATAGTTGTCATTAACCTTTGATAAGTTGCTTCAGCAATTTTTAGTCCAAAAGGCATGGCTTTGCAGTAGTAGAGCCCCATTTCATTGATGAAAGTGGTTTTTTCATGATCTTCGTCTAATAAGGGTATCAGGTTGTATCTTAAAGCAGCATCCATTATAGATAGTAGCTCGTGACCTACTATAGAATCAAGGATTTGATGAATTATTAGAAGAGGAAAACTATCTTTTGGCATGTGGTTGTTTAGATATGTAAAATTTATGCTAACTTGGACTTTCCCACTCTTCTTCAAAACTGCAACAATATTGGAGATCCAATCCAAGTACTTTTATTTTCGAATGAATCCGACTTTGATCAACTTATCGATTTCATTGTTAACTTCATCTCCGAGATGAGGTGAGAGCCTTCTCTATTTCTGTTTGGCTATTGTGGCTTTATTGTTGATGCTCAATTTGTAACACGCCTTGGCTGGGATGACTCTTAGCATTTCTTTGAAAGTCCAAGCAAAGATGTCTCGGTTCATCTGTTAAAAATGTACTAAAGAGTCCTTCTCTTATGGGACTAGATGGGTACCAATATAAGTACCTCTGCTAGGCCCATCAATGTCAATGTACTATGTAGGCTCTGCTGCTTAAGGCTGATAATCGGTGTGACCAGTTTTTTATATTTGTTATACGGCAAATCTATCGGATGTGTCTAGTATGGCAGAGATGATATTTTTGTAAGCTCGTGAGAGCTTTTGACTGCCTACCATTGATTTCATAGATATCGTTATTGTACTTGAAACGAAGTGCTTGATGGTATGTGGATGCGATTGCTTCCATGTTGTGTATCCAGCAGCGGCCCATGATCCCCAGGTAACGGGATTTGGCATTGATGATCTATAAAACGACGTCAATGTGGTAGGTTCAGTGATAATGGGTAGGATCATATTTCCTACTCGTTCTTCTTTAGAACCATTAAAACCACTCATATCGATGTCGCTTAGTATAACTAGATCTGCTAATCCCATTTGTTCGATTGTACTTTAAAAAGGGATTTTAATACCGTTGTCGGTATCGATCATCATGGTATGCATGACAAATTTCTTCATCTTAAGCATAATAACTAGAGCATCATAATGTCAAAACTTGATGTGACTGATATCGCAATCCTCAAATGAAATCCCAGTTTTTTGATCGTTTGATTCTTGAAGTAGTTTAACTTCTTTATCCTGAACTGTGAAGTCGCAGCATTCTGTTAACCTCCTCATCTTGAATCTGGAAGAGTTGTTGATCTGGTAGATCTCGATCATGTTGTTGTGGTACATGTGGTCCAAATATTTTTTCTCGGCTTCATCTTCGACTAGAACTACTACAATTTGTATCTTATAGCTTCTATTTTTATATCCTTCCAGGTCTACAATATACTCATACATTCTCCCTTCTTTGAAAATGTACGCTAGCAATCTCTGTAAGGCATAACAGGTGTCAGCTATATGATGTGTTACCTTGTGATGCATACATTATGGTTTGCCTTCGATTGGCTCCAGCGGCTGGGATACATGATAGAACTTGTCTTTATCAAAAATGGGAAAGATCGCTGAGATCCGAACATTCATCTTTGGAAGGACCGGTTTGGGTAGTAAATTGCCTTTTTGAGATTTTCCAGTGTTTGTTTTAGCTCGCTTTTGATTACCCTGGTCATCCTTATGCTCGCTGTTACAATCTGTGTTTTAACCTTTCGTGGTTAGGACATTTTTAGTTGATTTATGCCTTTCGGTCATCGTCCTATCTAGATTGACATACCATTTACCTTGGTAATCATATCTTCCAAGGTCGAGGGTTTGTTCAAGAAGAGATGTTCATTTGCTTTGTAATCGATCTGCAGTACATTGGTAAATGCTAAAATAGCTATTTTCTGATCAAGATTATCAACCTTTCGAGCAAGTTCAAGAAATTTCTTTACATAGACCTCGAGCTTCTCCCCCAGAGACTATTTGAGACTAATAAGAGTATACAAATTCTCTTATTTGTCTTTATTGTAAGCATACGTTTTAATGAAGATCTTCTATAGTTGGTCGAATGTGAGGATTGAATCTTCAGGCAGAGAATGGAACCACCGGAGTGGTTTTTCCTGTAAGCTTATGTCGAACAGACAACATAGAAGGTGGTTCAAGTTAGAATATAATCCTAGTGAGTCGTGGAATTGCTAAATGTGTTCTTTTGGATCGATGCCTTTATACTTACGTATCTTCGGAATATAAAAACCTGCCGGTACATCTATATCAAATAACTATTTGGCGATCGGACCACCTTGCAATTTGATCAAATCGTCTTTATTACCGAAAGCTTGAGCTTTGAATAATTCCTTGATTCCCTGATCCATGTGTTCCTACGTAATATACTGTCATGGTGCTTGAGGGACTTGGTATGCAGGTCGGGGGTTATGAGTACTACTACCTTCACTCAAATGCTCAGGAACTGGTATCCTGGATCGAGGTCGCAGCTTCTCTTCTTGGCGTTTGGAGGGTCAATGTCTTCTATTGAAGTCAAACTGATCTTCCCGTCCCAAATGAATTGAAGCCGCTGGTACGTATGGGTTGTTATACTGATGTCTGAAAGCTCCTTTGTTAGTTACTTCTCGAGGTCCCAACCAGTCTCGCACTGAAACTCTGGAGTACGCTGGTATTTGATCTGGTTCCCTTGGAAAGGGAACTTGTGGATATTCTTACAAGACTTGCAAGGTAGTCTGCATCATTATCAAATGTTCTTTATGTCGCTTGAATTCTGTTTGATGAGTTTGGCGCTCACTTTCGAGTTCTTGTTCGCGGAGCTCACGATCAAGCAGCAACTAACGTTCGAGCTCATTCCGTTTCTTTATTTTGGCATGGAAGTTTGCATGTAATTCTGTGAGCTGATCTGGTTTGACTAAAATATCATGCTGGACTCCTATGGCTGGCCGCTTGGAAGTCTCCATGATTAAAAATTGATCGCTGAGTAACTATATACTTTAGGATTTTGAGGAAATTTCTTCTTTCCTCCAGACGGTGCCAAATGTAATGGGCTAAATTTCGTAATAGCTTGAAATAGCTCAAAATAGCTCTTACACCAAATGTACCTGCGACAAGAATTAGTATTACCTAATATGAAAATGATACAAGTGATTAGCATGGAAACCTTTGAATAGGTAAAAACCATGACCTCGGCTCGAGGATTTAGTAATTGTATCTTTATTGCTTGAGGTTGATATTTTTATTACAAGTTATGATCTTTCGGGCTAGAAAAACTTGAGTCCTTTCTCCTCTAAGACTTATCCTTTTTATAGACATCACTCTCAGTTCATTATCATGCATAAGCACGTTCTCCTGAAAATTGGGGCAAGTAGCAGTTGGACTTGTAACTGTAAGTTCATAGGAAATAGGTGTCTTTGACTTGTTCTATTTCATCTGTAGTGCTTGAGCTACATTTTTCATTAGTTTGTGGTCTAGGTATCATTGTAGATGGTGTATGTCACATGTATATTGTGTGAGCCTGGTATTGAATCAGTTCGAGTTTATCACAACCCGAGGAACAAGTCCCTACAATCAGCAGAACGATTTACTCCCTGAAAGTGAAAGATAAATACGTGCATCAGCTTGCTTAATAAGTTTAGCCCAAATATTCATTTATTTTGAGGGACCTAGGTTTCCTAAACTAGTCCACAAGAAGCTTTGAATCTATTTTGCAATAAGGGGAACCAATCATAGGCAGAACAGTATCGGGGACCATAAAGAAATTTTAAATTTTCATAATGTTGGTACTATGTTAATCTTAGCAGCATAACTAAAACAAAAATCCCCATTTGAGTCCCTAATAATTCTGCACAACACTGACCAGGTTGTTTAAGGCCGACACATCTATATGTATCCAGAGTAGGTTTCATTAGCCTTCCATTTCATAGAAAGTCCTCACTGCAACTGCAAGCTCTGGAAATTTTAATAATCATACCGGCTTTTAGGAGGGTGCAATCATACTTGTGCACACCTGGATGTCTAAATCTTCACAAAAGATCAGGGAAGGCCTGTGACCAACCAAGAACTCTGTCGAGCCCCGCAAGAGTCATTAACTTTTGTTTTAATTCTACAACATCTGCTAAAATAGTTTCACACTATACTGGTAAGATAAATTATTGCAACCTTAATTTCAATAACATCTTCAACAATTATTCTCTTTTGATATTGATGATCTTTGAAATAGATGGACAAGGATGGAGGAATGAGGACTGATCAATACCTCTAAGGCTTGTGGAAGAGTGATGAACTTGTTAAGGGTGAACTCAAATTGATAAAGTCATTCGAATAAGAATGGATATTGTCCAAATGAGATGGTTAACTTCTGCGTTAGAAACTTGGGCCATCGAAGTCGTTTGAACGAGCTTAGAGTCATTCAAATGAATACCGCGTATGCTATTTTAGAAGTTCGTTTGGGATATTGATTTTGCATCGAGTTCAAATACAGCGCGTTGAACATCAAGGAAAGAGGGAGGTCTTATAGAAAGGGGATGAAATATGGAAGGGGTCATTTACAGTCAAGAGGAAAGTCTAAGCAGCCCGGTGCGTGTTGGACTTATGAAAATAAGAGTCACTTCAGGCGAGATTGTAACTCTTCTTCTAAGAAAGTTGATGATGAGGAAAAGGAAACAATGAACGTTACTGAGGAGGTTAGTTCTGATGAGGCTCTACAACTTTCGTGTGACGATGTTAATGAATCTTGGATAGTTTATTCGGGTGCCTCATTCCATGCTACTGCAAACATAGTTTTCCTAACCAATATTGCTTAAGGCAACATCGGTACGGTCTTTCTTGCAGATAAGAGTGCACGCAATATTACTGGAAAAGGAAACACTTGGTTGAGGTTGCCATTAGGGGCGATATTGGTTTTAAAGAATGTGCGACTTGTACCCAAATTGGGGCACAACCTTATCTCGGTTAGCCAATTGGCAGATAATGGTGGATATGTAAGTACCTTTGGTATAACCTTTTGGAAGGTTACAAAGGGAGCTATGGTAGTAGCTCGAGGCTTAAGACATAAACGCTGTATATAACGCAAAGTACAATTTTTACTATTTATGCTACCACTCTGTGGATTGATACAAGTACTTGGCATAAATAGCTCGGTCACATGAGTAAAAAGGGGAGGAAGATGATGGTAGCAAAGAGATAGCTAGAGTATTTTGATGGTTGATCTTAAGCTTTGTGAAGAGTGTGTTATTGCGAAGCAGAAGAAGGCTTATTTCAAAATAACTGGAAGATCAAAGAAACTTGGAAAGCTGGATCTTGTTCACACCAAGGTGCCTTCTCTTGGTGGTTTTCATTATTACGTTACTTTCATTAATGATGTTACTCGTAAACTGTGGGTCTACTTTGTGAAGAACAAATCAGATGTGTTCTATAAATTCAAAAGGTGGAGGGTTCTAGTTCAAAATGAAATTGGCATAAAACTAAAGTGTCTTAGGTCGGAT
Organism: Kingdonia uniflora; assembly: GCA_014058105.1. Classification (NCBI taxonomy): domain Eukaryota; kingdom Viridiplantae; phylum Streptophyta; class Magnoliopsida; order Ranunculales; family Circaeasteraceae; genus Kingdonia; species Kingdonia uniflora. Next base: position 875,644 of record JACGCM010000973.1, on the reverse strand, counting down.
AATGGGGGCGAATACTGTAGTGACGAGTTTGAAGACTTTTACACATCAAACTGGCTTAGGTGACAAAAGACTATTCCTGAAACACCGCAACAAAATGGTGTTGCAGAACCTATGAACCGAGCCGTAAATGTACTAGTGAGGAGTATGAGACTCAACGCTGGATTGCAAAAATGTTTTTGGGCGGATGTGGTTAGTACGGCGGCGTACTTGATTAACAGAGAGCCTTTAACGACTTTGAACTTTGAACTTCCTGAAGATGAATGGACCGGTAAAGAGGTAAACCTTTCTCACTTGCATATTTTTTGTTGTTCCATATATTTGCTTGATAATTAAGAATCAAGGACAAAGTTAGATGAAAAGTCAACGAAGTGCATATTCATTGGATATGGTGGTGATGAGTTTGGGTACCAATTTTGGGATGCGAAGAATCAGAAAGTCATTTGGAGCCATAATGTTACATTCAATGAAGAAGTTTTGTATAAATACTTTAAGGTACTTGTGGAAAGGACTCGAAGTGAAGCAGTAGAAAGTGTCAACATTGAATTTAAACCCTCTCGAGAGGTTGATGAAGAAGTCGTGGTTGAGTTCAATGCACCAGATCAAGATGAGGAACCTAATGATCTGGACATTCCAATAGCACTTCAAATGGAGCTGAAAATTTCAAGAGTTCCAACTAAGTACGTTAACTCTCTACATTACTTGTTACTTACGGATGGTGGTGAACTGGAAAGTTACAAGAAGGCTTTAGATGTGGAAGCCAAGAGAAAGTGGGAGCTTGCTATGGACAATAAGATGCAGTCATTATCAGTAAATCAAACTTAGGATTTAGTTCAGTTATTGAAAAGGAAGAGAGCGTCGCACAACAAGTGGGTATATAGACTGAAGTAGGAATCTGACAATTCAAAGAGATTCAAGGCTAGACTTGTGGTAAAGGGCTTTCAGCAGAAAGAAGGCATTGATTTTGGTGAGATCTTTGCTCCTGTTGTGAAGATGCCTACTATTTGGGTTGTGATGAATATAGTTATAGTTGAAGATTTACATCTTAAGCAGTTTGATGTCAAGACAGCATTTCTTCACGGTAACCTTGATAAAGAAATTTATATGAAGCGGCCAGAAGGATATTCAGTTAAAGGGAAAGAAGATCTTGTGTATAGGCTCACGAAGAGCTTATATGGTTTGAAACAAGCGCCGAAGTAGTGGTATTTGAAGTTCGAATAATTCATGTCCAAAAATGGTTATTCGAAGAGCAATGTTGATCACTGTTGTTTTATCAAAAATATGGGGAACTTATATATCATTCTACTTCTGTATGTAGATGATATGTTGGTAGCAAGTACCGACAAGGGAGAGATTGTCAAGTTGAAAGAACAGCTATCCCAGGAGTTTTTTATGAATGACTTGGGTACTGCAAAACAAGTTTTTGGTATGCGTATTACACAAAACAAGAATTAAAGTTATCTCAAGTTGGGTACATCGGCAAAGTACTTAAGCGGTTTAATATGGATGGCTCTAAGGTTATTTGTACAACATTAGGTGGTTACTTTAAATTGTCAAAGGAGTATTGTCCAAAGATTCAGAAGGATCGCGATGAGATGCGGAAGGTTCCTTATCAATCAGCGGTTTGTAACCTAATGTACTCTATGATTTGTATGAGACCGGATATTGCCCAAGCAGTGGGAGTTGTTAGTAAGTATATGAGTGACCCAGGCAAGGAGCATTGGAGAGTTGTAAAATGGATAATTAGGAATCTAAAGGGGACTCAAGATATGGCACTATGTTATGGGGGTTCTCTGATATGGTTATAGGGTTTCGTTAATTCTGATATGGCGGGTGACATTGATAGGCGGAAGAGGACTAGTGGTTTCGTATTTACATTGGGAGGTAGTACGGTTACATGGGTTTCTAGGCTATAGAAGATTGTAGCTTTTTTTACGATGGAGGAGGTATATGTTGCGGCTACGGAAACGTGCCAGGATATGGTTTGGCTTAAAGGATTGACGAAAGAGCTTGGCAGAGAACAACATTCTCCTAAGTTGTATAGTTATGGTCAAAGCACTATATACTTAATGAATAATTCAGCTTTTAACTCTAGGACAAAGCATATTGATATTCGATATCATTATATTCGCTCGCTCTCTGAGGACAATGTGTTGAAGCTTATGAAAATTCATACTAATATGAATCAGGCCGATGTGTTTACAAAGATAATGACTTTTAAGAAGTTGACGACATGTACAACTTCTGTGGGTCGTCATGATTGAAGGCTCGGGTAATGTGAGCAATTCATTTGGAGATCTGGAGATGGGTTACGGGATTTGATTTCAAGTGGGAGATTGTTAAGGGTGAACTCGAATTGTCAAAGTCATTCGAATGAAAATGGATCTCGTTCGAACGAGATGGTTGTTTTCTGTGTTAGAAACTTGAACCGTTGAAGTCGTTCAAATGACATGCTCGACTCTAGGGATAGAAACTTTGTTCCGTCGAAGTCGTTCGAATGAAAACCGCATAGGCCAGTTTTAGAAGTTTGTTTGGGATATTGAGTTTGTCTCGAGATCTATTATGTTAGTAATTAGCCCCCTAAGTATATAAGGGGGACTTAGGTTATTTATTAGCCTATCTTTTTTCTGTGAGTTTAATTCTAAAGAGCTAGGATTTGAGAGACTCCATTACAAAGCTTGAGAAGCTTGGAGAAGATCATGTGTGACCTGTTTGATCATAGTAGATTGTTCGCAGGGAATGGTTTTTCATCCGTAAGGGTGTTCCACTTCACTCCTCTGGGAAAATACTTATCATCTTTATTATTCTTTGTTCTGTCTATTTCTTAATTTGGCGTATTCCGTGTATCGATCTTGGCTTAGAAGAGAGAGTAGTTACCTCGATTCTCAACAGAACTATTATCAGCAATGAATACAGATGAAGACTTATTAGCAATGACTACAAAACCTTTATCTTACTCAAGTAGTACGTAAGAGGCAACATACTCTCACTCGTGGCCCTACAGTGTTCTTATTCAAGCGTCACCTCCTTCTATGACAAAGTAGAGTATTACTGTTTACTAGTATTTACTAATCAATTGACGATGTCGTACTTCTAAAAGTAATTGTTATAGTAGTAAAAATTTATTTATGGTTGGAGTAAAGAAACATGTATTAACTTTCAAATATTTGTAATTGATGAGCTTAATTAGAATGACTTCCAATAATCAGACCATCTTTATTGTGCAACAGTGGTGACTGCATTGATATATTGATGAAGAGATACATCTTTTACAAGTTGCTTATAAACATTTCCTGGAAGAGATATTGTGGTGCATGTGGGCTTTCCTTGTGATAGAAGAATTCCATCTCTGGTGAAGGGGTGGATGCTTTTTCTTGTTAATGAGTATTTCTGACCATTTTTTGCATTTTGTTTAGTCGAAGAGGAAAAGCCAAAATAGGCACAATTCACTTCCAAACAATTGACATTTTCGCTTGAAGGCCACAACCATTTTCAAAACTCTGAGGTGATGAACCATATTTACATATTAGCACTTAATAATATCCTCACTTTAAAGTCTTTAAAAAACTAGCTCAGAGTTTGCGCCTATTCTGTATAGCCTTTAGCAAAGCATTAACAAGATTATCTCTTACACATGAGGCTTGTGAACAGAATTTTGAGCCCCCATAACTCGAATACCATTCCCTTAGAGCATGGCCAGTAGTAGGGTGGATCAATTCACCCAAACCTACCCCAATTTCAATCCACCCCGCAACAATTCAAACTCCAAACAAGGTTAATATTACTCACCGCAGTTCTGAACTGCGGAGCACAATCTATGTCCATGATCTAGCCACGTGTCTCTATTATAACGTTTAAACCATACGCGCAGTTCAAAACTGTGGGGAGTGAGAACCAATTAGACAGTGCCACGTATTCTTATTTTTTAAAATATTGTCATACAATTTAGAACTGCACGGCAAAAGCCAGCATGAAAAAGGTACTCCCTCCCTCTCATACTTCATTCCTTATTCCTCAAGTTTGCTTCTAAACCCAAAACCAAGTTATTCCTTAAGTTTCCCAACCCCCACATTTTCCTTAATAATTTAACACCATTAATAAAATAACAATGTCGGGAGAGTCTAGTTTGCGGCCGGGTAATTTTTTTCCCAAAATAAGACATAGCACAAGCTCTGAAGTTAAATGAACAGAGAAAGAATTGGTAACCAATATGTTGCCGTTACACCTCACGAAAAAGGATCCCGCTCCAACCCTTGAAGATTTTCCCCGAGTTGATCCTCTCCCGAAAAACTGGGTCCATATTTCCATTAGATCTGAGGAATTGTCGGTAAGCTTTTTGTGTAAAATTTATATGTTATTAACGTTGTTTGTGAAATGTTTGATGAAATACTGGAATGAAAGTTTAATAAGTTAATGTGGCTTTTTTTTTGCAGAACTGAGATCAAATACAATGTAGGGGATCACTCGATAAGGTATTGAAGTCGTACCAAAAGATTTCCAAGTATCCGACGTTGAAGAGGTTGGTCGACGATATGGGTTTCAAGGAGTTTTTGTCGATTAAGGCTGGAAACTCTTATAACCACTTGATTTGTGCTCTCGTAGAACGATGGTGGCCTTCCATCCATGTATTTCACTTCCCCTGTGGGGAACTTGGCTTTACGCCGTTAGACCTCATCATGCTAACGGACTTGTTTTTTGGTATGGGTCTCAAACTCCTGTACGATGATAAGTACTCGAGGTTCGATGAAGCAGAAAAGATGTTCCCCGGAATCACAACCAATGATATCAAGTACAGTAACATCACTCTTATGTATTTGAAAACCTAGAAAACGGCTTTGAATTGTGAACTCAACAATTACAACCAAGACATGGATATTGCGTATGCGGGGACCTTTATTGCATATTTGATGGGTAATATCTTCTTCCCAAATGCTAGCAAATTCCTTTTGGCGAGTTATCTTGCAGCTTTGACAAACCACCATATTATAGGTATGTCAAAGTTTGACTGGGGTACTCCGATTATGGCAGTTTTGTATCGAAGACTAGATGAAGTCTCAGTTCTAAAGAATGGGAAGGGGAAGAGATTAGTCACAGGCTTCTATGCTCTGTTAAAGTTCTAATTCTTTGAATACTATCGTGTTGGAATGTATCTGGTGAAGGTTTTGAACTTTAACCATGTTTATCCCCGTATGGGTGTGTGGAGAGATGAAAGGGCCATTCGGGCTCTGAAATCAATCATTCTTTTGCTGTGATCAGAGAAATAATAAAATGGAAGGACAGAGCCAACATTGATTGGCAACCATGGGTGAGGTCTAGATAATCAATCCGTCCAGAAGTAAGACATGCCAAAATGTTTAGATCTAAGAGTGTTCCCTATGACCCATACGGGTTGGTTACGCTTTGGTATTTAGGAGACTGGTGTATGCGTCAGAACACTGGGCATGATAGTATTCCCTATGACCCCCCCCCCCCAAGAGATTATGGAATTTCTGTGGTACAATCGAGAGTTCTATAAGGAACTCAAAGATTTGGACTTCTACGATGTAAACAATTATCTCATTGATGGCATGGATTACATGACATATTGGCATTTGGCTCATCCAAATCCCAAGATTGGTTGTACTTTAGAGAAGAGGGTCGGGAATATATGGATGGTCAGGAGTGATCTAGTGAGGCCCGATGTTACTCTGCCACCTACTTTGAGTTTAGCAACGTCTTCTCAGGTGCAAAACTAAGGTGTTTAGGCGACCGGCGAGGATCATGATATGAGATGGTTTATAAAAATGGCAGGAACCAATGAATAACGTAGATGGCTACCAATCCCGACCATGCAGGTACCACACCCGTGTCCACCTAGGTATAGTATAGATAAGTTGTGGCAACAAAATGTTAGAATGCAGTATATAGCACATGAAGATTCGAGGTAATACTTTCAACGCACAGAGGAGTTAGAGGAATAGCTGCGCCGGTTACAGGAAAATCTGAGTCACGAGAGAGAGACTGGCAGATATGTCCATCAACTATCAGACCAAGCCAGATGTGTAATGTGCCTATGATGAGAGTATCACACGTAGAAGACGCGTTCGCCAAACGAAAAGAGACCGTCCCACTTAGGCTATAAAATGTATTATGTTTTGTTTAAACTACCTTTGATATGTTATGTTTTGTTTAGAACTTTGATATGCTATATTTAAACTATGTTTAATTGATTATGCATTTTGTTTGAAAAATAACTTGATTGGATATTTGTGCTTTCTTTAAATATCTTTGTCCATACTTGGTGCTTTCAAGTGTTTGAAGAAATTCTCCATAGAGAGGTGCTGATAAAAAAACTAATTTTGCTAATTTTGTAATAGAGGGAAGGTATTTGAGGAAATGCCTAAAGAAATAGGATAAAAAAACACCAAGTATAAAGAGATGCACACACAATAAAGGGCAAGGGAAGGTGTTTGAGGAAATGCCCCAAATAATCCTACAACAACAAAAAGCTAAGTATGGAGCGGGAGGTAAAATGGAAAACTTGCAGGCTCTTGCTGCGCAGTTCAGAACTGCGTGGCAATCAATGGGGATACGCAGCATAATCTGGTTTCTTTTTTTGCCCCGTAGTTTAGAACTGCGTGCTAGACAGAGAGACCAGATTAAGCCACGTGTCCCCCTTTATTTTATGGTTTTCCTTGAGGCATTTCCTCAAACATCTCTGCATACTTAGATTTTTTATGACCATGTTTAAATCATACTTAGTTGTTTTATGGCCACCACTGTGATACGTAGTTAAACATCACCTCCTCTTCATACTTAGTTGTTTTATGACCTCCTTAATACTTATCATGATCACTTTGTTATTTTATGACCTCCTCTCTAAACTTAGTTTATTTGGTGATTAAACACTATATTTTTGGGGCAACGGCTAGTTTTATGTAGAAACTTGTTGACCAAGTAGCTCAACGGCTAGTTTTTTGTGGAAACTTGTTGGCCAAGTAGCGCAACGGCTAGTTTTTTGTGGAAACTTGTTGACCAATTAGCGCAACGGCTAGTTTTTTGTGGAAACTTGTTAACCAAATAGCTCAACGGCTAATTTTTTTATAGAAACTTGTTAACCAAGTAGCTTAATGGCTAGTTTTTTGTAGAAACTTGTTGACCAAGTAACTTAATGGCTAGTTTTATTCATCTATAAAGGTTATTCATCTTTTATACTTTATGTTCAATCTTCTACACTTTCTTCTCTCCTTAGCTTATAAATAAAACAACTATGTCAATCTCAAGCTCCCAATCTAATTCCCAAGACCACTCTCAATCCTCCAATACGAACAAATAAGGGAACTTATTTTTGACTCAATTCGGCGCATTTGATTCGTCACAAATGCCTAACTCTTCCCCATATCGCGATCACCATATTCGATAACTATTCCCAGACACCTAACATTCATTTTTAATCTCATCTTGATCCCCAAAGAACCAATTATAACCCTCATTACCAAACAAAAATGTCATATTATCCCCAATTTGATGTTCATACGGACTCGTACTCTTAACCGGGGAATCTATATTTTTTATCTTAAATTGATTTCGCTGGTGGAAGTTTGAGTACCATGCCGATGAGAGGTACATGGGGTTTAAATGATTTAAACCACAATGCATCACCGATTGTATCTCTGGTTGTCTCCCCCATTGTCAATCCGGTTCTCACGATAAGTAATACGCACGGAAAGGCGAAACTTAAAAGAAAGACGTCACCGACACCTATTGTTGTTGAGGATGTAGTTGAGGTTGATGATGACAAAGAGAGATATAAGAACTCTAAAAATTGGTGGTCCAATGACTTCGTGAATCACGCATGCGCTTAGACTCAAGTGTTTCAAAACCTCGCTACCACGAACAACCAAAAAGTCACTAAATTTTGGTTCAAGGTGCGTGACCAATTCAGCTCGTTTTATAATGACTAATCGATGTGGAAATCATGCAACGGTGTCAATTGCACATATAAGGGGCAGCCCAATAAGGATTATTCAATCTTGTGAAGCGTTATTCAAGACCTTGAAAGCCAATATTTTATTGGCATTGAATCGGGCTAGTAAGTATTTTTTTTTTCTCATTTCATAAATTTTGCAAGGTTAATCGCACTCATAAGAATTTCTAACTTTGTATGGCATGCGAGACCTTCGAAAAAATATAAAATAAATTATTTCAATTTCAGGAGGCTTACAAAGTTTTGGAGTAATGCCCAAAATGGTCGTAAATTTATCAAATTGGAGTAACGAACACAACTAACTTACTTACTACCGGTATAAAAGCGTTCGATGAAGAAGCAAATTAAACCTTATTCCAAGAAGTTGAAAGATCATGTCCAAGTGATGACGACGTTTCTAGTGATGAAGATTGATGTAATCCTTAGCGTTAATAGTAGTTCTCAAGTTCTATGTTATGGTTTATTTTAATAAAATTGTTATGAATCATTTTATTCCGCAGAACATACTTTAATCAAGCAGAGAAAATACATTACAATACAATGTCAACATAAAGCTACAAAATTCCAAACAAAATATATTACTTTAGAAAATAAAAAAAGCAATCTTCATATAGAGAAACTTTACATTACTCCACCCCTTTTTTTATTCTACAAATGCGCAACAAGTTCATTTCGTAATTGAAAATGAGCATCTTCATTTCTAATTTTATGATTTTTCTCAATGTACTATGCCATAGTGTTGAAAGTGCATGTTGGATGTAATGTCTCATTCCAAGTATTCACGGATATCTAAACTTGGGATCAATATCCACTTGTCGGATATAAGTATGATGTTCATCTTTGACGATAATATTATGCATGATTATACATGTGTACATAATATTTCTTAGGTCACTATCCCTCCAAAATCGTGCACCGTGTGCCAATATTTTAAATCTAGCTTGTAATACCCCAAAAGACGCTCTACATCTTCCTGGCATGCTTTTTATATCTTTGCAAAATGTCTTTCAGCATCGTTCAACGAATTTCTTATGGTTTGAACAATTGTTTGCCATTTTGGATAGACTCCATCCGTTAAATAATACCTAATAGTGTACGGGACCGTGCCTATATTGTAATTGCATGGTGGCGCAACTCCATTAGACAAGTTGTTGAAAGCAACCCTTGATGCAAGACGTTCACGTCATTGTTAGAACCGGGCGCCCCAAAAAATGCATGTAATATCCAAAGATCTTGCGATGCAACCACTTCTAAAATCACCGTTGGATACTTCTTATACCTAGTATATTATCCTGCCCACCTGGTAGGGCAATTCTTTCATTTCTAATACATACAATCTGAACTACCTAACATCCCTGGGAAGCCTCGCGATCCATTCACTTCTAGCAACCATAATGTGTCTCTTTCATAAGGAAATCTAAGGTATTAAGCTTTAAATTGTGTTATAATTATTGCACAAAGTTATTTTAAACTAAAATTACTCGTAGACACCCCAATCTGAACGTATTTGTCTTGGGCGTCTACAGTCGTACCGTAACATAACATGAGAAGTATGTACGTTATCTTTTGGTGCAACGATAATCTCATCGTTTTAGCAACATTATCTTCTTGAACAAAATAGGTGTTCAAAGAAATAACTTGATCATGAATACGTTGATAGACACCTTCGCTCATACAGAATCAATGACGAAATGGGATGCCTTTGAAAACTGGGTTAGGGCCGAAATAATCCCGATTAAGGCTAAACTCACCTAATTTATGATCACGCCCATTCCATTTGTCAATCATTCCCATTTTGCTACCCCCCCCCCCTCGCCTCCGCGATGATGTCGCATCTTACTTTATTTCTTCTACTTCTTCCATTTCAATGAGAACCTTGTTATACTTATACATCATCATAATTTCACGTCGGAAAAGCTCTTCGGTTCCGGCCGAGGATGAAGATGACGATGACAAGGATGAGAGTGATAGGTCAGACATAATTTTTGTAAATTGATACCTAGATAATATAGTAAAGTGTTTTTGTGTAAGAGAATAGAGTATAGTTTAAACGAGTAAGAGAATATAGTGCAGTGGATGAATGGCTTTTATAGATAGAAAAAAAACTAACCGTTGAGCTTCTTGTTGAACAAGTTTATGAAATAAACTAGCCATTGAGCTGCTTATCAAACAAGTTTAACCAAAAATAGAACCATTGAGCTTCTTTTCAATCAAGTTTGTTCATGGATAAATCCCTTCTGATCACCAAAAAAACTAAGTATGGAGAGGGGTAGAAAAAAATCATGCAGGCTCTTGCCGCGCAATTCTGAACTGTGCCGCATCAACTAGCCATCACGCAACTTTAAACTACAGTCGTCCACGTGTCTCCATCATGAGTGTATATGCTGCACAGTTCAGAACTACGGGGCATGAGAGTCACTTAAAGCTTGACAAGTGTCATATGGTAATTGGGTTATAGGCTACACGTAGTTCAAAACTGCGAGGTATCAATCCACCAAAAATCTACCCTGAGGGTGGTTTTGGGTGGCCTGCTCAGCTCCTTCACCTAGCTACTATGGGTGGATTGGGGAGGAAGCAAAGTGAAGGATGGTTTTCACCTTACCTCGTCATCATTAGCCTAGCTGGTCATACTCTTATGCACTCCCGGCGGTGGCACAAAAAGCAGCAACTAATTTACGTTTTCGAATCAAAAAATTTAAACTAATAGTGGGGGTGAATAGAGATGCCCCTATAGTAGTACTACTGATAATCTAATATCAACCGCAAATTAGCATTTCACCCAACCGTCTAGAATTCCTTTGACTTTGAAAGTTTTGGAGATATTTTTATTACATTTGATTGTTGGTTCAATCTTCTTAATGCGTGACCCAATCAATTAGTCCCAGCTATGACTACAAGCTCGAAGATGATAAAAGCCGCAGCTGCCAAGAAAATCAATGCCAAATCTAAGGAAAAATCTTAGATCTCTCCTGAGCCATCATATCTCAAATGTTTTACCCTTGAACTTCTGACCAGTGGCAATGAAAGAGAAGAACCTAATGGAGTGTAAGAGTTTGACATAGAGGAGAGAGAAAATCTCACCTGCTCTCAACCTTCATTCTTCATTATAACTTTATCCTTGCAACTAACAAATTTTCTCTAATCTCATGCCATAAATTAAAGTATTTTAGCCATAATACTTCTCTTCCAAAGGTAACAATAATCTCCTAAAATTCTTCTATTTGAGATGGGTTCTAAATTTGGTTTTGAACATAATCTTATTAACCAGTATTAACAAGAACAGTTTAAGAATTATCATGACAACAATTTCCACGAATAGTTTCTATTGTAGAGATTGTTGGAAAAGAGATACGCGTAGAAAAAGAGATGGCAAACTAACGCCAAAGTTAGAGGAGAGTTATAGGAGAGAGAATGAACTATCTCTTTTGAGAAAACAATCTATCTTATATGCAAATTCCTAACTGCGAACTCCTAACTGCAAGCTGGTTTAATGGCATCCACTCATCTAAGCTTGAAAATAGAAATCAGGTAAAACAAATCTAAACTTGAAGATAGAAATAAAAGTGATAAAACTCTCTACAGTTTGGATCCGCAGTTCATCTTTTGATACGTGTAGAAAAAGAGATGGCAAACTAACGCCAAAGTTAGAGGAGAGTTATAGGAGAGAGAGTGAACTATCTCTTTTGAGAAAACAATCTATCTTATATGCAAACTCCAAACTACCAACTCCAAACTGTAAGCTGGTTTAATGGCATCCACTCATCTAAACTTGAAGATAGAAATCGGGTAAAACAAATCTAAACTTGAAGATAGAAATAAAAGTGATAAAACTCTCTGCAGTTTGGATCCGTAGTTCATCGGTCAATCAAATGAGGTAATTCCAATTATGAGGATAAAAACTATAAAAGCTCTCGGCAAACAATTAAACATAATTTTTTCCTTGCAATATGAGTAACATAAATCCTAAATTAAGCTTAAATTGGGCAATTAAACTGAAAGGGGTTATAGAAGAAATCGGATAATCCAACAATCTCTACAATAGAAACTATTCGTGGAAATTGTTGTCATGATAATTCTTAAACTGTTCTTGTTAATATTGGTTAATAAGATTATGTTCAAAACCAAATTTAGAACCCATCTCAAATAGAAGAATTTTAGGGGATTGTGTTACCTTTAGAAGAGAAGTATTATAGTTAAAATACTTCGATTTGTGGTATGAGATTCGAGAAAATATGCTAGTTGGAGGGATAGAGTTATAGTGAACAATGAAGGTTGAGAGAAGGTGAGATTTTTTCTCTCCCCATTGTCAAACTCTCTCTCTCGCTTAAACACTCTGTTAGTTTCTTCTCTTTCATTGCCACGGGTCAAAATTTTAAGGGTGAAACATTTGAGATATGATGGCTCGGGAGAGATCTAAAGTAGTCATCGATGACCAACACTAGAAAGCCAAAGCGCCCAACAAGAAATTAAACGCCCTTGCTTTTTGGTTGTGGTAATGTTTGTAGAAGGAGCAATGTTGCTAAACGCACTAGCGGTCCAAGGTCAAGGTCTAACTCGCATTTTAGCTCCTTGAATCAAAAACCTTGGAAAGCTAGGGCACCATCTCCGCCACTCTCCGGCATGCCACAAATCCCATTCTCGTTGACCAGCTACAGCGCTTTCGCCGCAGCCAACCTCATCTCTGGAATCCTATCCCAAACCACTATAATCAAAGGATAGGCCGAGTAGCCAAGCCAAACCACTATAATCTTTGTGTAATACCCTTCTCAAAATTCTCAACAAAATCATAGCTAACAGAATCTGACACATCATAATATGGCGCATCATAATATGGTAATAATACGATGAATAAAGTTGAGCTAGGTAAAGCAGCGGAGCAGATGGCGCATCATAATATGATGATAACACGCGCAGAGCAATGCATGGCGTGGAAATACAAAATACATAAAGACTTGAACGAGCATCACCAGAGATTACAAAAGCATTTTTCTGAGATAGTTATGCTTGATCAAAATACGTTTATTCAAGAAATAATGCGCTCACATGAGCTAATGGCTGTTATTGCCTATTTTGTGGAGGAAGTAAAAAGGCTTGAGCTTAAGAGGGATGCCTTGCACGACTGTATGTGGCTCCGAGGATGTATTTGTAACACTGATATAGATCAAGGAAATTGTTTGAATACCATGGAAATAGAGTTAAGTTCCCGACCTGATGAGTTGGTATAGCAAGGCATGACTATTATAACTGCTCGCATTCCAGAATTTATGCCTGAGCATCCTCCTATGTAGGGGAAGGTGTAGTTGACCTCCCATAAGCATAGAAGAACCTTTAGAAGTAACCTATAGAAGTAACCTATAGTTGTATACATATAGAGAGATAAAAACTAGTTTTACCTTTGCTTTATCTTATGTCTGATAGAGATCTTTGATTGAAAACTAGTATTACCTTTGTTTTAATTGTAGATATGTGTATAGATGATCAATTGAAAGCTAGTAATACCTTTGCTTTAATCTATGTATAAATGGTCGATTGAAAGCTAGTATTACATTTGCTTCAATCGATGTATAGAAGGCCGATTGAAAGCAAGTATTACATTTGCTTCAATCTATGAGATTTAGTAGAGTCTACGTAAGTAGAGAGTAATGTAGGAAAAAACTTGGAAGTTTTCATTGAGTATAATAGAATGTACATTTTTGGAGATTACAATCTTACTTTTGGAAAGGAAATAATGAGATTAGAGTAATCTAAAATGGAGAGATTAGGGATTAGCGATAATACAGCTTCAATCTTCTAATATTTCAGAGATTAGGGATTCAGACTCCTTTCGCTGTCATGAGGTAGTACGATCCAAGTCCAGTTTGGCCAATGATGAGGAATGGACCTACCTAATTTTTTGCAAGCTTCCCAGTATGAGCCTCTTTTCTATGTTGTGGGATCTCTCTGAGGACGAGGTCGTCGATTTGGAACTCACGACTTTAAACTCTTCTGGTGTACGAGCTGGCCAGCATATGATAATATCGTCCTAGGTCTGGAATAGCGTGCTCCCTAGTTTCATCAATCCAGTTCATATTGCAAGCCAATTCAAACTTATTTTCTTCGTCTATAAGCTCGTGATCTCTGACAGGATGGTGGTACTCTGTTGGAATGACGGCCTCCATGCCATAAGCTAAGCAGAAAAGGGAACAACCAGTTGATTGTCATAGAGAAGTACGGTATGCCCATAAGATATAAGGAAGCTCCCGTATCCAATTCCCTATACTCTGTAATTAAAGCATTTTTTGAGTCTATCCACTATGGTTTTGTTGGTAATTTTGGCCTGGACATTGCCTTGAGGGTAATATGGATTAGATGGTAAATAAATGATGTTGTATTTATTGAGGAAGGCTACGACCTTTTGACCAATGAACTGTGGTCTGTTATCGACCCGAATAAGGTGGGGGCATTCGAAGCATGTAATATTGTATTCCCAGATAAAAGAGATAACCTTTTCTTCTCTAGTTTGAAAAAGAGGAACTAATTCCACCCATTTCGTAAAATAATCAATTACTACAAGTAGGAAACGTTGGTTACCTAGAGTATTGGGGAATTCTTCGACGAGATCGAGAGTCCACCGCCTGAATCGCCAAAACACCTTGCTTACATGTAGTTTAAGTGCAGGGGCGCGGATCATGTGTCCATGTCGCTGACATGTGTCGCATTTACGTGAGTACTCTTCTACCTGCCTGCATACTCCTGGCCAAAATACTCCTTGTTTAATTTCTCTTTTAGCAAGTGATCAACCTGCAGCATGGAAGCCATAAATTCCTTCATGTAATTCTTTGAGCACTCCATCTGCTTTCTTCTTAGAGAAGCGCTAAAGATAAGGCCCTGTGACTGAGCGACAATATAGACAACCATTCTAAACTGTAAAATACTTTAAGTTTTCGATCAACTGTCGATGCTCTTTTAGATCTGTTGGAAGTATCCCGCCGCATTTGTTCTTCAGGCCGAGGTAGGCAATAAAGAGTTTTGTCCAATCATCATCGTCTACTTCATCTCCCCCAGTATTGATCGTGCATATAGAATGGAGATCACCATTAGGGGTAGATATCATTTCTATCTGTAGATATCGTGCTTCTGTACATAAGTCCCCGGGCAAACAGGCCAAGGAATTGGCATGTCTGATCACACCTCGAGGGAGATAGTCGAGAGTTGCTTTCACAAATCCTTTTATCCTATCGGCAATGAGGGCTGCATATTCGATCATCATGCCATTTTTCTTGAACTATTCTGAATAATGGTAGACGATGAGTAAAGAATCTATATAGACTGAGATCTCGGGGACGCTAAGCTCGAGTGCGAGGTCGATTCCATGGATCAAAGCTTCGTATTCTGGGACATTATTGGAGGATTTAAAATCAAAGCAGATTGATTTCTCGATTCTATTATTGGAAGGGGTAATCAGTATGATTCCAATTCCTGACCCTGCGGGTCTTGATGAACCATCTGTAAGAAGTCTCCACCCTTTCTTTGTAATCCATTTAGCGCACTCGTCAAGTAGTTTGGTGGGTGGGTCTTCTGTAATATCTTTTGTAAAGTTAGGATCATACTACTCCCAATTAGAATCTTTCACTGGAAAATCTGTGAGAAAATTGGCAACGGCTTAACCTTTTTCTAAATCTCATTATTCAAATTTGATATCATGTCCTCCCAAACTGACTGACCATTGCTGCACTCTTCGTGATATCTTTTTTTAGACAAAAACTTCCCGAAGTGGGTAGTTTGTCATAACTTTGACTGAATGGGCTTGGAAGTAGTGCTTAAGTTTCTTTCAAGTGTATACAAGAGTGAGAAGAAGTTTTTCGATCTTAGAATACCTTGTTTTTGTTAGAGTGAAGGTTTTACTAATTAAATAGACTGGCTTTTCGAATTTTCCTTCAAGTCGAAGGAGAAGCGAGCTGATAGAATTATCTATGACTGCGAGGTGGATTATCAGTTCCTCATTATCTATCGGGGTGCTCATGATGACAGATTTCCCCATATAGGTTTTAAGTTCCTAAAGAGCTGCATCACATTCTGATGTTCACTGGATCTCTTTGTTGGGCTAAACTTTTCTATGTTTGGTACAACCTCGAAGTAATAAGAATAACCATCGGCATCAATTTGAAGACTTGGAAACGAATCAATTGATAGCAGTAATCATGTCTGCGAGTTTTTGTACATCTTTCGTTATTCTCAGAGAGGGCATGTTGAGAAGAGCTCAAATTTAATCTAGGTCTACCTCAATCCCTTTCGACCTTATTAGATGGCTGAGGAACTTTCCTGAATGTATATCAAATTTACATTTATCAGGATTGAGCCGCATCCTGTAAGAACGGATAATGTTGAATATTGTGGATATATCTGTGATATGGTCCATCGACTGTAAGTTCTTACACACGAGATCATTGATGTAGACTTCAACAATTTTCTCCAAGTGTGCTTTAAACATAGTTATTATTAACCATTGATAAGTTCCGCATGTGTTTTTTAGTCAGAAGGGCATGACTTTGTAATAGTAAAGTCTTCTTTTAATGATAAAAGTAGTATTTTCCTGATCGGCCTCCAAGAGAGGTATCTGATTGTATCTAGAAGCAACATCCATCATAAATAATAACTCATGACCTACTGTAGAATCAAAATTTTGATGAATGATTGGAAGAGGGAAACTATCCCTCAAACTGTGTTTATTTAGATCGGTAAAATCTACACAAATTCGGACCTTTCCATTCTTTTTTGGAACAGCAACGATGCTAGAAATCCAATCAGGGTACTTGGCTTCTCAAATGAATACCACTTTGATCAGCTTATCGATCTCAATGCTGACTTCATCTCGGAGCCAAGGTGAAAGATGTCGTTGCTTCTGTTTGATCGCCGTGGCATTGTTGTTGATGCTCAATCTATGACATGCCTTGGATTGATTGATCCCTAGCATCTCTTCGAAAGTCTACGCAAAGATGTCACGATTCATTCGTAAGAAGTGAACGAGAGCATCCTTGTCGTCCTGGACCATCTTGGTACCAAAATAAGTACCTCTGCTAGGTCCATCAATGTCTATGTACTCTATAGGCTCTTTTGTGGAAGGCTTATCGCCGATGTGATCAGCTTTCTATAATTACTATGCAGCGTATCTGTCTACTATATCTAGAATGGCAGAGATGGTATTCTCATAAGCTCCAGAAAGCTTTTGGCTGCCTTTAATTTTGTAGATACCATTATTGTGTTTATAACGAAGTACTTGATGATAAGTGGAAGTGATTGCTTCTATGTTGTGAATCCAGCAGTAGCCCATAATCCCGAGTGTAGGGGCCTAACTTTACAAGGATGGGAAGTTCTCTCTTACACCACGAGATTTATCTTCTATCAAAGGGTCAAGCATATAATCAATAATACGAATAATCCACTGACAATAAACTTCCGTGGAGGCCTAGAATGGGGCACTCCACGACCTCTGATGAGGATTTTTAAGAGAATTGATATAACTGTCGAGTAGTCAAAGTTTCAAGTACTGGGTAATTTACGGAGTGGTCAAAGGTATACTACAAGGGTTCTGGGGAAAGATTTTGTAACCACTCCTTGGTTATCCTTCTCTCCTATTTATAGAACATAGAAATGGCTGAGTCACCAAGGAAAGTCAAATTATAGGTGTATCCTCCAAGTATCAGGCGGGTATCGTAGAGTAGGTGTTAACGTCGTAAATGTCAGGTCGGGCACTGTGCTTTGACACTCCAGTCATTGTTGGTTTTGCCACTGAAGTCGCCAGGACCAACAATGGCGCCATTCTTGTCTGGTGAGCTAGCTTATCTGACATGTGTGCCTTCAACCATGTATGACTATGGTCAAAGTATTTCTAATGCTGATGTAGGGTTCGTGTGCTGACAGATCTGTCTTCGTCTTTAAGGCTTGTTCATAGTCAGAGTTCGTGTAGTCTTGGAAAGCTTGTTTATGGATTAATTGGGCTCCGAGGTATTCATATAGGCTTTGATGTAGCCTTCAAGTGTTCGACTGGAGCTAGAAGGCTATGAGCACGCTACTAAATTTGCCCCCCCCCCCCCCCCCCGCTCAGCAAGGGTATCAGAAATTGGTATAGAGGCATTTGCTGAGAAAAATTGTTGGTCGTTAGAAGTTGATCGGTTGACTGATGCATATTGGGCTTCTGAGGAAGGTAATAAAGGAGGGTAATTAGGAGGTTATGGTGATTACAAAGTAATAAATGATGTTAATGAGGATATAAATATGGCTTATGAGGGGGTAACACTGTATACTCTTCATTTTCACTCTCTTCCCCTACATATTGTGAGAACAATCATGGATACCACTCCCAACACGCGTTATCAGAGAAGGATGGGATTTCCCAGAGACCGTCGAATAGGGCAGAAAATGGCTGAACTGAAGCTGAAGTTCTTTGGTGACAAGGAGCTCGGCTGGAATATGTTGGGCCTGGTAGAGGTGGAACTTGGGGAGCCGATCAACGGGCACTCCTAGGCATACTTGTGGGGGATGATGCAGTAGAGGTTTACAGCTGCTGAAGAGCGTTACCTAATTCTATCGGTTTTGGCCAAGCGTATTGTACAGGAAGAGGATCAATTATTAGAGGATGAGCAGGGATCGGCGGGAAGAACTGGTCTGTATGAAAATAGAGCGAGTTCTTCGTAAGGTGGTGATGGATTTTTTTTTTTAAGGGGGTGTTCAAAGTTTTTTTGTTTTGTTTTTGTTGAAGTCTGTGTATATTTCTCTTCTGCCCTTCACGCTTCTTTTGTATGAATGAAGTAATAAAATGAAAAAGTAAATTAATGGAATAATGTGTTTTTGCATCTGATAAGTATGGTAGGTGAATAGACTGTTAGGCTTTCGAATAAAGGGTAAATGGTATAAACAGTACTCTGCGAGGAGAAAAGTACTTCGAATTGTCATAGTTATCGAAGGCATTGGCTAATATTCAACCTAGAATGAATAATTAACTTGGAGTTCTCGAAGCTCGATGTATATATCGACAGGGTTGTGGGAAAAAGCATATATAGGGGTCAAGGGTTCGAGACTGGGGATGTATCGATTGTAAATCCTCAGGAATAGGTGTTGAGTGTTTATGCTAGTAAAATGGTTGAGTCTGGGAAGTTGAAAAGGTTTGACTGCTGAAATTTCAAGGGAACTTTAAAGACTGCGATAAATGCAGGTTCTGAGTAAAATGGGCTTAAATGCACCTACTTTTGGGTATAAGTATGGTATTTTGAGAGAATTTCGGACGCCTGCACTCTCTCTGAGTAAACATGTCTTCATCTTCTCCCATAGCAGCGGAGATACTCTTAATACCATAGACCAAAAATAAGTGGCGGCAAAGGACCTTTGTATTCGTGAGAAGACGCTCGAACTAAAGCAGAGATTTTTTGGTGATCGAGGCCTTGATTGGGTTATACTGGATTTGTTTGAACTGGAGCAAGGGGAACCCATTAGTGGGATGCTCTATGCGTACTGGTGGAAGGTATAACAAATGATGAGCCCGCTCTCCCGCGACTGGTTCACCTTCCTAGAATCTTTAGCTGAGGAGGTGGTGGACAAGGAAGAAGCTGAGGTTGGGTTCTTGAAGAAGTGTCCCGTCTATGAATAGGGGTTTCTAAAATATGGTAAAAGTACTGGTGTGGGAAAGAAGGTTGGAATGTTTGTAGTTTTTTCTGTTGATGCTGATTATTTTCATCTGTGTTTCGGTGTAAGGGCGTCTGTCCAAATGAAATTAAAAATCTATAAAATAACTGTCAAAGTGAGATACTAAATTGTTTGTATGTAAGTAAGACCATCCTAATACTCGAAGGTAATTTAGGCGCAAAATTAGCTTGTCGAATGTCGAATATGAAAGAAATCGAATGACTAGCACATTTTGAAATCAAATGTTAGGTTATTTGTGGACGAATGTTCGAGACATGATGTAGATGATTATTCACAGACGGGAAGAAGGGGCTTCGAAGGTAGGTGGGCTTCGACTATCAGAACTGACACTCTAAACAGCTGGCATGTCAGAAGCTGTACTGAGCCAAGGGTAGAGTGTCCTGCAGACATCATGATGTTTCCTTAGATTACGAAAAAGGTTGATTTGATGTAAGGATTTGATTTGACAGCCTCGAGTCGGGATCAGAAGGTTCGACTTGGTTTATATATAAAATTGTGTAAATATGAGTGTGAGACGCGCACGTGGGGATAATGGAGGGTAAAGTCGATAAACACATCTCAGCTGAAAAGTAGTGGGGTAGTGGTAATGATTGCAGCTTTAGAAATTGAGGTTGTTTTTGTTATTTTGAGGAGGTATATATAATGGTAAGGGAAAGGTTACTGATCCCGTTTACCTACTTATAGAAAAAACCAGAGAGTTCGAGGAGAAGAATATACGTCATTGTTCTATAGAGCTTGCTCGTTGCTGTGGGATCATCTGATTTGTTACGGGGAAAGAAGAATATTCTACTCCAACAAGTATACCGTCCTATTTCTATCTGGTTGTTTTGTCTTCTGTTTTTGTATGTGGAGTAAATATTAGGGTAGAGGTTGTTAGGGTTTACAGTTATGATAATATGACTGAGGACGGGAGGAAACCATGTATTTGTGGGTCAAGCCTTTTGGGGTTCTGAAGGTATTGATGGTATGATAGGGATTGGAGTCAAACATTTGACTATGATAGTCTGAGTTTGAGAGAGTAGGTAAAAATAGGTTATTGACACGTAATAGTCGAATATATCAATCTAATTACGTGTTGCTTCTTCTGTAGGATAAGATGCGTACCCGTCAATCTTCGAGACTGAGGCTAGTAGACGAGGAGATCAAATAAAATAAGGCTAGTGTATCTGGTCGTGCTACGATGGGTGAGAGCAATGATGTAGAAGATTTAGACATTGTAAAAGATGCCCCATTAGCAATGGTGGTCCCTGAAATTGAGGCTTCAAGTAGTAAACGTCGTAAGATACTAGTGACTGAGGAGAGTGACGGGAAAGAGATGGAGGGAGGAGAGAGAGAGAAAGGGACACGAAGGTTATGCTAAGCCTTTGGGGGATGAAAAAGAAGAGGGGGAGCAGAGTGCTGATAGTGAGAGCTCGACTTATTTGGGGGAAGCTGCGGGGTTGGTCTCAACTAAAGAGAAGCAGAGATTGGATCGATTTGCGGCTAAACTAGAGTTGTCAAAGGTAGGGGTTGTATTATATGTTGTGGGGCCAGGGTATACCTTCCAGTCAAAACCTCGAGAGGGTATTATGGCATATAGAAGCCAAATTCGGCTAGGAATGCAACTACCCCTCCGAAGGCGGGTGAAGGAGGTACTGAATTTTTGAGAAGTTGCCCCGTGCCAGATGAATGGGAATTTTTACGAAATGATGAAGGTAGCTGAGGGAATGAATGTAAAACTGAGAGGTGAGGGGAGGAGCTTAATCTAGTGGTACGATATTGTATCGTTCTACTCCAGGAAAGCAAACCTAAAGGTGGGCACCTATCACATCCAGTATCACACAGATAAGCCTTAGTTGTTTGATCTATGCTCGATGGGTCAAGGGTGGGATAAAGACTTGGTTGTAGTACAGGGTACGAGGTAACTATGAAAATGTTGAAGGGGAGGATCCTTATAAGTTACAGCATAAGGTCTATAATCCAAGTAAGTTGTCTGTCAAAGATTTTTTGACGTATTGATCGAATAGACTGATAAACGTGTCTCTGTTTGTTTTATAGGTCCTAGTATCTGGAATTGGACAAATCTGAGGGATTATATTAATGGGTTGATCAACTCGGATGAGGAGTTGGTGAACTCTATGTTCAGGGGGCTTGGTATCAAGAGGAAAAGGCAGAAGAAGACAGATTTTCTGCTTCAAAACGTACCCGTTATGCCGAAGCCATCATAAAAGAGAGGTGTCAAAGGAATGGAGAAGGTGAAGTTGGCGTGAAAGGTAAGTTATGTTCCCAAGGGGCAGCAGTTGTTGAAGCAGGTAGAGCCAGTGCATGAAGTAGCCTGTAAAGCCTCAAGGTATGCGTCAAAGCAGACGTCGATGCATGCTGATAAAGGGAAGGGAAAGGCCTTTCCCGAATCTCCAAAGGTACAACCGCCAAAGGCAACTCAGCGGAAGAGATGTAGAGCCCCGGGGGAGGATGATGCGGAGGATGTGGACGAAGAGCTGATGGAGGCCAAGCTAAAGGATGAGGTTCGAGCCATGGCTGCGTCGATGGCAACACTTTGCCCCACTGACCCAGACAAAGCTGGAAGGAGGATGAATAAGACGATGTATCAGGTAACTACTTTGCTTTTGAAATTCTAAAATTTTGCTTAAGTGCATCATACTTCGAGATATACTGATGGCTCGACTATTCTAGCAGACAGATGCTTGGTCGCAGGCTTTTATCAAGGCCTAAAAGGTAACATCGCAGCAGTCGAGACAGGCTCTTGAAAATTTGGAGCTCGCTTGAGGAACTGAGGCGTCGCTGGTTTCTGAGATTAACATTTTAAAGCGAGAGCAAGGGACTGTCAGAGGTGAATGCGAGAGAAGACTCAAACCCTAGCATTACAACCATACGCGGATGCTAGAGTCGAAGCTGGCTGAGAAGGATAAGGCAATAAAAGAACAGAGGGAGAACTTCCAAGGGCAGTTTGATGATGAATGTGAGACTAATGTTCGGCTGAAGGAGTTCATCGAAGATTTGGGGTATGATCCAGAAACTTTAAAACACTTACCCAGAGTTAATGATCCTATTGCTGACGATACTGTTTAGACAGAGGAGGTAGACGTAGATGTTGCGGGTGTAAGTGTGGGAGTAGCTGCTATTTGGACTTGAACTGAGGAAGTCGCAAATGTTACGCTATCAAACCTGCACTGTCGAACCCTTCGACTGAGGGTGCTGGAGCTGTTGGAGAGGAGGAACCTTTAGAAGGAGATGGTGTAGCCACTCCGATATGAGGTATTGTACTGGACGTGCCAAATTGCTTTTTCTGGTCTTTTTGCTGTATTATAATATTTGAATAATGTTGAGCTTGCTTTGTACTTGAGCTGTGAACTTGGGATTGATTTGATTTGCTGATGGATGTTGAACTAGACTTGAATTTGTTTGTGGATTTGTATTTAACCTGATTTTTTGATATATGATGTACTGAGATTTCTTGTGTGTAGCAGAGTTGTTGATGTTCTTGCATACTTGTATCTACATATGTTCTAAGTGTAGCATGCTTGTAGAATTATCAAACCTTGAAGAGCTTTGAGATAGTTCCCCGAGTGTCAGTCGAGAGATGGACGTGACACTTGGGTGGGACCAAAAATTTTACTGGACTTTGAAGGCCTGAGCCAGATCAAAGTAGAATGTGGTCGCACCTAATGCATTCTCGAGGGTCCGGTCTCTCGACCATTCATGCCCCTTGAGTTTGCATAAATTTTGGAGACTTCAAAAATTTTAAGGTCGCCGCCAAGTATTAGTCGGGTCGAAGGGTTGACATGATACTTAGGGTAAACCAAGGAATCTACTGGACTTCGAAGGCCTGAGCCTGATTGAAGTAGAACGTGGTCGCCCCCAATGCATTCTCGAAGGTCCAGTTTGTCGACCATTCGTGCCCCTCGAGTTTACTAGAAATTGGAGACTTGAAAATTTTCAAGGTCACCCCCAAGTGTCAGTCGGGTTGAAGGGTTGACATGACACTTAGTTTAAACCAAGGAATTTACTGGACTTCGAAAGCCTGAGCCTAATCGAAGTAGAACGTGGTAGCCCCAATGCATTCTCGAGGGTCCGGTCAGTCGACCATTCGTGCCCCTCGAGTTTGCTCAAAATTGGAAACTTAAAAAATTTTAAGGTCAACCCTAAGTGTCAATCAGGTCGAAGGGTTAACATGACACTTAGGTTAGACCAAGGAATTTACTAGACTTTGAAGGCCTGAGCCTGATCAAAGTAGAACGTGGTCACCCACAATACATTCTTAAGGATTTGATCTGTCGACCATTCGTTCCCCTCGAGTTTGCTCAAAATTGGAGACTTGAAAATTTTTAAGGTCACCCCCAAGTGTCAGTCGGTCTGAAGGGTTGACAAGGCACTTAGGTTAGACCAAGGAAATTACTGGAAAATAGGATACGAAGTTCAAAGGAAAATATGTTCATTGATTATGCTATATTAACATTAGTGGAACGAGGTGAAGGACGTGGCCTGTTGTATGATACTAACTGCATTGTATTTCATGGATTTGGTAAAGGTTCTTCGTCTTCTATCATCAGGTAATATGAACCCTTATCGTTTTTATCATAAACAACATAAGGTCCTTCCCAGGATTTGGTTAGCTTGCCGACATTTCGAAACTTCGAAGACTGTGTGATACGTCAAAGTACAAGATCTCCATTGTTTAAACTTCGTAGTCGAACTCGTTTGCTATATAACTTCTGGAGGGATAGATAGTAACGGCCAAGGTTTGCGATGGAACGGTCTCTGGTTCCATTAATCCATAGTATATTGCACCTGAGTTCAAACTCATTGTCTTCATCTAAGAGGTTGGGATCTCGTGTGGGTGCTTTAAATTGAATAGGGAGCACTGCTTCAGTACCATAGGCTAGGAGAAAAGGGATGCAGCTGATCACTTTTCTTGGTGTTGTTCGGCAAGCCCAGAGGATATCCTATAATACCTGAACCCATCGTCCTTTCTTTACATCGACATGCTTCTTGAGACCGTCGACAATTGTTTTATTAATTGCTTCGACCTTACCATTCCCTTGAGGGTAGTAAGGCGTTGAGGGGGAGATGGTGATATTGTAATTCTTAAGGAAAATTTTAACATTATTCCCGAAGAATTGTGGATCATTGTCACATCGAATCATATGAGGGCAGCCGAAGCATGAAATAATGTTCTCCCATAGGAATTTGATAACTTCTTCTTCTCTGGTTCGACCCAAAGATACGGCTTCTTCCCCAGAGACTTGGCTAAAGTGGAGGTCTTGTGAAGGGTAATAAATGTCGTAGGCATGGCGTTGGCATTTCTCACAGTGTTTGGCATACTCTTCGGCTTGCTTCTTCATATTGGGCCAGAATAAACCTTGGGAGACGGATTAAAGGTCCATAGATCGACCATTGGTATGAACACCACAGGTACCTTCGTAGAGTTGGGCCTGAATTGAAGAGGCTTTGTTTTTGAGAAATGCATCTAAGGAGGACGTCATTTGGGGATTTGGGATATAACTCGCGTTTGAGGATGGTGTATCTGCGGCAATTTTCTAATAATGACCGTTTAGCTTTGGGATCGTCTGGGAGGATAGCATTGATAAAGAAATCGAGGAATGGTATTCACCAGTCGTCTAGATCAAGACTCTCGCCCCCAGTATTGATGGCATTGACTTCCATCTGGCTGATACTTGGGCGTTCGAGTACTTTGATATGAAGAGTTCGGGATTCGGACTGGCCTAACATAGCTGCTATGTAGGCGAGGGCATCAGCGTGTCTATTTTTGCCTCTAGAATAGTGAGTAATAGAAGATTTTTTAGAGAAACGGTCCATGTGCTGGCAGACGAGAGCAGCATATTTAGCCATGCGACCGCTGGCTTAATTTTTACCAGAGTATTGTCTCTGGACGAGTTGGGAATCTATGAAAACTGCAAGTTTAGAGACACCGAAGTCGAGTGCGTGGTCGAGGCCATGGATCAAGGCTTCATACTCAGCCTCGTTGTTGGAGCATTCAAAGTTAATCTTAACTGCTTTTTCGATTCGATCATTAGTGGGTGTGACCAGGACGATACTGATCCCTGAATTGGTAGGTCCCGCAGATCTGTTTGTGAAGATATGCCAGCCTGTGTTAGGGTTCCATGGGTCTGTGGGTTCGGGCTGGTCTTCTGGAAGTTCATCTTCGTGTTCCTCCTAGTCAACATCTTCGACCGGGTAGTCAGCAAGGAAATCGGTGACTGCTTGGCCTTTTTGGGATACTTGCTTCACAAATGTGATATCGTGTTCCCTTAGATAAACGGACCACTGTTGTACTCGTCTGGATTATTCTTTCTTGCTAAGAACTTCTAGAAGGGGATAACTTGTTATAACAGGGATAGGATGAGCTTAAAAATATGGTTTGAGCTTTTGGGAAGTGTAAACGAGGGTGAGGAGCAAATGCTCCAATTTTGTATATCAAGTCTCTGCAAGTGCCAGAGTTTTACTGATAAAATATACCAGTTTCTCAATGTTTGATTTGAGTTGAATGAGGACTGAGCTGATAGAAGTGTCAGTGACCGCGAGGTACAAAGAAAGTATTTCGCGTTCGACAGGGGTGTTGATGATGGGTGGTCGACCAAGGCCTATTCGCAATCGGGTATCCAATTAATCTCGGGGTTGTTTTATTTTAGCCTTGTGGACGCCGTGGTCGTATAAGAGAGAGAAGAGCCAAGCATAGTGGTTTGTGGATTTGGAAATGAAATGGTAGAGGGCCGCTATTTTACCAGCTACTTTTTGGACATCTTTTTTGGTTCAGGGCGAAGGCATGTTGATAAGGGCTCAGATATGGGTAGGGTCAATCTCGATACCTCGTTTGCTAATGAGGTGGCCTAAAAATTTGCCAGATGAAACACCAAACTGGCATTTATCTAGGTTAAGTTTCATGTTGTATGTTCGAAGTATCGAAAAGACTTCGGTTAGGTCCTGGATGTGGGACTATTTTTGGAGGCTCTTGCATAACATGTCGTCGATGTAAACTTCGACCCACTTGCCAAGCAAGAGTTTGAACAAGGTTGTAACCAAGCGTTGGTAGGTGGCACCCACATTTTTAAGGCCGAAGGGCATGACGTTAAAACAGTAAAGGCCTCGTTCAGTGATAAAAGAAGTTTTAAGCTAATCCTCGGGGATGAGGGGTACCTAATTGTATCCCGAGGCCGCGTCCATCATCGATATGCACTCATGTCCAGTAGTAGCATCGAGGAGTACTGAAATGATTGGAAGGAGGAAATTGTCCTTCAGTGTTTTTGTTGAGGTCTGTGAAGTCAACGTAGATTCTGATCTAACAATTCTTTTTAGGAACTACAACAATATTGGATATCCAATCAGCATACTTGACTTCTCTAATAAAACCCGCGGATATAAGTTTTTCGACCTCAAAGTTTATAGCCTCTCAAAGTCTTAGTGCCAAGGTACGCTTCTTCAGTTTTACTGCTGTGGAGTAAGGGACGAGATCGAGGCGATGACCGGCTAAACTGGGATCGATACTGGGCATCTCCTAAAATGTCCATGTGAAGACGTCTTTGTTTGTTCGAAGGAAGTCTGTGAGTTTAAGGTGCTCAACCTCATCTAGAAAGGTTTTGATGAATGTACCTCGACCAGGACCGTCGAGTTCAATATAGGCAGTGGGTTCAATGGGTAAAATAACAGGTGTCAAAGGTACAGGGATAGAGGGAGACAGTGATTGTTATGGTAGTTTGACGAGCTTCTGGGTCTGATCGATCTCCGAATTTTCACATTAACAGGCAAGACGTTGAGAACCTTTTAAGTTCTACAATCCACAGGGGGTATTGGAACGATAGGTCAGATGATAAATCGAAGGATGCCGAGATACTCGGATTTCTTGTTGATGACAAGAAAACTGGTTTGAAGTGTAATTAGGCAAGTAATAACAGGAAAGCTGATTCGACCAATGGCAACTTCGGTAGCCCCATTAAAACTTTTCAGTTTGACATTGGCGACAGTGATGAGGTCTATTTTGTTTATGGCTTGGACAGTTTGAAGGAAAAGTACATTGGCAGCACTTCCTGTATCGATAAGCATGGTGTGGAGGGCGAGGTGTTCGACTTTAATCATTATGACTAAAGGGTCGGAATGGGGAAAACAAACATGCAATGTATCACAGTCGATAAATGATATACCCTCGGGTCGAGGGCATTGGCTTGACTCAGGAAAGAAGGCGGCTAGCTTCTTCTGGTAAGTGAGTTTGTAGCATTCTTCGACACACTTGCGTTTTCTCTTGGAACGGCCATTGTCAGTATTATTTACTTTGATAAAATGAACTTGGTAGATGTGTACTTCGGCTGGGTCAGCAGCAGGGGCGGGTTGAGGTTTGCGGTACAACCTATTGAGGTAGCTAGGCAGGTCGGCAACATACTGATGAAGACGACCCACCTTGAGAATTATCTCAAGATAAAGCTGTAAGGCAAAGCATTTGTTGATGTGGTGACAGTTACACTTGTGGTTGGTGCAATAAGGTTCGCCTGGTTTGACCTTGATGGGAAAAAGGATATGCCAAATAGGGTCTGCCTGGATCTGTGGTAGAAAAGTACTAATAGGGGCAGTAAGTTTGCAGAGGACCGACTTTGGTCATTTTTTGTGAGCTTCGGCAGTGTTGTCAGTGCAGGGACGTTTGCAGCTCTCAGTCTCCTGTGAGACAGGAACGATCCGGGGAGTAGGAGTAGAAGGTGGGCCTTGTCGAGGTTAATTTGGATTTGTGGTCGAAGGCTGCACATATTTATTTGATTCGCGAAGGCGCTCAAGGTTGATATACCCATTTACTTTTGAGAGCATCTCCTCGAGGATTTGCGGTTTGTGGATGACCAGGTACTCTTTGACACGGCTGTTATCCAGTAAAGCATTTGAATACCCGAGTACGGCATTCACACAGTCGAGGTTTTTGACTTTGCACGACTCGTCGAGGAACCTCTTGGTGAAGGCCTCAAGGGTTTTACTATGGGATTTTCTTAATTTGAAGAGGGTATCGACTCGGACTTCACGGTCCTTGTTAAAGGCGAATTGACCAATGAAGAGGCTGGATAATTGCCTGAAGCTTTAAATTGAGCCATTTGGAATGTTATTAAAGTGACGAAGGGGGCTATCTGTGAGGCTAGTGGGGAAAATTTGACACATCAGGTGGTCAGCCGTAGAGTAAAGGCTTAGAGCATTTTAGAATTCGAGAATGTGGGATTGAGGATCGGTGTTGCAATTTTTACTGATGTTGGAGGCTCAGAAATTTGAATGCATCTCGATAGCGAGGAGTTTGGGACAAAGGGAATTGTTTAACCAACTTTATGAGTTTGGTGCTGGGCTCGCACTGATGCGAATGGTAGGGTAAATTTTGTAGTCGAGGTCCTGCTGAACACAATAGGCAGGATGGGGGGGATCGATGGGTTCGAGGGTGATGAGGCCAAGTGTTTGGCATTCACACAACGCTGCACTCCCCTAGGCATTCTTGCACAGGGCAACGTTTGGGGTGTCTGTCGGGGCGAAGGGTGGAGTCAGGGGAGTCCTCCGTAGGACGGATGACAAGATGGATGAAGCCAGTAGGGGGAACAGAGGGGGGAGCATCCTCGGAACCAAGATGGACTGGGGGTACTTCCAGATGTGGCAGGGGGCCCAGTCGAGCGTGGGCAGACACGCGCGATGGGGCGGGTGCCCGAGATAGTAAAGGGGAGTCTAGAGGCTGCAGTGATTGCAACTCACGAACTGTGTTTTGCAAATCATTAATGGCGCGGTATTTTTTTCGGTATCATCCAAACGGCGTTGCCGTCCGACTTCAAACTCTTTCCGGTGTTATTCGCGTTCCTCACGCAATTGTGCTCAGTGTCATTCCCCAGCCTGAGCGAATTGCTGAGTAAGAAAGGCTAATTGGGCAGTGACTCCATCGTCGGAGTTGCCGGCATGGGTAGAAGTGGAACGTAGGGTGGGGGCCATTGGAAGTGGTTTGCAGGAATTGGAAAAGGAAAGTACAAGGCAGGAGGAGATTGGTAGGGTGGGAAAGCACGGATGGCGCCAAATGTAGGGGCCTAACTTCGCAAGGATGGGAAGTTGGCTCTTACACCATGAGATTAATCTTCTATCAAAGGGGTCAAGCATATAATCAATAATACGAATAATCAACTGACAGTATACTTGTGTGGAGGCCTAGAATGGGACACTCCGCGACCTCTGATGAGGATTTTTAAGAGAATTGATATAACTGTGGAGTAGTCAAAATTTTGAGTACTAGGTAATTTACAGATAATTGATATAACTGTCGAGTAGTCAATGTTCTTCTTCTTGACGCTTGGAAAGATGGAGACCTCTGCTGATATCGGACTAATCTTTGCTGCCTAAATGAATAAAAGTTTGAAGTTCATGCTGGATATTTTTGGAAATGGCTTTGCTGGTTACCCCTCGAGGTCCCAATCTTTCTCGTGCTCTCTACTATGGGGAGTTCGTCGGCACTTGATCACGATCTCTACTATGGGGAGGTTGTTGAGTATCCTGCAAAGCTTGTAATGCAGTCTGCATGGTTATCATCTATTTTTTATAACGCTTGAATGCTATCAAACGAGCTTGGTGCTCACTTTCGAGCTCTTTGTCGCCGAGCTTATGGTTAAGAGTTAACTGATACTCAAAATAATTTCGCTTCTCTGTTTTGGCGTGGAGATTCGCCTATAGTACAGTGAGCTGCTCCGGTTCAACTGAAAGATTGAGCAAGATTCCTATTGTGGGTCGCTTGGAAGAGACCATGATTATAAATGAATAGAAGAGTGAATATATGCCTTAGGTTATCGTGAAAATGTCTTCTTTCCCACAGATGATGCCAAATGTAATGGCCTAATTTCGTAGCTTAAAATTAGATCTTACACTAAATGTACATGTGATAAAAATTAATGTAATACAAGAAATGATGCAGGTGATTTATCATGGAAAACCTTTGAATAGATAAAAAACCACGACCCCGAGTTGAGGGTTTAGTAACTGTAACTTTTATTGTTTGAGGCTGATGATATCTTATTACAAGTAATCTCTTTGAACTAGAAATTCTTGATCTTGAAATAAAAAAATTTGCGTTAGAGTCTAGAAAATCTTATTTTTTTGGTCCCTATCTCCTCTGGAACATTTTCTTTATATAGACCTTACTCGCAGCTCGTTATCATGTAGAAACACGTTCTCCGAATAATGAGGTAAATGGTGGTTGAATGTGTAACGGTTTAGTTTATGGGAGACATGTGTCTTTGACTTGTTCATACATTGATGTCGTGTTCGATCTATATTCTTTATCAGTTCATGGTCTAGGTGTCAATATTGACTGTACATATCATGTGTATAATGTGTGAGTTTGATATTATGGTAGTTCAAATTTGGACTAGGTCGAGGGATAAACTGAGCTTCCATTGATACTTGTTTAATTCTATCCACGAGTTTCTTGTTCTTAAGATTTATGTTATCAATCTCTACGTCTTTCTCCCTCAACTTCTTTCCCACTCCTTTCTCTATCGCACTAAGAAAAGCAAGTGTGTGCCTTTACTTCAACTCCCTTACTCCTTTCATAATGTTTTCTTCCTGGACTCTGATATAGTTGTCAAACTCATTAAAAATGGAAAATAAGATACAATCCCATGGAAAAAACAGTAAAGACCAAATACCAAAAATCAAACAAAGAAAACTAATACATCAGGACAACAACATATTCCTTTTCAAAAGATGATTTTCAGATCTCACGAATCCCGTTGACAAAAAGGAAGAAGCATAATAAAGAATACCACCACCAATATCGAACACAAGGTAATCATCTTTACTTGCACTTAACTCATATATAACATCCAACCAATAACATAAAGTGTTAAAAGCCATAAAACCTTCTGAACCTCGCCTCAATATTCGGACACCTAAGTATCTTTGATGGTACTGAGAGAGACCATAAAATAATCTAAGACAGTCAAAAGGCACCAGAAGTGAAGAGACATATTCATAAAATCCAAAATAGTACCCCAAAAGAAAGAAAGCTTTGATAAAATGTTCCTATTTAAAGTTTCTTTTTACCCTGAGAAAAAAAATCACTTCCTGACATATTTATACTCTTCTCCCATCTTCGATCAGTCTTCTCCAGAAGGACTGAACAGAGAATCACCCATAACTGAACAACGACCTTGGCATGTTAATCACCAATAATACCATGAACATGGCTATCTTCAACCTCCTAGTTTTACAGATGCCATATGAAGTACAAATTTTACTAAATGTGTTACCTTCTTTAACAATCAATTACGCAACTCCACACAGTTTCCATCAATTTGGCAGAAAATCCTATAATACACCTTTGTGTCCTTACACAAAAATGTTTGTTTAGAAGGATATCCTCTAACTAGATCCCACCTCAAGAATGATAAGTTTCCTAAATGGAACCTTAGTATAGTTAATAGTCTGACCATTATCGCCCTTATACATATTCCTCAAAATTTTATGCTTATCAAAAGAATGTCCAAATCCCTATCTCACCAATCAAATTCTTTAAATTAATCAATATTATGCCAGAATGCCCTTTATTAGATCCTCAACATTAGGGTTTCCCAAGATCGCCAACTCCTTCACTAACCGATCTTTGGTGGTGTCGTATCGGGTTTGGTTGTTTCGATTATAGAAGAAGAGTTTTGTTGTCGTGATGATCGAAAGATGCAGAGAAGATCTCATCATCTTTCTCTAATCTAATCATCTCATGAGCACACAAAGTTATATCTCTCAAACACCAAAGATCGGCCATGACCTAAACCTAGCTTTCCCATCAACAGATCATCAAAACAACATTGTTTTTGAATTTATTGCTAATCACATCAATGAAAGCCACAACCTCACTACATCATCTATTTTGATGTCAGCTTTAGAACTACATAGGAGAAGGGGCCTAAAAATTTTCATGTCACTTGGCCCTTGAACAAGATGTTTCAAGACTACAAGAGTAGTTAAAAGCTGAAAGAGATCTCCGAGCAACATTGAAGATTGATCTCAAATGCCTTGGTTTAAAGCTGTGCGGCTCTTGTATGGATTCTAAAACAACAACAAAGCTAGAGGAGATGGCCCTAGCTGTATCAGATGCAACCAAGTTAAAGCAGAAGGTTGTCGAACCCCGTTATAAACTAAACCAGCAAAGTAAAATAACCCTTTGCTAAATGTTAAGAAAACCAAAAGGCACCAGTCAAAAAGACCCATTGAGAAAAAGAGAAATTATGAATAGAGATATAATTAAGAATCACAATGTAATAGCCTAATTTCGGGATTTGGACTTAGCCTTTACACCAAATAAAATCAGAATGTTAATAAGAACTAAAACAACAATTTAGCGTGGAAAACCTTTAAATAGGTTAAGAACCACGACCTCTCTTGAGGATTTTAGAAAGAGAGATCTTATAGAGAATACTAGTTATTACAATGAGTACTCTGGATCAATAGAGTTTTGGAGTAGAAATTCTTCTGTATAAAATTATATGTCCATAATCTATAGTTTTATAGTCCTATATATAGGTCTTATAATATGACCGTTTGATGACCATTGTGATTCTTAATGATGAACGTTACAAAGTAGATGTAAGATATTCTTTTACCAAATGACGTAATGTCCTGACCTCTGTGGCTGTACAACGGTTCTATTAATGACTGTACTCTTGCGTAAATCAAAATGTTTTTGTGGAGGTCGAAAGTAATGACTGGAATTAAAGAATATCGAATATATCCTTTGTAGTGCTTCATGTATGTTGATGAGGTCGAGGATGAATCTTGAGTCCAAGGTACGAAATAAGTATGGCTCTCAACCAATAGCATCAGAAGCCTCATGGACGAATGGTGTTGGTTGAGAAATTTGTGTTGTATTTGCTTTTTGGCGTTGTTGTCCTGAATCTTTTTGTGCCAGGTGCTCAGTTGGTGAGATCAAAAGTTCATATGTAGTTTGAAGATGAAGCATAACCTCGAGATGCGGAATACGCTACTACAACTGCCCACTCACGGCCAACAGTACGAGAAACATTGTAGGCAAGTGGTATTGGTTGAGAAGTGGTATTAATTGTTGTAGTTAACATCTGAGACTCATTTCCAATGTAAATTTAGAAGTATCTTGTTTGTGTCATTTGGGCTTCCCAGAACCAATGGTTTTAGTCAATGTTATTTTGTGGGGAATCTTGCTGATGCTGGGAATTTGGAGAGTCGCATTTAATGCTTATAATAGTATAAATAGGATCTTGACTTGTGCATGATGAACCAAGTCTTCTTCTGTATTCTACTGTGCCAAACTACCTTACTATAATTTGGCAATTTCTGAGTGTTGGAGAACATGGTGAAGACAAGGACTCGGTCTCGGGAATCGAGGATTTGTAGGAAGATAGAAGAATTGCGTATCAGGTATTTTGGATACAAACCATTGCATCTGCCAACACCAATTCCTGTATCTCCCACCTACCATCATATGTCATATGAAGAAGTGATGGAGGCGGGGGATGATTAATATCAGATGGTACGTTTCCACTATTTGCTGGCATCTAACGCAAAGTGTCAAAATGGCCTTCGGTTACTATCGGAGGAGGTTGTGACAATAACGAATAAAGCATCAGGCATTCGTCTGAGAGAGTCTCATCGGTACCCTTCTAATGAGTAGGTCTTGTGAAGAAATAAGGCTTTATATCTGTCTCTACCATGTGAGGAGGCGGGGGTTATAGTAGAATAGGTGGGAGGTTACAGAGGATCATTTTCTTCCATGGACCATAGATTTTGGCCATGAAGAATATTTTTCGTCTGTGATTTCTAGTTCTAACTATTTCCCAGATTTTGCAGCATGGAATCAGGGTTTGGAAGTTGCTTCAGTTTTTCATCATCTTCTCTGCTAATTCCTAAAAAATAATTCAGATTGTAACTTTGTGATATAATCTGCTATAATTATTAGGAAGATTTTGTTATCTGTAAAGTATCCTATAAAGAAAATTTCAAATTAATAAAGTAACTTCGTTCTGAGGTCATGATTCGTTGTCACGAACTTGCCTGTATAATTTGTTATTTGTATTTATGAACATGAACTGGGGGATAGAGTTTCCCGAACTGTGAGAATAGGTAAGCATGGATCTATAGTTACTACTGCTGGATCTGCATGATCTTGTATGTTGCCCCTTTGTATATTTTCTCGTACCAAATCGGATGAGATATTTCAAACTATAAAAAAAATGACATGTCACAATATTCTATATTTAATGTTGATATTCTACTATTTAGTGAACTTTCTTAGAAAAAGATACCCTTTGGCCAAATTAATGGGGTGATATTTACAAAGATCTTCTCGGTGGCTATAAAATCATGATTTTAGGCTATTTTGGTTTGCATCTTCTGCATGGATAATTGTGTTGTGGAGGTGGTAAGTTTGGCCATGGTGGGGACTCGTGCTTAGCATGTTAATCAGGTAGAAAATGGTTGCTTTCATATCAAGGTTGCTGAACTTCGTAAGCAATATTTTCACTGACTCCCTTACGATGTCGTGATGCCAGAATGACCGTTGGACCGAATTAGACGAAGAAAGGAAGCGTGTAAAGTATGACCAAAAATTTTGGTGTGACGTGTTTCGGAGGTCATTGTTGAGTGCCACGGTGCGGGAACTGACAGTTCGACAACTCGTCTATGACAAGATCGTTGAAGAGGATGTTAGGGCAGCAAGAGGGGAGATAATTTTGTGCAGGGAGGTGCATCACCAAGACTATTTTAGATGTGACTGGAGAGTTTGGTGAGCTCGAAGCATTAGAGCTCGTAATAAGTAATTTATTTTTTGAGTATTTTTTGATTGGGCTTGAATAAATGTAAGATGAGGGATCTTGAGAGGATAAACGAATATAATGTCTCGATCTGATTAAAATAAAAAATAAAGTATTATGTTATAATCTTTGTGTACATATTTTGTGGGAGACAACTGTAGGATTTTAACAACTATATTGATATCTTTGAATTTTGAATATTGATCTGTTTTAGGAAAGTTGTACGATCTTGGCAGGGTATTAAAGTAAGGTGATTGGTCGTTTGAATTGTGTTTGAGGAAGAGGTGTAGAATTGTGCAATGGCAGATAATAGAGACAGACGTAATGACGGTATACGTTATCACATAAGTCATGATGATGCCTTCAACCAAAAAGACGTACCTACAGAGACAGCAGGGATGGCTCATGCGTGTCAGAAGGAGCCGTCATTTTACAAACTGAGGGAGAGTAAAAAATTACGCCTCTTTCTCCCTCATAAATTATCTACAGTTTTAGATAGAGAAAAAAAGTTGTGTCAATCTTAATTCCAAGGAGAGGAAACGTTTGAGTACTGAGTGTGATTTGAGAAGAAAATCATCATCAGGAGATAGAAAATAGTCTGAGAAGCGATGTGAGCGTTCATACTCGAAATGACGTCCGGGTAACGCAGAGGATTGTTGTTCTTCAAGTACAGGTTGGTAAAGTAAAACTCTGTCTGTTTGATTTGTGAGTAATCTATTTCCTGTTGTAATCTGCATAATTTAGTAATCTGTATAGTTATTTTGCATATGTGGGGATTTAGAGATTTTGAAAATTCAGATGAGAGAGGCCTATAGTGTTGGTATTGTGGTTTATGAATTTTACCAGTAGAGAGAGAAAATATGTATTTTTGAGAAAATGAAGGAAATTTGAAATGATTGATTTTGCATTTGTTTCGGGAATTTGGAAAATAGACGAGTTGACTCGGTAGGTTTATTTTATTTGTATATACTGTAGAGAAAATGACAAAAAATATATTTCTATATATTGTAGGTTTGATATGCGGTCTAAACCTAGTATTCTGGTCAGTAAATTTATAGTATCGTCTAGTTCGAAAGAAATATCAACGTCAAGGAGGGGGGACGAGTATAGTGTGATGGAGGAAGCTGTAAATAGTGGTGAGAGAAGCATGGAGGGTGGGGAACCCAGTAGGATTGCAGAGGTTATAGAAAATGAGGATTTATTAGATAAGGGGAGAGTCCTTGCGATATACCCATAGGGGGTAGATATAAGGAAAGAGTATTTAAAATATAAGAAGAAATTGCAGGGAGAGTGTGGAAGATATGTGGAGGAGCAAGGTTTATGGTTTAGGGCATTTATCCTTGGTAAAGGGGAGGAGGTTGTCTACTACCAATTCCCATGTTTGGCGAAGTAGAAGAAGGATAGAGGGATTGGTGAGGGGGTTAGTCTCTCGAATTATAATGGGCTTGGGTCATCAGGCCCGAGTGGTGGATTTTTGTGTTTCTTGAATCAGGTCGTATATGGCCTTAGAATTCATCTGACCTACTTTCAGAAAGGGGTTATGAATGTGCTGCATTGTTGTCCTGCCCAGTTGAATGGGAATGTTTATGAAATGAAGAGAGTGTGTCAGGTACTAAATAAAAAATGGAGGAATGAAGGGACCGTTAAGCAGTTCAAAGCTGAAGATGTGTTGAAGTTTTATAAGTTGAAGTATATTGAAAGTAGAAGTAGTGGTTAC
Source organism: Kingdonia uniflora (assembly GCA_014058105.1). NCBI lineage: Eukaryota > Viridiplantae > Streptophyta > Magnoliopsida > Ranunculales > Circaeasteraceae > Kingdonia > Kingdonia uniflora. The sequence goes on along the minus strand of JACGCM010000973.1, from coordinate 838,500 downwards.
CTGCATAGTGATTCATCTAGGCTGAAATTCTCTGACTTTGAATTTGTGGGTAAACCATGGAACGACCACCTTGTGTGGGTAGAGGGTAACTGTATACAGGTTCCAGATGAACCGGCACTCAAACTGAACCGTATATATTATAACCTGGGTAAGTAATGTTGACCAATCTTCAAATAACCGATATCTTGTCTTCGATCTGTTACTTAATGTTATGTTCTTTTTTTTGCAGAGCCTAAGCCCTTATCAATACCGGACAACACCAGCTTGTTCAACTGTGTTACTCGAGATCCGGGTGAGCTAAAATAGGTACTCAGTGAGTTGGGTATCCGTAGAGATAAAAGGGTAGATTCCGTAGCACCCAAAGTTCAGCAAGCTCAGGAGAAACGAGCTATGGTTGAGGGAAAAATTGCTGAGACCGTTGCAGACGTACTGAGTCCTCCGCCTCCTATGCCTTAAACTACAACGTGGACTACTCTGAAGGTCTGAAATCTAGCGCAGTGGAGTACCTCTATTACTGGGGTACACGGGACAAGAGATCGCAAAGCTGTGTCTGGTGGTGTGGAGGAAAAACTCGAAGTGAGCATATCTGCTCCTAGGGAGGTTGAGAAGAGTTCTTTAAAGAGGAAACAGCATGGAGAGGAGGGTATTCACCAAACTAACCTTCATTCCACGGCCAAAATGAAAGTGCTAGAGCATAAATAATGCCTTATGGCTGGGGCAAACCCGAAGCAGCTGGAAGATAAGTATCTCGAGCATATGTTCGTGGTAGGTGTTTAAAAATTGTTAATTGATCAAACTAAGAAAATCTTTTGAACTGACTCTACCTTTTTATTGTTTGTACTGGCAGCTCTCAACACTGCTGAAGGGGGCAAGACAATGCTTGGACAAGAGGAGCCAGTAGTTTGGTACCCTGACGGTAAAATTCAAGGCTCAGTCAGCTCGTATGAAAGAGCTTCAAGATGAACTCCTATTAAAGAAGGAGAAGAGGGATACAGAGGCTACAATGGTTGAAGAAAATTTAGGTGTTGTGTCGAAGCATGACAAGCTTATGACGGATTTGGTTGCAGCAGCCTTAGTGGAAAGAAACCACTTTATCCAATCCTATTATAACTTTAGATTAAGTAAGGAAGATGTGGAACTGGCCCAGAGTGGTAGATATGAGAAGATAGTGCTTCCTTCGGCGTTTGAAGAGGATGAAATGGCTGATGATACGGCTGTTTTGCTTGAGAAAGCGTCAGACCTACCTTCAGGACGTATAGAGCCAGTCCAATCTACTGAGCAAATATTAGACCTCTAGTGGAATGTATGGAAACAGTTCCTCCTCTGGAGCAGACATTGAAATTTTCTTCTGAGGTAGACATTAACAAGAACCATTAACCGCTTTGTGGTATCCTGTCTTATATTTTGTAGCTCGCTTGATTCAGATATGAAGTACTCTGTATAATCGTACACTATTTTTATTTGGAGTGATATTTAAAATATGATTTTCACAAATATTTGTATTATAACAATATATTTGTACTCTGTGTAGGATATAGAGCGATTAAGAAAAATGAACTCTGAACTGAAGAGCTCCTTGAGTAGATCAAAGGATTTTGTGGCTCGTATTCAACAGGTACTTAATAAAATTGAATATTAGAGAAGAAATTTTAAGTTGAATTCGGAGAAAAATTTTAAAGGGCTATGTGATCTTCAATGTACATATGCTAAGATTAAAATAGAAAGGGATGAGGTATTAAGGAAGGAAGAGGAAAGGGGGTCATTAGTTCGAAAACCAAAAGAGTTGACATATTTTAATGACTCGAGTGATAAGGCTAGGTGTCTAAGTATGATAATAGCTCTGAAAATGCATTTTGAGGAAGCTTATGTAGAGCTTTAGAAGGAGAAGGGTCTAGTTCCGGACCCAGCTCGAGTTATGTTTTTAGCTCAAGAAGCACATAATCATCATAGTTTAGAGGCGAGTAAGTGTTTTACTCGAGCTGGTGTGTCTGTTGTATGGGGTGATATAGAACCTTTATCTGATGTGTTTGGCCTTATGTAGGATCAGAGGGCTATGAGAATTGTATTTTTTAGGATAAGGAAAGAGCAAATGGAGGTTCAAAAGTGATTAAAGGTTGAATTAAAAGGGTTACAGGATGAGTTATTGCAACATGAGGGTCAAAAAATGATTTTAGATATGCGATTGTCTAAAGAAGTGGTTGTTCGAATAAAGGTAGAAGCGGATTTGAGGGCTTTAGGTGTATTACCTAAAGACATGTGTCAGCGGCTGGATAAAATGCAAATGACATTAAAGGATCATCTATATCAGTCGCAAGCAAAGGTCGCTACTCGAACATAACATGAGCGTCATATAGACAGTGTTATTGAATTTTATGGGGGAGAATTATCTAGGGTAGAGAACGAAATTAGGAAGTTCGTGACGGGGTGTGGGAAGGATTTTGATGTAGAGAACGCCAAGGCAGAGAATATGTAGTTTACCAAAGGTGACAAGCCATTCTGAGGTCGAGGGAACTGTCATCAGAAGAGGGTGATGAGGAGGTCGAAAACCTGATACCCCGATCGCGGTGTAAACAACGTCCGCAGGAGGTGGTGACCTTGACAACTCTAAAAGATGTGCAAGTGACGAACAGAAAGAGTTCGAGAGATAAAGGGCAGTCTTCTTATTCCTTGAAGAATTAAAAATAGGGTACTCTCGGTTTATTTTACCGTCCATGCATATGTGTTAGATCTTTGTATACTGTTATTGATAATAAATGAAATTTGTTCCCTGTGATGATGAATAAAACAATATGTCGATATTACTCAGATACCATGTTCTTGTTTTAAATTTGTTAACTGTGAGATGTAATCTGTTGGTGCAATCGAATTGTCTATGAATGTAAACTGTAATGTCAGGTAGAATTGGTAGCTGTTTAAAGTCAGTATGACGCTTTACGCACCCATAAAAAACAGCTAACCACTGAGCTAAGTTCAAGTCAGGTCGCACTAAAAAGTGTTACTGACTTAGTAGAAAGAATGAGGGTAGAAGTGGTGGAAGAGAAAGACATTGGAGCTCGATTATCCGAGGATCTACAAAAGAAAAAGGTAGACCTAGCCAACGGACTGAGAAAAATAGAGAAGCTAAGGGAAATTATAAGAAAGAAAGAGGTGGAATTGACAGGTAGCTCGAGTTAGCAGGAATCAGAGTTGACATCAGCTTGAGTTTGAATCTCAAAACTACTGGCAGACTTAGAGGAGGAAGGTAAAAATGTAAAAGACTTACAATTCCAAGAGAATGTGCCCGAAGTGAAGGCAGCTGAGATGCAAGTGCAAACTTCTAAGTACGAAGTATTGTGGCTAGTCGCTGACGTTTTGATAAAGAAGATGGAGGAGGCCCGAAATATACAAAACAAAAATATAAATGTTGCTTGGAACGAGTAGCCACGCTAGAGCACACCATACTGGGATTGAAGTTAAATGCCTTAGAGCACCTGGATGAAAATACAAAACTGAGGAATGCGAACACAAAGCTAGATGCAGACCTATTTTAGGCGGAGATACGTCTCAATGAAAGAAGGGCAGAATGGGATAGTCGTGAAGCAGAACTTGAGGGGTCATTGTCTCTGATCTATCATATGGATGAGTTTATGACAGTGTTGGAGTCTCGAAATACTGTTGTGTTGTTTAAGAAGCGTCAAGTAAAGGAGTGGTGCAAGCATTTGAAGACTTCGTTGTAGGAAGCTCAAGCAAAACTCAGCGAACTTATTCTGCCTAAGCAGGTAAAGACTGAAACAGGTAGTGTATATGAGAGAGATATGACACCAGTAATTTCATTCTTTACATCAGAGTTCCAGAGATTGGAAAAAGAGTGCGAACTGGTGCATGGCGTTGTCGCTGGAAAAAGTGTGAAGTGTGACATGGAGGCGATACGGTGTGAGAATATAGGTTCCATGGTAGCCAAAATTGGGGTTCTGAGATAATGTATAGTAAGAGATGGAAAGAAGATCATTACTGGAAGGATGCCAGAGTTTATACATCAACGGCTATACGCACGTTGTGTACCTGATGTTGTGGGACCTACCAATAGAGGTAAGAACTCAAGTAATAGCGCGAGTGATAGCTCTAACGAGGAGTAACGATTGAAGGGATACGCTATGTATACTAACGCGTATATTGTATAAAAATAGGAATGTCTAGAATGATGATTTATACTAACCTTTTGTTATATTAATGATGTTGTATTCGTCGAACATTTGTTGTATTGGATGGTTCCCAAAGGTTTATTGATCGTAGAGGGACATAGGTGGTTGATCGGTCTCTTCTAAGCAACAAACGATCTATAATGTAATAGATGATCAGTTCAGCCGTAGCAGCAAACGATCTGTACTGTAATAGATGATCAGTTTGGCCGTAGCAACAAACGATATGTACTGTAATAGATGATCAGTTTGGTCGTAACAACAAATAATCTGTATTGTAATAAATGATCAGTTTGGCCAAAGTAACAAACGATCTATAATTTAATAGAAGATTATTTGGCCGAAGCAGGAAACGATCTCTAATGTAATAGATCATAAGTTTGGCCATAGCAACAAGCAATCTTAATCTGATAGATGATCAATTTGGCCAAAGCAACAAATGATCTGTAATTTAATAGAAGATCAGTTTGGCCGAAGCAGCAAATGAACTGCAATATAATAAATGATCAGTTTGGCCAAAGCAACAAATGATCTGTAACCTGTATATAAAAGTACTTGTTGGATATATTAGAAAAGTACTATAGTGTAAGGCAATCGAACACAAGTATTTCACTGGTGTAAGATTGACGTACGATGAATGTGTTAGACAAAGTACTGTATGAAATAGTAGAAAGTACTCAGATGTATTAAGATCAAACGTAAGTCTTTCATTGATGCAAGATCGTCATACAAGATGATAGATTGATTTGTAGAAAAGTACACTGTGATGGATATTTATCAGCGATATAATTTTAATCTCCTCATGTTCCAAGGATTAGGGATACGACTGCCATATTCAGTGGCAAGACCGTAAGAACCAAGGCTAATTTTTTTGACAATAACAAAAGGACTTTCCAGATTTTCGGACAGTTTCCCAGCGCTTGCTTCCTTTCTATGTCTAGGAATTTCTCGCAGAACGAGGTCTTTAATTTCAAACTCTCTGTGACGAACGTGTTTGTTATAAGATCAGGCAAACGCTTGGTGGTATCTTCCCAAATTCATGATTTTTTTACCTCTAGTTTCCTCGATCTAATTTATATTACATGCCAATTGGTACTCATTCTCTTTATTCGTTATGGTATGGTCACGTATTGGGTGGTGATATAGAGTGGGGATGATTGCTTTTGTACCATATGCTAGTAAGAACAGTGTGCATCCAGTTGATACCCGAGGTATTGTGCGATATGCCCACATGAGATGCGGTAGTTCCTGAACCCAATTTCCCTTCTTCTCTATCAAGCACTTTTTGATCCCATTCACTATAGTTCAATTAGTAATTTCTGCCTGGCCATTTCCTTGAGGGTAATATGGATTTGAAGGGGAGTTGATGATGTGGTGTTGATTGAGGAACTCAACGACACTGGAGCCAACGAACTGGGGTCCATTGTCGATTCTGATGAGATGAGGGCAACCAAATTGGATTATGATAGTTTCCCAGATGAATCTGATGATTTCGCCTTCGCGTGTGCGGTATAGAGGAACCGCTTCTACCCATTTGGGGAAGTAATCCGCTGTTACTAGGAGGTGTTTCCTTTTTCCTAGTGCCATGGGGAATTCCCTAATGAGGTCGAGGGCCCATCTTTTAAATAGCCAAACAACGCTGTTGGAATAGAGTTTCAAGGCTAGAGCTCAAATTTGGGGGCTATGTCTTTGGCAGGCATCGCACTTGTTTGCGAGTTCGATGGCTTGAGCTTTTATCTTGGGCCAAAAAACTTCTTGCGTAAGAGCTCAAATTGCGAGAGATCATCCCGCTGCATGGGAACCACAAGTCCCCTCATAGAGTTCGCGTAGGAACTTCTGAGCTGCTTTGTTCGACAAACATTCGAGGTATGGTCCTGTGACCAAAATTTAGTAAAGGAGACTGTTGTCCATGATGTATCGCTTAGCATTATCAAGTACGCATCTCTTCTCAGTGCGGTTTGCAGGAAGTTCGCCGTCAAATATGTTTTTAGTCCCGATATACTTGAGGTAAGGTCATCTTTAATCGTCGTCATCTTCTTTAACGCCCCCAGTATTGACAGAATTCGAGCTTATGGTGTTAATGTTGGGGGTGGATGATACTTCAATCTTTAGATAACGTGCTTCCTTACCAAGTATTCCTGCCAGGTATGCGAAAGAGCCTGAATGATGATTATTTTTGCGTGGTAAATGTTCGATAGTAATTCTTTTAAATCTGCTCATTATGTCGGCTACTGCAGCCGCATAGTCGACAATTTTTCCGTTTTTCTAGAAATTTTCTGTGTAATGGTTCACAATGAGTAATGAGTCGGTATAAACAGATAATTTGGAAAGCTCGATCTCTAGAGCCATATCTAGACCGTGAATCATTACTTCATACTCAGCCTCATTATTGGTTGCTTTTAAAATTGAGCTTGACTTCTTTCTCGATCTTGTCATTGGAAGGTGTGATAAGTACGGTTCCGATACCTGACACTGTAGGTCCAGAAGATCCATCAGCTAAAAGACATTATCCCCTTTGAGTTATCTAGTCTGACTTTTCTTTGAAGTGTCCCTCACTGTTATCCGTACCGTCTTCTTCCTAGTCAGGATCTTCTACTGGAAAATCAGCTAGGAATTGCTACTACTTAGCCCTTTTCAGAATGTCATGATTCAAAACGAATGTCGTGCTCGCCAAGAGTAACCGACCATGTTTGAATTCATCAGGATTTTTCCCGTTTGGATAAAATCTCTTGTAAAGGATAATTTTTCACCACTCAAACCGAGTGTGCTTAAAAATATTGTATCAATTTTTGCTATGTGTATATGAGAGCTAAGAGTAATTTCCCGATCTTGGTGTACTGGGACTCTGCAGGAGTGAGTCTTACTGATAAAATAGATAGGTCTTTCTATTTTCTCGTCAAGTCAAATGAGGACGGAACTTAACGATTCATCGGTAACTACAAGATATATTGCGAGTTCTTCCCCATTGTGAGGTGTACTCATCACTGGAGGTGATCCTAAGTAAAGTTTGAGCTCCTGAAATACTTAATCACATTCTATTGTCCACTAGATCTTGGGATCCTTTTTAGATTTCAGTTTTGCTGTCCTATCACTAAAAAGGTTGAACAACCATCAACATCGATCTTAAGATTTCAAAACAAAGCAATTTATTGTGGCAATCTTGCCTGCTAACTTCTATAGATCTTTCTTTGTTTTTGGCGAAGGCATAGATAGTAAAGCGCGAATACGATCTAAATCAGCTTTTATACGTCTCTTACTGATTAAGTATCCCAAGAATTCTCTTGACTGGACTCCAAACTGGCACTTTTCAAGGTTGAGCCTCTTCTTATAGGAACTGAGTATTTCGAAAGTAGTGCGCAAGTTTGTAATATGGTCCTCCTTTTTAAGGCTTTTGCACAACATATCATTAATGCAGACCTCCATCATTTTTCTAAGGTGATCTTTAAACATTTGTGTCATCAACCATTGATAAGTGACTCTGACATTCTTAAGACTGAAAGGCATGACCATATAATAGTATAAGCCATGTTCTGCAATGAAAGTTATTTTCGCTTGGTCATCAGGTAGTATAGGTATATTATTGCATCCTGATGCGGCATCCATCATGGACAGCAGTTTGTATCCTGCAGTAGAATCGAGCATATGGATTATAATAGAAAGTGGAAAATTATCCTTTGGAGTATGTTTGTTGAGGTCCGTGAAATCCACGCACACTCTGATCTTGTTATAGTTCTTTGGGACTGCCACAATGTTCGAGATACATTCCGGGTAATTAGCCTTTCTGATAAAGCCAACTTCGATGAGTTTGTCGATCTCTTTATTTACTTCTTCTCGGAGTCTCGGAGCTAAAGTTCTCAATTTTGGATTGACAACTTCGGATTTATCATTTATATTGAGTTTGTAGTAAGATACATTGGGATTGATACCTGGCATCTCGTGAAATATCCAAGCAAATACATTACTGTTGTCTTTGAGGAACTGAATGAGGATATCTCGTTCTACTGTTGGCAAAAGTGTGCAAATGTATGCTCCTCGCTTTTCGCCACTGATTTCGACGTACTCTATTATTTTTGTGCTTGGCAAATTATTCTCTGTAGAGTGTACTGTATAGTTTTCTACAACTTTTCTTATGGTGCTCTATAATTGCTATGCGAGCTGTGGCTCTGAGGATTTTGGAACAATGACAACAGATTTTTAACAAGCTCGAGTGAGCTTCTAACTTCCTTTGATCTCGTATATGTCGTCATTCAACTCAAATCGCAGTACCAAATAATAGGTGGATGGGAAAGCTCGCATATTGTGCAACCAACATCGCCCCATTATACCCAAATAACGGGATTTTGTATTGATAACATAAAAGACAATGTCGAGTGTCATAGATCCAGCCGTGATAGGAAGTATGATTTTTCCTACATGTTTTTCTTTAGATTCATTGAATCCACAGATATCAATGCCGTTGGGCTGTACTTTGTCGGCCAGTCCCATCTGATCAATCGTGCTTTGAAAAAGTAATTCGATGGAACTCCCAGTATCTATCATCATCGTGTGAAGTACCATATTTCACATTTTTAACATGATCACCGAAGTATCATGGTGAGGATAGTTGATATGACGAACATCACAGTCATCGAAGGAAATTCCTATTCGTTGAGAGCTGGAAACGGGAAGTAAACGAGCTTCTTTGTCAATCATGGACAAGTCGTGACATTGGTTGACCCGTCTTCTCTTAGTTCTGCCTGATTAGTTGACGATTTGAGTCTCAACGAAGTAGCAGAGCGACATATGGTATAAGTGTTTTTCTCCTGCCGGCTCTTCGGTTTGTATGGTATTTGCAGGAAGTTTGTAACTCCCATTCTTGTAGATTTCGATGTCTACAATGTACTCATGCATTCGTACATTAGAAAAGATATACTCTAATAACCTCTGTAAGGCAAAATAGTACTCTGTTTCAAGATGTGTGACCTTGTGGTTGATACAATATGGTTTATTCTCAATGGGTTGGAGATATTGAGCATTGTAGAAGAAATGATCCTTCTAAAGTATAGGATAAATGTTGGCTATGGTCACATTCATCTTGGGAAGGCAGGGCCTGGGCAAGTTATTCCCCTTTCAAGGTCGTTCACCGTTAGATTTTGTTCATTTCCTGTCTCCTCCCTGATTGGCAGTACGATTAATATTTTGGCTGGCTGACTGATCTTAAGCTGTTAATGTTAACTTCTGGGGTTTCTGCCTGTCAGAAACCATACTTTCCAGGTCGATATAACCATTGACCTTTTTGATCATGTCTTCCAGAGTTGTTGGTTTGTTGAGGACGAGGTATTCCTTCGCCCATCAACAAGTAGCGCATTGGTGAAAGCTGAAATGTTAATCTTCTAATCGAGTTGATCAACTTTTTGGGCTGACTCCAAGAAATTTTTAGTAAACGTCTCGAGCTTCCCTCTTGGCATCTGTTTGAGGCTAAAAAGAGAGTATAGATTATCTTCCTTGTCTCTGTTGTGCGAGTAATTCTTGACGAAAAGTTTGTGCAACTATTCAAAAGTTGTGATCGACCCTTCGGGCAGTGTATGAAAACACCGAAAGGGTTTTCCTGATAAGCTGGTAGGAAAGAGCCAACATAAAATGTGGTTGGACGTACAATGTAGACCTAACGCGTCCTAGAACCCTTGGACGTGCTCCACTGGATCAGTTTCATTGTACTTTTGGATCATCGAGGTATAAAACCTTGTGGGGACCTCGCCATCCAACAGTTCCTGTGGGATCGGGCTCTTCTGTAATCTGTTGTGGATTCCTTTCGTCAGAGTTTGAGCTTTGAGCATTTCTTTTATTCGTCTCTCAACATGTTCCTGGGTCATGCATTGTCGAGCTGCAGCGGTTGGGCGGGTGACACGTCCTTCTCTAAAATTATGGTTGCCACTCCCTACACTTAGACGACCTTTTGCTGGGACTCGAACTCTTTGAGGTAGATTTTCAATCTGACTGACTCCCGTTGGGCCGTCATGTACTTCCTGGTGGGCCCCCTGAATTGGGATGGGTTCCAATTTCTGTTGATAATGGTTAGACCAAAGCGCACCTCCGATGTAATTCCCTTTCGGAGGAGATCATATTCTGGCGTGAACAGAATTTCGTGAGCCTTCAAGTTATACGACTCTGTTCTTCTGGGCGGCGACTTGCTAACTCTATAGAGCCTTTAGTGCGTCATGTACACTCGCCAGCTGTTGCTCCAAAGCAGCACATGTTTCTATTTTAGAATTTAAGGTGGCCTGAAGATCTGCTAGCGCGGCATTTTCTTCTGCCTGAACTATCGGCGTGATTTGACCTGGAGGCGACATTTTCAAAGGAGATGATCAGCTGTTCCTGAGACAATGGGTTTGAGAACTTTGTTCCCACAGACGGTGCCAAATATAATAGCCTAATTCCGGGATCCGAACTTAGCCTTTACACCATATGTAATCGGAACGTTAATAAGAACTAAAACAATAATTTAGCGTGAAAAACATTTGAATAAATTAAAAACCACGACCTCTCTTGAGGATTTTAGAAAAAGAGATCTCATTGAGAATGTTAGTTATTACAATGAGTACTTTGGATCTATGAAGATCTATAGTAGAAATTCTTCTGTATAGAATTGCCTGTCCAAAATCTGTAGTTCTCTGGTCCTATATATAGATCTTATAATATGACCGTTTGATAACCATTAAGATTCTTAATAATGGACATTACAAAGTAGTTAAGAAGATGTAAGATATTCTTTGACCAGATGATGTAACGTCCTGACCTCTGTTGATGTACAATGGCTCTATTGATGACTCTATTCTTACGTAAATCAAACTGCTGTTGTGGAGGTCGAAAGTAATGACTTGAACTGAGGAATATCGAATGTCTTTAGTAGTGCTTCCTGTATGTTGATTTGGTCAAGGATGAATCTTGAGTCCGAGGTACAAAATTAGCTATTATAAGACGGCTCTCTCAACCAAAAGCACGAGGAATCTCATGGACGAGTGGTGTTGGTTGAGAAATTCGTACTGCATTTGCTTCTTGACGTTGTTGTCTTAAATCTTTTTGTGTCACGCGCTCTGTTGGTGAGATCAAAAGTTCATATGCATTTTGAAGATGAAGCATAACTTTGAGATGCATAATACACCACTACACACAGTACAAGAGATTACTCGATCAATATGAAATTGCCTCAATGTTCTTTCCTCCCAAAGCAACATTGCATAAACCGAAAATCGCATAAACTCTTAAATAACAAATTACTCCATGAAATAAAAATCAATATTTCCAAACGGAATCAACTACTTAATTTTGGCAATCCCAATACATCTTAGAAATAATAAGCACCAAGAATAGTGGAGAATTAGGGTTCACATCCATAGATGGAAGATAATAAAATCTACCAAATGTGGACGAATCTAAACCAAATCAAAGTCCCTATCATCCTTGCTAATCTACAGAAGTATAAATTCTAATTTGGCAAAAGTATTAAACAAATTCTTTGATTAGCAAAATAAAAATTGGAGAATTTCTTACCTGCTTCAATGGTTAATCCTTTGCAAGTTAGGGTTGTATATTCCTCAATAAAAACCTTGGAGGAGTAGTTGTGTGGCTTTGAAGAAGGATTTTATCGTAAGTTAGGGTTGAATTTTGCCTCATAAAAGTTTTTACTTTGGCGATAGAGATTTTATTCGACTAGAGATTCATCATTGTAAAACTTCCTCTTAATTTCTAATTTTGCGCCTCCTAAATCTCCTCTCTCGTACTGGGATGATTCTCATCGTGATCCCACAAAGTTCTCACTTTCAATTGTACCCAAAGTTCTACTACCCGCGAGCTCTGTCGTATGTTTTTCAAATTTTATAAATAGATACAATGTCATTTAATCAAAAAATAGCGTTAACGTAGTAGTGAATAAACACTTAAATTTTACCTCATTTGCAAAAATAACGTAACTTTCAAAGGAAAATAAGCAGTAACGTCAGTTTGCAATAAAATGACTTAAATGCATTAATGAACTTGTTAAGTTACAGATAGAAACGGAAAATATAAGTATCAAAGTCATTATTCAAAAAAATGACATCATAGCCCTTATTTGCAATAGTATCCCTTCTTTGAAGCATAAATCTCTCGAGATTTCTTTTCCAAAGTGTTACTATTAAAAGTATAATTTTTCATAAAAAGTTCAAAAAGCTTACATGAATTACCCTGCCACATGAAGCTCCATGGTAGTCAGTTTGCTGATGGAACTCGGTGTATTGATCTTCATATCTTACCAACAGCTCGAAGGCATACTTGATCGCCAAAATGGAGCATTGACATTATCCCGGCCCTGCCCGGGACTACCACAACAGTGCCAGTAGCACAGCAGAATAAGGGACCGTGCGGCGTACACGCACGTATGGACGGCGTATACCAGCTATCTTCACTAGCACGGGGCGCCAGTGGAATCAAACCCACAGATGCTAGAATGGCATCCGGATAATCCTGGATACTTGTGAGGGGTTATCAAATATGTATTCGGAATAGGCAACAATGTTGAAGGTTCCCTCAATAATCCCTACAGCGTAATCTCTCGTGACGCGCACAAGGTACGGAAAGCACACATGTCCTGTAGTGGACCAGGGTAGCTCAATATGCCGGGATCATGATGTGGGACATGTATATCTCATGGGAGATGTATGTCTCGGGTAGCCCCCACGGGCTACCCGAGACACACCGACCCTATAAATAGACTCTGTAACCAGTCCAGGCTTGTTGTCGCTTGAGATATGCATGTCCCATATCTGGAACCCAGCATATTGAGCTACCCTAAACCGCTACAGGACCGGTGTACTTTCCGTACCTCGTGCGCGTCACGAGAGATTACGCTATATGGATTATTGAGGGAACCTTAGCATTGCTGCCTATTCCGAATACATATTCGATGACCCCTCATGAGTATCCAAGATTATCTAAATGTTGTTCTAGCATCCGTGGGTTCAATTCCACTGGCGTACCGCGCTAGAGAAAATGGTTGGCACACGCCGTCCGCACGTGCATGTACGCCGCACGGTCCCTTATTCCGTTGTGCTCTAAGTACTGTAGAGCCAGTCCTGGGCTGGGCCATGACAGATGGTATCATAGCTAGACTAGTTTGGTCTAGGCTTATCCGAGCAAGGCTTGTTGGGCGTTTGCTTGTCAGAGTGTAGATAGGTTGTGCCTACGTCTGTCAGAGCAGATTAGAGTAATGATTCCCAAGTTAGTAGTATGGGATACCTATTTGGCAGTTGTTATCCCCAGAGCCATAGTTGCCCCGTACAGATGATCCAAGCACCGTTGTGAACGCTTGTAGAGTGAGTTGCCTACATATGTCAGTTGATATTGGACGCGAGAGAAAGGCTCCATATTTGAGCGCGAGATTGCTCTAAGTGTGCTTCGGACAATGACGCTAAGAAGAGGATTGATGTTTGAGTTGGACGCGATGATCTATATTGTTGGTTATCTCTAGAAGGCCGGTTAGTGTGGCAGATGCTCTATGAAGAATAGTAATAGGGCGATCTAACATGTTGTTATTGTATTCGGTTCGTATACCCACTGTGAAGTTTAGTAATAGTTGTGATCAAGGGCCCCTCAGCAGAGATTGATATGGTCAGCGTTTTATGCCGAGTACTTTCGTGTAGAAGCCACGAAGCTTTGTTTGGTTGGAATTCATTAGTGTCTACAGAAGATTGAAGAATCCTGAGAGATACTCGTTGTGATTGTCTTAAGTTGGACACACAGAGACGTTCCGGAGGTGAACGTCATGAGCCGATGTTGAAGCGGCGTAAAGTAATAGATGAAGACATGGTTTGGGTCCCGAGTTTACACACAGTGATATCGTCATGTTGACGTCGAGGGCAGAGTTTCTCTTGGTTACGCGACATGAACTACGATCCCCAAGTTGGGTTGTGGCTTGTCCGCAGTTGGTCCCTAGTTACATAGAGTACTATTTTGCTCACTCAAAGAAGGCAAGTTCTTGAGTGATACTTGTTATCTGGCTCCATAGTGAGTTTCAGGTTTGTCGACGTTCGAGTGCTCTAGCCGAGTTGATCCATGTTGTTCCACAAGATGGTTCTGGATAATTTTAAGCTCACATATGGGTGAAGACTCACGTTTCTGAAGCCTAGTAAGTTACGCGGCTATCACAGAACAGAGTTGAGCTACAGTTAGTTGTGCGGGTTACCTCAGACGTGATCTCAGATGAAGGATGCTCTAGGATGAAAGATCCTGAATGGAATTGGATGTTAGTTTCCCAATTCCTTATCACTTGGTGGTTGGCGGTAGGGATTGAGTTCTCGCGCCTCATTCTTTGTTTGTATTGATGAAGCATCTTTTGAAGATCACATCCTAATGACCGCTTAGAGTTGGTTGTATCTGTAGAAGCTAGTTCAAGAGACAGAGAAGGGCTACGCTTCAGTTTAAAGATGATTACGACAATATGATGGTTGGTCTCCACGAGTTTGATAGCAGGTTGACATGGCAAGCCAACGAGCTCAGGGCGACAAGTGTAGTGACAGTATCTTGTTCCCAAGTTCCCCAAGTACTCAGGTTTGAGTAGGGATGAAGAATGGAGAAACACTTCAGCAGTCAGTCAGTTATATGTCACAGCTTTTCTCTTGACGCGGATATCGAGCTTATTGAGTGTAAGAAGAGCTATAAGTTGTGATGCAGATGTACGCAGGTTCCAGCAAGGGTCAATACTACCAAATTTTAGCAAGTACGGATGCCAGTGTTAAGTCCTCCTTTGAGAGTGAGGAAGATTAGAGTCCTCTGGAGTTAAGAGACCTTGGCGACGCCGGAGTAGCAATCACCCTTCCTGCAGCCAAGTTAGGTGCAGATGCCATCTATCGTTACATTGGTTAGATGATGGGCTACTACAAAGTGGTAGAGAACGTAACTGTACAGATAGATATCTCATGGGTTTCACAAGTTCACACGCGACGCCTTTATGGCAAACCTCAATGGTTAGTTGGCAGTAGGGATCAGAGTACCTGCGCCTTGATAGGTTGCCTCGTGGTTATGTTGGCGATAGGACAAGTGTGTTCGTACCTTGTTGAAAGTATGCTACCTTCTAAGAGCTACCCTCCCTCGCCCAAGTGAACAATGAGTACCAGTTCAGTTCTATACTAGTAAGGCTAGAGTACCGCATCTTGATGTTGTATCCCAGATGTTCCGTAAGAAGGGCAGACATGGTTTGAAGACCTTTGCAGAGTTAATTGAAGGGAAGTCAGACAGTTTTAGTATGCGGTAGGTGTTCCATAGTAGAAGAGGAGAGTTTATCCCTGGGTTTTAGCAGGCTTTCTCCTTACCACTCGCAGCATAAGAGTAAAGTTTGAGGCCGAGATTCAGAGAAGATTGAACTCTCGAGCAGCGAAGGCATTGTGTGACTCAAAAGAGTATACCTTTTGGACGGGATTGCTGATATCCTCGTCGGGCTGTCCGGAGGAGACGCCCCAGGTTTTATAGTACAACGACATTCCACATGTGTCAGGGGAGAAGGCATTTTGCAGCAGGATGCAGCACAGTTCAGAGGGCGCGGTGCTAAGAAACACCGCCCATATATTTATCATAAGGTTTAAGGCCGCGAACAGTATCTAAACGAGAAGGCAGACTCCAGAGTTTGAATGAAGGTCTAGTCACCACGCACTTCAGTTGGAAAGGCAGAAGTTAAGGTTCAGTCGTGAAGACCAGTTGTCAGCATCGAGACTAGCAGTTGGGCTCAGTATCTACTAGTGCAGAAGAAGATATAGTACTCTGAACTAAGTACAGGAGAGTCGTGTTGAAGAAGGTTCCCGACGAGGACGTCGAGATTATTTTTTAAGTGCAGGAGGGTGTGACGGCCTACCGAACGTCTGCCAAATCCACCCGAGCACTTTGAGATCTGACCTTGGATATATCTTTTCTATATCCTAATATAGCTGCACGCCAAGTTTTGTCGAAAACAGATTTGGTTAAGAGGGCGAAAATGGCCAGTACGCTTCGTCTCCAGTTTTAACATTTCCTTTTAGAATTTAACTATTTACTTAGTAGCTATATTAAGGAGGAACCTTGGTCCAATCCTCCCCATGACTAAAAGATCTTTAATGCTTGGTCATTAAGGACCCTGGCTCATGGGCTATCTACAAAGGATAGTCATGAGTTCTCCAAGGCCTAGGGAAGGCTAGGGGACATTGCCACGCAATGCAGGCCCCGGTTCTAGAAAGAGCTGTATATGGCGCCACTAGTCCCCACGGGCTACCCGAGATGCACCAAACCTATAAAGGGACTCCGTAACCAGTCCAGGCTCGTCGCCACTTGAGATATACATGTCCCACATCTGGAACCCAACATATTGAGCTACCTTGATCCGCTACAGGATAGGTGTATTTTCCATACCTCGTGCGCGTCACGAGAGATTACGTTGTACGGATTATTGAGGGAACCTTCAGCGCCGTTGCCTATTCAAAATACATATTCGATGACCCCTCATGAGTATCCAGGATTATCCGGATGTCGTTCTAACATTCGTAGGTTCGATTCCACTAGCGCGCTGCGCTAGTGAAGATGGCTGGTACACACCATCCGCATGTGCGTGTACGCCGCACGGTCCCTTATTCTGTTGTGTTCCTGGCACTGTAGAGGTAGTCTCGAGCTGGGCCGTGACAGACATAATAACTTTGAAGAGCTCTTGGAGAAGATCAAGCCAACAAGGTTCCTTCCTCTCGAGTAGTCTCACAAATCTTTGTCTCTTCTCCTCCAGTATGCATAATTTGGAGTTTGGTCTCTTTCCCATCTATTTCTATTTGCAAGAGATGATCTGGTTCTCCATTCTCCTCTTATGATAAATAGACTTTCCTGCTAAAAGGGTTTCCAAATCCTATCAAAATTTCCAAAATGACTCTGACTCAGTAATTAAAACCCTACAAGTTGTAGGGTTTTGTAGAGATCTCAGTTTTGTGTTTAGACTTAAACTCCTTTTACAAAGTTAGGCCCATACTGACCACCAACACTGATTTGGATATCTTCACTTTAGATAACTGTTGTTTAGGTAAAAACATAATAATCATAAAGTGTTTACTTCATGAACTCCATTCACCAATTTGCCCGAAATGCTCGTTTTATACTGTAGGTTTTGCATGTAATTATAATGTTCATTAGTCTCATATTGTACCTAGTTTCTATTAATATCAATGTGTTTATGGATGTTTAATTAAGTCACAAGGAAAAAGGTACTTGGAACTTCACTGAACTTGCTAACGGTGCAATCGGCCCCATGCCTAAACATCTAATTGCTGCACTTGGTTTCCCTTAGAAGGGAATTTCAATATGTATTGCAATTGCCCATGTTCTACGAGTAATCTATATTGTGAATCTCGAACACAAACATCAATGATCAATTGATAGTCCAAGGTGCCCATGTCACCACCAGTACCTTTCAACGAGTAACCTCACATAGATTATCCGATATGCTCTAAACTGGAATATGTTGAGTAATTTTAAATATATGATTCCTAATAAGAGCATTTCAATTAAAAGATGAACATGCATTAAGCTGATAAGAATACTTAACATACGAAACCATCCCTTATAGGGGCCCGCGAGCCAGATACATACACTTTTTTTAATGTTACAATTACAGCACCCACAACAGCTAGGTGCACCCTGACGTGGCAGGGTGAAATCCAAATCCACCCCCTTTTGTACCTAATTTGTCTCACAGCAGCTAGGTGAATACATGATGTGGTAAGAGAAAGATTTATCCAAGGATGGATTTGGGTAGATTTTCCACCCTGAGGGTAAATTTACGCTGCGCAGTTCAGAAGTGTATGGCAACACTTCTCCCCTAAGATGATAACATGTGTCCTCCCATCAATGATTCCTATTAAGCGCAGTTCTGAAGTACGCGTAACTTCAACGTCTAGGATTTAACCATGTGGACGGCTGAGATTTAAAGATCTCTAAACGACTAGTTTTTGCTGCGCGATTCAGAAGTGCGTGGCATAAGTCTGCATAAAAAATATCTTTGGTTCCCCATTATTTCACCTGAGTTTTTCCCTGATCAAACTTCTTCAACAAGATGCTCAACGGCTATAAACGGCTAGTTTTTCTCTATTTATAACCCCCATTCATCTCCTACTTTCTTCTACAATCAACTCATTCATCTTATATCTCAAAACTCAACCATCTTCATTTCTTATTAATTGCGCCGAATCACGTCTGACGAAATCATTTCTGACCTGCTCAGGCCTGAGACATCACTCTTATCTTTGGAGACATCATCTTCATCATCGTCCAGTGACGAAGAACTATTCTGATGTCAAGTTGAGTTGTTGCACGAGTATGGCAAGATGATGATTGTGATGGGAGAAGTTGAAGAAAAAGAGCAAGAGGCGACATCATCACAGAGGCGAGGAGGTAGTAAAAGGGGATGGATTGACAAACGGAAAAGCCGTGAGCATAAATTGGGGGAGGATAGCCTTAACCGGGATTACTTCGGTGACAACCCAAGATTCAAAGGTATCTCATTTCGTCGTCGATTCCGTATGAGAGAAGGTGTGCATCAACGTATTTACCATCAAATACTTTCTTCGAACCCCTATTTTATTCAAAGAGAAAATGCCGCCAAGACTATGGGCTTATCCTCACACCAAAAGATAATGTGCACACTTCGTATGTTATGTTATGGTACGAGCGCAGATGCCCAAGAAGAATACCTTTGAATTGGGGAGTCTACGGCTATTTTGTGCTTGAAAGAATTTTGTAAAACTATTATAACACAATTCAAATCTCAATACCTTAGATCTCTCAATGAAGACGATACATTACACTTGTTAGAAGTGAATGGATCGCGAGGCTTCCCGGGGATGTTAGGTAGTTTAGATTGTATGCATTAGAAATGGAAGAATTATCCTACCGGGTGGGCAGGACAATATACCGGGTAAAAGAAAATTTCGACGGTGATTTTAGAAGTGATTGCATCCCAAGATCTTTGAATATGGCACGCAATCATTGGGGTGCCCGATTCTAATAACGACGTGAACGTCTTGCATCAAGGGTAGCTTTTCAACAACTTGTCTAATGGAGTTGCGCCGCCATGCAATTATAATATAGGTACGGTACCGCACACTATGGGGTATTACTTAGCGGATGGAGTCTATCCAAGATGGCAAATACTTGTTTAAACTATAAGAAATCCGTCCAACGATGCCAAAAGACATTTTTCAAAGATGCAAGAATAATGCCGGAAAGACGTAGAGCGTACTTTTGGGGTATTACAAGCTAGGTTTCAAATATTGGCAAACGGTGCACGATTTTGGAAACCTAGTGATCTAGGAAATGTTATATACGTATGTATAATCTTGCACAATATGATCGTGGAAGATGAATGTTATACTTACATCCGGCAAATGGACATTGATCCCGAGTTTAGAAAAGCCATGAATAATTGGAAGGAGGACTTAAATCCAAGACACACAATCAGCACTATGGCAGAATACATTCAGAAGGTTCGTGAAATTAGAAATGAATGAGCTCATTTCTAATTACGAGATGAACTTGTCGCGCATTTATGGAGTCAAAAAGGGGAAGAGTAATTGTAGTCTTCATCATTATTTTTTTATTTTCTAAAGTAATGTATTTTCTTTTTAAGTTTAATGTTGAAGTTGTAATGTTTTATGTTTCCAAGTCTTCATCATTGTAACACTTTAATGAAACATAGTTTATTGCTTCAGCTTTTTGATTTTGTATCAATTTTATGGATTACGGACCATTAATAATAATTTTATTGAAATAATGAAATTACATAGATCTTAATAACTACTATTAATGTTAAGGATTACATCAATCTTCATCACTAGAAACGTCGTCATTACTTGGACACTGCTCCTTCAACTTCTTCAAATATTCTTTAATTTACTTCTTAATCTAACGCCTTTGTGCCGATAGTAGGTTACTTGGGTCCGTTGTCATCACCTTTAACATATGCGAGTCATCGAAGTTTTTTTTTGAGTTAGCTCAACTTCACGCCTCCTTTGAAACTCAGCCTCTTTCATCAACTTTCGTTCCGCTCGACGTCTAGCTTTAGCTTCTTTTTCCTCTTTCTTTTGTTCGTCTCTCAAATTCTATGACTTCATCATGTTGGACGTTGTCTCAAACATCCTCTTCCCTCAAAAACTTATACTTGCCTTTGCCGCTTCTTTTGCCTTATATTTTTTTTTGGCCATCCGGTCGTATATCTCCACAAAAATATAGTTGTGCATCCACGTCGATAGAATCATCCGAAATTACGATATTTAAAGTGCCGGATGTAGGTGTTTCAGGATTGGTATTGGTAAAGTTACTCGGGCTACCGTTAAAATTTGACTTCCTAGCAACGTTGCGGCCGGGATGGCCGATGTGATGAATTTGTGACCATTTTGGGCAAGTTTCTAAAACTTTGTACGCTTCCCCAAGTTTAAATGGTTTGCCTTGTACTTGAAAAAATGTATTGTTTGCCATACGTTCCTAAAAATTAAGTAAGAAAATCTTTTAGAGTATGATTCACCTTTGAACATTAATGAAATGAGAAAAATAAATGAAATACTTACGAAGTCATCCGTTCCAATACCGGCATGGTCTCGGCTCTCAAGGTCATGAATGATACCTCTAAAAATTGAAAATTCCTTATTGAGTCGCTGCTTATACGCACAATTGACACCGTTATACGATCGCCACATCGATCGGTCAACATAGAAGAAGTTGAATTGATCACGCACCTTGAACCAAAATGTAGCGGCTTTTTGATTGTTCGTGGTAGCGAGGTTTTGAGACACTTGGGACCAAGCGTATGCAAGATTCACGAAGTCGTTGGACGACCAATTCTTGGAGTTGGAGTATTGTTCTTTGTCATCATGAACATCCTCCAAAGCCTCAAGTACATCCTCGATGCCGTCTTTCTTTTAGACTTTGCCTTCCCGCGAGTCCACATATTACTTCTCGTGAGAGCCGGATTGAGTTCCTCAGCCTGAGCTACATCCTCAACTATAATAGGTGTCGATGCAATTTTTCTTGTAGACTTTGCCTTCCCATGAGTCCACGTATTACTTCTCGTAAGAACTGGACTGAGTTCATTAGAGATGATCGGAGAGACAACCGGAGATGCAACCGGCGTACCTTGCATCAGAATGAGTTCCTTGGATTGAATCCACGTATTAAGATTTAAATTATTTAAACCCCATGTACATTGCATCGGCGTGGTACTCAAACTTCCACCGGCGAAACAAGTTTGAAATGAATAATATGGATTTCCTGGCTGAGGGTACGAGCCCGTATACCTATAAATTGAGGGTAATATCCTTGGTTTGGCTAATAAGGCTAATATCCATGGGTTTGAGATTGAAATTGATTGTCGGATGGCAGGAATAGTTAGCGAATATGGTGATTCTAACATTGGAAAGTGTTAGGCATTTGTGATGGATCAAATGTGCTGAATTGATGAGGAAAGACGTTTCATTGTTGGTTTGTATTGGAGGATTGAGAGTGGCTTTGAGAATTAGATTGAGAGCTTGATGAAGACATAGTAGTTTTGTTTGTAAGGTAAGGAGGGAGGATAGTGTAGAAGATTGGAAGGGAGGAGAGTGTAAGAGATGAATGACATTTATAGATAAAAAAACTAGCCGTTAACAAGTGTCCAAAAAAATATATAGCCGTTGAGTAACTTTTACAACAAGTTTCCAAGACAAAAATATAGCCGTTAATATGTCCGTTGAGCAAATTGTACAACAAGTTTTAAAAAAAATATAGCCGTTGAGTAACTTGTACAACAAGTTTCCAAGACAAAAATATAGCCGTTAATAAGTCCGTTTAGTAACTTGTACAATAAGTTTCCAAAAATATAATTTTCAAAATAAATAATATATTAATACTCCGAATAAAACATAGTTTAAACAATATTAATACACAACATAGTTTAAACAAAATATAAATAAAAGTTCTAAATAAAACATAGCCTAACTAGGACGACCTCTCTTCGTTTGGCGAACGCGTCTGCCACGTGCGAGACTCTCATCATAGGTACATTGCACAATCGGCTCTGTCTGGTAGGAAATGGACATCTCAGCTCGTCTATCAGAGGTCTCTCGGATGATCTCATCCCTCTGCCTCAGCTGTTCCTCTAACTCGGTCGTGCGATCAACGTATTGCCTCGAGTCTTCATATGCCGCATACCGTAATCCTTGGTTTTGATGCCACAACTCATCCGTACTATACGTAGGTGGACACGGGTATGATACCTGCATCACCAGGATCGGTATCCGTCTACGTTGGTCATTCGGTCCCGCCACATCCATGAACCATCCCATATCACGTGGATCGTCGGTCGCCTGAATACCATAGTCTTGCACCTGTGAAGACGTAGCTAAACTCGACGTAGGTGGTAAGATTATATTGGGCCTCACTAGATCACGCCCGACCGACCAAATGTTTCCCGTCCTCTTTACTAAAGTACAACCGATCTTGGGATTTTGATGAACGAGATGCCAATATGTCATGTAATCTGCATCGGGAACAAGATAATCACGACCATCGTAGAAGTTCACATCCTTCAGACTCTAATATAACTTTCGATCGTACCTTGGGAATTCCATAATCTCCTGAGGGGGGTCATAGGGCACACTATCAAGCCCGGTCTCCTAAATACCAAAGCGTACCATGGCTGTATGGGACTGACACCAATGGAACCCTTTGGGTGCTCAGCGCTGAAGCAACTCTTACCTCTGGACGTCTCAATTTTGTAAACCTGTGCCATGGTTGCCAATCTGTGTTGGTTATGTCATTCCATTCTATCATATCTCTGATCACAGTAAAAGAGTGATGGATTTCAGCCCCGGTACTCGCCCTTTCATCTCTCCACCCAGAAATACGAGGATAAATATGGTTAAAGTTTGGTACCTTAACTAGATACATTCTATCCCGACAGTACTCGAAGAACCAGTACTCCAACACCGCATAGAATCCGGTGATCGATTTCTTCACCTTCTCAGGCCTCAGAACTGAGACTTTATCAAGCCCTCGATACAAAGCCGCCATAATCGGCGTACCCTAATCAAAACCCGACGCACCAAGAATATCGTAGTCTGTCAAGGCTGCCAGATAACCCGCCCGTAGGGATGTGACACCATTTGAGAAGAAGAGATTACCCATCATATAGGCAATAAATGCCCGTGCATACACGATATCCATTTCTGAGTCGTAATTGTGGAGATTTGAATTCAATGTCCCTTGCCACTTTTTTAAATAGGAGAGAGTGATGTTACCGTACCTCATGTCAGAGCCTGTGATTCCCGAGAACATCTTTTCTGCTTCCTCTAACTTGGAGTGCATATCATCGTACGGGAGTTCGCGACCCCTCCCAAAAGATATGCCCGTTAGCATGACAAAGTCTAACGGTGTGAAACCCAGTTCCCTGTAAGGGAAGTGAAAGGTATGTGTGGAAGGCCACCACCGCTCCACGAGAGCGTGAATGAGACGGTTATCCGAGTTTCTCGCATTAATCGAGCAAAATTCCGCAAAACCCATACCGTCGACCAACTTCTTCAACGCCGGGTACACAGCAATCCATCGGTACCACTTCAGTACCTTATCCAATGATCCCCTACACTGTAATTCATCTCGGTTCTGACAAAAAAACACATTAACACGTTAGAAGTTCATTCACGCATTTCATCGAACACATTGCAATATACGTTAATAACACATGAAATTTACATAAAACTTACCGGTATTTCCTCCGATCCAGCAGAAATATGGACCCAGCCATCCGGGAGGATATCTACTCGGTTCAACTCATCGTACGATGGGGTGGGATCGTTGTTCGACGTCAATTGTAACGGCCAATTATTTGTGATGTCGGCGTTCCCCCTTCGTTTTACTTCCGCATTAGAGTTACGTGTAGTTTTGGAAGCATTTTTTCTCGGTCGCGAACTAGAAGAACCTGACATTTTGAAGTGATTAACGGAGGAAATGGGTTAGGAAACTTATGGAGTAAGGTTGGGTATGCCAAGTTAATGCCTTGGATATGCTAATATGTTGGATATGCTAATGCCTTAATGTCAATGCCTTATAAGAATAAGCCTAAAAGACTTGAAACCAAAATAAGCCTAAAAACCTCAGGGTGATGCCGCTCGGTTCTGAACCGCGGGGCTAATTATTTAAAAAAAATGTGGCATTTTCCTATTGGTTTAACGCTACGCGCGGTTTAGAACTGCGCTGGGACTTCGATGGCTGAGATTGAAACACGTGGGAGGATATGGGACGTCCATTTCAAGCGCGCGGTTCAGAAGTACGCGGGGTGAATTCACCTTGGGGTGGATTGAAAACTGTTGTGGGGTGGATTGAGGTGGATTGGATTCACCTTGAAATTCATCAAATCCACCCTCTTGATTGTTGTGGATGCTCTTATGTGCAGGATAACACAGGACTCGCCATTTATGCAACATATAACAAATACAGTAATATAATATATAGACAGAAACGAGTGCATTTTTGCTCCTTCCCATCTTTGCTCCAAACGCTCCTGCACCAATATGAGTATGACATGTGGCATTTTTTTAAACCATAAACCACTCATCAAAATGTAAAAACTAGTTTATTTTTTCCTCCTTTTGCTCCTACCTAGTTTATTTTTTCCTCCTTTTTCTCTCTCCTCTTTAAACTTATGTAATGTACTCCCTCTTTACCACCGTACTCTTCTCGCTACCACCATACTCCACAAAAGGCTTAATAACATATGAAACATACTCCACTTCTCCGTAAAAGTTTAAACAAACAAAAAACACCTTGGAACACATACGATACATAGCTCCACAATATAAATTTTGTAGATATACGAGTACTAAGGCACGCGCTAACGCGCGCTTGCCCTTACTTAAGTTGACGCACGTGCCCCAATTTTGTTTAAAATTATAGAGTAGATTATATAATGTTTGTTGGCACATGTGATATGATATTTGTTGAGCATGAGCCTCCGATTTTATTTAAAATTACAGAGGAGATGATATGATATTTGTTGATGCATGCGATATGATGTTAGGTGAGGCAGGGCCCCTATTTTTGATATGATGTTATGACGCATTTACCCTCACTTTGTATCAAAATTACATAGAAGGTAGAGGTTTTGTTACGAAAACAGCCAAATGACAAGGTTGTTTTCAACATGAATCGATAGGCACGAGAATTGGGTAACTGACGGTATGGAATCTGGTTTAGGAATTGGCCGATCACCTGTATTCTTAGTAGTATATATTTAATATATGTACACAAGTAATTATAGGTAAGTATAAAACAACCATGGTCATTAAAATATATATCTAAACTCGCTTAAAACCATGGATCTCAAATCAAAGTTCAACATAAATACCAACCAAAATTAAACATATCAATTATACTTCTACGTGCTTCAAAAATAAATTAAACTTCTTAGCAATCCCATAGAACAATTTAATAAGGCTAGACAATAAATAAAAATGGTCTCATAAAACATACATAAAACTCCATAATCTTTTCCTTGAGTTGTATTTTTGTCTCAAACACTATGCCAACCTCATTCATCATTAATCTTGAGAACCGTCACTATCAATGAACAAGTTACAAGTTAGAAAAATTTAGATGCATTAGATGATAAAGTCATTGAGAATTAACTAACCTAGAAATTGGATCTTGAAAAGCCGCTAAAGTTTAACTTACGAGTTGGGGCTCTTAACTCTTGTGTTGCCTCATTTGATTCCTGTAGAAAAAATAGTTTATTGCAAAATATTTTCTTAAATTATTTTTAATATCATAGATGCAATCAATTTATTGAGACCAACCTGATATGTTAGTGTGGCATTTGAAAATGGCGTGACCCTGTAATTAGGTATTAATGGTCGAATAGGAAGCATATCGTAACAATAATAATTGAATTTAAATAAATGAGACATCAGGTCGTACAAGTACTTATATAGAGAAACAAAAGTCGTACAATACAACGTCTTCAAATAGTTCAACACTGATGCACACAATAAAAATATACGTCTACAATAACACTCATCTTACAACTATATCCACTAAGATGGACCAATATCATCTCCAGTACGCCACACCCTGCTGATAATACCGACTCCCCTGGTTTGAATGCCAGATCCACGGGTCCCCTGCCTAGTCCTAGCGCTACTACCAGGTGGTAGCAACAACGCCTATAAACTCGGTGTCCTCCTCAGCTGTAAGTTTTGAAAGGGACAAAAATAATTTATTTAGATTTGGACAACATAAATATGACCTTAAAATATAAAAATAAATAAATAATTTTCTTACATGTTGATATAGTTGTTCGTTAATAATGTCATAACCCCTCGTCAGAGTAGCAACCTGATCAATCAACGATATGATCATCTGGTCGTCCTGCGCAGACTCTGTAAGGGAGACTTGCCGCATACCTAGACTCAAGTTCCATAACTCCTCTGAGTCGTAGGAAGGAGGCATGGGTGACGGGTCCTTCAAGCGGTGGATGGGGATTGTTTAACGCCTCCCTATCCACTACATGTTCCACCCAGCATCTGGCCCTATATCCAAGCCGGGCAAACTGAAGTCCTGGGACAAGCTATGAACCTTTGTTGACGTAACCATAATGGGTGTAATACTAGACCTGAGTGCACTAACCCCAAACAAATATATGTTCCCCAACCTTTGCGAATATGTCAACATGTGGCCAACCTCAGTAGTCATACTACTATAGTAGTCGACGTAAGTCAACCTCGACTCATCTATCACAAACTGGCTACAGCCAATGATGCCAGACTCTCTCAAAGCCTCTAAATAAACTGTACTAAGATTAAACAACATGTTGGATAAAGGATTTATTAGAATGCATATATAGCAGTCAACTGCCTCTAACATTTATCTTCAAAGTAATACTCGCAGTTTCCATTTGGGGATTGAAATGACATCCTCTTTAAGGATAGATCTGAAGCGATATGTACGTCATCTAACTCTAAAGTCGCAGATATATCCCAAGGATGCCAGTTGATCGAATCAATAGTCTGGTAGTCAATAAGGTATCTAGATATAGTAAACAAATTCCCTGCCTGGTCATTTGTTTTCTTCTTGTTCCCCTTCTCCCATGTTTTGAGGCGAGGATACGACGTCATCTTCAGCGCATTGCTGACAATGGGGTGACCAACCCCATAATACTCGTAGAACCAATACTGTATTTGTGAACAATATAGAAAACAATTATAAATCTCATTTAAGACATTTACTGTAAGATATTTGGTTTGTATCATTGGAAAAAGTGTTGGTGTACTTCAATAAGTTGCAAAATCTAGTGATGGTATCCCCGGTCGTGATTACGGTATCCAAGTCATGGTACAGAGAATCAAGAATAACAAACCTCGGTCATATGAGGGAGTTGTGTCCAAATTGGCCACAGCCTTAAGATATCTAAGCGGGACGGTGTTGTTGGTCATTTAGAACCATAAATGTCCCATCATGAAAAGGATAAAAGCACGAGCCACCATACTATTATCAGATCGATCATCTGTAATAGCCAAGTACTTCCTTAGATGTGTAATGCTGACGTTCCCACTCTTTATATTGTTGAATGTAATATGGGGGAGCAATTTCATCGTCTTGAATATAATACTCAATCGGTCGTCATACGGTAATGGTGTAGGATTTTTGTCAATTGGCAATGATGTAAGCATTGTGAAATCTAATGGAGTGATCCCTATCTCCGTACACGGGAAGAGAAAAGTATGAGTTGTCGGCCACCAACGCTCTGTTAGCGCCTGAATTAGTCAATTATCGAAATTACCTAATTTGATCTCTATGACCTTCCTGAATATCTTCACCACGGGATCCCTTATTGTCAGAATTTTGGCAATCTTGTTCCAAACTTTTATAACCGTAGTGAATGTGTCGTGCGGACGCATCGAATCGCGATTCTATTAATTGAAGTATTTTGTCAAACACTTGATTAAGGAAAATAACAAAGTTACCACTAAACAAAAATTTACCGTGAGATCCTTGCCAGTTTGAAATATATGCGTCACGTCATCTGGGAGAGTGGTAATTAACCGCATGTGCTGAATATTATCTTCGATTGGATGTAATTGACATTAAATTTCTTCTACTACCTCTTCAAATATAACTTTTTTTTTCTTCCAGACCTCGACCGAATTACGGCTTCCTCTTAATTGAATCTCTTGTCACTCTAAAATTAGGGTTACAACTTGGGTGTAGGTCTCCCTCTGACATTTCCATTTGATAGGATTCGATGTTTGTAATTTTTTTTAATGGTTTTGAGCACAAATGCGAGGGAGGATGAAACAGTTTTGGGGAGGGACCGAAGTGATGTGTGTGTTTGTTTAACAAATGAAGTGGTTGTGTCTTAAACACCGCACGAGCTTTGGATTACCGCACGGTGTTTTGAAGTCTGATAAATTAATATAAAAAAAATACACGTCAGCCCAACTGCTAGAATGGTTGAATTTGAGTTGTGTTTTTTTGTGTCTGATGTGTGGGCTAATAGTCTCCTCTCAAACTAACCTCAATACCATTTAACTTAAATGGGGAATACCCAAACTCGCCCCGTTTAAATTCGCCTATGCCAAACCCGCCCCAGTACCCGTTTAAAAATCCATAGGTTTGATACAATGTTATTTAATGTTGTTAACATAATCTAAGTTTTACAATACTCTAAAAAAAATGCAGGCATTATTAATACACCAAAGATGGGATGCGATTCAGACGAGAAAAAGGAAAACATTTGACATCATAAGATTGGTGTGAGGTTTGATGAAAACCATTTTCCAAGAAAATTGTTGAAATTGAAAGTTAGTTTGGTGAAGAATGTTATTTTGGGCTTGAAATTGATTTAAGTCTCATACCGATTGTAATGATTGAGTACATAGATGGAGATGAATACTGGTACATAGATGATCAGAATTGGTAAGAAATAAAATGAGTCACCAGTTGAGTAAAAAAGGGAAATGGGGTTTGAAGAATTTTAACTAAAAACTAAAAATTTACAATCTTTTTAATGAAAGTAAATAGTAGTAGTAATCAAAAGGGATGAGAATATCAATTGATTCAGAAAGAGAGAATGGATACCTTTCAAACAAAGATCTATTCTTTTATTTTTTCTCCTCTTTGTTTTGATCTCTGAGAAAAGAAAAAAAGAGAAATCCAAAATCTTTTTATTAGAAGAAGAATGTGAGTTTCATTATAGATATATTAAAATCAGAACACTTACTTGACTTGAGTTACAAATGAAAGTTAATTTGGTGGAGAATGTTGTTTCGATGTTAAAATGAAGAGAAGCTGATGACAGAACACATGAGGCTGGAGGTTGAAATGAAGACAGGAGAGGAGACATGATGCTGAACTTAACTAACATGTCTTTAAAATTTTGTTTAACTTATGGGTATTCAAGTCATATCCTTTATAACTGGGTCGGGTGATGGGCCCCATTTATTTTAGCCTAAAATCAGACCCGCTCCAATAAATAAATGGGTTATTTTAAAAAACCAAACTCGCCCATACCCGCTATAGTCATACCAAACCCGCCTCATTAAGGGCGGGGCGGGGCGGGGCGGGGCGGGTTAAATTGCGAGCCCTAAAGGCGGAGAACAAAATATTTGACTCACTCTCACAGAACTCAAAAGTTGAAACACACGAGAAGAAGGGGAAAAAAAGGCCGAAGACAGCCTCAGCTCACACCTAAAATTGCCAAAGTCAGCGCTGTCTCTATAAGACAATTACTAAAATCTGGCGTGTGTTCAGCCTGCTTTTGTCAGCTAATGGTTTCAGTTACAGTATATTTAAACACTAGAACTAGTGCAGAGAAAGAGTCATTGCATTTCATGGAGAATCTTGCTGGGCTTCTTAGGGTTCATGTTTCTCAAGGTATTGATCTTGCAATTAGGGATATCAGTAGCAGTGATCCTTATGTTGTTATCAAGATGGGAAAACAGGTATAATATTAATATTATATTAATCCTCTCTTCTTTTTTTGGTATTATTTGTGTAAGCTAGGATTTGTTTGGTTTCAGTGAATATATATACATATATATATATATATATATATATGTGAAATGTTGGGTTAATACTGTAACTGAAATATTTTGATTATGTTGTTTGTTATTGGAGTTTGTGTGTTATTTGATAAAAAGGGTGTTTTATTGGGAATAAGTAATTCCCAAAAACTCAATGTTTGATTGCCTATGTAAGTGATTCTGAGGATATAGTATTGGAAGAATTGCTTTCACGCTTACTTAAGTTATGATGATGTAGACCTACTATTAAACCATGGGACGGTGCTATAAATTACCGAGAGGGGAGGGAAAGATGAGGGAGGGAACGGAAGGAAAACATTTACAAGGATTTAACTAAAGTGAGTGTGAATAACTCGGTAATTGCTAACCATTTGATTATCCACGCTCACAACATAATAGCCATAATTTTAATGATTGACGGTAAGTTTCAGCAATTTGCTAAAACAATGTAGCCTTGATCTTGGGGTAAGAGCAATTGTGGAGAACTGGTGTTGAAGAGACTGAAATATTTGCCACCTTTCATTGTGTTCCCATGCAAAACACTTTTGTCTACGATCAAGTAACCATGGGACCCATCAGTTATCTTGTGGTTATGATTTGTTATGGCCCTGAACTTAACCCAGCATGTCATGTATTCTGAAAATGGTATCCTACCATAGGCTATTTGGTAGAGTAGACCATTTGGTAGAGGATGCAACCGAGGGACCATATATCTGATGGCCGACCACACTTAGTAGTGTCTCCCTTTTCGTTGTTTTCATTACACGTGACTGATTCTGGAGACAGGTAACTTAATGTGCCCACCTGTGTTTTTTTAAAGGAAAACTGGGAGATTAACCCCCATGACAAAAAAAAACTATACAGGATGGGGATAACTCTTCAAACCCATAGGAGGGAGAGAAATGAGCCTGGACACCATAAGAGAAAAGCAAAGAAACACATTAAGAAACCTAAAGAACTATGTAGTAAGTACCCTACCGGCCTTCTAACTTGTTACTGCTTTAATCTTACTGCCTATAGTAGATACCACCCCTCTCATCTTCAACAATTTTTTGAAGCTCAGCTTCAAAGAAATTAGGCATAGTGATAGCATATCCTTCATCAGGTCTGAGCTTAGTAAGCAAAACTACAAACTCCTGTTGGTCTCTCTGCATGAATGATCATACAGTCTTCAAAGCTGCTCATAATGTCTTTTATGGTGGACAGTGGACACTAGTCTGAGCTACTTCTGAATCAGTATGCACTACTATCTTTTGCATGTTATTGAGCTTTGCTAGCATAAGGCCTTGCTTTGGCGTACCAAAATCAATCAGCTTCGGTGATCTCCTTACAAGAAGAAAATTAGCCGGCTTTAAGTCTAAGTTCACAATGAGCTTCTCATGTATGTATTACAGCGTGAAGTATTCTGCTATAAACCGTGGCAGCATATGAGCCAAATCAATTTCTCCATATTTAACATAAAAATATATTCATAATCTCTAATTTTGTCAACCTTGATGGTCATAGACCCCTTCATTACTTTCATAAGCAAAGTTTTATCTGTAACCTCATAGTCAAAATGTTTTATAATGTTCTTTCCTTCCATTTCTTCAAATATTGGTAGTCCTAGCAAAATCCATAAGTATACGAGTATGAGAAATCACGACCCTTGAGTTTGATCTTTGCAAGGAGTACAATCTGCTGAGTTTATCTTGTAAACCTCACTACTTCTTCCTCCTCCTATCTTATTTGTCTGGTGATAAAGCTTCCAAGTACCTTTTATAGAACAAATCTGGATCATAGTTTTTTTTAAGAGGAACAGATGCCCCTTTACTGCTCGAAGGTTTTTCTGGTTTACTGGATTTTGAAGGATCCATTCTAACA
This sequence comes from Kingdonia uniflora, assembly GCA_014058105.1. Lineage (NCBI taxonomy): Eukaryota > Viridiplantae > Streptophyta > Magnoliopsida > Ranunculales > Circaeasteraceae > Kingdonia > Kingdonia uniflora. Next base: position 806,399 of record JACGCM010000973.1, on the reverse strand, counting down.
CTAGTAGTTGAGTCTTTTGTCACTGGGGCCTGATATTGTACATTAGCAACATCAAAATTTTGTGCTTTAGTTGATTTGTCTTTTGTATGAACAAGTCTCTTGCTCAAATTATTACTTCCCTTTGATTCTAATCCTTATTGTCCCTTACTGTGATCTCTATCACCCACTCCCACTGGCAGCTCTTGATCATATGACGAGTCAGCTAGACTCCTTGACTACACTTGATGTCCTTAACTTATAGTTTGTGAATTCACGTTAATCTCTATTAACTGTTCTATTTTCATATGAGAACTACTATCTCTTTCTTGAAAAAAGCTGTATGCCATAGAATTCATCATGAGTACAGACCTTGAATAAACCAACTTTCTCGTACGTGATGAGCCACAAACGAAGAAGATTTGGGCATATATGTAGAAAGTCGGTGCTATTGACCCCGTATCAACATGTTTCTCTTTGCTAACAAAGAAGAGCCCTCTCCTTCTGACTTCAAAATAATAGCGGATGTCTCCATTTGATCTCATTGTCTCATATCGTGATCATTAACATCTAGCATTTCCATCCCCCACTCCCTGCATGCGCGTCGCATTACATCTTTGGAGAATCCGCGCTTGAACATAGCGGAGATATTCATAGAATGTGAGGTTTGGATCTCTCTCCATTGCCAGGCCTTAAAGATATTTCAGATCCATGATTGCGGAACAAACTAATTAAGAAAAACTTCTAATTAGGAAATCTAGGGCTTTATGCATCGGCTCAAGTGAGCCAACATGAACAAATATAGAGAGAAAATTTCTGGAGAGTTGCAGTGGGAAGAGGTACTGTTCTGTTTTAAAGTTTCATTTTCAATGACTTTATCTTCTGGTATTTTCATGGAAATTTCATTCATTTTTCTCAAAAAGTGAGGCCTCTATTGCAGAGCTTATTTTTTTGACTCCATACTACAATGATCGAGTATTTTCAGAACCATCGGTTCTACTGACTTGAACATAAAAGTTATGTTTATCATAATAAATAGTCGATAGTTAACTATCTTGAAAGTAACGCCTTTGTGATTGATGTCATAGCTTTTTATGCTGATCTTGTATAATGTCAAAATTTTATGCAGAAATTGAAAACCCGCGTAGTAAAACAAAGTGTCAATCCTAAGTGGAATGAAGATCTTACTCTTGCTGTTGCAGATCCTAACCTTCCAATCAAACTTGTAAGTATTTTTCCTTTTAATAGTTGTAGTAGTACTATTATTGGCTATGAAGTTCATTTGACTAAATGAAAAATGCAATAGGAAAATTGGAGAAGCTACTTGTAGTGTAGAAAGTTATAACAGATTTATTCTTTCTTTCAGTATTTCTTCATTTTGTGTAAAACCAGTAATCATCTTTAGTTTCTTTGTTCCGTCTCTATAACTCAATTTAGTGCTACTATAATGAGGCATAAACATAGTCAAACGAATTATGACCTACAAATTATATATTTAAGTGTTTGTGGGCAATCCAATGTTTTCAGTACCAAAGATCATAAGTTTTGATTGTGATTTTGAAGTCATCTTGAGTTCTGCATATGTAGTTCATTGGCTTGACATTGTTTGTTCCAACCCCGTGTAAAGGAGTGTTGTGCCCAATTAGTTACTGGTGTAAACCATTGCCCTTTGCTAGAATTATAGACAGAGAAGCTATCCCTTTATCCGAATTCTATTGCATCTTTGTATGTCCTCTAATTGCAGACATCTTTTTGTGTTCTTGCAGACAGTTTATGACAAAGATATGTTACTAGACGACAAAATGGGAGAGGCAGTAATAGACATTGGTCCATTCTTAGAAGCTGTGAGGATGCGCTTGGAAAATCTTCCAGATGGTACAATAATCAGGAAAGTGATACCAAACAGGCAAAACTACCTAGTTGAAGAGAGCCATATCATGTTGAAGGACAACAAAGTAGTTCAGGATATTTGTGTCAGACTGAAAAAAGTGGAATGCGGTGAAGTAGAACTCCAACTTCAATGGATTGACCTTCCAGGGTCCAAGGGTTTGTAGGGTCTCCCCATGTTCTGCATTTGTACAAAGTTTTCATGCCTCAAAGCTAGTTTTAGTTTGGATACTGCTTTTTTGGTTTAATAAGTCTAGTACTTTTTAAGATGGATCATTGAATGAAATATATGTGGATTCAGTAAAAACTTTGCTTGGATTCATGCTCTTCGTGTTTAACACATGTTTTTATTATTTTATTTTGTGGAATTTTGCCTAGTTCTGGTACTTTGTCGTGAATGTAATGGACGAACTTAACAATGTTTGGTACCATTTTCGTCCCGTTCATGAAGATCAACTCATCTGTTGGCGATTCAAATGCCTATGTATGACAGGGACAACAAGCTCCCAATATATCGTCATTTGAGTAGTATGAACTGTTGTAGCAGAAACCCTCTCTACTTGGTCCATATGCATCGCTCATCTTTTCCTGAAGTACCGGATTCTTTTCATCGAACAATGCTCAACACTTTAACTGTTTCTTCCATGTATTACCTACGGAGTGGTGATAAGAAGGATGCTTGAAGAATGTATCCAATTACTATTTTCTAAGGTGGTGTTTGTTTTTCAAGTCTGAATGTTGAAAAAAAATTCAAGTGCTGAATGCTGAATTGCTGAATAAGTTATAGTGTTTATTTTCTAAGAAGTGTTGAAAACTGGTAAATGTCTTAAATATCCTTGTTATAAAAGAACACAACTTGAAGCATATTCGAATAAACAAAAATTCGGTTTATATCTGCACCTCTCTGTTCGAACAAAATGACAAAATGTACATACAAAAGACATCATTGCACAAAATGGACATGCAAAATTGACATACAACAGACATTATTACAAAAAGAATAGACAAAATGGACATACAAAAGACATCATTGTACAAAATGGTTTATACAGATCATAAGCATTAAAAATAGTATGAAGTATGAATTTTAAGATAACACAACCCTACATAGTCTAAAATAGCAAATAGTCGAACATCAACATAGTTTATAAATCCGAAAAACAAGATAATCCAAAATAGCAATGCATAGAAAACTAAACTCCGAGAAACTGCATCAAGTAGAGTTTCTTTGATTCCAGCGTAGCCAAGCCCACAAACATGTCAGCACATTCTAGATGTTCAGGACCAGCATATTCAAATCGGCGGCGCATATCTACCAGTAGCCACTCTGTTTGCAAAAATAGTTTCCATCAAGTCTTCATGAATTAACCCATCTTTCCTAAATGTATTGACGTTCTCATTTATCTGATGTGTATAAAAAAAAAACATTCAGAAATTTATAATATGATTATACAGATGAACATAATAAACAAAAAATTACTATACCTTAATCAAGGCATCCCACTCTTCGGGTGGAAGATGAAACGTGCGGGTTTTTGCATTAAAACCATTCCCAGTCCTTCTCAAAAGCCATGTCCATGCATTGTACTTCGCCTTTTGGTAAAACCAGACATTACTAAAATATTTTGGTCCACGAGTTAGATTAAAATTTGCATTGTACTTCTCCCTCATCTTGGCTCAAGAGGCTTTAGAAAGTCCAGACCCTGCATCTTTACTTGTGTCAAGTTCACGCTTGCATAATGCAAGATAAGTGCACAACATCTCACCATTAAGTTGTTTTGCATGTTTGGGAGTATCTTGGCTTGGGTCACCAGTCACTTCTTGCTGAGCCTTCTTATTCTTTGGAGGCATGGCAAAACCTGATGAAGAAATCAAAACAAAAATATCAGCAATATATTCTACATACAGTATATCATAATGGTAAAAGATGTTATGCTAAAAGATGTTATTACGGTTTGGTTTATGCTAAAAGATGCTATTATGGTTTGCTTTATGATTTTTTAACCTCTCTCTGCTTAAATCCATTGTGGATCCAATCTAAAGTACTCTGTCACATTATCTTCAATCGTCTTCAGGTATTTAGGTCTGCCCTCATGCCACTCACTATAAGGGGGAATGTTACTGGAGCCTCTTCTTGCTATTTGATCAGATGAAAAATTAGTTTTTCTTCATATTACATCATATCTTGCTGTCTGAATACTCTTCTTGGACAAAATGCTAACAGAAGAAATGCTAACATCAAAATGCTAACACCAATATGGAATATGGAATCATGCACAAAATGCTAACAGAAGAAATGCTAACACCAATATGGAATATGGAATCATGCACAAAATGCTAACAGAAGAAATGCTAACACCAAAATGCTAACACCAATATGGAATATGGAATATAACAAACTGCAGACTGAAAGCTTATGAAAATCAATTTAAGAGTTGTTGGCGATGGACAGACAGACACTAAACTCTTAACTCCACTACTGCTTCAGTTGGTGTCCTTTGGTGGGAAACCCTGCAAATTCATATCTAAACATGTAATGCTCCATTTTTAGATACCCCCACAATTTAAAACAAAACACACAAATGAATCAATCACTCAACACAACAATAAAACAAAACACCCCCTAAGTTTCATGGCTATTGAGCTCTAGGTAATGAAGCAAACAAATAACAAATCATGGGCAACTATATGAAGCAAACAAATGTTAGCCCAAGTGGAAACATGAAGCAAAGAAATAACATATCAAACATGAAGCAAATATGCTGCAAACAAATAACATATCAAATATGCAGCAATCCAGATTCTAGATTCATGGATGCATATTCTATAATCCAAAACAATAGTTCTGTAACAGCAAAACATCTGTAACAACATGGTCTAAACTGCTATCCATACAAATATCCAATAACAAATATCCATAAACAGCAAAACAACTATCTATACAAATATCAGTTAACTGCTATCCATAAACAGCTATAGTAGGCATAAAAACTGCTTATACAACCTTTGTAAACAACATACAACAAAACAGCTATCCAGCAACAATAAATATGGAATATTCCAATGTATAATGGACTAACAGATTTAGGTATATTCTAAGCAGTGCATATATCTCAATCCTAGTCAATGGAGGTACTACTGGTTTTTCAAAGCTACAAGAGCCTTAAGGGAAAATAGCTATGTGGGGAAGTTCTTATCTTTGCAAGGAAGACTGGTGCTTGTTACATCTGTCTTAAAAAACATCCTTATTTACAACATGGTTGTCTATAAATGGCCTATTTCTATAATCAAAAAATGTAAAGTAGTTATTAGAAATTTCATTTGGACAGGTAACCACCCAAAGTATATAGGAATACAACAATGCAGCATATAGGAATACAACAATGCAGCAAGGCATCAAGAATGTAAAGATGCATTGATGATTGAATTTGGGGATCTTTTTGTTGTGATTAATAATGAAATCTAGTCAAACCCCATTTCATATTATACCTATATCATTCCCTAGGTAATTCTAGCTCCAATTGTACTTCTTTTTTGGTTAAATTAAAGAATAATTAATCCAACTAAAGAAGAAGAAAAGAAAAATAGAAGGAGAGGAAAAGAAGTAACATACACATACAAATTCTTCCTAAAATACATTTGCTCTACAACAGCAACAACAACAGATCATCTGATCATGAAGTTGGAAGGAAAAGCATTGCAACAGCAACAACAACAAATAAACCCAATAACAATTACAGCAACAACATTTGCTCTACAACAACAATAACAACAACAACAACAACAACAACAACAACAAATCACTACCCCATCACAAGATAACCACAACAAACCAACAAAAACATCCAAATCGCAGAGATAGAGAGAGAGAGAGAGAGAGAAAAAAAAAATGCTAACCTTGACGAATTAAACCTCCCTGCCCTAAATTCGGAGAGAGAGATGAGAGATTCACGTCTTTCCTTGCCCTAAATTCGGTTCTTCATGTGGTGAGGCGTGTTGAGGACAAGGGCAATTGAGGCATAAAAATTCTTCAAAGTGCTGAATTTTTTTTAAGCATGTATTCCTGGCTGAATTTTTTTTGCTGAATTTGGTTTTCTGAAAAAAAAAATCAGCAGTGAAAGAAACACAAAACCCACTGCTGAATTTTTTTTCAGCAGCTGAAAAAAATTTCAGCAGGGAAAGAAACACCACCTAAGTCGCTGGAACTTGCTACAGTTCGGCCTATGCAATATACGCCTATAGAAATGATGACTGAGCGCTTCTAAATGAAGCCCGGTATGTCAAATGTGAAGAGAAAAGTCAGTGTGATAGGCGAGCGCCTATTGCCACACAGGTAGAGGTGGCAAATGGGTCGGGTTTGGGTTACACGGGTCGGGTCAGAACGGCTTCGCGGGCCAAATAGGCAAACCCTAACCCAACCTGTTTAACTAAACGGGTCAGATAATCAAACCCAGACCCAACCCTGATTTAAACGGATCAACCCGACTCGACCTGTTTAACTAAACGGGTTGGGTTGGGTCAGGTCGACCTGTTTAAAAACAGACAACAGTTCAGATCCTCAAACATTGTTTTTACAGGGCAATTACATTTTGAACCATGATTTACATATCTAATGAAAATAGAACAAATTCCAACATAGAAGCTCAGGTAAAGTACCAAATGCTAACTTATTTTCCCCGAAAAAGGCAAGGTCTCTTTTTAGCGAGCCGTTTAAATCACTGCCCCAAAAGTGCCCAACAATGGAAACACCAGACTTCTTCTATCACAACATTCATACCCCAAATCAGGCCTCAAATCACTAACCAATAAGCTCAAATGGGATTTCTTCTATCACAACATTACACCAGACTTCTTCTATCACAACATCACCCCAAATCAGACTTCTTCTATCACAACATTACACCAGACTTCTTTTGTCAACGACATGCAGACCCCAAATCACTCGATCGATGACTTATTCGACTTCTCCAACGATGACGACAACAACACAGTCATCGAAAACAACGTCGTCCCCGCAGCCTTGGACACAATTCCTGAGAATTCCAACGATTCCTCGACTCTCAGTATCATCGAAAGCTACAATTCTCCATTCTCTAGAGCAGCCTCTGCCCCTCATTTCCTTGACGAACTTTGCGTTCCGGTAATCATAACTCAAATTATCACTCCTCCTAGTGAGGGTGCTGTCCTCACTAACAGTGATGCCCTCACTAATTTTGAATCACTACTAACACTATTTTTAGCGAGCCAACAACGATTTACACAATAAAAAGAGATTTGAAGAAGGGAGTGGAGGAGCTGTGGAGGAGCTGTTGTGTTATGTTGTGTTGTTGGAAGAGGAGTGGAGGAGCTGTGGAGGAGAGGAGAGGAGTGGAGGCGTTGTTATGTTGTTTTCAACTTTCAAGATTCTTAAATACTTGTTTGTAAACCTAACTAAATTGGTAAAAGACCTGTAAGGGTAGTTAAATATATACAATTACAATTAAACCTTAAACAGTTAAACGGGTCACGGGTCGACCCAAACTGCTTAGGGTAAACCCTAACCCGACCTCTTTATTAAACGGGTTAGGCGGGTTCGGGTCAAATGACCCGCGACCCATTAAGGCAAAACCCAAACCCTCTTAAAACCGGGTTGGGTCGGGTCGGGTTGGCGGGTCGTGGGTCACTTTGCCAGCTCTACACACAGGCGGCCATGACGCGTTTTATGTTTGAGCAACTCTGTAGTCTGAGTTGGGACACTAGTGCTGGAGATGCTGTTATAGCATAGCATAATAACTCCCCACCAAGTAAAAAACTGACTTCTCCATCCTCCTGTTTCAATGGAAGCCTTTAAATCTTCATCACCATCTTCTCTCCTCTTCCTCATGATTCCAAACTCTTCTCTCTCACAATTTAACACTTCATCTCTCCAAATTCGTCCTATCAAACACCTCTCCAAAAAAATCAGAATCAGATGTGGTACAATCCCTAACCAGCAAACCCTAGTGACTTGCAAGAACTGCAAAACCCAATTTGATCGCCCTCTCAACAACCCTGCTGCTTGCCGATTTCACACTGCTCATTTTGGTGGTAAAATGTCTTTAACTTTTCTCTTATTAATAGCTGTTTTTCTTAGAATCTATTGACACTATTGACTATTGTATGAAGTTTATTGATGATTTATTGAGTACACACTTTTGCGGAAATTAGGAATGAGCCTTTTACTTTAGAGATTGGATGCTAAAAAATTACTCGATTTTCCGTTGCATAATGTATGCCATTTTGTGGGAGCTATGAATTGAATCTATAACAAATAATAGTACTAGTATTTTCGCTAAACGGTGGGGAGACTGACGGGATGATTTTTTAAAAGCCATAAAGGCGTGCCTTTGGCACTACGTCTCTTTAGTTGCTTGCCTTCGACAGTGCCCAAAAAAGACTTGTATAAAATTGCCAATAAATAAAATATTGCTTTCATGCTTTTAGCTCAACCATCTCGAAACTCATTCAATTTCACAAGAAAATATGCAATTAGTATTCTAGATTTTACAAAATATTGGCAGCACTTCCCAGTTTTATAAGACTCTAAAACCACATGCAAATCATTTCATACACCTGCATACCAATCAAAGAAAATTGGGCAACATTTTCCCATAGACTATCATTTCATAAATCTGCATAACAATCACAGGGTGCAACCTGGGCTTCTCTTCTAGGTTCTCCCTCAAGCAAAAAAGTTATAACAAAACTCAATTTTACTCCTCTTGAGACCATTAATGGTGTTTTTGCGATTTCTTTCATGGCTGAAGAGTTCATAGAAAATATTAAAGAGTTTTATGCTTATTTAGTTGGTAATTTTGTCGGGAAAAGACTAGATTACATCTTTATTAGGGATACCTTGTGTAAGACTTGGAAATTGAAAGGGTTAGTTGATGTTACTCTCCAAAACAATAACATCTTTTTCTTCAAATTCTCTTCGAGTGAAGACAGAGATAGAGTGCTAGAGATGGGATCCCAATTTATTGCTAACAGGTTTTTCATCATTAGGCCTTGGAGGCCTTTCATTGAGACCGAAGAATATACATTAAAGACTATCCCCATTTGGGTTAACCTCAAGAAAGTTCCTTCCCACTTATTGACCCCTCATGGAATTGGCAAGATTTCTAGCTTCATTGGTATGCCTTTGTTCCTTGATAAAGTGACCGAAGATAGGATTATAACATCATTTGCTAGAGTTTGTATGGAGGTTGGTATTGACAAGGATCTTCAAGTATCATCCCTATTGCTTACGAGGGGATTAGAAAACCCAACATTGAGGTGAAGTATAATTGGATTCCGACAAAGTGTAGTGAGTGCAAAGTCTTTGGGCATAGTACTTTGAATTGTTCGAAAAATGTAAGCATTATCAAAATTGTAAGCATTGTAGCTAAGAAAGCTAAGCCAAAAACTTCTTTTCTTTCTATATTAGGGAGAGTTGTTCCCACCATGTACATTCTTTTCTTTCTATATATCTGGTCACAGGTCTGTCTAAACTTGGCTTGCCTAACAAAAAAAAAACAATTGCAAAAAATTGGGTAGCACTTTTCCAGGTTTATAGACTATAAACAACCTGCAAATCATTAATAAACCTGTATAACAATCATTCAACACAACTACACCATACAACATGCACAAAAACACTTTTATGCCATGTCTTAAAATTTTCATAATATCAAATAACTCCAATCTAAAGAATTACATAAACGATATAGTTCATTACTACAATATAGAGAAAATGGAAAAGAATGCGACAAAGAAGACTAAATTCAAATATTACAACTTCAAAACCGCAACCATTTGTGACGAGGTAGCGAATACCCGTGTCACGTCACGGTCATCGTTTTTTCAATACAATATTTATCTCTATAACGTGACGTGCCTTTGGTACTATCCCCATATGCGATGTCTAAACCCATGTCAACAACATCACAAATCATGTTATTTTCTTACTTCTCTGCCTTTGGCACTTTTAGGTTACTATCTTCGACATTCAGAATCCGTGCTTTTCACCTACAGAAATGCTACCCTCACATTTAGTAGCTTAGATTTTCAACCTTAGAGAATCTAAGTACTACTTAGTCCCCAAAATACCAAGGAATCTCACATCCCCTAAAATGTAAGCGTATGATCAGTTTGTAAAAGATACATTGATACTACACCGACAAAGCTCGCGTTGGTTAAAAATTTGTTATCCCTTAAACACCCTGCAATCACTATGGCTTCGTACAGTTGCTCCACATGGCCTATATCATCCACATATATAACTTCTATGCATGGTTTTTTACCTATAAATGTACCCTACATATAACTCTCGTGATGCCACCATCCAAACTTCTATTTATCTGCTAAGGCTATGGTTAAGAAAACTCAAGTAAAGAAAATTGGCATACTAAAACCATAAAGGTCATGAAAAGAGGTTAAACAGCTAAGGACGTCCATTATGTTAATAATAAGTAAGAATTATATAAAGCATATCAGGACCATCTCTCCAAAACAATCAAATGCAATCTCAAGTACCTTAAGCCTGAGCCATCTATCCAAACTGGTAACTATACATAAGCTACACTACTACATTCCTTGAGAATGTGCTTTAAACTGATCATAGTTCGAAAGAAAGAACAACCATTGCCCATACAACTAATACAGTTTCTAGTATATTTGTTTTCCAAATGTAGTGTAATAGACTATCAATGATAAAATGGGTTTGCATTTCATCAGTCATCATCAATGAAGAATGGGTTACTTTATAAAGGAAAAACTGGATATAACCAAAATACGATTGCAAAGTTCCAATCTTCATTCAAGGCTGTCATTTTGAAAATAGATTGTTCAACTGTAACATAATTTTCCTTTCATGGATATGGTTACGGATGCCTAAAACTGGCTTGCCTAGCAAACAGAAAAAAAAAATCTAAAAAAGATCGACGTAAACACCAAAAAAAAAAGAAAATGATAATTACCCAACTAAAAAAGGTTGCTGATCAGCAGCAAATGGGACATATAATGAATCAATTCTCCTTGCAATTTGGGCATTTAACGGACATTACATCGCCTCTTTCGCAATGGGACATTTTGAACCCAATTCCTGAATTAAAATTCTCTGAAGCCCTCAATGTCCCTGAAATGTTAATTCTTTGATTCGAACGAAATGGTAGCAGATAAGCAAACATTGTAACCTGAAACAAACCTTAAAATTTAGATCTCTATACACCCAAACTCGAATCCTCAATTTTGAACCATTGTTAAATATTGTAAACCCATTGATTTCGATTAGGAAAATCATACCTAACATTCATACTTAAGGGGAAACCATACCTCAACCCATGAAATCAATATAAGAAACTATAATATCAATTACAAAATCAGAATCTCAAACCAACTCAAATCTTGAACATGAAATGAATTTTTTTTCTTGCTGTAATAAAAACCAATAATTCGAAACCAATGATCTGTTGTAATTAAAACCCTCAATCAGCAAATTTGATACATAAGATTGAAACCCACGAATCGTAAACTTAGGGTTTCGGTTTTACCACTTCGAAGATTGATTTGAGAGCTTGAAATCGATTTGAGAAGCTTTTGAGATCATTCTCTAATGGCTGTTAGGGTTTGCTTTTGGGAGAAACTATAATATCGTGCTTGTGGTAGAGAGAAGAGTGCGATACTAAAGAGATCGAGTGGGAGAGGAGTAAAAATGAAAAATACAGTTTTTATCCTTCGTAGCTCTTAAACGCTAGGGGTATTTGGGGCAATTCAAAAATTGGGCATACGTAGCTGACATCAGCTAAGCCATTTGGCCCCCTCTCTAGCGCAAAGAAGACCTCCTGATTGTGAGGCGACGAGGAATTTACTTACAGCTTGTTCTGGACATTAATGAATATAATGTGTTCTCTATGAGCTTAGGATACACTTCAGACCTCGTGACCAACAAGTCAGACTTGAATTTTCTCTTCAGAACCTTAAATTTTTATAAATTATATAAACTGACTTTTATGAAGCACATCCTTAGATAGGATGTTTCCCACAATAGTTGGCATCTCTCTTTTTAGTTTTATAAAGAGGCGCTATCTTTTATTTTACTTGTGTTTTAGGAAAAGTTCTAGTGAAACTTAAAATTAGGGTTCTTAAAGAATCTTTTTTTCCCCCAATTTTAATGTAATTAGTGTTTTTTGTGATTATCTTGCTTCCGCGTAATCAGTTTTCACTAAATGGTATTAGAGCAACCTTTCGATCCTTTAATTCGACGAGATGAACAAGAGATACGAATTTTTCTTGGAACTTGTAAGTGCTCAAACCGAGTTACTCAAGACGATCGTACGAACTAGCGAAGATGGGGATAGGTACGATCAACCCCATTCACACCACGCCGTCGAGGAGTTCTCCGGCGTTCCAAGCATTACGAATCGACGCAAATCGTGTGAGCATTTAACGACCATGACGATAAAAAATCCTAGTAAACTTCTGCCGATGTACGACATGATTGACCAACCAACGAGGTCCCCAACGGCCGGAGTAGAAGTTGTGATTCCGACTAACAAAACCGTTGCAAACGGTGAGATCTCGATCGTGGTTAAAAATAGTAAGATCGTGGGAGAGACAATCCCAAAATGGATCCCTTTTGATCCATACGGGCCGGGCCCAAAACCAGCCAAGCTGAGCCCAATTCGAAGCCAACCAATTAGGCCCGAACCTACCTCAAATAACACTTCTCACCAACAACACGTGAGCCCTCCAAATTTAAAACTCGAAACCCAAAACTCAAATTCTTATTAAAGATATGGTCCTACCACTATCTCTTCTCCCACCCAGAACATCACCAACAGAGGTGGTTCCCTCTCCGACCCAGCCATACCCCTCTCATTACGACCGGCCTCCACAGTAGCAACATCGTTACCGATGCCACCAACAACGTTGTCCCGGCCGGTAGTAAACCCAAAACACTAAGCATCGACCATCGGCCACGGCATTCAAAATCCCGACTCCTATAATGCCTTTAATAGCCTACTACCCCTATGTGCTTCAGTAAACTGAAAATTAAAAATTGACCCGAATAACCCAATTTTTTGGCTTTGTGACAACATATTTTGTGCATATTACATAGCGAAGGGGAAGCTCTATGAGGTAATCCTTGATTGGGGGTCCAGAAAGAACTTAGGGTCAAAGGAACTAGTAGAAAAGCTAAAGTTAGAGACTTCCCCAAGCACGTAACCGTTTGATCTCACTTGGTTTTCTCCAGGACAAGGGAAGCGTTCAGAAGATGAGTGTGTGTTGACATTCATGGTTGGTGACACTTATGAGGATATTGTCCACGCTTTTGTTGTTCATATGGACATTTGTCATATCCTACTTGGGATGCCTTGGATGTTCGACAGGAAGATCAGTTATGACGGGGATCCAAATACGTTTTAGCTTCCTATGGAAGACTGTGAGAGTTGTCCTTGAACCGATGCCTCTTCCAACACTTATTGCAGCTGTGCGACGTGAGCGTGTCAGTTTCATCGCAGATGCTCAATCTCACAGTAGGGCTTACGCCCTTGTCAGTACGTATTCTTTACCCCATTCGCCTATCCCTTCTTGTTTACAGTTAATTATTGAAGAGTTAAGTGATGTATGTGAGGAGCCTCCAGGCAATGGGTTGCCTTCTTTGCGTGATATACAACATGTTATTGATTTTGTCCCGGTATCCCCATTCCCGAACTTACCCCATTACCTGATGGCACTAGCAGAGCACGCAGAGTTGCAGCGTCATGTTTCCGAGTTATGTGATAAAGGCCTAGTTAGGGAGAACATATCTCCATGTGCAGTGCCAACCCTTCTGACTCCTAAGAAGGATGGCAGTTTGCGGATGTGTGTTGATAGCAAGGCTATCAACAAGATGACTGTTAAGTACCATTTCCCGATCCCAGGGCTGAGTTTTCTCCAAGCTCGACCTCCGTAACAGGTATCACCAGATTCGTATGAGGCCAGGTGATGAGTGGAAGACGGCGTTCAAGATAAAGGATGGTCTCTTTGAGTGGATGGTCATGCCTTTCGGTTTATCAAATGCCCCATCAACATTTATACGGTTAATGACAGACATTGCAAAAGTATATCAAAAAATTTGTTGTTGTGTACTTCGATGATATTCTGATTTACAGCAGAACAGGGGAGGAACACTTAGAACACATCACTACTATTCTTGGAGTCCTGAGGGACAAGCTATTTCTTTAACTGAAGAAGTGTTCTTTCATGGCCGATTTCGTGCAGTTTTTGGGGTTTGTGGTGTCAGCTGACGATATACGGGTTGACGAAGGCAAGGTTCAAGCTATCAAGGATTGGGCGGTTCTTACATCAACACAGGTTTGGAATTTCCACGAGTTAACTATGTTTTACAAAAGGTTTATTCAGGGTTTTAGTGCGATCATGTCACCAATGACTGATTTGATGAGAGATGTCCCATTTGTTTGGGGACCCAAGGTAACTACGGCTTTTGCGACGATCAAGGACAGTTTGACGCCAGCTCCAGTTCTTGCTCTACCAGACTTTACACAATTGTTCCATGTGCACACAGATGTGTACAAGACGGGTATTGGGGCAGTTATTTCCCAATGGGGGAAGCCAGTTGCGTATTTTGCTCAGAAGCTCTCGGGTCCACAATTGCGTTATTCAATCTATAATATTAAGCTTCTAGCAGTTGTTTGTGCATTAACTCATTGGAGACATTATTTGGTATGCATGGAGTTTGTTCTCCATACGGATCATGATGCGCTACGACATATGCATAGCCAACAACGAGTCAATTCTGACAGATATGTGAAGTGGTTCAACTTCTTCCAGGACTATACTTTCAGTACTCAGTACGTTAAGGGGAAGGAGAATACTGTCGCAGATGGTTTAAGTAAGCGCAATGAGGTTCTGGTTACTCTGCGGGCTTCGGTGTTTGGGTTTGAGACGTTACGTGAATTATATGTTTCAGATGAGTTATTTGGTTCTATCTTCAGTGAGTTCCTCGCGCATGAGGGGGTAAGTGGTGAGTACTCTATATAAGGCGGGTATTTGTTCCGTGATTCTACTCTCTGCATCCCTACATCATCAGTTTGAGATTTTGTTATAGCTAAGATACATAACGGGAGATTAAGAGGTCATTTTGGTGTGGCCAAGACAATGTCGTCTATGTGAGACAAATATTTTTGGCCTAGCATGCGGCGTGATGTTAACCAGTTCATTCAGCTGAAGGAATTTAGCGAAGCACATGCCTATATACACCCTTGCCCATTCTTGAGGCCCCATGACGAGACGTCTTTATGGATTTCGTGACAGGGTTACCAATGACAACAAATGGTCTTGATTTAGTTTTTTTCGTAGTCGACAGGTTCTCCAAGATGGTACATTTCATTTCTTGTTCTCGGAAAAATGATGTCTTTCACGTTGTTTACCTGTACTTTTGGGAGATTGTTCGTTTACATGGTATTCCCCGCTCGATTACATCGGATAGAGACGTCCGGTTCATAGGTTATTTCTGGAGGTCATTGTGGAGTTATCTCTGGTGCAAGTTACAGTTTTCCACAACATTTCATCCTCAGACAGATTGAGGTAGTTAACAAGAGTTTGGGTAACCTATTACGAGCAATGATTGGGGATAGTCCAGAGGATTGGGTGTTTGCTCTTACTCAACCATAGTTTGCTTTTAACAATTCCGTTAACCAATCGACGGGATTGCCTCCATTTATGATTGTCCAGGGGCGGGGCGTTCGTCAGATACAGTTCTAGATTTGGCACCTATACGTCCCTACGGTCCCAATTTCGTCATTTGCTGCAGAGTTTGCTATTTCGATCCAGCACATACATGAGAGTGTACGTGCATGTTTAGCGGAGACCTATGCTTCCTATAAGACACAGGCAGATGTACAATGAGAAGGAGCGTCGTTCCGGAGTGGGCTCCAAATTATCCCTTCGGCGAACGGGTCCTTTTCATATTGTCTAGCGGATAGGGGAGAACGCTTAGGAGCTTGACCTCCCACGGCATATGCGGCATTCTCCGGTTGTTAATGTGAGTCTCCATTCCCCTTTTGTTGGAGATTATGTTCTGCCTATTACTTTACCGATCCCTCTTCCACATCAACATGAGTTAGACCGTATTGACACTGTCTTAGAGAGGAGTACAAATGAGACGACGAAGAGAGGTGTTTATTATATGTATAAGGTGCATTGGTTGGGCAAGCCAGATTAAGAGGATTTGTGGATTTCGGAGGCATAATTTTAGTAGAAGGATCCAGTTTTATTTTTCGAGTACACCGAACGGTTGAATTCATGGTCGAATTCTTCTGAAGAGGGAAGGTTTGATATAGCGCATCCCTAGATAGGACGTTTCCCATAGTAGTTGGCCTCTCTCTTTAGTTTTATAAAGAAGGTCTCTCTTTTATTTTTTATTTTCCAGCAGTTAGTTGTGTTTTAAGATAAGTTCTAGTGAAACTTAAAATTAGGGTTCTTAATGAATCTAATTTATTTTCGAATTTGAATGTAATTAGTATTCTTCGTGATTATCTTGCTTTCGCGTAATCAGTTTACACTAGACTTGGAGGTAACTAGTCGTGTAATCAGTTTACAAGAGACTTGGAGGTAACTAGTCGCAGTGATATTAATAACATGTAAGCGCCTTCATCTTACATATGTCGGTGCTTTTAGTTTGTGCCGATTGGCTTTCCCACTTGTGTTGGCAGACTACTCCAATACAATGTATAAGCGAAAGTCATCGTAAAATAAATTAAAATTAGCTTTATCAAATTATATTAGACAAGCCATTTGTTTTGCAGAATTGCAAATATTTACAAACTTGCAACACTCATCGTCTTCTATTGATACGTAACTATCTTTCATAACCTCAGGATTATTGTTATCAATATATTCTTATTGCAATTTACTTTTATAAAGCCTCCAAGAAGATGTTATGTTCTTTATCTCAAGTAATTACAAACATAAGTGAAATTTCATACCTTGCCCAAACATGGTTTAATTAAAATAAAAATAAAAACCAGTAAAATAATAAAGTGTGATACATACTTATCTTAAGAAAATTAACTCATTAGTTCTTACCTCCAACTTTTTAGTATCTTGTTGATATCCTTACCAAGGACATCAGGGTTGCCAATGCAAGTTATGGTATGTTTAAACGAGCCAAATCACCGATGTTTGTGACAAAAGCAATATGATTAGCATTTCGACCACTTGGTTGTCCTAAATGGTTAACGCTTACTTTCCTTTTCTGAATTTTGAGTTCAATTCACCAGCAACGGGGACCACCGTCGGGATTTATCCTGACTTACCCGATATGTAGGTTGGTGGTGTTCTCACATGCCCCTTGGATTACTCGTTCTAATGGTGAAAAATTATGAACCTGGATCAGCCTCTTTGCGGGGGAAACAAAAAACATAAACAAGGAAGTAGGTGGGTAGGTATCTCTTCATATTCCTTTAACCCACAATTGGGACTAAATTTTCAGGCTAAACCCAAACAACCCAACAATAGAGAGGTCAAGTATTCGAATCCCCACGGTCTCACAATTTATTTTTTGAAAATATACCCAACATAAACCTATTCAGTTGATAAAAAAAATTATGTCGCTTGGAGGAGAGAGTTGGGAGTTGTAACGTAAATGAGTAGAATGTGCTCCAAATATCATAAGTAGGTATCCCACTTGGTATTAATGAATAAGAATGGTAAGGGCAAGTAAGAAATCTTAACAATTGTACTTCAAATTTAGCAAAACCATTTTTTTATGTATTAAATTTGACATTCAACTGCAAAACTCATAAACTCGACTGCAAACTAAAATCTACTGAACCTAGGCCTTCTTTTGTAGAACCTAATGAGCCTTTTAAATTAGAAACCATAATTCTACTTTAAATGACGGGATAAGCTTGATTTCATTGCAAAAACAACACAAAGCTGGCGAATTACTCCCACACTTCTTACTAACTTGACTTGAGTCAAACATTGTGCAAACCCCTCAAAATGTGAAACAGTGGGTACTGGCACACCCTCCATAATAACCTTCCCTTGGAGAGTTGTTGATTTGTTTCAACTCTATGGTTTATGATAGCAACATGAGCTTCAAGATGATGTGTTACAACATCCAAAGGGTATACTAGCAAGTTATTATAAAATTCGTAGCCGTATTCTCGAGCTGTTAAGCGTGCACTTTTGGTTTCATATTGACGTCTTGCAGATTTTCTTACCAGAGTTTGTGGTCGAACTCTTCTTAGACGGGAGAGTTGATAAGACTTGTGGTCGTATCTACGGCCACAAGTAACGCGTCTCGTACGTTGCGTGCGCACTTTTTTTATTTAGTTATTTCTATTTAATTTAATTCCTTGAATAATAGGACTAGTTTCCTAATTAGATTGGTATTAGGGTTTCTATCTGTGCTAGATCTTTTCTCCTATAAAAGAGAGTCTAAGCTTAGTTTATTTGTTAGGTTGGTTTTAGTGAGAAAAAGGCTTAGCTTTAGAAAGAGATGTAAAGTTTGGGGTAAATCTAAAAACCCTAGATCTTCGACCTTTTATTTTATGCAATTGAGAGATTTTAATTGAGATTAATTTAGCTTCCGCAAACGTAGTTTTTAACAGTTTAAGCACGCATATAAATGTCAAGTAGTGAGTATTGGCGAAAGATGTAACAATGCCTGCCTAACCATACTAGATTAACATCTTCTGTGGATTAACAAAACCCCTATGTTAGATCTATGAATAACGATGTGAACATCACTTTTTACTTTCCATTAGCTATTAATGGTTAAACCTATAGGTTCTCCCAAAACTTATCTAATCAAACTAAATCCCTAGCATTATCATCATGCTTCTTTCGTTGAAGGAAAGGGAGGTTTTAGCAACTTTTTATTATTTTACCCAACGTCATTATCTCTTAAATGCTGGGTTTTTTGGCTCACCCGCTGCCTACCTTTGGTTGGGTTTTCGTGGTTATCATTGGCTCTTTGCCATTTTTTAAACAGTTGCTTTGATGTTTCCATATTTCCACTTTGAGCACATCGGTGGCCATTGTGACCATGAAAAAAGCATGCCCTTTCGGACTAAATATTCGATTCAATTCAACTGAAAATTCAAGTTGTAGCATTTGAACATGATTGCCACTATATCCTGATTCAAACTAACCTTTGCCAAATCTTTCACGTCCGTATGCAATTGATCTTCCTCTTCTTCTCAGACGTACTTGACGTAGTGTCTTCTTATCATTACTGTTAGTGAATGGTGGTCTTTCGATATAAATATGAACGTTCTCTGTGCTCCAATACTGAATAGGTTAGAGTGTAGAAGAAGATAAGACACCTACATGATAAACGGCTAACGTATTGAAAGTCGTTGGTGGCGGCTCCATCTTTCACAAGTGTAAACCATGCCTCTTCTCCATCTTTCACGTCTTCATTGTTCTAATCACCTTTACTCCGACTACGAATTGCAGGTATTTAGACATTTAGCCCGTTTTACTCCTCGTTGAGGCACCTTAGCAGGGGAGCATGAGTTAAATGCATTAATGACTTTAATCAATAAGCGAAATGAAAGTTACCTCCAATTGAAGTAACGCTCATAACACAAGAGCTTATGTTTCATGTTTCTATGGGGCATTTGACCAAATGAGCGAAATCAAAGTCACCTCTTTCAGGTGCTTCAATAGATTGGTTATTAGTACCGTGATGTTTCTCCTGTGCTCCTTCGATTATTTGCTTAGTTCCCTTTTGCTTTCTTTCAGAGTGGTCAAAAATCTCTTAGTTCAGTGCTTGGGTTGTTGCTTTGTGCAGTGTGATATGCCCGTGGTTGCTTCCTTGCTGCTGATAGACCACTAAGTGCCCAAGCCAATGCTTGGTTCTCCTCCTTCATGATATAACTTAAGTGCATCTTTTCCATGGTTCTTTCTATTTTCTTCTGCTCTACTTCTTTCCAGCTATTTAACACTGATTAATTGCTTCTTAGAAATGTTTGTTGGGTGGTACCAGTTTGGGGGTTGCAGTATTACATTTTTCATTATTGGTGAATTGTTCTTGGCGACTGCATGTAAGAAATCTTATTTGTGTTTTTGTCTTCGTTGGCAAATTTTTGTATGACATGTATGTCTTGCTTGGCAACAGAATATTTATATTCTATTTTTTTCGTTACAACTCTCTTCCATATACTTCAGTCCTAGAACTCACTACTCCTGCTTCTGTGAATTCTCTTGCTTTGTCGTGAATTCAGACGGCTTCTTATTATTAATAAGGCTTTCTTTAATTTATTTGTGGTGCCCTCCATTTCTCTTCTTTTGTTCGCGCCGTTTTGCAATTTTTTTCTTTTAAGATATTTATTTTAGTTGGTTGCACCTTTATTTTATTGGGTAAAACTTGTAGCAAGTATGGTACATGTAGATACTTGTACCATATTCTTCTGAAGCTAACATTAAAAAGAATCGTACAGGTTATTAAGCCCGTTAAAAAACATTTTCATGCAAAACTGTCTATTCTGTGACTTATTGGAAGCCAGATGATTGATGATTGTAAGAAAGTCATATTTCTCTTAATGCTTTTATAATAAACAGTCTATTTTGTGTTCATCAGCATACTTTTGATAACCTGTACGATTCTTTTGATTTCCTTCGTTATGTGTTTGATGGTTTCCAAGTACATGGGTTGCATATTTTTTTTTACTTTAAAAAGTAAGGCAGATTGGATTTATAATGGTCGTGTGTCCTTGCCCACAGGAGAAACAAAGAGAAAGTTTGAAAGCGTACACACAGGAGGGACTACTAGTACTCCCGGTTCTGGCAAAATTTTCCAATATTGGCATTGCTGTGGCTCAGAAGATCCTTTTGACTCCGGCTGTACTGCCGGTCCTCATTCTTCATACGACGATTGATTGATTGATGAATCTCAAGGAACTATTTGAGAGATTCGTTTATCTCAACAATCCATTACAGGTATTCACATGTTGTTTAGCACCGAACGTTCAAGTACCACCCAGCAATCGTTTATCTTGCTTTGACGTGTAATCATCTTCTTAAATTGAAGTGAGCAGCATTAATTTAGATATCAAAGACTGCATGCCCCGCTGCCTCTGTTCTGTTTGCCACTGCAGTTTTGCTTAAGTTTTGTTTTTACTGTTATGAGTTGTTAATTGTTGGTAATGTTTATTAATAGATATATGTACATAATTGTGCAGATACATGTTGCATTTATTGACGAATCTTGTATATCGATTAATGATCAATGGCCATTGTTATCTTATATTTCTGAAATGTTCAAATTGAATGGTTCCCATAGAAAATAAGAAAAGATATCTGTTGTGCAGCAATTTGTTGACTGTGCAGTGTTTACTGAGAAGTTTCTATTTCATTTGTCTTTAAATAAGCTCAGCTCTCTCATTAGCCATATACTAAAACTGAACCTTAATTTCCGAAATCTCTTAAAACAACCTCTGTTTGGCGTTGAAACTATTGTCGAGATGCTATTTGAATTTTGTTTGTAAAATACATGATAGGGAATTGGCAAATTCGGACTAAATGAAATGAAATCAAATCAAATCAATGTTACATATCTATCTATCTATATACTACTAAAGGAATAGCCATGCAATCAAAATTAATCTAGGCTCATGTTGAGAAAAATTGAGGGTTTAGGTTATAATAATAAATATATAGAATCATAACAGCCCTTAGATCATAAGGGTTATTTAATCCTAAAATACCCCAACTTTTCTTCTATACAAATTAGGGGTATTTTAGGAATTTTAAATACGAAAATAGGGGTATTTTGGTAAGTTTAACTCGAACATAAAATTAAATTTCTACATTCTCCAGAAACTCTATCGAAATTCCGAACCGTCTTCTCTCCTCTCCCTCCACACTTGTCTTTCTAAAACCCCGAAACCTGATGTAGCAATGGAGGACATCCCCGATGGAGTGAAGATCAAAATGAAGGCAATGATGATTGAAGTCGAGGGTACTCGAGGAAAGGTCATTAGAAACTTCAAAGATCTAAACCATTGAAACGGGGAAGAAACAATTGAGGGTTGATGTTTGGTTTAGATCAAGGAAAACCACTGCTGCGATCCGAACTGCACTTAGTCATGTTGAGAATTTCATCACTGGGGGTACTAAAGGGTATCGTTACAAGATGAGGAATCAATGCTAGCATTACTAATGAGAAAAGGGGGATTGAGATCAGGAACTTTTTGGGCGAGAAGAAGGTAATTTTGGATTACCCTTTTTGTTTGATTTATGTTTTGTTATTGGGATTTCGAGTGGGCAGAGTGCTAATCCAGCGAAGCTTTAGCAGAATGTCGGTTAAGCGAGCAAGTGAAGAATGTTAGCCCAACTACTTCTCCTCCCTATTGGGGATACCGACGAGGACGACGATATTTGCGGTAAGCTTGATTCTTTTTCCCCTATTTATGTTCTTTGTTTTCATATTGAATTCGCGTAATACTTCATATCACCTTGAAAAAAAGGAAAATTGGGTGAAATTATAAGCAAACATGTGAAGTTACATCCAAAAGTCATTATTTCATAAGGTCGACACAACTTCATAAGATTTCATCTCTGGGAGAGGATTTAGAGACACTCAAAAACCAATACTCAAATCTCGCTCAATACTAACCACTCATTTCTATTAGATGAGTGGCTCTCAAAATTGGTAATTTTCTATATAGAAAATGAGGTGGAAAAAGCTTTTGGTCATAGCTGCCCTACTTCCTCTCTTCCCCCTCTAGCTGGCAGACACGTCTATTTTCTTCTCTCTTACAAATATTTCAAACATCACATTGTTGCCTCTCTCCCTCTCTTACAAACCAAATACTGTCTTTCTCTGTGTGTGTGTTATACTCACCATTATAGTGTAATTCGAATTCCCTAAATTCCCTCCCTTAAATCTCTTTTTCTCTCTCGAGCAGTTTCTCTCTCCATTTTAACCAATTATTGTTTCTCTCTCTCGAATAGTTTCTCTCTTTTAAACTCATCATCAGAGATAGGGGAGACAGGGTTCTTTTCATTGGGATTTGGGGGTTTCAGAGAACGGAATAATTAAAGGTTTGTTGTTGGGGAAATATTGAAGAACAGAGAGAAAATGGAAATTGTTGTCTATTTGAAGGTATTAGAAATCTTTGTTATTCCCATTGACAATATCCCAATACCAATAATTATAGTTCATTTACCTCTTTGTGTAATGCATTTTACAATCGAAATTGCCAATTTATCTCCCTTAGTTCATGTCCCAGTTGTACATTGCATGATTATAAGTCAAAATTGTCGAATTCGACAAAATGGCAATGGAATTGGAGTTATGGAAATATAGTAATGTCGAATTCGACAATTTAGCTGTGTAATTGGAGTTAATGAAATCGAATATTGTCGAAATTGACAATTTATCAAGTGTAATTGGAGTTATGGAAACCTAATATTTTCGAGCTCGACAATTATGATAATGTACATGAAGCATTGCATATATAACATTGTCGACTTCGACAATTACCAAGTACAATTGGAGGTATATATATATAATATAATATTGTCGATTTAAATAATATTTTGACAATATTGCACTGAAACTTAGATAACTAAAATTGTGTACAGGTACACAATGAAAGAGAAAGATCCTCCTACAGCTTTCAATAGAAGAAAAAAAGAGTTGGACATAGCAGACGCGGAATACCCAGACTTTGAATTTGCAAAAACATATAAGAGGAAGAGAAAGACTGTTGAGAGGAGAACAATGGTCCCTCCAAACACGGTTGAACAATTCCCTAACTTTAAAACTACGAATGAGGGTGTTCGTGAACACAGTGGAGCTGATACAATGGATCACATTAAAGATGGTGACGAGGCTCGGGTAACTGGGGGTTCTGAAATTCAGAGTGAGTCTGCCCCAGCTGCTTTGGGAGCTCAACCAACACTCCCAACTGATTCTGATGTTAATATTCCTAGTGCCGGAGAGAATTTTGAATGTAGTGTTGGGGGCAATTTTGAAGGCGAGGGGGCTCCAAACAACGAAGATGTTGACCCTATTGATAATAGTTTGCTCAGGAGCTTCAAGTTCCGTAGAGCGAGGTCGATCCCACTAAGGCAGGTATACTATTTAATTATTATTTGTTATTCCCATTATTTGTTACATTTTATTTGGTAATCTCATTTTTTTGATATAATCGATTTATTGTCCAGGAGAAGTCATGCCTTCATGTTCACCATCACTCGTCAACGTAGGATCTTGCAAGGAATCACAAATGGTCCAAGATTTGGTTAAGTTGAAGGGTTTAGATAAAATTGGGGCCATATCGTATGACTCTCATAACTCCGGCCTTATTTATGCTTTTGCCAAACGTTGGCAACCAGAAACTAATAGTTTCCGCTTCAAATGGGGGGGGGGGGGATGACTCCAACTTTGGATGATGTGGAGCAACTGATCGACTTTGGTACAGATGGTGATACCACGGTAATTGACAGGACTTGGGGATTCCCCGTGCTTCTCAAAGTTTTTTAGAAGAATCTTTTGCTAGATTTAAATGGATTCAAGACTTTGAAAGTTGGTGGCGCTGGGAAATCTTTATCACTGAGGAAACTAAGATAACATTATGCATACAAATTGGAGAAGGTTCTCAGTGATGGTACAGCTGTGAGAGCCAAGAAAAAGGGGTTAACAACCAGGTCTGTTGCTCGTGCGTACATGTTATATATGCTTGGTTCCTTTATATTTCCTACAAAAAAGTGCCCTGATGTCAGCGCACGGTATCTAGATTTATTTGTCAAGGATAAAGCGACAAAGAAGTGGTTATGGTGATCAGCAGTTCTGGCGTACATGTATCACAATCTCGGTGTAGCATCTCGAGATGATGGGAGGCAATTTGCATGCTATACCATGCTACTCGAGGTGATTCCTGTACTCATTTACTGCTGTTGTATACATATGCATGAGCCTATTTACTAATTTGATTTTTTTTATCTATATACATGTAGTTGTGGATCTTTGCACATTTCCCAAATCTTGCTAGGATACCAAAGGAGATAGATTCCTACCAATACGAGCACTGTACTTGTTGGAAATGGGGTGGATCTGTTATGGATAGATATGGTGGTCCGACTTTATTAAAGTTTAGGAAAGCATTGGACAATTACAAAGTCAATGATGCAAGTCGATTAGATAAAATATCATATATATTTTTGTAGTATACACAAGTATATTGGTCACTATTATATACTTATATACACAACCAATATGTAAGTACATATTATCAAAGTTGACAATATTGGTAGTGTATATGAAAATAGGCAATATATAATATCGCCGAGTTCGACAATTATGGCAGTGTAGTTAAAGTTATGCATATATAATATTGTCGAGCTCGACAATTACTAAGTGTAATTGGAGTTATGCATATATAATATTGTCGAAATCGACAATATAGTTAAATTATTGTCGAACTACTGGATAAACCAACAATTTAATGCTGCATATTTGACAATTATTGGGTGTTTGCACAGCTTCTTCTTTAGATGTTTTTCCCTTCTCGTTTGTTGTTCTTAACATAATACATTTGACTCGTTTTTCATATAGGTTGTATGGGACCCATATAGTGATAAAATGAATTTTACACGTCAGTTTAAGGAGATGACCTATTTTTATGGCGCGCTAACAAGTCCAGACCATGTTCAGCCCTACTACCCAAATAGGGTTATCTGGCAGTTCTCAAGGGAACAATGCATCCCCACAAAGCCATTGTATCCAGAGGTGTCCAACCTATGGATCTCAGAAGAGCCAAGAAAATACAACCCTAACTATGAGTGGATTGATTGCTTCTCCTCGAAGAAGTAGAAGGATTGGGTACTGAAGAAGGCTGAAAGGGGGTAGAGGGTACAAGAGGGGCCTCTAGTATGTACGGAGGGATACTCAGAGTGGTTTGCCACTGTTTCGCGAACGACGATCTATCTTATTACCGTTGACTTGGCTGTAGATGATGATGTTAGAATTTTTGGAATTCATCAAAGGAAGGAAGTCTGTGTCAATGAGGATGGTGACACCCCCGTAGACCAATATGAAGATGTTGGTGAACAATATCATGCATCGGTTAGTACATCTTCCCTTATATTTTGTTCACTTCACAAAATTTATTCCCAAATATTTATTCTCTAATATTTTTTTTACTTCACAAACGACTTTTGTAGCTCAATGAGCATACCCCTTTATGTCCAAATTGCCCATGATACCATGCCAACACGGGCTGATTCTGGCGGGTTAGATCAGCAAATCAAAGCATTAAATGATGAGCTTCAGAAGTTTATGAAAGATAAAGATAAAGAATCTGAAGCCAACATAAAGCTAGCAGGGGCCCTGAAAGAGAAGGTCGGTTATACTAGCAACTAGTATATTATTGTTCATTATCTACATATAACTTAATGTTAGTGTTTATGTAAAGTTATCCTTATTTTTAATTGTCGAGTTCGACAATTATGACAGTGTATGTGAAGTTCAAAAAATATAATATTGTCGAGTTCGACAATTATGGTAGTGGTTTGTGAATTCATTTATATGTAATATTGTCGAGATCAACAATAATATAGTAACACATTAGAAAATTGTCGAATCCCCAATGGGTCAACAATTTTAAAGTTTTAATTTTAATTGGGTTATAGAATAATTGTTTCATCTCATCTTAACCTCAGACAAGTAAATGTAATTTGCTGAGAGAAACTATTGATCAAATGAAGGAGGACATGCAACTGAAGTGTGTACTTGACGAGCAATGTACACTAGCATACACAGATCTACTGGGGCAGTTAAATACGAAGGTAAAGTCTTAGGCAAATATCATTATCCCCTCCATTAATTGTTTTATTCCAAACCCTGATGTTCGTAATAATATTTTTGCTTGTAGATATTGGAGTGCAAGAATTTACAAGAAAAAAATGCAAGTTTGGAGGCAAAGTTAAGGCTAAAATCTAGCCTTGAAGAATGTAATGAGAGCTTATTCGTTGAGTTGAATAAGAAGGTAATGTGGTGTGTAGATGTTAATAACCTCAAATTACTTATTAGGGTCCATTAATCATTTTTGCATGTGGTGTAATTATTTTGCAAATGTGTACAGTCTAAAGAAAATGAGTCACTAAAAGCGGTCAATGCCTTTTTATGGAGCAGATAGACTTGGAACTTTCACCAGCTACACCTGTGAGTTTACCCAAACTTCTATTGGTTTGTGGCTACATTATTTCTAACTCTGGTAACATTTTTCTTGTGTTGCGTATTTTCAATAGCTAGTTATCCTCCAATCACATCAGCCTATGACAGACCTAAACCTAGTAAAGATATATGATTATTTATTGTCTGTGTATGAAGAACTTAAAAAGAAGTTGATTGCGAAAGAAGATTTTGTAAGTCATTCAAAATGAATGAAATTAGTTTTAGTTACTGAATTAGAGTTTGTGTTTGATTATCAAAAAATAGAATATCTCTTGGCTAGGTTTAATAGTATTGACTTAAGTTTAATTTTGTGAAGCACTTGAGTATTTTTTTATGTAAATCATGTTGCATTCAATTTGGATTCCCTGGTCAATATCAGTTTGGTTATGGTAGCAGTGATGTGATAATATTGTCGAATTAACCCATGTATCGATAATAACAACTGAAGTAATTGTCGATTTAGTTTACCCTCGATAATTTTTCTTTGCTTAGACAACATAGTATTGTCAAAATCGATAATAATCGGCAATAATTGACTGTCAAATCGCAATTACTTGAACTAGATGCTTATCTCTCTTATGTCTTTGGAATAGATACTAAACTATACATCCAAGTATAAGAAAGAAGCTGCAAGATATACAGAGGAAACTAACAATCTCGTAAGCGCCCCCCCCCCCCTCCATATTTATTTTATGGAATGCTTATTTGACTGTTAATCCTAATGTTAGAGATATTTTTCAGCGTAAGAAGTTGGTTAATGTTGAAGAGATGAAGAAGTCTTTAGAAGTAAATAACAATGAATGGGTATGACATATTCTTAAGTCTTGTACCTATGTCACCTCATGTCATGCCATTATTGATAAACTTTGGTGATGTACTTATTAGTGTTTGCTTTAATATCTAGTTGTTGTTGTTGCAGAAGGTTTGGCGTCAATCGTTGAAGAAGGCACTTGCGAGTGAAGGGATGAGAGAGATGGGGGACCCAACCTTTGAAGAAATTTTTGACCATAATGAAAGATTCGCCACAATAGCACAACAAGGACGCAAGAGAGATTATCAAGAAGACTTGGTTTCCATGGGGCTAACCCTTGAAAATGTCATTATTGCTAGGAGGGAGAATATGGCTAAGAAGAAGTTCTATTCCAACTGTGGGTGAAGTATCTTCTAGATGTTCGTGGCGTCGACATCAGTGATAACAATTCTACTTTCAGGGTTTCGGCTACGATTCAGCATCAGACTCAGTATAGATTCCTGGATGTGATGAAAACGTTGAAGTCCTTTCTCTGCAAGGACCCCACATTTTGGAAGAGTGTCTTCAGCCAGACATTGGGTATATAATTTACTCCAGCCGATGAGAAGGTGTATGAACATTTTTTGCAGGGATGTTCATTTGGTCATCAGCATGTGGAGTATATGCATATGGTGCATTTACTATCTACTTACTATGAGAAGGTTGTGGTCTTCATTAGCCACACTGAAGCATATACATTCTTACCCCTTTTTTGGGCACGTAAGAAAAATACTACGTCGAATAAGGAGAGGTTTTAGAACCTTCCTATGGATAGTGGTTTGGTTTGGGGGCGGACAAACATTACGTTCGTTTGTTTCCAAGGTTTGATGCACCAATGCCTCAAGTTTCTACTCTTTTCTATGGCTATGCAAATCTAGAAATTCCACTAGCTTTTATGACAGAACAGCTGAGGAGGTATTTTGATGTAAGGAAAAGAACCTTCAAGGCATTACTCAGAGAGCAGAATGTAAAGGGGTATCAATTGAATGACATAATCGTTGCTGGTTTATCACCAAGTGTTTGTATATCCCATTTTTTGTAAGAGTTCCCCTTGTTAATTCATTTTTTGTCGACCAAATGTTTGTATATCACTTTTTTTTGCAGTATACACAGTTATGTTAGCTCACTGTTATATATGAATCTCAATTCTAATTGTTTAAAGTAAGTACATATTGGCTGTAAAGAATATTTTAGCAGTGTACTTAGAGTTACAATATCCAATATTATCAAAATCGATAATATTGGTAGTGTACATGGTTATTTGCAATATCTAATATTGTCGAGTTCGATAATTTCTAATGTAGTTCAGACGTAGCTAGTGTGGACCAGTTTAGAGTGACACCTAGAATTATTGAACTTTTGATGAGGAGGCTACCAAAATAGATGTTGATCATGAGCCACAGGCTAGTGATCGAGAAGGTAGTGGGGGTGGGGAAGAAGATGTGTTGGAGGGTGAGGAAGCTTGTTACGGAGAGGGTACGGAGACGAAAGAGATACTGAGTTTCAAGAAGAAGTATGGTATTCCTGGAAATATTAGGATAGAGGAGTATCAAATGAGATGATCGACCAGGAAGTACCCTTGGGCAGTATTCTCGTGCATCGAGAAATAATTAAGAAGGGGTTAAAACTTTCTCTTCGAGCTGACCAGAAGAAGTTGATGAATTTACTTGATGTGGCACCTGGTCAGTTTAATCCAAATGTATATGACTTGTTTCGCGTATGTGGGGCGATAAATGGTCGACTAAAGTCAAGGGGGGAAGAGTTGATCACTGTTGACAATTTATGTGTGTACTACACACTCAGGATGAACCCAAGGAAGGTAGGCTATCGATATTTGGTGAGATTTTTGAAGAGACCGCTGTTCTATAGCATGGTGTCAACAGGAGGGCAATACAGTGACGAACGTTTACTCGTGTCTAGATCAGGAAGGAGGTCAAAGGCAAAAGGTTTGAAGGAGGTCGATAGGAATTCTGAAGTACAAGAGGAATTGTACAAGATCAGGAAGGAGTACTTCGGTAGGATCGACAACCTGGTCATCGATCAAGAGCAAGTGGGTATTCTTTTTCAAGAGGTAGGCTTAAAAAGGTCAAAGGCAAAAGGTTCAAAATTTCCAGTTATCGACGGTAAGATATTGGTGAAGAACAAGAGGGTTGCAGAATCTAGTCTGCCGTTGGAGAATCCCTCTTTGGTTGGTTATATGGCGGACTCCGTGACTATGGAGAGAAACTCGATGTTCACTGGAACATTGGGGAAGAGTAAGAGAAAAAGGGTAGCTAACCAAGTTGTTGCGCCTCTGTTACCTCCAAAGAGGCCTTCGAGAAGATTAACAAATGAGGGTGTGGTGAAAATAGATACACCAATCACTGTGCCTGATGGGCAACCTCCACGAGGCTCGACAAGTACGCATTAAAAGAAGAGGGCAAAGTCGGAGTCTTCAAAGAAGAAGTTTGTTGAGCAAGATGAGAAGGAGGTTCAGAGGACGATTGAGGCATATATTACTGGTACGGATGTGCTGGAAGCAGAAGTTGATGACTGTTTGGTTAGGGCTGAGAGTTTAATAACTTTTCTTAGTAAGAACCACCGAAACATGTCGAAGGTGAGAAATTTTTCTGCTATGCTTCGATTAAATAATCTGGTACGTCATTCAAATAC
This sequence comes from Kingdonia uniflora, assembly GCA_014058105.1. NCBI lineage: Eukaryota > Viridiplantae > Streptophyta > Magnoliopsida > Ranunculales > Circaeasteraceae > Kingdonia > Kingdonia uniflora. Next base: position 775,896 of record JACGCM010000973.1, on the reverse strand, counting down.
TTATTTTATTAATGTAATGCATATAGATCAAGAAGTTGTTGACGGAGGCCAAAGGTCGAATTGTTGGAGGTGGCGATCTGGCAAACCAATTGATTGCTTACAAAACAATCGAGAAAGATCTGACGAAGGAAAATGAAGATTTGATCGAAGAAAAATAAAAAGTTGAATGCTACACTGAGCAAGTACAAGCTAGAAACTGGGAAAGCAAGGGATCTTGCCCTTCGATATGCAAAAAAAAATTGGATAAAAAATCGAAGAGGTTAGGGCAGAGCTGGTGAAGGATAAGGAAAAGGCATTGACATTGTTGGTAAGCAATTTTGAGAAGGATATGCGAGAGCATGTTGCTAACGCTAGAAAAGCGATGGAAAAGGAGCATGGGAAGATTTTGGATGAGGTAAGGGCGGCGCTGATAGTTGAAAATTTAGATGCTTGTAAGAAGGTCCCTACTAATTATGTAGGTCAGTTCATTGAGATGGAAAAGAGGAAAGATTTTTACAAAGGGTTGGCTAGAGCTGGGAATCAATTTTTTGCAGATTCAGATCTGGAAGACGATATTCTAGAAACTCCTGAAGTTCCTAGTGGGACGAAAGTTGTCGATGACTTTGTGATGATGGAAACCAATGGTTTGCATCCTGAGGAGTTAGCAACTGTGTTTGCTCCTAAAGGTTTATCGAAAGTGGATGAAGTAGTGGTTCCTCCTGCAGTGTTGATAAAGTATGTGCAAGCAGTATTTTGTTTTGAGAAATATTATAAAAATGGTCGATGGGACCAAGACAACTTTAAACTTATGTGTGTTTTGAATGCTGATTTTGGTTTTATGTAAAAGAAGTTTGATAAATTTAGATGCATAGATATATATTTTTGTTTGTAAAATTTATGCTAAGTTGTGATATTCGATAAGAACGATATTATGACATGTGAATGTAGATAATAGCAGAGTGTTGCTCGAAGCAAGTATTTTTTGTATGGAAAGATGGTCATATAAAGGCAAGTAGTAATGATTGTCAGATGTTAAACCTCAATAGGATATATGGGTTTGATGGAATCATGTCAATGAATATGACATGATTGGTGTGATAAGTAAATAATGTAAACAATTATCCTGTAATAGGATATTGTTTGTCGAAGGATGGGATGTGTAGTGTTCACGCATACGTATCAAGTATGGTTCAGGACTAAGTAAAGATATTAAAGATGATGGTAAGTGATGCATACTTATTAGTATGGATTGAGACCAAATAAGGATGAATGTAAAGATAGTAACAGTGATTGCTTGTTTGAAGCATACTTATCAAGTATGGATCGAGATCAAGTTTAAGGTAGTAAGGATGTTTGATTGTCTGATGCATACGCATCAAGTATGGATCGAGATCAAGTTTAAGATAGTAAGGATGCTTGATTGTTTGATGCATACGTATTAAGTATGGATCGATATCAAGTTTAAGATAGTAAGGATTCTTGATAGTTTGATGCATACGTATTAAGTATGGATCGAGATTAAGTTTAAGATAGTAAGGATGCTTGATTGTTTAATGCATACGTATTATGTATGGATCGAGATCAAGTTTAAGATAGTAAGGATGCTTGATTGTTTGATGCATACGTATTAAGTATGAATCGGGATAAAGCTAAGATAGTAAGGATGTAAGTAAAAGACAAGATTGTTTATTTGAATTGATGATAATATTTACAGTTGTTATCTGTAAAACAGTTTCAGTTGGGCTGTGTTCCATGGATATTTAAGCTAGATTTTGTCTTCTATCATTAGCTAGTAAGTCCCACTATCTGTTTTGTCACTGACAATGTATGGCCCTTCCCAGTTTTTCAGACAATTTTCCAGAATTCTTAGGTCGAGTACTATCTTAGATTCGTCAAAGGACAAGGTCGCCAATACCAAATTTTCTCTTTCAATTTTTTTTTTTTTGTAAGCTTTTTTCAGTGTGTCATGGTATCGCCCCAAGTTTGCAATGGTTTTGTCCTAGGTTATTTCAATCCAGTTTAAGTTGTATAGGAGACCGAGCTCATTGTCCTCATCTGTAATTTTTCTTCGAGCACTTGGTAGATCGAGGTCTGAAGGTATGACTGCTTCAGTACAGAAGGCCATCATAAATGGAGTATAGCCGGTTGAAGTTTGAAGAGTAGTCCGGTATGCCTAGAAATACTGAGTAGTTTGTCAACCTATCTGCCTTTCTTTTCGTCGAGACGCTTGCGTAGACCTGATTTGAGGCTCTTGTTGATGGCTTCAGCTTGGCCGTTGCCTTGAGGGTAGTACGGTATGAGCGTTGATAGTTAAATTTTGTACTTGTGGAGGAAAGCGAGGACTTTGCTGTAATGAATTGCTTGCCGTTGTCAGATCGTATTATTTGAGGGCAGCCAAATCTGGTGATTATGTGCTCCCAATGGAACTTGATCACTTCATTCTCATTGGTGTGACATAGGGAAATTGCCTCGACCCATTTTGTGAAATAGTCAGTGGCTATAAGGATGAACTTTCAATTTCCCGATGCTGGGTGGAAAGGTCTTATGATGTTTATTCCCCGTCGTTTGAATAGCCAGAGGACATTGCTAATGTGAAAATCAAGTGTTGGTCTTTTAATGTCTTGAGGGTGGATTTGGCATTTGTAGCACTTCCGTACAAAATCTTTACAGTCTTGTCTCATCTTGGGCCAGTATATTCCTTGTGTAAATGCCCGTTGGGCTAATCATCTTCCCGAAAAGTACAAATACCTTCGTGAAGCTCTTAGATTATGATTTGAGCATATTTTTTAGAGATGCATTCAATAAGGGGTCCTCCTCCTATGATGCAATATAACAGTTTATCTTGAACTGTGAATCTGGGGCATTTGGCCAAAAGTGAACGGGCTTCTTCTTTGTTACTCGGGAGGATGTTGGAGTTGAGGTATGCATAAAATGGTTTTCTCCAGTCTTCAAGGTCTTCATCTTCAGTAATAATGAATTGCATCGTTGACTGTATATCGAGACTTGAATGCTCGATAATTTCGATATCTAAAGATCATTTTTCACTGTCTCATAGTATGGCAGTGATGTAAGTTAATGCGTCGGCATGACGATTTTCTTGTTAAGGTAAGTAAGAGATCGATGTTTGTTTGAATTTGTTTATTTTTTCTTCGACAAAGGCTGCATAATCAACCATTTTTCCTAATATGCAGAACGTTTTGTTGTAATGATTGGCTACGAGTGAAGAATCGGCATAAACTGCTATTTCTTCTGCTCCAAGTATGAGTGCAAGATCTAGTCCGTGGAGGATACCTTCATATTCAATCTCATTATTTGTGGCATGGAAGTTTAGTTTAATAGCTTTCTCGATGCAATGATTAGAAGGTGTTACGAGGACGATGCCAATTCTGATTCTCGTAGTCCGGGTGATTCTTGTGGTTCTGCAATTGAGTCAACTGTGAAGATTTCTTTGAGTTCTTCCCAATCGGGGTCCCCGAGTGGAAAATCTACTAAAAAATTAGTAACTGCTTCTCCCTTGACAAATATCTAGGGATCGAAGGAGATATCATACTCACCAAGGAAAACAGACCATTGTTGAATCTTTTGGGATTTTTCTTTTTTGGAAAGTACCAGTTTGAGAGGATATTTAGTTATAATTTTGATGGGATGAGCTTGGAAGTATGGAAAAAGTTTTTGAGAGCTGTATACCAAGGCGAGTATCAATTTTTCTATTTTTGTATATTTTTTTAACAGGCATGAGAGTCATGCTGATGAAGTAGATTGGTTTTTCTACTCCTTCGTATTCTTGAATAAGTACAAAACTAATAAAGTCTTCAGTTATGGATAAGTACATTGTTAGTGTTTCGTTATTAACTGGAGTACTCATTATAGGTGGACGTCACATGTATCGTTTAAGATCTTGGAAAGCTAACTCACAATCAGGAGTCCAAAGGATCTCCCTGTGTCGTTTTTTAGAAAGTGTAGTAGGATTTCCATGAAGAAGGAGGTAAAGAAGTTTGCATCGATCAGATGACTTGGAGATGAATATGTGAAGAGCGGCAATCTTGCCTACAAATATTTGGGCATTTTTCTTTGTTCGCAGAGACGGCATTGCGATGAGTGCCTTGATTTGTGCTGGATCGATTTTGAATCTTCTTTTGTTGACCAGGTATCCCAGAAATTTACTAAATGCGACACAAAATTGGCATTTTTCTGGGTTACGTTTCATTTGGTAGGTACGAAGGATATCGAAGATGGTATGGAGGTTGCTGGGATGATTTTCGCGTTTCAAACTTTTGCAGATCATATCATCGATGTAGACTTCCATAATTTTGCCTAAATAATCTTTGAACATTTTAGTGACAAGCCTTTGGTAAGTAGCTCCTGCATTTTTTAACCCGAAAGACATCACTGTGTAACAGTAGAGACCTCTTTTCGTAATGAAAGTTGTTTTTTCTTGATCGTCTTCAGCGAGTGGAACTTGATTGTAGCCGTTGCATCCATTATGGAAAGAAGTTCGTGCCCTGCGACGGAATCGAGGCGTTGTGGGATCAGTAGGAGAGGAAAACTATCTTTTGGTATGAATTTGTTGGGTTCCGTGAAGTTAACACAAGCCCTGATCTTCTCATTTTTCTTTGGGACTGCCACAATGTTAGAAACCCATTTTGGGTACTTGGCTTCACGAATAAACCCTACACGAAGGATTTTATCAATTTCTTCATTCACGGCTTCGCGGAGGCGAGGAGCTAACTTTCGATGTTTCTGTATGACTGTTTTATTGTCCGGAAGGAGGTTCAGTTTGTGGCACGCGGTTGATAGATTAATGCCAGGCATTTCTTAGAAAGTCCAGGCAAAGATGTCGACATTTTTCTTAAGGAGCTAGATTATGGTTTTTTCTCGTTAGATGACAGCTTGGAGCTGATGAAGGTGTGACGCCCGGGCCCATCGAGTTCAATGGATTCGACTATTTCAGTGTCATACTACACGAATGTGGGGCGTGTTTCCTGCTGTAGTTGTTATGCCTTGAGAAGTTTTACAGTGTGAGAGTTGATAGTGGTATTTTTGTACATACGTACAACTGCTTGATTACCTTTGATTTTGTAGATTCCGTGATTTGTTAAAAAATTTAATGCTAAATGATATGTAGAAGGTACTTCTTTCATCGAATGTAACCAACTACGTCCCAAAATTCCCAAATACTTGGATTCAGCATCGATGACTAGAAATTTAACGAATGTGGTTTCTGATCCTGCCTGAACTGGCAGAGTAATTTCTCCTGTGGCTGATTCTTTCAAACCGTTAAAGTTGTTGATTGTGGTTGTCGATACTTTCACGAAATCTTTGATTCCTAGAACCTCAATTTCCCTTCTGAATAAAGCATCTGTGGCGCTTCCTGCATCGACGAAAAACATATACAGGTAGTCTTGTCCAACTTTGAGCATAATGACTAGAGGGTCATCATGAGGATATTTCACATGGCTGGTGTCATAGTCCTCGAAGGTAATACGGTATGAACATTTTGATTTGCTCAAGTTGGGGAGAAGTTTTGCCGATTTATCTGTGGAGGTCATTTTATAGCCGATCGTCTTGTTTCCTTTTCTTTCTTTTTTCAATCTCGATCATATAAAGGTGGCGAGCTTGCCCTTGGCCCTGAATTTGCTCAACGTCTTTGTTCTTTGTCTTATCCTCGAGGAAGTTTAAGATGTCGATGATATAATTTTGAAGCCTTCCTGCTAATAGGATGCGAGGAAAGATTCAAATGAGAGAGTAATAGTTATCAGTTTTGTGACTATGCACAATATAATATTAACATAGAGGTTTGTTGGGGATATCGGGAATTGTTTGTGTTGTGCAATAACACTCATCTCCTTTTATCGTTGGTAAGATGACAAAAGAGTTATTCTCATTGGGGATAGAACTGGGACGGGTCTGTCGGGTCTCCTGTCCTTTCTCCTGTTATTGTCGGTGTTTCTGCCTCACTTTTTGGGTACTTCGGTAGTGGTCGACTTTCGGGGTGGAGATGAAACTATTTCCCAAGAATGGATGGCAGAGGAGCTCTTCATTTTATCTTTCTTGGATCGTTCTAGTTCGATATAGTTATTAACTACATCAATCATTTCTATCACCGTTCTTGGTTTGTGCAATATAAGTTCTTCTCGAACCTTAGAGTCGATATGTAGGGCCGAGGTGAATACTGGAACGACGATTTTAGGATATAAGTTCCCGATTTTCTATGTTTCTTGTAAGAAACGCTTGTAAATGCTTGCCAAGGTTTCTTTAGCTCCCTGCTCGAAGAAGAATAATGAATCTACAGTGATCTCTCGCTCTTTAGCGTGAGCATAATTGGACTCGAAGAGACGCTGTAATTGGCTAAATGTGGTGATGGAGTCCTCTTAGATTGTATGGAACCATCTTAGAGGTTCTTCTTTCAGTCTCATGTGGTCGATTTTGAGGTACAATCCAACTGCGGCTTTGAAGTGTCAGATATGGATGAGCACGTTAGTCAGGCCTGCATATTGAATAAACTTTGGCATGTGGAAATTATCTGGGATGGGCATAACTTGGAGATGAGGGGAGAAGGGGTTTATCTCAATTCTGTTGAGTATAGACCTTTGGCCTGGGATATCAGTGTTTATGGCTTGGATCTTATTGTTTAGGTCATCAAAGGTAATGAACTGTGGAGGAGGAATTGGTAAGGTTGTAACCTGCAGATTAAAATCTCTTTGTCCTTTTGGTCCCAATCGATCCCTGACTTGTCTTCTTTCTGGTAGTGGGGGAGTTTGATGATGCGTGCGTCGACTTCCTTGAATTGTCGATGTTGATGTTGCAAGTCCAAAGTGTCGAGAATCCCTGTCTGGATTTCTAGATCTGGATCGAGAAGTTCGTAATCCGTCCTCTCTTGGTTGATCATCTCTTTGGGTCATTTTTGACCGGTAATCACTTCGGGCTTGTAGAGGTGACGTTTGACGGCGAGTGAGTCGATCTTGGGTTCTCCTTAATCTCTCCATCTCCTTCGGATTTGTCTGACTATTTTGGTCTAAGGCTTTCCTTCTTTCGTCTCCTTCCACTTGAAGAGCTTGAGAATGAATACGTTGATCTTCCAACCTTTTGGCTTTTTTTGACTCCATCTGTCTCTGAAGCTTTATCACTGCACTATACAGGTCGGTTGTTTCTGGTATCGGATTGATCTCATGATCTCTTACTGTGTTGGAATGGCTTCGGAGATTCATATTTGTCATCGGATTGTTTTTAGATCAAGGGTGGTAAAGAAAAATATGGTATTTCTCACAGACGGCGCCAATTATAGTGGCGTATTTTCTGGAAGGATAATTTTCACCAATACTTTTCATAAAGAAGGTGTAGTAATAACCAAAGCAAACAAGATTTTACGTGAAAACTTAGTAAAAGCTGAGAAAAATCACGACCTCGAGGAGGATTTTGATGTAAAATCCAATATGTTGTTAGTTATTACAAGTTTTTGAGTGACAGTAAGGTAAAGAAGTAAGAATAGTTGGGTTGCGGATCTAAATAATCAATTATTTACCTATATTTATAGTAGATACATGCAATTTATAAAAAGAAAGAAACAGTTTCCTATTATGGGGGTAGTGGGCAAACTTCGCGGATCTCTAGCGGCTCTTTCTTGACCAGGCATAACGGCTACTTTTAGTAGGCTGAGGACTTGTGGTAACTTTTTGAATGTTGTCTGTCTTTGACTATGCAATGCTGACTGTCTTCAACTATGCTATGCCGACTTATCCTTGCCGAATCTAGGAAATATGCTACTACAAGTGTAATTGGAGTTATGCATATATAATATTGTCGAGCCCGACAATTACCAAGTGTAATTAGAGTTGAGGGTATATAATATTGTTGAAATCGACAATATAGTTAAATTATGGTTAATCTATTGGATAAACTGATAATTTAATGCTACATATTCAACAATATTGCCTACATAATGAAATACTGTATGTGTACCATTCACAGCTACGTTGAGGAATCTACAAATGCATAAAACACAACAATCCCTAAATTCCAAATAGTGCATTGTTATCGTTCTAAATTCTAAATACAAACCAAACTGAATGTTGAATCAGCACAACAATCCCTTGCCAACAATAATAATCAAATACAGATTTATCATAATCAAATACAGATCGGTGCCATGTCAACTCCTATTTTTCTAGATGTTTTGGTTGTCGAGATTCTCTTGCAACAGCTGAACAAAATCCCTATTACTGTCTCCTACATGGAATTCATTCTGATTGTAAATATGAGATAAATACATGGGAAACACATTATAGAGAAATCACAGAGAATATAACGTTTATGCATAGTGTCGAATATGTACTTAGTTGATTCCACTATCTTCGTTTTGAGAAGTGGGCATGTCCATTTGTCATGGTTGCCGAGTACTTCACAACTTTTGCATGTTCTCTTCTTCTTCATAACAGCCTCTTCCATCCTCCCCCCTTCCATTTTGCCATTTTCTTGTGATCAGTCTTTGTTCGTCCATTTGTTTAAACAACGAGAGGATTTAAATTGGAAGTTCCAGACATCATAGAATCTGCTAAAGAAGTTAAGATGTTTGGTTATGATGCATCTGTCTGTGTTAAAGACTCGTCGTAGTTATCAAGGTAAGACTCAATCTCGTCTAGCTTCAAAGCCACGAATTCAAAACTTTCTTTCATCTTCGAGGCCCTTTCGAATAAGTTTGATAGACGAAGGGATAGGTGGATATGGCTAAGGGATGTCGTAAGTTTTCCTCTTCCAAGTCACTTTCATCAGACGACCTTGAAAACTTATTTCCACCAATCGTCCACCTTATCATAATGAAAGCCTCAGGTATTTTGAAAATATCGTATTTTGAGAAAAACCTTCAGGAGGTGACAACATGGGAGTTCAACATACTCAAACAACTTGCATCTATAATTGCCAGTTAGCTTCTTTAAGTCTATATTTAACTTAAATGACTCGGTACAACCACTATGGGACTTCATCGTAAGTTGTCGAAGGTTGCCTTCTACGTTTCTTTCTATTACAATAAAGCAGACAACCTGGTCAAACTGATCCTAAAGTTTGTAGAATATTGTTCTTATGTAAATCTTTGCAACATCTTTGAGTAGAACTTGATGAGGACCAACTTGATGATATATGTATTTTGATGCAAAGTCTTCTCCACTTTCTTGGTCATATACCTCTAAAAGGGCAGCCTCGTACCTGGTTACAAAACTGTACAACCTAGTTGTTATTGGCAACCAACCATTAAAGAAGTTGTTTGTGGACTCACTCTGTCATGTTTTGCTCATGCATGCAAAGAAAGTTGAACGATTCCTAAATGGTATCCATCTATGTCTAATATTAAAGATGTTTTACATCCAAAGATTATCATTCAATTTATGTTTCTTCATTAGGTCCATCCACCTAGTTTCAAACTCTACGACCTTATATGTGTTGTGCATTATTGAATCTATATCTTCTTTGAATATAGATGGTTTCCGATAAACATGGCCGATTTTCTCATAAAATTTGTTTGTGATATGCCATAGACAAAATCAATGTCTGGTGTTGGGGAAGACCTGCAAATAAACCAGAACTTATAATGAACAGTACTACCAAATATTATATGATATTGTCGATCAGAAGCCGAGGTTGACAATAAAATGTCGATACATGATCGTACTCGACAATATATTATCGACCTATATGTTAAAATCGATATATGATCAGTGCCTAGTCTGTCCAATTCGAACTACTTCTTTACCTTGGGAATAACGGCGGCCATAGCTGCATCTTGATCAGTGATAATTGAAATAGGTTTTTTGTAGTTCATTGCCTTCATCCAAGTATGGAACAACCATCCAAATGTGTTTTCTTGTTTATTCCTTAGTAGAGCACATCCGTATTGAATTGTTTGGTAGTAGTTGTTGATCCCTGTAAATGAAGCAAAAGGCATCTTGTAGACATTGGTCCGGTATGTAGTATCGAAGGTGACGACATCTCTAAATGCCTCGTATGCGCACATTGAACGTCCATCAATTCAAAAAAAATTAAGTGCTCGGTCCTCCTCATCTAATTCTATGTCGAAATAAAACATCGAATCTTCAGTTTGCTTCTTCTTAAACCACTCCAACGCGGCTTATGCATCTCCTCTGACTAGTCGTTCCTTATTTACTTTAGCGTTGTATTTGTAACAATCCCGTTTGTTGAAGGTTCTATCTGGGAATAATGTCGGGACCTTGCTCACCGAAATATTGTGGAGCTCAAATGTCATTGTGAGGTTATTTGCTGCTCCTGGAAAGAATCTATTAACCTTCATACGATGATGATTCCGTGGAGATACAATTTTATGGTTATGGATATCCGTGAAACTTGTGACAATATATTTGCCTATTTTGGTATTCCAATTAATGTTCATCATTGCTTTACACCCACACTTATTTGATGATCTTCTGTTGCCAGCTATGTCACTAGTCTCTGGATCTATCCCAAGGTTTTTCTTTAAAAATCCATTGCTCATACAACAGAAGCGGGCTCTGCCTATATCATCTGATCTCGAACGCTTAGTAGAATTACGTATCTTGGTGGAGAAACCCTGCACTCTTCCATATCGTTCGCACCACAGACGTGCGTTCTCAATAGTATTAAAGTGTTGACCCTCGTATGGGGATTCCGCCAACAACAGGTCTACAATACATTCATTTTCAGACCTTTCTGGGGACTTATCACGAATAACTTTAGTCCAATTTTCATCTACGGAGTCTTCCATTGTTGATCTCAGTGACAAGTTGACATATAAAAGAAACGATTGTGAGTTGCAAGTAATTTAACAAAATATCACAAACCAAACATAAGTAATGTCTAACACATGTTCATTTCATTTCAAAAGCCTTCATTACATCACATGCTATAAAAAAAGGAATATAAAATATAAATAATCACCCCACAAAAACTCGTTGTACAACACAGGCTTCTAATACATAGTCCTATCCAAAAATCTAGTTACATTAATACTCTTTCTCAACTATATTGACCCCTTTGTCACCCATCTGCAGAATCACCAGAAGAATTGTAATCAAGCCTCTTACGCAATAAATTAAACTATGCCGAATCTTGCTCCGCCCAAAACTCATTTTCTAGTCATCCAAATTTTAATTCCCACTCAATTTTAGCTTGCCTCGCTTCTTCTGCTTCAATTTCTTGCAGTGTTGGATAGATTTCTTTGTGAGTTGGTGAAGAAATTGGAATGCGAACACTATCGTAACTCCCTACCTCCTCCATGACAAAACACGCACACAATAATTTATGGACCCAACTCAAAAAACTAAACCCCATTGTCATGCCTCTGAAATAACATAAGTAAAACCCTATAAAATTGTCATGCCTTAACAAAATATGCTTACAGCGTATGGGGTAACCTAAAACAAGCTGAAAACAAAAGTAATATTGTCGAGTTCGATAATGTACTCCTTTATGTGAAGACTTGCATGTAAACTATTATCGAGTTCGACAATGTAGTTAGTGTGTGAAAACTTCTATATGTAATATTGTCGAGATCGGCATTTACGATAGTGCATGCGAGGAATTGTACAACTAATATTGTCGATTTCGACAATTCTTTAGTGTCTGCTGAGACTTACGCTTAAAACATTCTCGAATGACGCATTACCGACAATTCATACACAGGTAATCAATGAAAGACAATTATAATTTCATAACATTCCATACAAAGTAGGTATACTACTGTGTCTAACTTTAAGAGAGATAAGGGTGATAAAATACCTCTGGAATAAGAGTCTTCTTCTACTTTCTTCTATATTGTGGTTTTTTTTTATTGCTGGTTTTTTATAGGGATCCGCAACCCTGAGTTTCCAACCCCATGAGGTTTCGAACCCACGACCTCTCACTAGGTGGAGAGGTACTACCACCACTGGCCAAGAGCCCAATGGTTCTTCTATACTGTGGTTGTCACAGCTCTTTGGAGAGAAGAATTTCACCCTTAATGGCAGAAATCGTAAGAAAGAGAGAGAGAGAGAGAGAAAAAAAATGGTATGGGCGAGAGAGTGATATGAGAGAGAGTGAGTGATATGGGAACTAATTTGTTCGAATTTGAAAATCAGGGGAGGAGAGAGAGAAATAAGACGTGATTGCCAGCTAGAGGGGAAGAGAGAGGAAGTTGGGCAGCTAGAACCAAAATGTTTTCCACCTCATTTCCTATATAGCAAATCACCAATTTTGAGAGCCACCCATCTTAGATGAGTGGTTAGTATTGAGTGAGACTTGAGTGTTTGGTTTTTGAGTATCTCTAATTCTTTTCCCTTCATCTATACTACTAAAGGAAGCTTCCTTATTTCATCTACCCTTAGTTACATCCAAAAGTTAAATATAATCATTTGCAAACTTGATAAGATTATTCATTTATTTCAACCATCTTTACCCCAATATCACAGACCATGAGAACACATATCTAACCTTAATCCAAATGGAAGGATCTACTGAGTACCGACTACTTTCTCCTTCCTGATCACTACTGACTAGTGCTTTCTGGAATGAAGATAAGTTAGTTTGGTAAAACACTTATGACTTACCTCCATGTCAAAATGAATGAATACAAATTAAGTCAAGAGCCATACTCGAAAATTGTGGGGTAGTAGTCAGTAAAGACTAATTAGTACCTAAAAGTTTTGGGCTTCATTGAAGAACCATTTTTGGACTTCTTTTAAGTCTATTTATTTTGCATTCTGACTAACCTCCAGATATCTAACTTAATTTAGTCAGAAGTTTGCTTCTCACGATGCTTTTCTTAAGGTCAACTTGTACTAATACTCATCATTTTTGCAGTCAAGTGATAGTGCAAGTGAAAGTGGTATACAAACTCAAAAAACTTTGAAAGTGGATAATCTTTGAAGAGTCCGACAACAGTCGCGGAAGCAATAATGGTGGAAAGAATAGTATTGGTTTGAATCCTATGGATGGAAGTGACAATGGAAGCGGTACTCAGGTACGAAATAAGTGACATAATAGTCTGCTCAAGTTATGTCGCTAAGTCATAATTGCAAATTATCTCATGGTTCATTCACTAGTTCATTGTTACTTGGTAAAATGGACGTCTCATATATATCAGCTATTAAAATCCGGATTTGGAAAGATATCACTTTTGGTTAGGGTGATTATCTGTTGATGGGATCATCGTCATCAGAAATCAAATTTGACGTCATTCGTGGTTGTCAAATTTGTTATGAAAAATAACCAAAGTTTGTGTCTTTAGTCTTAAGACGCTTAACCCATTATTTTGTTTTCAAACCAATAACTGTAATGACTGAGTGACACGGCCCTAGCCGGGACCGACTCTACAGTTCCCGGAGTGCAGCGGAATAGGGGACCGTGCGGCGTACACGGACGCGATGTCGGCGTGTACCAGCCATCTTCACAGGCGCGGCGCGCCAGTGGCATACAACCACGGATGCTAGAGCGACATCCGGATTATCCTGGATACTCGTGAGGGGTCATTGAATATGTATTCAGTAAAGGTAACAACGCTGAAGGTTCCCTCAATAATCCCTACAGCGTAATCTCTCACGACGCGCGCGAGACACGGAAAGCACACCTGTCCTATAGCGGATCAGGGTAGCTCAATATGCCGGTTTCCACCTAAGGGACTCATATCTCAAGGGGCGACGAGCCTGGACTAATTATACTGTCCATCTGAAAGGGGCGGTGCATCTCGGATAGCCCGCGGGGCATAGCGGCGCCATATGAAGCCCTCTAATGAAAACCGGCCCGCATTGCGAGGCAATGTCCCCTAGCCTACCCTAGGCCTAGGAGAACTCATAACTATCCCTTGTAGATAGTCCATGAGCCGGGGTCCTTGATGACCAAGCATTAAAGCTCTTTTAGTCATGGGGAGGATCGGACCAAGGTTCCTCCTTAATATAGCTACTAAGTAAATAGTCAACTTCCAAAAGGAAACGTTAAAACATGAGACGAAGCGTACTGGACCTTTTCGCCCCCTTAACTGAATCCGATTGCGACGAAACTTGGCGTGGAGCTATATTAGGATATAGAGAACAAATACATTCGGACAGAACTCAAAACGCTCGGGTAAATTTGGCCGGCGTTCGGTAGGTCGTCACACCGAGACTGATAGAAGTTGACTATAGATTTTACTGTATTTTCGCAGATCTCCTGTACAAAATGGGTGGTAGAAGTTGACAGCCCCAAGCCAACATTGCCTTGGGATCAATCAGCTGATCCCCCTGATAGCACATGTGCCCAAGGTATCCATCTAAAGCTTGAAGCATCCTGTAAAGACTGGATTTCTACAGCTGCAACGGAGTGTCAGGAACAACAGGATGAGAGACTTCTTGGTATGTTTAATATTTCTCAGAGCTTCTCTCTTGTGTACAGTATCCCTTTGTCGTGATATTTTACGATATGATAACAAAGGGGGTCAAGATATTGTTGATATAACGGCCAGAGCTGGAATTTCGATATATCCGCGATAAAAGAACCAAAAGCTCATTAATCTCTCTCTCTCTCTCACCTTAATCTTCTTTGTTCAGTATATGTCCCAAGATTCTCAATAACTATAGAAGAACCAAAAGTTTTTTTTTTAGGATTTTGTGCTTCAATACCAAATTTATGTACTCAAGCAATTTGTATGGCTTGAAACACTGATTAATTATGGCATCTAGGCACAGGTTGATCCTTGTCTAGTTTCAAACAAGCATAGTCCACTTCTTACAAGTTTGGACAAAAAACATTAATTTAAGGAAACAAGTCAAAGATATTCCGGACCAATATTTGCATGCCAAACGCAAATTTTGAGATATTTTTAATTATTAGATCTGCCAAACAATAAAGATATCTGAGATATTTGGCCTTTTGGATATCTTGATAATGAACATGTATTATATCTGAGACCATTAAGTTCTTTGCTTGCAATTTCTGTTTCTAGAAAATGCTGAAATGGGGAAGGACTTGGAGATAGGAGTACCTGGAATTCCAGATTTGGAACATGACTATCCTAGTGAGTGAGAAGCTCTCAACCAACCTACCAGACGCAAAGCAAGAGTTTAAGAAAGACAACAGACAATTAGATAAATCATTGCTGGAAGGAGCCCATTGAAGAAGTGACGGGCCAAGTTGCTGATCCCATGGGCTCAGTTGCCAATAGTAACAATGTCTCTGAGGCTTCAAAGAACATTTCCATTGTTCCAGAAATCAAAGAGAAGGCTATATCTGATGCTGGAAACTTAATATCCGTTGAACTAAGTTTAAAAGACTGAGAGGACACGGAGACACTGGATTTACCACTCATGAGAACCGCAGCATTTTGAGACGTTCTGACCTTTCAGCTTTTTCAAGGTATCTTTCTAGCCTTGATTATCACAAAATTTGCATGTTCTGTTGTATTTCTATTGTCAAAAGGTCAAAACATTATATTTGGTCATATTGGTTAGGGTTTGATGCTTTAAAATGAATCTGAACCCTATGTAAAATATGTGACAGTTGGTAAACGAAAAAAGTTGTCATATTTGGGATTGTCATGTAGAGATCGGTATAATTCGGTCAGCTTGTCCTACAGTAGGACTCTAACTTATGTCATAATCATAATTAGAGTTTGGCTTATGGGTATAATTGTATAAGTCGGGTAGGCACTGGTCAGTTTGAAGAAATTCGATGAAATTTGTTAAGTGAAGGAAGTTTGGATATGTTGGACTGTAGATTAGAATTGGAACATCTCAACTTAGAACATAAAAAGGATTATTCTCAATTCTATTCTAAACACAAAAAGGAGAAATAGGAGATCATGATTTATAAGCCATACAAACACTAGAGTGGGAAGCACAAGAAAAATATGGCAATGAAAAAGAGGCAAAACAAAAAAATGCATCTGGGACAATATTAAGTACAAATTGTTAGTAAAATATGACGATTATTTGACAATTTTGACAACCAAAAGAATAATCATCAGCTAATTTGGTGCTGCCTCAAATTGAAAGAATATTGTGTGTGGACTCATATTAAATCATAACGAAAAACTCCACTTCTAATCTCTTACTTTAAAATTGGATGTTCAAACCCTCGTAGCAATATGTATAATTTTTTTGATGTAAATAATGTTCAAAGCAAACAATAGTTTACATATTATCAATTAATTGCAGGTACATCCGACCACATTGTAGCAAACGTCAATCCCCTCCCCTGTTTTTATTATTGTTAAACATGGACAACTTCACAAAAACAACAAAATCACATATACCCATTTCAATCAAACCACTGAAAATATATTATCTCGATGACATTGCTATTCTTATTGGAGGCCAATACCTAACTATGACGAGTTCAGTCTATTTAGATTTTTTTCCTTATTGTTGTCGAGTTTCTGAGTGACTGACACTATTTGTTTCCAACGACTATCATTAGAGAGGAGGTTAGTCTCAGTTTGGACAAAGCTGAAAATGAGGTTATGGGCCATGCTGCGAAGGTGGTGCTCACAAAGGAAGTAACCACAATTGTTGGCAATGGAAATACTCAGGATGCCGTTAATAAGAGTTTCTCAAATCCGAAACCTTATTGAGGTTTGCTTCAATCAACTACATTCTTTAACATTTGGTGTTTGTCCATTGCAACAATTTAACTTCCAGTACTTTGTGGTGTTATATTTTGGTTGTACAGGTTGCAGAGCAGGACTATGAGAAAGAAAAACTTAATGAAAGAATTGCCAAACTCTCTAGTGGTGTTATGGTTGTACGGACCTATCCCTTAACCTAACCCAAATTCGAACTACTTCAATATAAGACTCACGCAGTATACACGCGACATACACAGTCTGAAACATCCATTTTTTGGAGTTTGCTTCATTTAGTGTCTAGATTAGGTATCAACATTTTCTCGTGGTTATCCGGCGTCAGTGAGTGCACGAGGAGCGACTATAGCTGGACAGACTAACTCTAAACAAGTAAGTGGGTTTCTAACTCTTTGTTCTAAAAAGTCAAGCCTGTGCCTATTACAGAGTATGAAAAACTAGTAAGAATGTCTTTCTTTAGAAAATAGAGCTTCTATTCGAATAAACTATTTTCTATTCGAATAGAGATGGAAAGATTTCTTCTATTCGAATAGGATTTTGGTCTATTCGAATAACTTACCTCAGCATAATTTCAAAGCTTGGAAAGATTTCTTCTATTTGAATAACTCACCTCAGCGTGATTTCCAGCTTGATCCTATTTGAATATGATTGTTCATATTCGAATAGAGCCCGTGTTTTCTGTTTCAGTATTTAAAACATACTTACCTTTTTTTTTTAAGATTCACTTCTTTAAAACCTATATTTTTAAGGGTTTGCTTTTGGGAGTGAAGAGATATCCTCTTTGAGAGATTCAAGAGAGAATCAAATCACTCAAATCTTGAATTAATCTATTGATCAAGAAACCCTAGTCATACATTGAAGAACTTGAGCGATTCAAGACTTGGAGCTTCGACGAGAGATTGAAGCGAGGCATTGCGAGAATGCGGGATTGATTGCAAGAAGATTACTTGGAAGAGAGATAACCATGAGAGGTGTTTATCGAGTCTGTAAGTGATTAAATTCTTACTATTCTTTTTCATATAGTGGATTGTTTAGTTGTCGGGGATTCGACAACGACCTGTGGGTTTTTCTCCTGAGAAAGGTTTTCCCACGGGGTTAAAAATCGTTGCATGCTTCTTTAATTTCCAACTACTTGTTTGACATTAGATAATTGGATTAACTTGATTTAAGTTTATCTTAGGCCATTAATTCAAAGGAATTAGGACCTGACGATTTAGGCCTAAAACAATCGAAATTGATTAGTCTCAAGCGTCTAGGAATTTCACAGTCAGCATTTACACCTAGACCACGAACTGATAAAGAAGGTGGATCGAGCACTACAACAATAGATGAACAAGTCAAAGATACCTGTCTCCCACGAACTAACAGTTACTTATTCAACTATCACTTACCTCATTATCCAGAGAACGTGCTTCTGCATAATAATGAGTTGCGGGTAAGGTCTGTGTAAAGAAAAAGTTACATAGGAGATAAGGATGAAAGAAACCAGATTTTCTAGACTCTAACAAAACTTCTTATTTCAAGATCATTCTAGTTCAAGAGATCACTTGTAATAAGATATTAACCTCAAGCAATAAAAATTACTGTTACTAAAACCCTCAACTCGAGGTCGTGGTTTTTTACCTATTCAAAAGTTTTCCACGCTAAATCATCCGTGTTATTTCTTATTTTATATTAGTTTTTGCCACATGTACATTTGGTGTAAGAACTAATTTTGAGTTATTTTGAGCTACGGAGTTAGGCCATTACAGTGGTCATTCAGGTAAGCCTTAATTAATCTTTATTAAAGATAACTTGGAAAAAATAATTTTACGTCTCAATGGATGATAAAGTTTGAATGTGTTGTGAGAGACAGTGGGAAGGTGTCATCCGAACACGCATGATGGAAAATACACGCAACTTCTGTGCTTTGGAATTTGCTGGCCACTTTTGGTCATTGAAATGAACTTTTAGGGGGTTTTTTGTGCTTGTTAGAATTTGTGTAGGTTAGAGCACAAGCTGAGACAGAACTAAAAGAAAGAAGCTGAGCGTAGGAGATGTTCTTAATGCAACAAATGTATATAGCTTAGACAACTTTAGATTAAGTTTATATTCATGCCTAATCTACATCATTTGACTGACAATAATTGCACAAAAAATTTAGGCAGTTATCGAGGAAGGGATTGTAGTTGGTTGTGGCTACACCTTATTGAGACTTCCAGCAAAGGTTGATGCAATAAAACTAACTCTTCATAATGACGAACAAAAGGTGATGTACGATCTTCCTCGTTATCACTATTTTTGGTGTCGATCCACCCCTAACTTTGGCATATATATATTTTTTTATGATTCGATTTTTGTAGGTACTTTTCAGGTCGGAGCAGATATTGTCAAGAGAGCTTTGAGTTATCCACTAAAGTTTATTGCCAAAATTGTCATGGAGAAGGTATATAAATATGCATCTACTCATATTAGCATAACACTTGTTATGTTGAAAAATGTCTTTTATATTAACTGTAATGTCAAATATTGATTTGGGTTGTATCTTATCTCACTTAAGGTTCTTTCTAGCGATAATTTTAAGTATGGCTACAATATTACAACTGGGAAGTATGAGGACTTAATGGCTGCTGGTATTATCGATCCTACCAAAGTAAATTACATTTTAAAGGTACTTGTGTTATCTATAGCTGTTTTAGTCGTAAAGTTATTGTTTGTTCTGGACATGCGCTTTTATTACTTATTAAGTTACTAAATATTATATTCCTTGACTCAAATATTGGAATAAACATGTAGATATTTTTGTGCTGGTCAGCTCAATTTTGGACTCAAGTATCATCATTTCAGCCTTGTATAAAATTAGAATTTGAATTCTACATTCTTAATGGAGGCATTGTCTCTTAAGTCATTTCCACCGAAATAAATGACCAATAACCCTTAAAAATTTCCCTGTGTGTTGATACTACCTAAGGTTGCTAGAGGTCGTCAATTATGAAGACCAGGTATTTATTTACATGAGCAAATTATTCAGTTAGATTTCATTTTAGTTTCATATTGGTTTGTAAGTATAGTCATTCCTAGGTTCACTATTATCAAACAAGGATTTTTTTTTATTGCTTCTCCTAATCTATCTTGGCATTGTTATTTATGCTAGGCTCATTCTTTTATTCATGGTTTATTGCCTCTATTTGCTTCACATGATATTCTTCTCATATAGTGACCACATATATTTTCATCGGTTAAGATGACTTAAGTTTTATGTATATATAAAGTTGCTTATGTATATATGTATGTAGATATTAACTATGTTTCTGATTCAGTCCCCACTTGACGATGTCCAGAGATGGACATTGTTTTGCTAAGACGCATACTTCTTTTGGTAATAGTTTTATACTTGCATGAAGATCTATTCATTCTCTAATAAATTTTAGTGTAGGTCTTTAAGGAATCTCATATGCATGACGACTCTGGGAATTACTTTGAACTTTCTCTTGTTAACTGCAAGTGTATCAGAGCTTATGTGAAAAACAAAAAGAATCAAAATCAGGCAAGTGTTTGAGATATTCCCCATTTGTAGCTTCGCTTGTGGAATAGAATGGCCTACTATACTGATACCATTGATGGTCTGTTGTGTTGTACAGATCTATTGGGTATTTCTAAAAATTGGTTTTCACGATGATAAGGGACTTCAACGATTTTTGGATAATGTACAGTATAAATGTGCTGGCATATTGCGTTACGAACAGATCTTTTATTGGACATGGTTTAGTGAACACAGTTCTCAGTCTTATCCAAGTAGAATAAACTTGATATTCATTTTTTTAATTTAAGTTTTTTTCCTTATGGAATTGATTAGGTATTCTTTCGTTTGCTTAAAGGTTGTGTAGCTATTAAGAATCGTTGCGCTTTCACTTTATACTTCTTTCGTATATAAATGGTTACTATTTCATTTTTATTCAATTATGTTCATAATCCTTCATTATCTTTGATCATATTTACCTTGTATGCATGTCTATTAAAAATAGTTTGCCAAGTTCTCTGCAGTGATCATTGTAACCTGTTTAGATTTATTATTTTTATCTAGAAAGAGAATATGTTTTCTCTTATAGGCGATCTTTTGTTTATTCACTCTTTTGGGTGAGTATGCATTTTTCATTGTCTACCACTGTTGTGAGCCTCTATTAATGAAGGGGGTAAAATCAATAATGAAATAAGAGGCCTTGCTGACATTGAGAGGTCATGTTTTAGGAAGAAAAAAACTTTACCAGCCAACCACATTTATGAAGGTTGTTCATAGTTATCAAATACATATGAACAGTTACAGTCAAACTGCTAAAAATTATGATTCATTTTTAGCTTTGCCATACAGTGTCGTACGTTGGCCTCTGTTTTGGTTTATATAGAAACACATTAACTGTACCACAATGTATAATGAACTGCCTAAGAATTATTCAGTTGAATGGAATACATAAAAGTCCTCAATCACCAAGCTTTCAAGTATGCATATCTTTGATAAAAATATTGGCAATCAAGGGCAAAAGCACCAACACTTCTTTTACCTTATCCGTTATCTACCATAATGTAATGCATTAATGTTATTTGGTGGAGAATTATGAATTTTACATACGAATGTGCTACCTCCATGTACAAACTCTTTTAAACATTGTAATTTAACCAAAATTACAAGGCACAACATATAATGGTGTCCTCCATGACTAGACTCTTGTAAACAATGTGCTTTAAACAACTGCTAGTAAACCCTAATAACTCATATGTATTAAGAGTTGGGTTCGACCCAAGCTAAGAACCCAACTGGGTAGGGGTGTTCTATTAGACTCCTAACAAAGCCCATAGGCCTTTAGGGTTATGGGGAGAGCTTGAGATGGTTAGGTAACCTATTCAATAGGGTTATCTCCTTTGTATTACGTAGAGTTCTATAGTTCACTAATAATCAATAAAAAAAATCCTCTCTCTCTCAATTTCTCTAAGATATAGAAGTGTTAATCCTTCTATAGTAGATTATTACTGAATACATTATCAGCTCGCAAGAAGAGAAAGGAAAATCATTCTCATATCAGTAATTTTTAGGGAAACTTTACAATCAAGAGGTATTTTACATTTTTTGAATTTTGTTTCAATTCCTTGCTAATCTCTGTTGTATGATATATAAATATGGATTAGTAGCTATTTTTTAGTTTTTTTTGCGGATTAAAATAGGCTTTTTTTGTAATTTTTTACCCTGGAAATAAGGCTGTTTTCAAACTAATATTAGTTTTTTTGTGGACATCAGATGAAGGTGAGACCACTTTGGTTATAAAGCCCATCTCGAAAGCTTTCCAACGGCATATGAAACGTCTCAGGGAGATGTCCCAATCGCCGATAATCAAAAGATGAAGCTAGGCATTTTCACAGCCAAAAATAACGTAATGACGTCAGCAGAAAAAAAAAATTTTAATTATTTATTATATTTTAAATAATTATCTGTTGATAATGTCATCGTTATCCATTGTTAACGTCAGCAGTGACACGTTTTGAGGACACATGGCATGCTGACGTGGCATAGCGTGTGGCAGGCACGTGCGTGGCATGTCTGGCACGTGTGATATGCATGACACGTGTTATACCACATGGTAGTCACCGGACTGTCATTGGCCGGCCACCAGACTTGCCACCAAAAGTTTGTTGGACTGGTCACCTGAACAGTCATCGAAGTGGCACGTGTGGCAGTCACATGCAGGACACGTATGGCACACACGTGCGGTAGACACGTATGAGGCACATGTAACCGGGTCCACCCGGTCCAGACCGGTTAGCTCGGTCCAGGCATTGACCCTGACCAAGCCAGACCTGTTCAGGACCGGTTCAGATACTGAAATGGCTATAAAAATCCCATTTCTTGGTCAAATTGAGTCAAAAAAAATTTAAATTTTTTTATAGACTAGACCTACCCCGTTGGGGGCCCATTTTTTAAATTTTTTTGAAAAATATTTTTAATTTTTTTTTAAGAAGAGGTGTCTTGTATATGAAAGTTAACTCACTTATATCGGATATAAATAATTGGATTAATACATATTTAAGTATCTTCCGATAGCTAATAAGATATTAATAGTAAGCCCTTAGGATACTAATTATCATGATCAAGGGATCAAAGATAATATAAAACCAAGACTAATTTAGGATAAGACTAAATCACAGTTAATTGTTAAGGATAAATAATTAAAGCTCAATTTGGAATTGACTTAGTCTTATTTCTAATAACTTGGTGTCTGAG
Organism: Kingdonia uniflora; assembly: GCA_014058105.1. Taxonomy (NCBI): domain Eukaryota; kingdom Viridiplantae; phylum Streptophyta; class Magnoliopsida; order Ranunculales; family Circaeasteraceae; genus Kingdonia; species Kingdonia uniflora. The sequence continues at coordinate 753,094 of JACGCM010000973.1, read as the reverse complement.
GAACCAATTTTTTGTATCTAGGTACAATTAGATGTCATATGATAATATTTAAAAGTATATAGGCACTGATAGCAACCTATAGTACCCTAGAATGTTAGTTTAAAGACAGACATAATTAATATATCTTGTGAACCCAGCAGACTTTTGGGTGGGACCACTTGTCAACAAAACATCTAATACCCTTCATATTCATAGCAAATGGGTTATTTGGCTAGAATATACAGACTATTATAGAACTGTAGGGCTTAGAACACTCTAGTTGTTCTACAACATCTAGTAGTTTTAAATAGATATATTGGCTAAGACTCTATTAAAATGCACTTTAAGGTTAAGATCTCAATTTTACGGGGTAAAATTGGGATTTGACGCTTAATAGGACATGAACAAGGTTCACCTATAAGTAATGATTGGGAATCACTAACTTAAGTACTATGAATTGCCTTTAGTGATGATTGGAAATCATGTACTTAAATAAGATTTTATAAGGAACACACACATTTAATGGTTTTGAATATCAATCTTAGCTAAGATTTTATTAAAACACACATCTAACATTAAGATCATCATTTTACAGGGTAAATTTGAGATTTAATTATTAGAAAAGAATTTCATAAGTTTTAGAATATAAATAAGGTTTAACTTTAATATGATTAGGAATAATTTATTTTTTGTTATTCTAAGTACTATGATCTGTCTTTAAAGTATTTGAAATGTTTATCAATAATTATCACTAATTACGATCTACATTTTGCATTACAGATGTCTGTCAGCCCACGCTATGATTATCAACCATTGCGGCTTAATGGTTCTAACTACCTATCTTGGTGTACGGATATAAAACTCCATCTGCAGACAATAAACGTCTCAAAGTCAATTATTACAGATAATACCATCTCTGAATCACTCAGGGCACATGCCATGTTGGCTATGAGTGCACACCTTGAGCCAGAGCTGAAATTGCAGCATCTCTATTGCGGGACTCCATATGAGTTATGGACGAGCTTAGAAGAACGTTTTGGTCTACAACAGGCCCTAGAGAACTATAAGAACCATAATGGAATAACTTGAGGCTATGTCACTTCAAGATTGTAGTTGCCTATAATTCAGTACTACAGAAGATTATTACAGCCAGAAGGCTCAATAACGATTATGTCTTCGTGAAAGAGGTTTTGCAAAAGACTTTTTCCACATTTCCACATTCACATGCTACTCTCATGGACTAGTATGCAAAAATGGAATTTAGTTTTCCTAGAGATCTTATCCAACTCTTGCTCGCTATGGAACAAGATGGCACATTTGTTTTTGGGAAAAACAAGAGGTTTCCCCCTAGGAGGAAGAAACCAGTTGTAAAGAAAATCTTATCTCATGACAAAGACAACCATAAACGGGGTTGTGGAAGTGGGAAAGCGACTGAAGGTAGGAATCGAGGATTCTTGGGCCCTCATAAGCATAACAGGTTTAAAAAGGTTGCTCAACCACAGACAACAAAGAAGATCCAGAAGCCAAATTTTAAATCTCCTTGCTTGAGATGTGGGATAACTGGATATTAGGTTCGTGACTACAGGACACCATGGGTACCTAGAGTTAAAGTCTAGGCTAACCATATCACCACTGACATAGCTTCTATCACTATGAAGTTAGTAGGTTCAGACTTCTTTGGCGACACTGATGCCAGCATGGATCAACATACAGAGTAATCCGTAATGATTCCTTAGTAGACATGAGATGTTACATTATAATGATCACTAGTAGTTTCTTTTTTAGTACATACTTGATTTACTTTTTGCTGTCAGTATTTTTTATTTTGTTGGGAACATATCACTTATATTTCAATAAAGTGCTCATGACATACATGAGATTCTCAATTTGTTCTAAATTGTGATTATTTAAATTTATTGCTTGGTAAGTAGTTAAATTCCATGTATGATAGTTGATCTACTATATACAGCCCCGCCTATAGATTTTTCTGCTCATTGTACATGACCGATAATCTGATGAGTAGCAATATATGTCTAAGAGACATTGGTACCACATACTGGATTCTTTTGAGATATGACTATATTTCTTGTTTAACCTTGTGTATCGGGGATGGCACGAATATCATTGACACGGCCAACATGATAGAACTCACTAAGTGCGTCACGCTATTACTCTTTAACGGTACGATACAGAGTATCTAGTCCACTTTATAAACTAATAAATCCAGCCATATTTTACTGAGTTTAGGGAGATACATGATAATAATTATCACGTAATGACTATCGGAAAAAATGACAGACATGATTTTTTGCATTCACTCCATGTCTAAAGGTTAAAACACATTATTGGAACGGTTTCCAATACACTCCTCAGGGATCGGATAATGAGGAGGATTATCGGGATTACATCTTAACTTTCCTTAAAATAAGAGAAGATCTAGAGAGTGTACGTGTAACGATTGCTTTTAAGGAAAGTCAATTATTTCATCCTAGTGTGACCAAGGTGGAGTAGGATCTCTAGCCTTTACTCCAAACACATCCATGGAGACACATGTGTACCTTTCCATCAATATTGTGGCTCACTTGAATATTTATGGTCATAATAGGCGCATTTTGGAGATGGTCTTACGTTTGCCTATTATTAAAATCTATAAATGCAATGTTAACACGACTTCTCACTTAAATTATTCGATCGCAGGCTCAGTTCCTGGATTAACTTATCAAAGTCGATCGATGCGACTTGATAGGGGCTTGAGAGTGTGACTCAAAGACTTTTGATGATTATTTTATCGATAAATTGGATAGATGATTGAGCATCGTGAGTACCCCATTCCATATCCAACTCGGGATTGGCAAATAAACTAATCAAGCGATTTAGGATAATTGTTAGGCTATTATTATTACGATCACAACTTTCGGCTGGTGTGCACGATTTACATTTTTGCTCCCGCAATACTTATTAGGATTCGTCCTTTAGCAAATCATCAAATTATTTTTCCCAAAAGCAACTAGTAACTGGGTCAAAGATCAGTGTTTCCCATCGATAAATATTTAGATATTTTGTACAGGTGCCAATCACACCATAATGTATGAAGATGGGACCCTCAACGTCGGCCTGGTATTATGTGGGTTATGATTTGTATTTATCACTAGATATTTGGACCCACTAGCGATGTATATACTGTAGGGCAGATAATTGATACTTTGATGAGACGATATTCCTAACATTGGGGGTAGATATGACAGTCAATGCTGAGGATGTTTCCAAGAGGTCCTGGAAAATACCATCGTTGTCTCATCTAGATCAATATACATAAGTCAGGTGACAATAAGATTCAGCAGATTACAAACCTTCAATAGGTTATAAATGAATTGCCTGACACATTCATAAACACTATTAAAGTATCGTAAGTCTATGTACCTACAAGTAATACACCTATACAGTAGAACGTTCCAGGGGAACTAGTACCGCAGCTGAACATTTTAGGGGAATTAGTACCGCAAACGAATCTGAGGCTCGCGCTTAGTGCAGAACACCGTTAGAAAAATATATTTTAAGGTGGGGAGCTACAGAATAAGAGACAAATATGACTAATGGTGTAATCGGTTCATCAAGGATAGAACCACCTATCGATGAGGCAATAAAAGTTACGCGACCAATTGATGCATTACGAGACTAGCCCAGGGTGGCACATACGTATGATAATAATGAGATCACGATCTATTAAAAGTCTGTAATAAGTACAACATAGGATCGTCCAGTAGAGATTTGTCGATAAGGTATTGATATTCGCTACTGTGCTTACCATCAAGGATGAGGATTCATAACCAGTTATTATAAATAACAGTGTGTTGTTGTACATTGACCAAAGTGGGCATCTGGAATCCAAGCGGAGCTCAGCTTGCTAGTATAATGTGAAATGATACAATTGAGCCTGTCAGTTATAAATGGGAAAGGTACGTAAGCACGATTAACTCAGAGAGATAATTTGGTCATGGCAAGACTAGTTGCTCAAGAAATCTTTAAGAGATCTGGCATCGATTGTACTATGACCAAGACGTTATAATGTTTCGGTACTGATCGGTCTGTCAAGTTGTCGAGGACAAGCTAGATATGTGTATGATGTAAATACTGTGTATCTATATGGGAAACTATATACATATATCTACATGAAGCTACGTGGGAAGGTATAAGCTTATGGAAGTAACTAAGCCCGACACACGAGGTGTGTACATAATAAAACTGGAAAAATTATTGTTGACTTGAAGCAATCAGGGCCCATAAGACATAGTATGTTGACTGAGTATTTAAAGGTCGGGGACTTTACAAATATCTTTATCTGTCTATACGTTCTTATTTAGAACACATATATTAGCTTCACTCATCTTTACAGTATTAAATGACTTGGATATCATTAGACCTCTAGGGGAGATCGCGAGAACCACCAAATACCTTGGGAAGGAATTTAAAATACAAGACCTTGAGAAATCAAGTAGTGTCTCGATTTACAAATCGAACATCTTGATAGTGGCATACTCATACACCAAGCAATATATATCGAAAGAGTTATCTAACACTTCGATATGGATGTAGCATACGGTGCTAAGTCGTTTATTGCGCGTCCATCACTTGGGTATGGATAATGACATCTTCCACCATCCTAATGGGGGGAGAAACTCCTAGAGTTGTGGTGTCATAGCTAGGAGGTGTTTTACTATAGTTAGCTGGGTATACTAGACCTAATGACTCATTCGTAGTAAATTATTTGGCTTGCCATAGTTTTGTTCCTACCCAAAGCCACTGGATTGAGATCAGGCACATTCTGAGGTATCTGATCGGTATGAAAGACTAGGGTTTGTTCTAGTCGAAATAGTAAACGTAAAAGTATAGAGTACACCGATATAAAATACTTCTTAGACCCACATAAAGGCCATTGTCAGATGGATTATGTGTTTTATGTATGGGGATACATAAAAATTCTTGGAGATCGATGAAGCAGACGGCGGTAGCTACACACCAAACCACGAAGATTCATGCACTTTATGAAGTTTGCAGAGAATGATGGTTGCTCCCCGAGATACATCTCATCAACCGAAGTTATGGCGAGTTTTATCCAAGATAAAGCATCGACTGTGTATGAAGACAATTAAGCTTGCATTATTCAAGTCAATGGCAATTTATCAATGGCGACAGAATGAAGCACATTTCATAGAAGCCATTTCATCCTTATTTTAGAAGACATCTTTACAACCTATTCACAAAGACCCTTGTACCTCTTACGTTCAATCAGCTAGTACACGGAATTGGCTTGCAAAAGATTTATTTATCAATATCATAGGGAGATGGATCTCAGGGATATCGACGTCGGGGGAGTAGTCCCAGCCTTATGTAAACACATGCATGTTGTTTCCTGATAGTACAATTTTTATCTTAAGAGGCTTTACTGACTGGAGGTTTTGATGAGGCAAGTCATCCTGGTATGGAACACCCCAAGGGGGAGTATTAGGAGTTGGGTCCAATCTCCTTGCTATTAAGTACAATTCTATAGTTCTCTAATAATCAATAAAGAATCATCTCTCTCTCTCACTCTCTCTCAATTGCTCTAAGATATAGAACTACTAATCCTTATATCTATTATACATTAGAGAACGGTGTTTTTTAAATAGACAAATTAGGATCTAGAGAACATATATCCCCTTAACCAATTCCGATTTCAGCGAAACTTGGCGTACAACTATATTAGGATCTAGAGAACATATATCCAAGGTCAGAACTCAAAATTCTTGGGTAGATTTTCTCAACATTCGGTAGGACGTCACACCCTCCCGCACTTAAAATGATCTCGACTTCCTCATCGAGGACCTTTCTTCAACACGGCTCTACAAGGATTTAATCTTTTGCATCTTCAAGAATCTAACAACTCTTCCATACTTAGTTCAGAGTACTATATCTTCTTCTGCACTAGCAGATACTAAAACCAACTGCTAGTCTCGATGCTGACAACTATGGTCTTCGCGACTGAACCTTAATCTCTGGCCTTTCTAGCTGAAGTGCGTCGGTGACATCTCTTCATTCAACTCTAGAGTCTGCCTTCTCATCTGGATACTGTTCAGCGACCTTTAGCCTTCTGATAAATGTATAGGCGGTGCTTCCTTCATCGCGCCCTCTGAAATGCGCTATATCCTACTGCAAAGCGCCTTCTCCCCTGACACATATTTGAAATGTCACTCTACTTGACAAACCTGGCATCTCCTCCGAACAGCCTGACATGGATACCTGCAATCCCGTCCAAACGATGCGCTCTCTTCCGAGTCACACCGGTGCACTCTTCCTTCGAGTCGCACAATGTCATTATTGCTCGAGAATTTAAGCTTCTATGAATCTTGGCTTTAAACTACACTCTTCTTCTGCGAGTGGTAAGGAGCAAGTCTACTAAAAACCAGGGGTAAACTCTCCCCATCTGCTACGGAACACCTGTCGTGCTCAGAAACTACCTGATTACCCTTTCAACTAACTCTGCAAAGGTCTTCAAACTATGTCCGCCCTTCTTACAAAACATCTAGGATACAACATCAAGATGCGACACTCTAGCCTTACTAATATATAACTGAAATGGTACTCACTGTTCACTTGGACGAGGGAGGGTAGCTCCTAGAAGGTAGCATACTCTCAACAAGGCACGAGCACTCTTGTCTTACTGCTAAAAAAACCATCGTGGTAGGTCACCAAGGGGTGGGAACTCTGATTGAACCTACCGCCAGCTAACCATCGAGGTTCGCCATAAAGGCGTCCTGTGTGAACTTGGAAAACCTATAAGACATCAATTTGTGCAGCCACATTCTGCTCTGCCACTTCGCAGTAGGCCATCATCTAACCAATTGAGCAATAGATGGCATCTGCACCTAACTTGGTTGTAGGAAGGGTGATCGCTACTCCAGTGTCACCAAGGTCTCTCAACTTCGGAGGACACTAATTGGCCCTACTCTCCAAGGAGGACTTAACACTGGCATCTATACTTGCCAAACTTTGGTGGTAATGGCTCATGCTGAAACCTGCGTACATCTGTGTCACAACTAACAACTCTTCCCACACTTAATAAGCTTGACGTCTGTGTTAAGGCCAAAACTGTGACATATAACTGACTGATTGGTAAAGCGTTTCAGCATATCTTCATCCTTACTCGAACCTGAGTACTTGGGGAATTCGGGAACAGAATACTGTCACTGCACCTATCGCCCTGAGCTCGTTGGCTTGCCACTTCCAGGAGCTATCAAACTCGCGGAGATCAACCTTCACACTATCGCTATCATTTTTAAACTGAAGCATAGCCATTCTTTTTCCCTGAACAACCTTCTACAAATGCAGCCAACTCTTATCGGTCATTCGGATGTGGTCTTCTAAAGAGACTCCATCTATACAAATAAAGAACGAGTTACGGGAACTCTGATCCCTACCGCCAACCACCATGTGATAAAGAATTAGGAAAACCATCCAATTTCGCTCAGGATCTTATATCCTAGAACATTCATCCATATAAGATCATGTCTGAGGTAACTCGCACAACTGGTTGTAGCTTAACTCTGTTCTACGACAACCACGTAACTTACTACTTTTCATAAATGTGAGTCTTCACCAATTTGTGAGCTTAAAACGATCCAGGACCATCTTGTGGAACCACATGGATCAACTCGGCTAGAGCACTCGAACGCTGACAAACCTGAAACTCAACTACGGTGCCAGAGAACAAGCATCACTCGGCAACTTGCCTTCTTTGAGTGAGCAAAAAAGTGTCCTATAAAACTACGGGATGAACTGTGGACAAGCGACAACCCAACTTGGGGTTCGCAGTTCATGTCGCGTAACCAAGAGAAACTCTGCCCTCGATGTCAACCTGACAAAATCACTGTGTGCAAACTCAGGACTCAAACCATGTCTTCATCTTTTACTTCATGCCGCTTCAACATCGGCTCATGACGTTTACCTCAAGAACGTCTCTCTGTCCAACTCAGGACAATCAAAATGAGTATCAACCAGGATTCTTTAATCTTCTATAGACACTAAGGAATTCTAACCAAACCAAGCTTCACGGCTTCCACACGAAAGTACTTGGCACAAAATGCTGACCATATCGATTTTTGTTGAGGGGCATCGTCATTGATCACAACTATTACTAAACTTCCCAGTGCGTATGCAGACCGAATGCAAATAACAACCTGCTAGATCGCCCTACTAATACACTTCATAGAGCATCTACTATACTGGCCAGCCTTCTAGAGACAACCAATGATATAGATCATCACATCCAACTCAAATATCAATCCTTCCTCTTAGCATCATTATCTAAAATATACTTAACTTGAGCAATCTCACGCTCAGATATGGGGCCTTTCTCTCACTTCCAATATCAACTGCCATGTTGGCAACCCACTCTACAAGCATTCACAACGGTGCTTGGATTATCTGTACGGAGCAACTTTGGCTCTGAAGATAACAACTGTCAACTAGATATCCTGTATTTCCAACTCGTGAACCATCACTCAGATCTGCTCTACCAAGATCTGATAAGCCGGCTCAACTCTGACCAACTCTGAGAGACGTAGGCACAACTCATCTATGCTCTGACAGGCAAAGGCCCAACAAGCCTTGCTCTGACACCATCTGTCACGGCCCAGCCCGAGTCTGCCTCTACAGTGCCCAAAGCAGATTGAAATACAAGGTCGTGCAGTGTACATGCACGTGCTACCGGCATGTACCAGCCATCTTCACGGGGGTACCGCGCTAGTGGAATAGTCCTACGGATGTTAGAGCAATATCTGGATAATCCTGGATACTCGTGAGGGGTCGTTTAATAAGTATTCGGTAAAGGTAACAACGCTGAAGGTTCCCTCAATAATCTCTATAGTGTAATCTCTCGTGATGGGGCACGAGGTACGGATAACACACTTGCCCTATAGCGGATCAAGATAGCTCAATATGCCGGGTTCCAGATATGGGGTATATATATCCCAAGGGGCGGCGAGCCTGGACTAGTTACATAGTCCATTTATAGGGGCGGCGCATCTCGGTTAGCCCGCGGGGCATAACGACGACATAGCGGTGCCATATACAAGCCCTATCTGTAAAAACGGCCCGCATTGTGAGGCAATGTCTCTTGGCCTTCCCTAGGCCAAAGAGAACTCATGACTATCCCTTTGTAGATAGCCCATGAGCCGGGGTCCAAGATGTTTATGCTATAAAGCTCTTTTAGTCATGGGGAGGTTTGGACCAAGGTTCCTCCTTAATATAGTTAGTTTCCAAAAGGAAACGTTAAAACTAGAAACGAAGCGTATTGGCCCTTTTCACCCCCTTAACCAATTCTGATTTTAATGAAACTTGGCGTGCATCTATATTAGGGTCTAGAGAACATATATCCAAGGTCAGAACTCAAAACTCTTGGGTAAATTTGCCCGACGTTTGGTAGAGCGTCACAGTACTTTTTTTTTCTCTCTCTCCCATTACTAACAGAAATTTACAGAACCCATCATATTTATAGAATACTGATTTCATCTTGATTGGTAAGTATTTTGGTTTCTACAAATTTTATTTTGATTTCAGGGATTGTTGGTACTGTTGAGTTATGCGGTGGAAATGGCAGTGGTTTTGCTATTTATGTTAGCCATTGATACGCAGTTCAAATTGGTATAAATCCATCTCTCTTTCTTTCTCTGTTAAGTTTGTTTGATCCAGGGTTTCATTAGTTCTAATGATGTTTGCTTTGTTTAGTAATTACCTATTAATGCTTTGATCCATGACCTCTTGAATTCATCTCTTAGGGTTTTGATTGCAGAAAAGGCGATTCATTTCTATCAGATTTTTATTTGTGATTTTTTGATTTCGTTAATACATCTTATAAGGGGTTCTTCAAATTTGATTCCAGGAGCTAGAATTCAGCTATCCGATTTGTTTTTGTTTTTTTTTTTTGGTATTTTAAATGTGAGGTTAATGTTGTGCTTCAATTCACCACCTACATGTATTTTTCTCTTTAATTATATACTACTACTTCCCTAAGCAACACACTCTTGCTTTACTAACATACCACGTGATTGTCCTTATGGTATGCCTGACAGGTAAACCGGTTACGAAGAAGTTGGTGCAAAGTCTGTGGAATGTGAGGACGACGAAGGTGATGAGTAATAGGATAATGTTGTGCTTGTGTTAGTATTAACACAGTTTGCTGCGGCCTGGTGATTTGAATGATAGATAAGCAACAAGCTTGTAGTTTGGAATAGTAATGTATTGGATGATATTTGTGTTTGTTCGAACGCTGGAAATGTTCTTGAATTCTATAACCGAATTCTCTTTTGCTCAAAATAAATAAATACAAATAGGTTCATTGAAGTGTTTGCTTATTGCTGGGGTAGACCAAGCTTATGTTACAACTTACAAGATGTATTTAGTGTATTTCTGTATCTTTTTCCTATATTCTGTTTACTAGGTGCACTATTTTATCAATGTTTTTGAATAGGTACAAATTATCAGAATGAAGGAATTAACGTTTTAGATGGATATAAGTTGATAAAAATAAAACCTCAACAAATCTGTTTTTGCAATGCATATATGTCTAGAGTGACTCGGTTTTGAAATAAAATTTTGTGTAGTAGGCAGAGTGAAATCCCAGTAATCTATAATCCATGTGTATAATAATAGCTTACATCTTACGTTTCCATGATGTCCTTGGTAGCACAAATGACTCAGTCTTGGAAGAAATGAAGAGAGAATATATGCTTCAACATGGGAGCAAGTGATTCCGAAATATTTACTCATTTCTTTAGCTGAAGATTATTGATGGAAGAACACGTCTGATTATTGTAAAGACTGTTTATAGGCCAGGATTATTTTCTATCTTTTTGTCAATGTAAACCATGATATCTTATGAGAATATTCATCGATTAAGATTTTGTCAAAACTTACTACATATTTGTATCAAGTTTTATTGATTTACAAACTTATGGATCTTGCGGAGACCAAAGTCACCGAAATCAGCCCACAGTGATTTTTATTGTCTTCTTTGGCTGGCTCTTTCAAATAATTTCCATTAGTGTATTCGGAAACCAACATGTTGCCGAAGTCCTGAGTTTAAGTAGATAATGTGATCTCATTTTAGTGTGTGAAGAATGAATAAACACGATCATAATGTTTGAATCTGCCAAAGTAATTAGATTGACAATGGTTTAACTAGCGTATTTCAGGATTAATTCTTATACACGAATATACAGTTGTGGCAAAAATTTGTAGTTTGTGATTATAGGCCAATTATACATTATGGGACATTTGAAGGTGCTGAAATTTCTAAGGGTACTCCGGGAATTAGCTCTAACATTTGCGTCTCTGGGAGCTCTTTCGCCAAAATCTCCTGCACATGGTAATATATAGTCAAAGATTAAGTAAGCATATGAGATTACATGAAACTACTTCTCCTTATTTATATTTTATTATCTCCTTCTATTTGGAGTATATTTGTATTTTTTTCTGTACTATTTTGTAAGCGCATAACCTCTTATCTAAATAAAATTATAATGTCTTATCTTAAGTTTCTTTTATAACATTTTATAGCAGATTGCACCTAGCATTCCATTTGGGCAGTTCATGACCACTTTACCGATGCCTGAGGTGATTTTTCTTAGTTATGATTGTTATGGTGAAAGCCTCCAAGTCCTATGTAGTATGATATGTTGTTTGCAAATGTGTGTTCGGTTTTCTTCCTCAGTGTAATACTTGGTGTAAGTACAGATTTTATTCTGTCTGCTGCTAATTGGACCTGAGATTCGTATCAAGAATTAACTCTGTAGAACCGAGTTTGTCACTGTTGTCACATTTTGTAGTAATCCATCTAGCTAATTTTCTTTACCTGTGAACTATAAATATCATTGTTAATCTTATGGTCATTGATTCACAGTTATTTTCTGAGTTCTTTAGTTGTCTTCCTATTTTTCTTTTTCTTTTTCCCTTTTCTTGAAATTTGAATTATACAATTCTCATTGTTAATATCATGTGATAACATTGGTGATAACATTTTTGTATCTTTTTGCCTTCATCCAAATTCTTGTTGAACAGACTATATACATATGTTAATTGATATTTTTGCAACTGTGTTTACTTAATAATATTTTTGCAACCGTGTTTACTTAACGATGTCTTTGTGGAAGATATACTTGCTGCCCTTAAGGAACTCTTTATGGTACCAATTTACCACAAGGCTATGTCACTTCTAGCATTACAATGATTCTCAAAGTTGATCCTTCAAATATTTTTGCTGATTATAGACCGATCAGTTTGTATAACCTTTATCTACAAGGTGTTCTTGAAAATCATTGCTTCCAGGCTAAGCAAAATACTTCAAAACTTATATCTGGAAATCAGGATGCTTACATTCAGGGTTATGACATTTGCGAGAACATTTGTTTAGCTCAGGAAATTGTGGGTAATTTTAAAAGGAGGCTTGAGGGAAACAATGTAGTAATCAAGATAGACATATTGAAGGCTTATGACTGTTAATTGGGATTTCTTGAGAGCTGCGTTACTCAGATTTATTTTTTTCTTGAGAAATGGGTGCTATTTATTGCTCAATGCGTGTAGACTCCGTGGTTTTTGGTGATGCTCTTTAGGGGTATACAAAGGCTATTTTAAGTCGTCTAGATGTTTGAGACAAGGTGCTCCATTATCTTTTTTATTAATCATTTTGAGAAATCAAGTAGAAGATGTATGCCTCTTTCTCACTTGCTATACACAGATGATTTTGTTGTCTTCTTAATGGGAATGAAATATGTATTTGAGGCCTCAAAATGCTCCAGACAACTTATCAACACCAAAGCTAAGAGTGAAATATTTGTTCATGATAAATTCCTGTTGCAACAGTTGGGCTTACATTACGAAGTTTTCCTTTATCTATTTGGGTACTCCTATCTCTTATGGCAGGATGAAGTTTTCTTTCCAATAATCTCTTTCACATGAATTATTAAGGATCAACACATATTCCTCCTGCCGGCAGAATGGTGATACGATCAACACCTTCAAATAATAATACCTTGTCAAGTAGGATGGATACAACCAATGATGTTACGTCGCTAAGTTCTTTAGCGCCGAAGCACGTCAACGTAATCGTTGTGGCGAGCAACGGGTAGTACTAGTAGTAGATTATTACTCAACTATTTGGTTTCTTGGTTTAGCACAGGCCACAAAGCGTGAGTGAGAGCAGGCCACAACCTGGTTTATAGATGAGGCCTAACCCAAACCCGTATTTCCTTGAAACCCTAAACCAGCCAGGCCAGAAGTATAAAATGATCTTAAGCGGCCATTTAGGGTTTCTCCTCCATCTCCATCTCCATCTCCATCTCCATTTCCCTCACTAGAGATCAAATCATCAACAATGGAAAACCCACTTGTTTTGCGAGGCACCATGAAGGGTCACTCAGACATGGTTACCGCAATCGCAACTCCAATCGACAACTCAGACATGATCGTCTCCTCATCTCGTGACAAATCAGTCCTCGTTTGGCGTCTCACCAAAGAAGGTGAATCATACGGCGTCCCTCATCGTCGTCTAACTGGTCACTCTCATTTCGTCCAAGATGTCGTTCTTTCATCCGACGGCCAATTCGCTCTCTCTGGTTCTTGGGATAGTGAGCTTCGTCTTTGGGATCTCAACTCTGGTGCTACAACTCGTCGTTTCGTTGGGCATACTAAAGATGTACTCTCTGTCGCCTTTTCTATCGATAATCGTCAGATTGTTTCGGCATCGAGGGACCGTACAATCAAGCTTTGGAACACTTTGGGTGAGTGTAAGTATACCATTAGTGATGGAGGTGAGAGTCATACTAATTGGGTGAGTTGTGTTAGGTTTAGCCCTAATACATTGCAACCCACGATTGTTTCGGGGTCGTGGGATCGGAATGTCAAGGTTTGGAATTTGAGTAATTGTAAGCTCAAGTCTACATTGAGTGGACATAGTGGGTATGTGAATACTGTTGCGGTTTCGCCAGATGGGTCGCTTTGTGCTAGTGGTGGGAAAGATGGGGTTACCCTTCTTTGGGATTTGGCTGAGGGTAAGAAGTTGTATTCGCTTGATGCTGGTGCCATAATTCACGCTTTGTGTTTTAGTCCAAACAGGTATTGGCTTTGCGCTGCCACTCAAGATTGTGTTAGGATTTGGGATCTAGAGAGTAAGACCATTGTTGCCAGTTTGACTGCTGAGCCACTCGCCGGATGCAACAAGGTATATATTTCTTTATGTCGATTTTGCTAGTTTGCTAATTTAAATAAATAGTATCTCTGGATGATGATATTTATGATTGCATTTTGTTTCAGTATGTACTTATTTTGTTATCTCGGTATTTAGGAATGTGTATAGACTATAATGTTATCAGATGTGGTCATAGTAGGACATATTCATTGTGTGTGAATATGTTACTTATAATGTAACGCTATTTGTCTTAGTAAATATTTTTAGCTTATTGGGCCTAGTTGTTTTGGATGCTCTTCTGAGTTATTAAAGTAACACGATAACATTTTTAGAGGACATGATGGATCTTGATTGACATGTTCCATTTTAGTTGCATGTCCTAGTACTTCCGTTCTTCAAGACCACCATTTTGATTTCTCTTATCATCTTGTTCCTCCAATCTCTGCTTTCACCGTTGCAAACCAAACTCTTTTATTTCCTGAATAAAAACTTGAATAAGCCATAAGTACTTCATTCTCATCCCACAATCACATTCTATAAGGTTTAGTCCACTGTATCTGTACATCCTTGTTTGTTATAGCCACACCAGTATGGTGGAAGTACCTATTAGCCTTGTCAACGCTGTTTTTGCCTTTTTTTTGGTCTGCCTTCCCTCTTGCGCTTATGTATTCCTTTACATCCTAGTTTATTATAGACGTCCTGGTATGTTGAAAGAACCTATTAGCTTTGTCAACATGTTTTTTGCCTTCCCTCTTGCACTTTTTTTATTGATCACTTCCTAATCGCTGATACCTCCTTATGACACATTTTACTCTCTTTTCTCTTGCTGTAAATGTTGTGACATTTCCTATTATTTGGAAGTTGAAGTAGCCGAGTAGCCCAGTAAACTTGAATATTTGAATTATTTGGACTCGAAAATTAGTTTATAGTAGAGCATTTTTTCCATGTGATTGTTGTTTTGTGCATAATCTAAAGTTTACTTTTTGCACAATTGTGTACAAATAGCTGTCTTTGTATTGTCTCCTTATTCCATTCTCCCTTTCCAAGGAATTATTTCGTAATGATAATGCATCATTATTGCTTGGCAATCCCTTTATTAGTAAACCTTGAATTATTAATAATGTACCACTTTGTGTATGCCCTTTCCATGGAAAGAGGTATTCTAATTGGCAAATTTTGCTCTCTAGTTTGTGAAGCAATATTAATGTGGTAATTTTGTATATTTGGGCTAGGACAACCTGCCTCATGCAGAATTCTGTTATTTGAAGAACTTTTATGATTAACTATTTTTCTCTTGTCTAGTTCTGTTATTTATTAGGTATAGTCGTCAATTAATATTTTCTGATCACTAGGTTTATTATTAATTTGGTATAGTTTGCTCTAGATTCTTGGGACAAGCCGTCATCTATAAACTCAAATTTATATTCTCCATCTACAGGCTCAGATTTTATACCCAGCATCTACAGTTGATTTATGTTTTATTGGAGTATTTCTTCTCTACTTTGTGACCATAATGCTGTGTTACTCTAGATTATCGAGTAATATTTTTCCCTAAATACTAGACTATTAGTATGTCTTGGATGATATTTAATATTCTAGTATTTGGTTTCATTTGCCTTATTCCTAAGAAATTGAAATTCTTAGGGGGTTTTCCCACTATTCCCGACATTTAGTATAGCTCTATTATCCCTTATGTATAGGCATTAGATACTATTTTCAGCTATCTTCCTCCATTACCCTTGAAGTAGCTATTTTTCAATTATCGTAGTTGTAGCAATTTTCTACATAGGCTCAGATTTTATATCTTCCATGTACAGTTGGTTTCTGCATTTTTTTCATAATGTTTTTCCTTGTGCTCATTGACTATAATGCTGCATCAACATCGATTATTTACTAACATCTTATGTTTTGGACACAAGACAATATGATTAGGATGTCAATCTTATTAGCATATTTGCTGAAAACTTTTTATCTTCAGATGCTGTACTGTACAAGTCTGAGCTGGAGCGCTGATGGAAGCACACTGTTTACTGGGTACTCCGATGGTGCAATCAGGGTTTGGGGAGTTGGTCGTTAGAAAACTTTCTCTTGCAGTACTCAGGCTAATTTTTGAGGACTTCCTCTTTTATTCTGCTTTGAGCCTTTTTCCGTACCCTTTCTTTTTTGTTGAACATCTAGAGGGATCATATCAGATCTCATTTTTGATTATTGAATTTTTGAATCTTGTGTTTGCTTAGATTTTATGGTATGTTGAGGGATTTGAGTTATATTTCTCTAGTATCTAGTTACCCTTATCTGAAGAGATTTATAGGTTGGATGATGTGATGTGTATCTTTACGATAAGTGATTGCTTGTTTATTTGCTATGGATACAATGGTATCATCTACCCTGCTAGTAGACAAGATTACTGCTTAAAATCATTGCACTTGAAATTGAATGTGTAACTGTACTATATAAATGATCTTGCTTGGAGCACTGTTAATTTTGATAATTTCCTTGCTAGTCAATTTGTAGTTCTGTATATTCTTGCCGAGGGCACTATTGAATCTTGATACTGGGATTTATTGTTTGTAAAGATTCTTTTATTTGGAATCCTTGTGGGAATCCCGGCCTGCTGGTATGCAAGTGTGGGGTCTTGTTGTACTTGATGTAAGATGCCGATTCGAATTTGCACTTCGGGCCTTCCAGGTTCTGTGTAGGCTTAGTTAGCACAGATTTAGGGAATTTGCGGTTCAGTGTAGACTTATTTATTTAATATGAAGTTTCTGAGATCCCTGTGAAAAATATGTTGGTCTCAGAAAATGTGAGGCAGACCAGAGGTTGAAGATGCCTTTCTTATTAATGCAACACGCATTTTGGATTGGGCGAATGGAAATCTGCAAATATTTGTTCA
This sequence comes from Kingdonia uniflora, assembly GCA_014058105.1. Classification (NCBI taxonomy): domain Eukaryota; kingdom Viridiplantae; phylum Streptophyta; class Magnoliopsida; order Ranunculales; family Circaeasteraceae; genus Kingdonia; species Kingdonia uniflora. Next base: position 736,004 of record JACGCM010000973.1, on the reverse strand, counting down.
CCGGAGTGTTCCTAGTTCAAGATGTATCATCATTTCCCGGATTTATCCATAACATCTTTACTCAACTAAAATGGCAACACTTGTCAACGCAGAAGCAAAGTTCCCGCTGCCAAATGATGTCAATGCTTTTAGATGCATTGTTACTGGGGCAAACGTCCTAATCTGTTCCTGGGGTGTGGTATTCCTTAATGACAGATAACGGGTCACAGTTCATCAGCAAAGGTTAAAACATACCATGAGTCCATGATCCTTACGAGACAAAGCTCCTGCCTAGCACACCTCCATATATACATGGGCAATGTGTCATAAAGTAGCCACAAATTAAACTGTTTAGATGGAATCAGAAAGTCTCTATATATCTTTGCAAGGAAGATGGAATGAAGAGCTTTCTAGGGAGGCAAAAAGTAATAAAATGATATTTATAGGTTTTCTAAGACTCCCTATCTCTATATTTTCATTTCTCTCTACCCAAGATGGGGAGTCTAGAGAATAATTTGGTTAGCCAGGTAGAACTTTTATATTATGTTAAAAGTTATTTTAGATGTGGAAAGTAAAGAAAAAAGGTTAAAGATTTAATTTTTACTTTTACTTTTTGAGCATGGCTAATTGAAAGTGGTTTAGGCAGTTAATTTTGTAATGTGGCTCCTTTAATGAAGAGTCTGCTTTATCCCTACTCTTTGGTTTGATGTAAAACTCTTCAATAGCACTTTGTATTAAGAAGAGGCTGTTGTGGATGCTTACAGACTTACATTCTGGGTCCGTTGATAACGGACCAAGAAAAAACACGAGGAGCTAGTCTTTTGACTAGGCAGATACTATAAAAAAGATTTTAAGGTAAAAATTTAAGCAATTGAGTTCAACGTTCTAAAACATCCATATTTAGAGTTTGTTTCATTACGTGTCTAGAATAGGTGTCAGGACTTCCTCGTAGTTATTCGTCGTCAGAGATTGCACATGGAGCGACTACAGCTGGACTGACACTGAACAGGTACGTGGGTTTGCACCTCTTTTGCTCAAAAATATCAAGCCCTTAATATTTTACAAAATGTCAAAAATGAATTATGTTTTTTTGAAGAAAATAGGTTTATCTTAAAACAGACTTTTTTCTGTTAGAACAGACTTTTCTCGGTTAGAACATACCCTGTTCGAACAGTTTTTTTTTCTTATGTTCGAACATACCCTATTCGAACAGACTTTTTCTCTGTTCGAACAGGTTACTCAGAACCTTGTTTCTTCGAATAGGATCTTGGTTTTGTTCGAATAAAACACTGTCTGTTCGAACAAACTATTTCTCTGTTCGAACAAACTTCGGGTTTTCAGTTTTCTAATAAAAAACATTTTTTCTTATTTCACTTTTCACCTCTTCCAAAAGAACTTTTTCTAGGGTTTTATATTTAGAGAGAAAAGAGATTTCAACGAGCGATTCAATGCGAAGTAAAACTCAAATTGAATCAATCGAAGATTGAGAAACCAAAATCCAATTTCAGATTTTATGAGTTTGAGCGATTCAGGCTTTAAAGCTTTGATGCGTTATCCGAGGTGAAGTGTTGCAAGAATGTGAAATTGATTGCGAAGAGTTCAATTAGAAGAGAGGTAACGACGGGATGTGTTTATCAAGTCTGTAAGTAATTATTAGGAATCAGGGTAGCTAATCTTGATCCCTCACCCCAAGAACGATAAGCAGAAACGCCAGTAAGAAATTATACGAATTCAAGAACACAATAATTTACCCGGACGAGGGAAGTGGAAAACCCTTGCGGTTAAAAAACTACTCCCCGCGAACAATTCACTAATCAAAGATCAAAGGTTACAACGATCTCTCCAAGCTTCTCAAGCTTTAATGGAGTCTCTCAAACCCTAGGTTTCTCTAGAATTAAACTCACCAAAATCAGCTAACAAAATAACCTAAGAGGACTAAATACAAGTGGAACGAATCTTGAGGCAAAACTCGACGTCTCAGAAGAACTCATAAAGGCAACCAGGCAAAACTCGTTCGAACGAAGCGCAAAGTCGTTCGAACGACTTTAGAGATTAGAGGCTCCAGCCCTAGAAAACATACAGGTCGTTTGAACGAAATCCAATCTCGTTCGAACAACTTCTTCAGTCCCTGAATTCAAAACGTGAAATCATACAGCTCATTCGAACTACTTTCAGTTCATCTTTAGCAACTCAAACAGAAGTAGCTCGAGTCTTCAGGTAACATAACCAGTTCGAACTTCAGGTAAGTTAACCAGCTCGAATCTTCAGGTAACTTAACGAGCTTAAACTTCTGTCGATCATAACCAGTTCGAATCTAAACATTGAAAATCTCATTTTCAATTCGTTTCAATCCAACTTCAATCCTTGAACTGAAATAACTTGAACTAAAACGACCTCGAACATAATTTGAGTTCATACCTTAACAATCTCTCACTTGAAATCGAATCTATCATAACCCATCTCCAGATCTCAAAATGATTTGCTCGCACTACTTGGACCTTCAATCATGAACACCTACTTAAGAAATTTCACAATCTTCAACAAATCTCCCACTTGAAATTTGAAATGTGAGGTTTTCGTAACTCTATCTATCTTCAAAGTAACAACATTTGTAATCGTGTCAAACCGAACTCTTCACGCCAAAAACTACCGTACCACGCAAACTTTCAAAGCCACACTGTACTTATGCATTTGCAATCAATCATGCAATTAACCATTGTCATCTCGATACCCAAGAGGCTTCAGTATACCACCACGAAACTGTAGTCCTTTCTATGTCACTAACGTACTTCACCATCACAAGTAAACATAACCCTGCAAGTTGAACATGAAATACTCCATTGCTATGAGCTACAACCGAGTCTTCTTCGAATACATAATATTTATTATCAACGTTTCACAGCTCCCACTTCATGAGCAAACTATGGTCTCATGTAAATAATGACATACATTAGCAAACAAATTATCAATGAGTTTAGACATACCTCGATCTACACTCATATCGCATTCCATAGCCAAACAAACACGTGTCTCAAGCCCGAAGTAACGACAAATGGTGCGCTACCAAAAAATGCTCCAACCAATCTCGATTACTATGTCAATACAACTTCTGCTTCACGTTCTTCCTATTGTACTATACCATATTCCAAGGATTAGCTAATCCATCAGTTCAACCCTTTATTGAGATAACCGTTCCCATGACTCTTCAATCTCACCCATGCTTGAACTTGCATACGCAACTAGCATATCATCCATACTATAAGAATGGATGATCCATGAGTTCTCAAAACTCATAACATCAACAATGGTCTCTGTAGTATTTCAAAAAATCTACCAATGTCCAACATCGAGCCCCATCATTTTGGTGGATATCTTGAACACGCATATGAGCTCTCATGTATGAGCCTCCATAATGCAACTCCACCTAGTAACTATGTATCCATGTAGCCGACTAACATACCCATCTTCAATAAGATCAATCATGAAGAATTTTTATTCCGTATCAAGAATTACTCAATCCGAAAAAACAAAGCCACCACAAAACAACTAGCTTCCCAACCGGTGAACAAAAAAAATATCTTGACATAAACACCTGTTTCTTATTGAAAGCACTTTACCACAAGTTTCACCTTGAACCGCTTGAACAAACTTGTCCTCGTTTAACCTGCAAACCAACTTGTAAAGTAAAGAGCCTTACCATCGGTAATAGGATTACATCCTATACCCGATATGACGATTGAGACCCCATCTCATCATCATCCATGACAAGCTCCCACTTGCCCATGACCTCACCTTGTAAAGCCACCTTGTAGTCATCACCAATACTGGCTAGCTACAAACAACGTCAAAAGTAATGATAATGGGCCGTAGGTCTCGAAACCTTGGTTTTTCTTTTCATTACAATCGGAGGAGTATACGGTTCTCGTTGGACCTTTTCAACCAATGGTTCCAGCACTATCTCTGCAGAGATTTTTACATACTCACATGACCCCGATAAATCTACTTTTCTGATCCACTTATCCATGTCTTCGCAAAAGACATCATCATTGGATATCACATCAATAACTTGGATAATTTTCCGATTCTTCGCATCACAAGAACGATCACCAAAATTATCACAAACATATCCAATGAACATGCACAAACTAGACATATAATCTAGTAATGATCTACAACTAGAATAGACAAAAGAAGTATAAATTATTACCTTCTTTTTCGTCCTAGTGATCTCTTCTAATAGTCTAAGATCCAATGCTTACCAAGACTTTATATCAACCGTCGAAACTACCGAATCTGCCCAAAATTGCTTTGACAACTTGATGAAACATTTTATACTTCACGCCATTTCAGTAATCTCACGGACCACACTTTCAACCATACCAAACTCTTGTAGTATTATTAGGATCTTCTCAAGCCTTTCAGTCCCAATAGATGTTTTATCTATAACAAACTCGTCACAGCAAAATTGATCACCATCACCGTTAAACCTAAGACGTTTCAACATTGAACCCGTCTCAATCTCAACCCAAGCTTTCCATCTAGCGAAGACATCAAACCAATCCATTTTATTCTTCAAGAAATGTATGCCAAGCTCTCGTGTGGAATCACCAATGCAAACAACAAAACCATGAAATCCCACGTTGGAACTAACTCTAGTCGATTCCCATACATCATCATATAAATGGTTCGATCCTATATTCCGTTTTCTTCTCTTTCTAGGAAACCTAACTTTCTTTTGCTTTACCAAAGACAACGTCTTTGCAAAAGAACAAATCTTTCAATTAACTTGTCAGGTATTCTCCTCGAAAACAATATTTTCATCCAAATGCTCACTTGACCAAGTTTTCATGCCATGCTCTAGAGTTCACCATCGAAGTAACAACATCAATAATCTTATCATTAGCGTTACACGTCCCTTAGAACGCATTCTGTCTTTTGCCCCAAGCTAAAATAGTAGCATCCTTCATGATCGCAAAAACATCATCGCCGAAGGTAGCCAAAAGAGTGAAAGACCCAAGTCCGATAGTTGGCTCGAAAATATATTTCTAGCCATACTAGACACAAATTGCATCGTGTCCAAACTTAACGAATTATCATTCGTCAATGCAATCCGAACATCTCCATTATCTATTATGTGATAACACTCATCATAGCTAGACAATTCACTTTTACCCAACGTAATTTCCAATGGAGCATCTAAGTCTAACCTTAACCTTTTACAAACACCATAAGATAACCACCATGACTTATTTCGAGTACCATGAATCACATTATATAGTTTATCCCGAATATCACAAGTCATATCAACCAAATCATTTGAAATAAGATTGGAGGCACTATCAGAATTTTTACCTTCCCCAGAGAAAGTCATCGAACGTCTTTTTACAGATCTTCTCTTTTTTGTCGATCTGCAATCTTCCTTCTTATGACCAACTTAACCGCAATTCCAACAAATATCTTGTTGATTACAATTCCATGTCTTTATGCGCCTTTTGCTTCCATTCTCAATATGTGAAACTCTCTTTCCTTTAACTTCAACATCCGAGTAATCACCCGATGTTAACAACGAAGATTTAAAAGGTATTACGCGAGAATCATCACCAAAGACTTTTACTACGTCGTTGAAAGTAACCCGCTTACGAGAATTTGAAACACTCGTAACACACTTCTGATAATTTAGATCACTCGAAGTTGATTCAAACATCTTTGATAGCTTGTCCATCATCTCTAACACGGTACTCACTTTAGACAATTTAGAAGAAATAAAACTTAAGAGTGTTGAACAAACTTTACCAAGAACAACTTGATCTAAAATCTCCCACTCCAAACGATCCATATCGGTCGGCTTTGTCGAAATCCCTCCTAAAAGAAAATCACAATCCTCTGCATATAGAAAATCCTCTACTTGCATCTTACAAATCCCATAGTTCAATCTATTGAATTCATCGATTACTAATTTCTCCATGTCGGTCATCGCTCTAATCACACAAGCCCTAACTTTACGCTCTGACACCAGTTGTTAGGAATCAGGATAACTAATCCCAATCCCTCGCCCCAAGAACGATAAACAAAAATGTCAATCAGAAATTTTACGAAAGCAAGAACACAATAATTTACTCGGAGGAGGGAAATAGAAAACCCTTGCGGATAAAAAACCACTCCCCGTGAACAATTCACTAATCAAAGTTTAAAGGTTATAACAATCTCTCCAAGTTTCTCAAACTTTAATGGAGTCTCTCAAACCTTAAATTTCTCTAGAATTAAACTCACCAAGAAACAAAATAACCCTAGTCATCTTTATATACTAGATGACTAAATACAAGTGGAACAGATCTCGAGGCAAAACTCAACGTCTCAAAAGAACTCACAAAGGCTACCAGGCAAAACTCATTCGAACGAAGCACAAAGTCGTACGAACGACTTTAGCAATTAGAGGTTCCAGCCCTAAAAAAGCATACAGGTCGTTCAACGAAATCTAATCTCGCTCGAACGTCTTCTTGAGTCATTGAATTCAAAACGTGAAATCATACAACTCATTCTACTTTGAGTTCATCTTCAGAAGCTCGAACAGAAGCAGCTCAAGTCTTCAGGTAACATAACCAGTTTGAACTTCAGGTAACTTAACCAGCTCGAATCTTCAGATAACTTAACCAACTCGAACTTCTGTCGATCATAACCAGTTCGAATCTGAACATTGAAAATCTCATTTTCAATCAGTTTCAATCCGACTTCAATCCTTAAACTAAAATAACTCGAACTAAAACGACCTCGAACATAATTCGAGTTCATACCTTAATAGTAATTGAATTCTTGTAATTTTGTTTCAATATTTGATTGTTTAGCTGTCGGGTGATTCGGCAGCGACCTTTGGGTTTTTCTCCTTAGAAAGGTTTTCCATAGGGTTAAAATTGTTTGTTTTTGTGCTTAATTTACTTTTGCTTGTTATCACTAGAACATTAGACCAACTTGAATTAGGCTAGAGTTAGATCGTTAATTCAATGTTTTTCGGACCTATTAATTTTGACCTAAATTAATCGAAATCGGTTAGTGTCAAGTGATTAGAAATTTCACATCCCTCCTTCGAGCTGGGCAATAATTGTGTTACGGCGCTATGTCATAATATAATAAAATGTCGGATACACATTGGTCAGATTAGGCAAATTCCGCAAATGGGCACCCTGACTGAGCTTGTAACTCTATGAGAACTATTGTTGATTTGTTTCTCTGTCGAGTGTGACATTTGATGCGCTCGCCAGTTTCGAGCTTACACCCTCTATGTCAGCTATATCTTTTATTATGGATTCAAAGGAACTGCGGATGAGGCCCTTCTCAGCGTGGCATCCTTCTATAGCATCTTTCCCCCAATATCTCAAGTTCCTGGCTGATGTAGCTACAGTAAAAAATAATTGGAGTGGGCTTTTTGTGTGAGCATTTCTATGTAGTTAGTTTTATTGAGCATAGTGTTGAGTGGGCTTTTGTCCATGTAGAGTTACTCTTATAGAGCCTAATGTTGAATGGGTCGGACGTCCATGGAAAGAGGTATCCCCACTAATAATATACCTTATGCTGAATGAATGCTCCACCAGGCCATGTTGTTAAAGAATGTTTTCCACAACATTCATTTGAATTAGCTAAGCTATTACAGGAATCTACTGGTTAGCATGTCTGAAAACGTTTGTAACAGTAATTTTGAACTAACAATGGCAACCTTAACAAGTTTATCAATCAAAATTAGTTACAAGTAATTTACATGCCTTCGTTGCTACAAAATACTATTACAGGTACCAATCACCCCCAAGTCTATCTCTTTCTTCATTCTTATCTAAGAAACATAGTCAACACTAGAAATAAGATGCCATATTTCGAAACCCAAGATCCATTGGCAAAATAAACAATGGTTAATTATACAAAAATAACATTACAAAGATAAGAAGAAAAAAATGCAAGTGGACCACTAATTCAGTCTTTACATCTTGGTAGTTGGACAACTTCTTTGATGGGGGTCCTAAACCTGAAAACCTCCAACCAGTACTCTAAATGTATGAACCCTAACCCTACCACAACAACCCACTCTCTAGATTTCTCTCCATAATTTCTTCCGAGTTGGTGTCCAAGTTGATAATCAGTAAATCCTTGGTATCTAAGCTCAATATTTGATCATCACCTGCACACACAAAAAGACTGAACATATATGTTTTTTCTAAGCCATAATAAAGAGATAACAACAAGGAGAAGGAGAAGAAGAAGAAGAAGAAGAAGAAGAGGGGGATGGTGTGGAGCTCCCTTCAATCCAAACAAGGATCTAACAAGGGTTATATAAAGCTCCAGAAGTATGCACACCACAACCCTATCTTTCTTTCTTTAAACAAGAGATAGAACTGTGGAATCCATAACTCAGCAGCTCTATCTAACCAGCTAGAACCTCTCTTGGACTTTAAGGAGCTCAACCCCAATACCCTAAGAGTACTTCACCCATACAAAACCAAGATCACTACAACTCATGAACAAGTAGTGGTGGTGGAGAGTTGAGGGAGGTGGAGTAGGGTTGGTTTAGTTTCTCACCAGTCTCTCTCTATATATGTGAAAAGTCTTGGGAAGAAGCAAAGCACATTTATTGTAAGATTCCCGACCTAGGTCACATGCGTGGTGTGGACAACACACCAATTATCTTCTCACCAAAGGATACCTTTATCGAAATTCTCGTGATATATTCAGAGTATCAGTTCATATCCAATTTTTCACGAGAAAAGTAAAAGCCATAGTGAGAATTTTGAATTAGACAAAAGAGAGTGGATGTGACAATACAAAGACAATTCATTTAATTGGGGCCCACATCTTACAAAGTAGCACAGACCAGTGGGTTACAAGTCACAACTCCACATCTCTATTCTCAATCTCTTGGCCGCTAGTGTTAGATTTTTTTCGATTCTCTGTACACTTAGACAAATTGGTCTCTGCCCATCTGGATAGACAGTACCACTTTCTATTATAGAGAGAGTACAAACTTGCTCGTAACCATTACCATTTGTGATTTTGTATCATAAGCTCTATTTGGTATTTGAATTTAACAACATCAATTAATTAAATAGGAATTACTAAATATATCTTATGGTATCTTTGAAAGATTGTCTAATGCTGATCAGTGAATTAGGAGGGGATTAAAATCCATTATTGGGTTTTCGTTTTTAAGTTCGTACTTACGAATTATGTATTCAAACGGATACTTTGTTCGTAACTTTATTGACGATAATGATGAGAGTTAAAATTGTTTACAATCAATAAAGCTAAAAGTTACTCCACCCTTAGTGTGACGCCCTAGCGAACGCCGAACAAATCTATCCGAGCGTTTTGAGTTCTGACCTTGGATATATGTAACGTATCTCTCTCTATTTTAATTCTCTTAATCTCACTCACAAAGTATAAAAACACATCAGCCATCCATTTCTCATGCACCGCACCGGCTGCAAGCTTGTCTCTGTTAGGAACAACGCCTTCAAAAATTGCCCTTATAAGAAGCAAATGTCTTTAATAGGGACCCATGACAATAATTTAGAACTTCTAACTATTAGAATAGTAGGTTTTATCTCAAAACAAACATAATACATTACATAAACCAAACAGAGTACATTACATAAGCAGCAAGCATACATATACTCCCTAGAAAACAATATCACTTGCAGGATAACGTTCCTTGGAGGAGAGCCAGCAGCCTCTTCCACCTCTGAAACCACCACCTCCACAAGAAAATGAAGATGGTTATAACAGAACCCAATCGCTCGCAGGGTAGCAGTGATGTTTCCTAGGACGAACGCCAGCAGCCTCATCCTCTTTTGAAACCGTATCCTCCGAAAGGAGACGCAGACCCACCCTGCGTTGTTCCCCAGATACCATCAGATAATGGAACCGCGCCATATGATAATAATCATTATCCGACTCTACTACCTCCTCATACGTCATACTATAATAAGTAGGATGAACATAAATGGTAGTAGGAAGATCTAGGGACTGGGTCCAGAAATAATGAAACTGCAGCTCCTGCACTTTGGCCAGAACCCTAGCTTCAAATGATTGGTGTCTCCATTGTCACCTATAGAAGAAACCAAGAAGAAGATTATTTGTAGAAGATTTAAGAAGACAAAAGTACTTGGATAAGAATAACCCAAAGTATATATATATATATGTATTTGGGTTATACACGGAATGGTTTCCAAAGCAGGGAATGGTTTCCAAAGTAGTCGTCATTCCAAGAATAATTTATGGAAAACCCAACAACCAATTTAATCCACAATACGATTGAGAAGCCTGCATTAGTAGAGAAATAAGAAGAACACCAATCGGTTTGGAAAAATAGATAATTCAATTACTCAAGAACGAAGTAATTACAGGAAGAAAAACTCTCAAAACCTTAGGTTCTCCTAGAACTCTTTCTGATCTAACATAAAAAACTTAACTTTGAGCTAAACCTAGATCTAACCTTGCCTAGTCTTACCTTTCATAGAAGGTTATAAACCCTAGTTACAAATCTTTCAGATCTAAAAGAAACTCAAAACAAATATCTACGTCTAGATAATTAACTCTACCCTAGGCTTGCCCTTTTATAGAGGTTATAAGTCCTAGTTACAATCCAACTCAAAATCCAGCTCAAATCCAACTCTAAAAGGTATTTAAAATTTTTAAACTAGAACTGGAATTACGATAGTCGTTCGAACGAACCCAGGTCGTTTGAATGAACGACCGAACACATTCCCTGGAACTTTGGCCCAAGGGTTCAAGTCGTTCGAACAACTCTCAATCTCGTTCGAACAACTTTGATAAAAACTCCAGTTTCTCCTAGATCCTCCTGGATCACAATTAAAAACAGTCATAGTCATTACAACATTCTAGTTCCCAACAATCTATTACAATTCCAAGATAAAATTCCACTTCAATAAACCATTATTCAATTTATCAAACAACTTATTTGTATTCCGATATTGAGTTCGATTGAATCAACTCAAGACACACGTGCCTCAGTTGAAAGGGGTCGATTAAAGGGACTTATCCCTCGAGCTAGTATAATATTGAACTGATCCAATACCAGACTCACGCAATATACACGTGACATATACTATCAAAAATGATACCTGAACTACGGACTGAAGAAGAACGTGGCTCAAACACTCCAAATGAAATAGAACAAAATAAGGACACATGTCTCCTACGAACTAGCAGTTATAGAGATAACCTCCACTCTTCCCCCAATTCAGGAGAACGTGCTAATACATGTAAACGAACTGAGAGTAAGGTCTATAAAAAGAATATAAGACAGAGAATAAAGGAGGCCCACCCAAGTTTTTATAGCTAATAGAAATCATCAATTATAAGCAAATATCAGTCTCAAACAATAAAGTTACAGTTACTAAAATTTTCAAGTCGAGGTTGTGGTATTTACCTATTTAGAGGTTTTCACGCTAAAACACGTGTCAATTTATATTCTTTATTTTTATTTATTGTCACAGGTACATTTGGTGTAAAAGCTTTTCGAGCTATTACAAAATTAGGCCCTTACATGTATCGTGTTAATTATACTCACCCTCATACCCCTCCAAAGTATATGAATCCAGAACTTGGAGAGTGGTATGTACATACTACTTTTGTGTGTCCCCCACAAATATTTCTTCTCTTCCTTTATTTTTTCTCTCAAATAAAATAACATTGTGGGTCCCAATTTTTAATAAAAAATTTCTCATCACATAAAATAACATTGTGAGTCCCAATTTTAATAAAAAAAACTAAATTTGGAGAAAATTTGTTGGAGCAAAGTAGTATGCTATTCCGGATACCAGTATCCAAAACTGGAATAGCATACCTTCTCTGCTGGAGATGCTCTTAATTATATAGATTCAAGCTCCAAGCACCAATTCGGTAGGTTATGACCAAATATAAAAATTTCCAATTGGTTTAATGTATGACAAGTTACAATGCTAGCACCATTTGCGTGGAGTGTTTTTGGGGCTAAAAGATCTAAATGATATACAATGGGGGTTAACCCTGTAGTTGATCATTATATTAGGTCTCAAAGTTAATTTGCCATTTTATTTAGTTGTTAAGCTTTCCAACCCGATCGGTGAAAATCAACATAAAAAAAGCATATGCATAACAGTTTGGAGTCTTCTATTATGCATAAAAGACTTATACACCCCACTGGTATTATTTATGAAACTATGTAGAAAAATATATATAAAAAGGATGAGAAGTACATAACAATTATGTTTGAATAAAAAAAAATGAGGAAGTAAATAAAAGAAACGAATTGCTTTTATACAAATAATTTTTGCGCGCATTTGAAACAGCGCACGCGATTGTTAAATGTTGTTTTACCTTTGCAGGTGTGGGATGAGTTAAACTTTGTCCTGAAATCATTTTTAACCAAATATTATCATTTTTGTATGTATTTTCTTCAATTCATGCTATTTGAGAATAAAATGTCATAACATTCTTATAAACCACCACAAATTATGGATACTTCGACTACACACCACTGTATAAACTACTTGTCCCTGGCCACAATGAAAACTCCCTAAGAGAGGTTAACACGTTGTCTCAGTCCTCTAAACAACACTTTCGCCTTTACCTCATTTGATTCGGCGGCATGCACATAGGCCTATATAATTTTTTAGAGCATCTCCAACAGAGAAAGTATGTTATTCTGGTTTTGGATACTAGTATCTGGAATATCATACCACTTTTCTCCAACAAATTTCTCTCTAAATTCAACTTTTTATTATAATTGGGACCCACAATGTTAATTTTTGTAAGAAGAATTTTATTAAAAACTGGGAGTATGCATATACAACTCTCCAAGTTCCAGATTCACATACTTTAGGAGATGTGAGTATGCTCAACATTATACCCCTATCGGAAGGAGTTTTTGGAAAAGTATGTAAAAAGTGTAACAGCATACCATGATGCTGGAGATGCTCGTATAACTTAACTGCAAGAGCTTTTGCTTAGTTGGTAGGACTCGAAAAACCGATCGATCATAGAAGCGTTTCCTAATATGAACAAATTTCCATTTTGCATATCACCAACTAAAATTTGCAAATCCAAAATGTCATAACCATTTTTTTACGAGAAGAGTAAAGGCCATATAGAGGTATGATATTGAGAAATTTGAATTAGACAAAAGAGAGGTGGATGTGACAATACAAAGACAATTCATTTAATTAGAACCCACTTCTTACAAAGTAGCCCAACCCAGTGGGTTACATGTCACAACTCCACATCTCTATTCTCAGTCTCTTGGTCGCTAGTGTTAGATTTCTTTTTGATTCTCTATACACTTAGACAAATTGGTCTCTTCCCATCTGGATGGACAATACCACTTTCTATTATAGAGAGAGTACAAACTTGCTGGTAACCATTACCATTTGGTGATTTTGTATTATAAGCTCTATTTGGTATTTGAATTGAACAACATCAATTAAAGAGGAGTGACTAAATATATATTATGGTATCTTTAAAAGATTGTCTAATGCTGATAAGTGAATAGAAAGGCGATTAAAATCCATTATTGGGTTTTCATTTTTAAGTTCGTAATTACAAATTATGTAATAAAACAGATCTTTTGTTTGTAACTTTATTGATGATAATGATGAGAGTTAAAATTGTTTACAATCAATAAAGCTAAAAGTTACTCCACCCTTAGTGTGACGCCCTAGCGAGCGCCAAGCAAATCCACCCGAATGTTTTGAGTTCTGACCTTGGATATATGTAACGTATCTATCTCTATTTCAATTCTCTTAATCTCACTCTCAAAGTATGTAAACACTATATCAATCTCTTTCTCATGCACCGCACCGGCTGTAAACTTGTCTCTATTAGGAACAGTGCCTTCTAAAATTGCCCTTATAAGAAATAACTGTCTTTAATAGGGACCCATGACAATAATTTAGAACTTCTAACTATTAAAATAGTAGGTTTCATCACAAAACAAATGAAATATATTACAAAAACCAAACAGAGTACATTACATAAGCAACAAGCGTACATATACTCCCTACAAAATAATATAACTTATAGGATAACGTTCTTTGAAGGAGAGCCAGCAGCCTCTTCCACCTCTAAAACTTCCACCTCCACAAGAAAACAAAGATGGTTATAAGAGAGCCCAATCGCTCGCAGAGTAGCAGCGATACTTCCTAGGATGAATGCCAACAGCCTCATCCTCTTTTGAAACCGTATCCTCTGCAAGGAGATGCAGACCCACCCTGCCCTGTTCCCCAGATACCACCAAAAAATGGAACCGCGTCATATGATTATAATCATTATCCATCTCTTCTACCTCCTCATGCGTCATACTATAATAAGTAGGATGAACATGAATGATAGTAGGAAGATCAAGGGACTGGGCCCAGAAATAATGAAACTGCAGCTTCTACACTTTGGCCAGAACCTTAGCTTCAAATGATTGGCGTCTCCATTGTCATTTATAGAAGAAACCAAGAAGAAGATTATTTGTAGAAGATTTAAGAAGATAAGAGTACTTGGAAAAGAATAACCTAAAGTATAACAGCATATATATATATATATATATATATATATAAATACAGGGAATGGTTTTCAAAGCAGTCGTCATTCCAAGAATAGTTTATGGGAAACCAAATAGCCAATTAAAAATAGTCACAGTCATTACAACATTCCAATTCCCAACAATCCTAATAATTCTAAGATAAAATTCTACATCAACAAACGATTATTCAATTTATTAAACAACTTATTCGTATTTCGATACTAAGTTTGATTGAATCAACTCAAGACACACGTGCCTTCAATTGAGAGGGGGCAATTGTAGGAACTTATCCCTCGAGCTGGTATAATATCGAACTGATCCAATACCAGACTCACACAACATACACATGACATATACTATCAACAATGACACCTGGACTATCGACTGAAGAAGAATGTGGCTCGAGCACTCTAAATGAAATAGAATATGTCAATGACACCTGTCTCCTATGAACTAGCAGTTACAGAGATAACCTCCAATCTTCCCCCAATTCAGGAGAACGTGTTAATACATGTAATCGAACTGAGAGTAAGGTCTATAAAAAGAATAGAAGACAGAGAATAAAGGAGGCCCACCCAAGTTTTTATAGCTTGCAAAAATTATCAATTGAAACAAAATATCCATCTCAACACTTCACCAATTTTAGCAAAATATCATGAACTGTCTATGGTAAAATATTATTTTCCACGAACTTTGGTGTTGGTGGAGGTCTGTAGTAAAAGGTGCGTGACAATTTTTTTGCCATGGACTTTATCAAAGCTTAACGTACTATTTTGCCACAAATTTAATCTGTGGTTAATTTATTGCCACGGATATAAACCTTGTTATGAAACAAGGTAAGACGCAATCTCAATCCGTGGCTATTTATTTACCACAGAATAAGTTCGTGGTAATTTTTTTTTATTTTTTCAAAAAAAAAATTCACAAATATATCAAAATTACACCTCATAATTTTAAGCACTCTAAAAATACACCTACTGCACATGTAGTTTTGTATTAGATCATATTTCAAGTTATAATATATCAACAAAAGACAGCTAATAACTCCTTTCATTTATCAATAAGCAATGAAGCATCTATGTATAATAATTCGTACGATGACAGAAAGAAAGAAAAACATAACAACAAAATAGAATAAGGATAATGACAATATCTTCAAAGCCTAAGGATTTAAATGACATAGTTTCCATCAGGATAAGGTCAAAAGAAGTTCTGGTCCAACATTTTATCTTGAAACTTTCTAGTAAAACTTAAAAGAGGATTAATTCAATTGTCAGAGAGAGAAAGAGAGAGGGGCATGGTATAGCTTATCCTCGTAAAACAAAGCTCTATTTGACGGAAATGATTTGCATACAGACTTAGGCAAACCTGGGGGAAAATCCACCCTTGAGGAAATGCTGACTCTTAAAAGAGGACTATAGTAATCTGTCACACTTGAGCATCAGAAAATTTATAACGAGAATGAGGGCGTAAACCCTGTCTAGGCACCTTTGGGGTGTGGGGGCTGAGACAGTTTATGCCCTTTCCATTTTCCTTGCTACAAGAGACAAATCCATTTAGTAACACTAAGAGACAGATCATGTATTTAATAACATATGAGCTAGTTTTTAGGGGATTAAAACTAGTATAGAGGGGAAGGAATTAATGGTATTCTTACATTTATAAGACTAACCTTATAAAAGGCCAATGTTCAGTTGGAAGAGGTGTGTTAGTTCTCAGCATCTCATGTCTGGTCCGATTTAGGGTTGTGTAGTTAAAGTGAAATTGCCTAGCAAGTATAACCTAGTTAATCAAGTGTACGCATCATTATTCAAATTCCAGGGGATTAAAGAAAATAAGCATATTATTCCGTTTAAGAATACAAGAAGTTCATACAGCCATTTTATGTCGTTTAAGAATTGCTTCTATATTTAAAATTTCTTTCATGGATGAGAACTGATGTAAAATGGTATCATATTTCAAAACTTCAAATAGATGGAGACACAAGAAGATGCACGTCCAATGGAGCGAGGACCTTCCGATGCTACTTGGTGGCCCTCAAGATTTATGGAAAAACTACGGTCTATTTCTCTTGATCAGGAAGAAACTTTGAGTAGAATAATTTCTATGTGTAATGTTGAGCAAACGACTTAGACAGCATCACAAATTCTATGGACTACTGGGATTTTTTTGGATGAATTCCTAATGGTTTTTACTCAGTCATTTTGGAAAAAAAACTGAAGGAGCTTTTTTATAGAATTCCTTCTCTGAATGAGCTTTATGCTTTAGGAATGGACAGTCTTAGAACATACATTATTCTTGTAGATACAGATTAGGATAAGAAACTTTCCGTGCTACATCAATTAATTGTAGCATTGGTGAAAGGATTGAGTTCCAATCCAGCTGCAATGATAAAAAAAAAGATTATAGCATTGAGTTCCAATCCAGCGGCCAACTTCATAATCAAGTCTAGCAAAAGCTGTACTAGATAAAAACTCTAATACATTAGAGAATCGAGGTGCCTAACTATTAAGGCAAATAAAACATGGTTCATACCGCTCTTGAGGAATCCTATTCAAAGTTCTTGCTGATATTATTGGTTTTGAGAGCTAACTTGTGGTGGGTCTACCTAGTGATGGTAGTATAGAACATGCAGACTTATATAAGCATATATCAGTGATAGTTGTCTTAAACTCTATGGAATTATTAGTCGATCTTATGAAGTTCCCAGGTCAACTAGTTCCTTGTTCAAGCAGGCCAATTTTTATGTTTGATATTTCTGTCCTTGAGGAGAGTGACTCCGCGGAGAATGACTCACGTGATTCACCCCTTGAACCAAATAGTCCATTATGCGGTGTTTTAGATAGAGTGGATATGAATAGTTCTGAGCATGACTAGACCCTTCAGTCATTATACAAGCAGAAACTTGAAGCACCATCAACTCTTTCGGCCCTCCGCTACGTAATATAATGTTGAGATCAGAAAGTTTTGTTGAGGGAAATGTTAGTTCATCACATAGTGAACCCAACGTTACAAATGTATTCTGGTACCGTAGCAGGAGAAATGCCATTGCTGAATAATGGACTGTTATTTAGAGCCCAAAGCATCTTTTTTTTCGAGTACGTGGACGTTTAATGCTTAGTGGTCATAGGCATTCATTTAGAGAATATCCAGAAGGAATGGTTGCATCAAGGTCAGATGGAGCACCAACTCCAGAAAGTCGCAGATTAAGAAGACGAAGCATAAGCATTACTTCAGAGATTGACGATGATATTGTAATAACGTGTTTTCTGGGAGGATAATCTTTGCTAATACTTTTAGTAAGGATTATGCAATAATAAACTTAAAGATACAAGATTTTACGTAGAAACTCAGTAAAGGCTGAGAAAAACCATAACCTCGAGGAGGGTTTTGATGAAAAATCCAATAAATTGCTAGTTGTTACAATTGTTGTTTGGTAAAAAAGTAAAAAGAAATGAATAGTAGAGTTGCAGATCAAAATAACTCATTCTCTGCCTGTATTTATAGTAGATACATGCAGTTTACTAAAAGAAAAACAGTTTCCTATTTTGGGCGTAGTGAGAAAACTTTGCGGATCTCCTAACGACTCTATTTGACCAAGCATAACAACTACTTTTAGTAGGTCGAGAACTGTGGTCGCAGGCATGATATCTTCTCAAATAATGGAATGTCTTCGACTAAGTTCTGTCGGCTTCTTTTTGTCGAATCTGGGAAACCCATTTGGGATATTTTACTTCTTGAATAAACCCTATGCGAAGGAGTTTATCAATTTCTTTATTTACGGCTTCGCGAAGGCGGGGGGCTAAATTTTGACGCTTCTGCACAACTGTTTTGCTATCTTGAAGAAGGTCGAGCTTGTGGCATGCGATCGAGGGATCAATTCCGGGAATTTCTTGAAAAACTGTACAAATATGTCGACGTTTTTCTTTAAAAGTTGGAACATGGTTTCTTTTTCATAAGATGACAACTTTGAGCCAATAAAGGTATTTTGCCCGGGCCCATCGAGTTTAATGGAGTCTACTACCTCAGTATCATGTTGCTCAAATGTGGGAGGCGTTTCCTGCTACAATTGTTATGCTTTAAGAAGTTTTGCTGTGTGAGAGTTGGTGATGGTATTCTCGCATATACGTGCAATTGCTTGACTTTCTTTTATTTCATAAACTTCGTGATCTATAAGAAATTGCAAAGCCAGATAATATGTGGAAGGTACTACCTTGATCGAATGTAACCTAAAATTCCCAAATATTTTGACTCAGCGTCTATGATAACGAATTTAACAAAAGTGTTTTTCGATCCCGCTTGAACTGGCAAGGTAATTTCTCCCGTGACAGATTCTTTGGAATCGTGTTGTCGAAACTTTTACTGAATCTTTGAGGCTTAGAACGTCAATTGCTCTTTTGAATAGAACGATTGTTACTCTTCCTGTGTCAACTAGAAGTTTATATAGGTAGTCCTGACCTACTTTGAGCATAATGATCAGTGGGTCATCGTAAGGCTACTTGACATGGCTGGTGTCGCAGTCTTCAAAAGAAATATGGTACGGACGTTTAGCCTTGCTAAAGTTGGGGATAAGTTTTGCTGACTTATTTGATAAAGTCATTTTGCAACAATATGTTATTCTATCATCTTGCTTTCTTTTCTTTCCTTTCTCAATTTCGATCATGTAAAGATGGCGTGCTTGGCCTTTCCTTTGCTCTTGTTCGACTTCTTTTTTTTTAATATCTTCCTCAAGGAACTTTGGAACATCAACTACATAGTTGTGAAGTCGTCCAGCTAGTAAAATGCGATAAAAAATCTGTATCAGAGAATAACGGTTGTCAGTTTCGTGGCTATACACGTTGTGATATTGGCATAAGGGTTTATTGGGTACATCTGGAATAACTTGTGCTTCTCGATACATTTTGTCTCCCTTTATCGTTTGTAAGATAGCAGAAAGTGTGGTTGTCATAAGAGGCAACACTGGGATAGGTCTGTCTAAGTTTTCATCTCTTTTCTTGATGTTGTCGGTGTTTCTTCCGCGCTGTTTAGAAATCCTATTATTACCTGACTTTAGAGGTAGTAACAAAAATACTTCATTGGAGTGGATAACTGAGGAGCTTTTTATCTTATCCTTTTTGGACCGCTCCAATTCGATGTAGTTATTAACAACATCAATCATTTCAGATACTATCTTGGGCTTGTGCAAGGTAAGCTCTTCTCGAACTTTGGAGTCGATGTGGAGTATGAAAGTGAATGCTGGAATGATAATTTTGGGATCTTAATTCCCAATCTTTCGCGTTTCCTGCAGAAAACGTTCGTAGAAACTTGCCAAAGTTTCTTTTACACCTTGCTAAGAAAAACAATGAATTCACTGTTATCTCTCATTCCTCAGCATGAGCATAGTTTAACTCGAAGAGGCACTGCAACTGATTAAATGTAATGATAGAGCCTTCATGAATAGTATGGAATCACCTGAGAGGTTCTTCTTTAAGGCTCATGTTAAATAATCTACATAGCATGTGATCGAGTTTGGAATATAATCCAACTGCAGCTTTATAGTGTCGGGCGTGGGTGAGAGGGTCAGTGAGGTCTGCATATTAAAGGAATTTTGGCATGTAGAAATTTTTTAGGATGGTCATGACTTCGAGATAAGAAGAAATATTGTTCGTCTCAATCCTATTGAGAGCAGATCTTCGGCCTAGCATGTCAAAGTTTATAGCTATGATCATATTGTTTAAGTTATCCAAGGTAATAAATTGCTGCATCGAATTTAGAGCAGCGACAACTTGAGGATCAAAGTTACTTGGTCCTTCAGGTCCCAGCCTGTCTTTTACTGGTCGTCTTATTGGTGGTGGAGAGGATTGGTGGCGTGTACGCCGACATCCTAGTGATGTCGATGCTGAGGATGTGAGTCCAAAATGTCGAGAAGCCCTGTCTGGATTCCTCGATCTGGATCGAGAAGTTCAAACTTGTTCTTCTCTTGGCTAGTTTTTTCTCTGAGTAGCCCTGAAGCGACGTTCACTCCAGAATTGGGGAGACAACGTTGGCGGCCAGTGAGTCGGTCTTGATGTCTCCGTAAATGCTCCATTTATTTTTAATGTATCCAACTCTGTTGGTCCAAGGCATTTCTCCTTTCGTTTATTTCAACTTGAAGAGCTTGGGCGTGGATTCGTTGATCATCAAGCCTTTGAACTCGGTCAGACTCCATTTATTTTTGAAGTTCGATCACAACACTATGTAGATCGGCTGTTTCCGGTATTGGGTTGATCTCGTGGTTCATCGGCATATTGGAGGTACTTTAGAGATTCATGTTTGTCATCGGATTGTCTTAGATCTCAGGTGGTAAAGGAAAAGTGTTGTATTCCCACAGATGGTGCCAATTATAATGGCGTGTTTTGTGGAAGGATAATCTTTGCCAATACTTATGGTAAGGATTATGCAATAATAAGCTTAAACAAACATAATTTTATCGGGAAACTCAGTAAAGGCTAAGAAAAACCACAACCTCGATGAGAGTTTTGATGAAAAATCTAATAAGTTGCTAGTTATTATAATTTGTTGTTTGATAAGAAAGTAAAAATGAATGAATAGTAGAGTTACAGATCATAATAACTCATTCTCTACCTGTATTTATATTAGATACAGGCAGTTTACAAAAAGGAAATTAGTTTCTTATTTTGGGGGTAGTAGGTGAACTTCGAAGATCTCCCAACAGCTCTATTTGACCAAGCATAATGGTTACTTTTAGTAGGTCGAGAACTGTGATTGCAGACGTGATATTTTCTCGAATGATGGAATGTCTTCGACTAAGTTTCGCTGGCTTTTTTTTGTCGAATCTGGGAAATATGCTACTACAGATATCGTAAGGGCGGTCCGAGCAATGAACGAAACACTAAAGCAGAACTGTCTTTTGAAGGATGACGTTAACAATAGATCACATTCAACCCATGAAAAAGATGTATCACTTTTTGCTCGACTTCTTTGTGCCTTTATTCTTAAGAGTTGGATCTTCTTATGTCTTTTCACGATGAATTATTTTAACCTGAAAGGGTGCCATCTAAATTTCCACGAAATATCTTTTTTCAAACTTTTCCTTCATCTCAACATGCTAAGCTCTATAAAAGATAATTCGGCACGGTAAGATACAAACATCTTGGATTTTAGGTATTGCTTATCTTGAAATCCCATTGTTACGGTTTAATCTAACTCTGATTTCTTCAACCAACACATACCTCAAAGCCCCAGAGTCATAAACATGATCATAAGCTCCGTATCATATATACCATTTTCTATTTATCTTTAATATGGCTATCCTGTATATACAAAGATTCTTTATATTTGACAACTCCTAAAAATACCCATTTCAATCAAAATAGAAATCGAAAATAAGTAAGAGAAAATAACATGTTAAAATTGCACTAAATGTGATACCAAAGAGGTCTCTGCATCTATGATCTATCAAATATAAACAAACCCCATTAAGGAAAAATATCAAACACATAGAACAGTTGCTAGAATTGTACAGGAAAGTTGTAAAAAGTGTGATTAATGACTAATCACAGTACTCCTCCTTTGCACAGCAGCAACAGCAAGTGCATATGCCCTGTAGCCATGGCGACTGCTCAGATCTACCAACTCTTTCTCAATACCCTTGCTCTTTACAGATACCTCAATCCATCCATCAATATCAGCCCACAAGAACAAATGCAAAAATATGAAATTCAAGAGAGAAAGAGAAAACTCATAGTTAATTATAACTACCCATCATTATTCATTTGTCGAGCAATTCTTAGGTCTTGTAAAAATTTCAAGATAAACTTCAGGAAACCCTAAAAAATTGGGAAAAAACCCTACGATATGAATCTCATTCTCGATGATAAATTAATAGAAGCGACATTAGAAACTTGGTTTTGGGAGTAATAGAAGCTTAATTTTAAGGAGTGAAGGGGATTTAGGCAAAAAGAGGTAATGCTAAAAGCTGAGAAGGATAAACATATGGGGAAAAATTCTCAATTTGATGCAAAGGCTAAGAAGCTTAATTTTAGGAGTGATGAGAATGCCACAGATCTATTTCAAATTGCTACGGATAAAGTCTACGCCTATTTAACTATATCCAAATTCCGTGGTTAAACTTAAAAATAGTTGTGGAAAATTAACAATTTTCTTGTAGTGCAAACAATAAAGTTACAATTACTAAAATCCTCAAGCCGAGGTCGTAGTATTTACCAATTCAGAGGTTTTCACCATAAAACACGTGTCAATTTATATTCTCTATTTTTATTTATTGTCACATGTACATTTGGTGTAAGATCTTTTCGAGCTATTGCGAAATTAGACCCTTACAGGTATGGTGTTTATTATACTCACCCTTATACCCCTCCAAAGTATGCGAATCCGGAACTTGGAGAGTGGTATGTACAAACTACTTTTATGTGTCCCCCATAAATATTTCTTCTCTTCCTTTATTTTCTCTCTCTAATAAAAGAACATTGTGGATCCCAATTTTTAATTAAAATCTTCTCATCACATAAAATAATATTGTGAGTCCCAATTTTAATAAAAAAACTAAATTTGGAGAGAAATCTGTTGGAGCAAAGTGGTATGCTATTCTGGATACTAGTATCTAAAACAGGAATAACATACCTTCTCTGTTGGAGATGTTCTTAATAATATAGATTCAAGCTCCAAGCACCAATATATAGTAGGTTATGACTACATAAAAATCTCTAAGTGGTTTAATGTATGACAAGTTACAATGTTAGCACCATTGGCGTAGAGTGTTTTTTGGGGCTAAAAGCTCTAAATGACATACAATGGGGGTTAGCCCTATAGTTGGTCATTATATTAGGTCTCAAAGTTAATTAGCCATTTTATTTAGTTGTTAAGCTTTCCAACCCGATCGGTGAAGATCAACATAAAAAAAGCATATGCATAACAGTTTGGAGTCTCCTATTATGAATAAAAGACTTATACACCCCACTGGTATTGTAAGGGGCTTATTCCGCATCTCGGACTCAAGCCTAATCTTCGACCATCATACGACCACTCGACCTCATCGACATACACGTAGCACATTTGTGGCACATTATAGAGCATTTACAAAGAAGAGGAGTTACTCAAGCCATTACACAATCATTATGAAGACTCATCAAAACCATATATTGTAGCGTTCGTCATTAAAGCAAATAATGGTCATATTATAAGACCTATAAATAGGACCATAGAGCTATAGATAAAAGAAGATTTTTTAATTATATCAAGAAAGTCTCTACAGAACATCCTTGTAATAGCTAGCATTCTTAATAATATATCTCTTTCTAAAATCCTCAAGAGAGGTCCTGGTTTTTAACCTATTCAAAGGTTTTCTACGCTAAACTTTTATGTTAGTTATTATTAGCGTTCTGAACACATCTGGTGTAAAGGCAATGTCTGAATGCCAGAATTAGACTATTACAGGTATTATCTATGAAACTATGTAGAAAAAAAAATATAAAAAGGATGAGAAGTACATAACAATTACGTTTGAATAAAAAAAATAAGGATGAAAATAAAAGAAATGAGCTGATTTGATACAAATAATTTTTGCGCGCATTTGAAACAGCGCACACGATTGTTAAATGTTGTTTTACCGTTGTAGGTGTGGGATGAGTTAAACTTTGTCCTAAAATCATTTTAACCAAATATTATCATTTTTGTATGCATTTTCTTAAGTTCATGCTATTTGAGAATAAAATGGCATAACATCCTTATAAACCACCACAAATTATGGATACATCGACTACACACCACTGGATAAACTACTTGTCCCTGGCCATAATAAAAACTCCCTAAGAGAGGTTAAGACGTTGTCTCAGTCCTCTAAACATCACTGTCGCCTTTACCTCATTTGAATCGGCAGTATGCACATAGATCTATATTATTTTTTAGAGCATCTCCAACAGAGAAAGTATGTTATTCTGATTTTGGATACTAGTATCCGGAATATCATACCACTTTGCTCCAACAAATTTCTCTCTAAATTCAACTTTTTATTACAATTGAGACCCATAATGTTATTTTTTATGAATTTTTTTTATTAAAAACTGGGACCCACAATATTCTTTTATTAGAGAGGGGAACAAAAATTGTGGGGGACCTACAAAAGTAGTATGCATATACAACTCTCTATGTTCCGGATTCGCATACTTTAGGAGAGATGAGTATGCTCAACACTATACCCCTGTTGGAAGGAGTTTTTGCAAAAGTATGTAAAAGGTGTAACAACATACCATGATGTTGGAGATGCTTGTATAACTTAACTACAAGAACTTTTGCTTAGTTGGTAAGACTCGAAAAACCGATCGGTCATAGAAGCGTTTCCTAACATGAACAAATTTGTATTTTGCAACCAAATTTATCACCAACTAAAATTTGCAAATCTAAAATATCATAACCAATTTTTCACGAGAAGAGTAAAAGCCATATAGGAGTATGGTATTAAGAAATTTAAATTAGACAAAAGAGAGGTAGATGTGACAATACAAAGACAATTCATTTAATTGGGACCCACTTCTTACAAAGTAGCCCAACCCAGTGGGTTACAGGTCACAACTCCACATCTATTCCCAATCTCTTGGTCGCTAGTGTTAGATTTCTTTCGATTCCCTGTACACTTAGGCAAATTGGTCTCTGCCCATCTGATGGACAGTACCACTTTCTATTATAGAGAGAGTGCAAACTTGCTCATAACCATTACCATTTGGTGATTTTGTATCATAAGCTCTATTTGGTATTTGAATTGAACAACGTCAATTAATTAAATAGGAATGACTAAATATATCTTATGGTATCTTTGAAAGATTGTCTAATGCTGATCAGTGAATTGGGAGGTGATTAAAATCCATTATTGTGTTTTCGTTTTTAAGTTCGTAGTTACAAATTATGTAATCAAACGGATCCTTTGTTTGTAACTTTTTTGACGATAATGATGAGAGTTAAAATTGTTTACAATCAATAAAGCTAAAAGTTACTCCACCCTTAGAGCATCTCTAACAGTTGAGATTTTGAGTATGGGTTTGGTTTTTTTGCTAGCCCATCCTTAAATCCACACTTTTCTCCATTCAAAAAATTGGGTGTGAGTTGTTGAGTTAGTGGTGTTAGAACCCAACCGGGTGTGGGGAGCTCACACTTTAAAAAATGGGTGTGAAGAGTTTAAGACACTGCACGGACTAAATTACATCGCGCAAAAAAAATAAAAAATGGTGTGAGACGAGATGAATAATTGTGGTGGAGTAAAGAAATCCGTGCCGACTAAAAAATTATTTTCCTTAAATAAAGATCCGTCACATCAGCACTAACTGCGGCCAGTGGGAAGACTTAAAGCATCTCCTAAAGTGTCTCACTGGCTTGATTTCCAAGGTGCCACATTGAATTTTCGAGTTCCAACAACACCTCACTGACTTGGATTTTCAACTCAAAATGTAAGGTTGAATCTTGCTTTCCAAGACTCAACTTTGCTTTCTTATATCGCGATTGGGCGCTCA
Organism: Kingdonia uniflora; assembly: GCA_014058105.1. Lineage (NCBI taxonomy): Eukaryota > Viridiplantae > Streptophyta > Magnoliopsida > Ranunculales > Circaeasteraceae > Kingdonia > Kingdonia uniflora. The sequence goes on along the minus strand of JACGCM010000973.1, from coordinate 709,973 downwards.
AGTGTTCGGCGTCTGTTTGTTTTCTAATCGGGCGCCCAATTGTTTTTTTTCACACAAAATTCAAATTGGGCACCTAAGACTTGGGCGCCCAATTGTTTTTGTTTTTGTTTTTTAATTCAAAACCTAAGACTTAGAAGCCTGATGAATTTTTATTTTTATTTAAAATAAAATAAAATGAAACAGGCGCCCAACAATTAGGTGTCTGTTTTAAAAAACAAGTGAGGTTCTATTTGGAAGAAATAGAACCTCACTCACTTGGATTTGGCTTTTTGAATCAAGTGAGTGAGGTACTTTAGGAGATTCTCTTAGAGTGTGGGTTAGGTTTTTTGGGTCTGACCTGTGGGTCAAGTACACCCAACCCACACCCAACTGTTGGAGATGCTCTTAGGAGGCTAGGCCTAGTCTTTAGTGGGCAAACTCTTGGTTAGATCTTGTTGAGTTGGCTGGTTGCTAGGTGACAATGAGTTAGCAATGAGCTTGGCAGCAGGTTAGGGTACTTCCGCATCCAGAAGTTACTTTACCATATTATGAATCCAATGGTTTTAATAGATTTCGCATCAAGAAATCAGGATAATTTCATGGTAGGAGCTGAGCTAAGAAGGAGCCGATAGCTCAAACTCCAAGGCGAAATCCCATTCCGGGATTCCTTGCTGAAAGGCCTAAAGAGAGAAATATTTTCATCATCCTTTCTAAACGAGTGTCTTGCGTTGGTGTTTAATAGTCCCTCTAGAGCTCCACGTAGAATAAATGAGGAGTAGCGGTTCATCAAGTGCCTCAGGTCTGCGCTTCTTACTTGTTAGACAAACTCCAAGCGCCCCAAGGGAGCCTGGAGCTCTTCATTGGATTTAGAGGCTCGCATATAGGTCATGTGCACCTTTTAACGTTCTCATAAGAAATAGGTTTTAAACACAAGTTTATGCTCCCCTTTCTTAAAAAATATGAAGGAAAAAATGCACATAAGACTTAGGTGTGCCTCCTAATTAGAAAAGGCGAGCATGACATTCTCTATCTTCTTAATTTTTCAGAATATTCGGGCTCTGTCCGAGTATATTTGGACCTTGACCATGCTCCCTAGTGAGCTTGGGAAAGCAAGTTAATGAAAGAGATGCCAAAGTTTCTTATTTTTAGACACAAGTTAATGAGATGGGGCATGAAACACACCATAGGACAGATGACTAATTTAATAAGAAGTTTAAGATTCTCTTCCCACTATTTTCCTCCCCAATATCTACACATTCCAAACTTTCAAAAATCTCCTATTCCGTAAAAAGAATCTTAAAAAACCGTTAAACAACTCACAAAATCCCACATATTATTAATAACAGATATTCGAAAGTTTCAAATCCCTCCTTATCTAAGTATCTTCTGATCTTCGCTAATGGAGATTTCATTCCCACCTTTAATATTCTCCAATGGTGATTCTTTTGCTGTTTTATCAAAGGAAATGTCCCTTTCCTCTCCTCCTAATGTGGTTCTCACCCAAGAAGACTTGAAGAGACTCGCCGCGTATAAGGCAGTGGCCTTCGTCGAATCAGGAATGGTTATCGGTCTAGGAACCGGTTCCACCACGGCTTTCGCGGTGGAACAAATAGGCCAGTTATTACAACAAGGGAAGCTGAAGAACATTGTAGGCATTTCCACTTCGAAGAAGACCCAAGAACAAGCTCTTGCATTGGGCATTCCCTTATCGGATCTTAATACCTACCCTGTTCTTGACCTCGCGATCGATGGGGCGGATGAGGTTGACTCGAAGTTTAATCTTGTTAAAGGGCGTGGGGGGTCGCTTTTAAGGGAGAAAATGGTGGAGGGGGCATGTTTAAAGTTTGTGGTTATTGTGGATGAATCGAAGATTGTGGAGAACTTGGGTGCTAGTGGTCTTCCAATGCCGGTTGAGATTGTACCCTTTTGTTGGAAATTTACGGCGGAAAGGTTATAGCAGTTGTTTGAGGATTCCGGGTGTGTTGCAAAGTTAAGAATTTGTGGGGGCGAAAATGGTGAGCCGTTCTTGACTGATAACTTGAATTATATAGTGGACTTGTATTTTGAGAAGGAAATTGGGGATTTGAATTTTGCGAGTGATTCGATATTGAGAATTGCGGGTGTTGTGGAGCATGGGATGTTTATTGATATGGCAACTACTGTTGTTATCGCTAGCGTAGCGGGAATTATCTTGAAACACAAGTTGGAAGGTTGGAGTTAGCCATGAAGGATGAGGTAGTTTTACTAGTCTGATGTTACATATTTTTCTTAAATAATCTTGATGTTCTTCTATTAGGCCATGTTTGTTTTTTGGTCAAGGGTGAGAAGAGGTGTGATCTTTTGGAAACTTCTCACCTTTGACAATGAAAGTTTTTTGGCATACTTTCAGAAAAAATGAAAACTGGAAGTTTGGCCTACTTTCAACCTAAAAACTTCACATCCCCAGTTAAGTTTTTTGGGTTGACTTCCAACCAAAAAACTTCTAGTTTGGCTTTGACTGGTCGTTTTGCCGCTATACCGTGGTCTGGTCGTTTCCCACCTGTAAACGGTTTAAGTGGGGGTATTTTGGTCGTTTTAAGCCCAAAATAATCAAATTTGCCAAATAAAAAGTCACATTAACCCCAAATAAGCCAAATAAAAACCCACCCAACGTTTCCCCCCTCTCTCCCCCTCTCCTTTATCTCTCTCTCTCTCTTTCTCTCTCTCTCTACCTCTCCAACTCCATCTCACCTCTTTTTCTATCTCCTTTCTCTCCCACCCTCATACAACTCTCTCTCTCTGTCTCTCTCTCTCTCTCTCTCACCTCTCTCTCTATCCCCTCTCTCTCCCACCCTCACACAACTCTCTATCTCTCCCTCCCTCTCCCTTATCTCTCTACCTCTCCCTCTCACCTCTCTTTCTATCTCCGCTCTCTCACACCTCTCTCTCTATTCTTTCTTCCACCCTCATACAATTATCTCTCTACCTCTCCCTCTCCCTCTCACCTCTCTTTCTATCCCCTCTCTCTCCCACCCTCATACAACTCTCTCTCTCTCTACCTCTACATTTCTCTCTTCCCCTCATCCCTCTCTCTCTCCTACCTTTATCTCTATCTTTCTCTACAATGGTTGTTTCTCTGTCTTTCTCTCTCTCTCTATGTGGGTATGTTTCACCATGTCCCCTATATATTTGGTATTTTGGTATATGATTTGCACGTTTTAATTTTATTTTTGACTTAAACCACCATTTTAATTGTGTTGTTGCATTAATATATAATGAATTAGAGAGAAAAATGTGGTTTATATGTATTTTTGATGTTTTTGTGGAGAAACTTATCTGTAGTCAAATTAGATGGTTCTGCCAAACAGACTAGTAAGAAGTTGAAGTTAGAAGTCAAAATTTTAAGTACAAGTTCTAACCTTCAGCCAAACGCACGCGAGTTTTTTTTAATCTTCTAACCTCAAAATTTCCTACCTCTTCTCACCTCTGCTCTTCCTACCTCTTCTCACCCAAAAAATAAACAAACATGGCTTTATTGAATGTTGTTGAAGGCCTTCTTTTTGTTCTTAATATAGGTATATCACTATTGTGATTCAATTTTAATTTTTAAGGCTATGTAAATTAAGGAATAACTTGAAACTCAATGCCACTATTTCAGTTATGCTATTGCGAGAATTAGAAGATCGTGGAACATAGGACAGTCTAAATCACAATATTGAATTCAGGAAAACATTCAGTAAATATTTTGCTTATTTAGCAAAAAGAAATAAATTACAAGAGATAATCGATCAACCAAACACCAAAATGATGCTTCGCGAAAATTCAGAATGTTGGATTTGCCCGAACAACCAAAATGATATATGATGCATTTTCACCTCCTTTGAAAGCTTAATTTGGCCATATTGAATGCAAAAAGAGAAGCAAATACAAATTAGAAGCCAAGAAGAGCAAAGACCACCACACACAACTTATCATGGTGATAGGCGAAAGTCTTCTAAAAGGAACTTATTACTTTGCATTCGTTCCACAATAGTCACCTCTGCAACTGAATATGCCCATGAAGAATACATTCTAGTGAATCTTTCTCGGTACAAAACAGTGTGCTTTCTTGATATTCTTCCCATTCTGCCAAAAGCAGTATTCTAAACAACACAGAATAAAATGTCATAAGCGTACCAAGTTATACTGAGGACTTCTCTAATATATAGGACTGTCTTTGTTTCCAGAGGCATGTATTGAACTGATCCCAGCAGTTTCGTGAAAATTGGGGGGGAAAATGCAGATCCCTTAAACCACGTACTGGAATGCTTAGTTCTGTTGGGAAAATTCAAAAATTAAATAACTAATCTTCACCAAAAGAAAACAATTACCGAACCAAGCAAGGAGGCGCGCAAGCGCTTCTTAAAGATAGTCGAAGCCTCTTCAAAGGTACAAGAAAACTCAGCAGCACTATCTCCGGGATTCAACCAAGCTAGACCCGTTCTATCACAATGTGCTTGCACTGCACAGAGTGATCAAGTTTGTTTCACCTTTCCTCATTGCCCAAATAAAACGAAAAGAAAGAAATTAAGAAAGAAAAAGAACTGTTTGTTTTTCTCTGTGTCTTACTCACATAAGAGAACTCTATAAATAAGAGTCTAAAAACTGTCAAGTTCTAAAACTGCTTAATTAATATATAAGTATTAATAAGTCATACTTAATCCCCAATAAAGATACAACCAGTTACAGACTCTAACAGACATAAAAGTCCAAGAGGTTATCTGTTCCAGACCCAATCCCACTAAGCCCACGCCCCACGGCCGCGGAAAGCGTGCAAAGTGTTAAGTGTTAAGTGCGCCTAATAAAACGCCAAAAAGTGCCTAAATGCGCCTCAAACGTCCATTCGCCCATGCGCGCGTGCGTGAGTCGCGCTCGATGCGAAGCATCTCGCTAGAGTGCAGACACTCCTAGAGTATATTTTAAATCCAACTAAGCAATAGAGATATAAAAACTAATAGAAATTACTTTTTATTTCCAATGTGGAATAAAACATTTTAAAGCCATATTTTGAAGTTAAAACAATTCCAACAATCCCCCACTTGTTTTAATTTAAAAATAGCAAACATAATTCCCCCACAAGATTAAATAAAACAAAAATAAATAAATAAAAATTTGGGCATAAAGATAAATTATGTGTATATGTTTAGGTGTCTTGAGGACTGAAACCTATACATTGTAAAACATGTCTAAGTTTATCGTGTCAAAAGTTAGTGGAGTGCCCTTGAACTAAAATTGACAGAAAATATTAGTGGACTTAAGCCTTGAACTAATAATCCTATTTGATAAATATGACATATCGTACACACATAATTTTCAGAGAAACAAATAACTTTTGAGCTCAACACTTTAAAGTCCGTGCTTAATCCTTTCTACTAAGTGCTCTAGAGACAGTCTGTCATCTCATAGGAGCTGACTAGATTCTACACTTAAAGATGTGAGTTTACCAAGAGTGATCTGTAGATACTCCAATCCAAATAGATCTTTTAAACTCATTAAGAGAACAATCCCAGCCTTACACGTTTTACAGAATAAAAAATACTAGAACCATAGGAATAGGACTTTATATAAAGAGAAGTGCTTACTAAAAATTGTTAACTCACGAGTTTGCTTTCCCATTAAACCTCTATAGGCTAGGTTTCCACTCGGAGAAACTATGTACAGACTTTCGATCCCATCCCCTCGATGTCGAACTAATCATGTCTCTCCCAAGGCCTTTTGATAGAGGATCTGTCAAATTTTCTTTGGACTTCACATATTGAACGGTCATGACTCCGTTCTTAATAATCCCCCTGACATGATTATGTTTCAGACGAATCTGTCTTGATTTACCATTATAAGTCTCATTGTATGCTAGCAGCAATGCAGCCTGATTATCACAATAGATTGTGATTGCCGGTACAGGCTTTTTCTAGATGGAAATATCAAACAACACTGATTTCAGCCACTCGGCCTCTTCTCATGCAGAAGATAGACTAATGAACTCCGATTCCTTAGAGGAATGAATTATGCATGCTTGTTTTTTGGATCTCCAGGAGATCGCACCTCCAGCTAAGGAAAAAATCCATGCAGTAACCGATTTTGACTCGTCTGGATCCGAGTTCCAAGTCGCATCACAGTACCCTTCAAGTACAGCTGGATATCTCCCATAATGTATCCCATAACCCATTGTACCCTTAAGGTACCTTAAAATCTGTAGAGTGCATCCTAATGCTCTTTACCTGGGTTACTTGTGTACCTGCTCAATTTGCCAACTGCATATGCAAGATCGGGTCTTGTACAATGCATAGCATACATTAAACTACCAATGATTTGGGAGTACTCAAGTTGAGCTATAGGTTTACCTGCATTCTTCTGCAACTTTATGTTTTGATCAAATGGAGTAGGAGAAGGTTTTGACTCATATTGATTAAATCTTCGCAGAACCTTCTCGATGTATTTGGATTGCGTAAGAGCTATCCCATTGTTTCTCCTGATAATTTTAATTCTCATAATTACATCAGTCTCGCCAAGATCCTTCATATCAAACTTTAAAGACAAGAAATTCTTTGCATTTATGACTTGGTCATTGTCGGTTCCAATGATAAGCATGTCATCGACATAAAGACATATAATGACTCCACTGCTTCCATTAAACTTGCTATAGACATAGATATCACCACCATTAACATTAAAACCATCGGCAATTAATACTATTCTGAACTTGTCATGCCACTGTTAAGGAGCTTGTTTTAGTCCATAAAGAGATTTGATCAGCTTACATACCTTTTTCTTATTATTATCCAGAACAAACCCCTCTGACTGAGCCATATAAATTTCTTCGTCAAGATCTCCATTCAGAAAAGCAGTCTTTACATCCATCTGATGTATGACCAGATTGTTTAATGATGCAATAGCTATCATTAGTCTTATTGTGGAGATTCTTGCCACAGGTGCATACGTATCGAAGAAATCATAACCCTCTCGTTGCTTGTATCCTTTTGCCACCAAACGAGCCTTGTACTTATCAATTGAACCGTCGGGTCTAAGTTTCCTCTTGAATATCCACTTACACCCAATCGGTTTGCTCCCCGGAGGTAGATCCACTAATGTCCATGTATTGTTGGACATTATAGAGTGAATCTCATCATCATCTGCTTCCTTCCAGAATATTGCGTCATTCAAACTCATTGCCTCAGAATAAGTACTAGGATCCTTTTCCGCCATGAGAACATAATCAGGACCAAAGTTTTTAGGTATGCGAGGTCTAACACTTCTACGAGGTTCCACCGGTATAACAATTACATTGCTTCTCTTGTGTGAACTCGAAGACTCAACCCTCACAGTTTCCTTATCCTTCTTAAGCGGAAAGATGTTCTCAAAGAAATCAGTATTTGCTGACTCAATAATAGAATAAAGTGCTGGAGATTCCAAATTCAGAAATCTGTAAGCCTTGCTACTCACAGAATAACCAACAAAGACGCCATCCAACCCTCGCGGTCCAACTTTCGGAAACTGAACGTATGGTAACTTGACTTGAGCTAAGCATCCCCAGACTTTGAGATAATTCAAGTTAGGCTTTCTCCCTTTCCATACTTCATAAGGAGTCTTTCTAATTGATTTATGAGGAACTCGATTCAAAATATGACACGACAAAAGAAGAGCTTCGCCCCATAGATTAGATGGAGCACCCGAACTGATAAGCATAGAATTAACCATTTCTGTAATAGTTATATTCTTCCGTTCCGCAATGTCGTTCTGTTCTGGTGTCCTAGGAGTAGACATTTGATGGTGCACCCCTTCAGCTTCACAAAATTCTTGCAAACCCGTGAATGTGTACTTTCCCTCTCTATCGGTCCTAAGAGTCTTTATCTTGCAATTGTGAAAGTTCTCGACTTCAGCTTTGTACGTTTTAAACTTGTCAAAGGCATCATCTTTAGTCCTTAAAAGAAAAATGTAAGTGTATCTCGAAGCGTCGTCAATGAATGTAATGAAATATCTTTTTCCATTTCTGGACAGAACATCCGTCATCTCACAGATGTCTGAATGTACAAGATCTAAAACCTTTGATGATCTCTCAACAAATCTAAAAGAGGTTCTAGTAACTTTACATTTGCTGCATATTATGCATTTTTCGTGAGTTCGATTATGTTTTGGAATTAATCCATTACTTGCCATCGATTGAATCGATTTATAGTTTACATGGCCCAATCTACCATGCCACAATTCAGAGGACTCGAGAATATACGCAGAAATGAATTCATTAATTACATTCAATTTAAACATTCCAGAAACAGAATAACCCTTATCCACAAAATTTCCCTTTTTTGTAAGGATCATTTTGTCAGATTCAAACACAATTTTGAAACCATGAGAACTGAAGAGGCTGACTGAAACTAAGTTCTTGCGAATCTTCAGAACGTGATAAACTTCAGTTAAGGTGACGGTCTTCCCAGATGTGAATTTGAGATCTACTGAACCCTTACCAACGATCTTGGAAGTTGAAGAATTACCCATGTAAACGTGCATCCCATCCCCCACAGGTTCATAAGTCATGAACATATTCTTGTCACAACAGATATGCTTTGTTGCACCCGAATCGATCCACCAATCCACTTCTCCTCTAACCATATTCACTTCAGACACCATTGTAATTAATTTATCTTCTTCATGTTGTTTGCCCTTTCTGAAACGACAATCTCTTACAAAATGGCCAGGCTTGCCACATACATAATAATAAGATTTCTTTTTGTCTCCATTTTGTTTGGTTCCTGGCTTCTTCATGAAGTCTTTCTTTATTGGTTTAAAATTATTCTTTGGATATTTCTTTTTCCCTTCAGCCTTCTTTGGACCTGCAGATTCAACATGTACTTTTACAGCACCATCATTAGTATTTTCAGTTACCTTTTCACGATTACTATATTCTTCTTCAACCCGTAGATGATAAAGAAGATCATCCAGAGTGATATCCTCTTTCTTGTGCATCATTTTCTTTTTGTAATCTTTCCAAGCAAGAGGCAACTTGGAAATAATTACACTCACATGAAAATTTGCATCAATTTTTCATCCCAGCAGAAACAATTGAGTAAGCAAAAACTTGAAATTCTTGTACCTGCTCCAAAATCGGTTTAGAATCAACCATAACATAGTCTATGTAGTTACTGACTTAAAACTTTTTGGTGCTAGTTTCATCAGCAACATACACAGTCCTAATACCTTCACATAAGTCTTTTGCATTGTTGGTCTTTTTCTTAAACTGATTATATAGAGCATCAGTAAGAAAAATCAGAATATGGTGACGACACAAATAGTCATCATCTTTCCATTTCTGAATTTTCTCTAGCGCATTTTTAGCAGTATCAGACATAGTTTCAACAGGTGTAGCGGGACAAATATCAGAAAGAACATAATAAATTTTGAGTTGTTTCAGTAAAAACACCATCTTATCCTCCCAGCGATAAAAATTCTTTCCATCAAAACGGGTCGAGTCATTTGAAAATAATCTCATCGAATTGGTTGGTACAATAGACAAAGAGTTAAATTCAGAGGCCAAATTGTTTGACATATCTTCAAATTGTTGGGAAAATTCAAAAATTAAATAACTAATCTTCACCAAAAGAAAACAATTACCGAACCAAGCAAGGAGGCGGGCAAGCGCTTCTTAAAGATAGTCGAAGCCTCTTCAAAGGTGCAAGAAAACTCAGCAGCACTATCTCTGGGATTCAACCAAGCTAGACCCGTTCTATCACAATGTGCTTGCACTGCACAGAGTGATCAAGTTTGTTTCACCTTTCCTCATTGCCCAAATAAAACAAAAAGAAAGAAATTAAGAAAGAAAAAGAACTGTTTGTTTTTCTCTGTGTCTTACTTACATAAGAGAACTCTATAAATAAGAGTCTAAAAACTGTCAAGTTCTAAAACTGCTTAATTAATATATAAGTATTAATAAGTCATACTTAATCCCCAATAAAGATACAACCAGTTACAGACTCTAACAGACATAAAAGTCCAAGAGGTTATCTGTTCCAGACCCAATCCCACTAAGCCCACGCCCCACGGCCGCGGAAAGCGTGCAAAGTGTTAAGTGTTAAGTGCGCCTAATAAAACGCCAAAAAGTGCCTAAATGCGCCTCAAACGTCCATTCGCCCATGCGCGCGTGCGTGAGTCGCGCTCGATGCGAAGCATCTCGCTAGAGTGCAGACACTTCTAGAGTATATTTTAAATCCAACTAAGCAATAGAGATATAAAACTAATAGAAATTACTTTTTATTTCCAATGTGGGATAAAACATTTTAAAGCCATATTTTGAAGTTAAAACAATTCCAACAAGTTCTTCAACCAGTCCTTTGTTTTCTCGATATAGAGGATAGTCTTTATAAATATGTGCAAAATTTATCCCAAGGTAGTGTTTTTTTGATGGAGCATTAATCTCTAACATCCATGTCGTTGGATTGTAGTTTGCTTTGATCTTTGGAACACCCGAGATACCCTCAAAGTATTCAATTGTAGTTTGCTTTGATCTTTGGAACACCCGAGATACCCTCAAATAAATCATTTGCCCTCTCCTCTTTATCAGAATCAGCTCGTCAAATGACTCAAATATATCGATACTTGGTTGGTGGATTGTGCAACCTATTGTCCTTCTTGTACTAGCAATGTTCTTTACAGCCCTCATGATAATAGGTACTGCTCCAGCATCAGGACCGGAAATATTGGTTGGGATTTTGTACATAATGCGGATAACCAAAAAAATTGGTGTTGGACTAAAGATTAGGAGTTGAATTACATACCTTGGGAAGGAGTCCATGTATCTGCCTCCTTTTACGGTATCATGAAATCTTAAAAACAAAAAAAATGCCTATAGATTATCACTGTGGCAGGTGTAGTTCATTAACGTTAAAAGATAATCGCTTTCTTATATAAAACCAAGTATGTTGTAGAAGTAAATGAGGTGTATATTTTTGCATACAAACTCCATGAAAATGAAATATTGTCCAGAACTGAGTTAGTTTTAAAGCATGCATTTTAGATGAGTTGTGACGACCTACCGAACGCCGGCCAAATCCACCCGAGCGTTTCGAGTTATGTCCGAGTATATATGTTCTCTATATCCTAATATAGCTGTACACCAAATTTCGTCGAAATCGGATTCAGTTAAGAGGGCGAAAAGGGCTAATACGCTTAGTCTCATGTTTTAACGTTTCCTTTTGGAATTTGACTATTTACTTAGTAGCTATATTAAGGAGGAACCTTGGCCCAATCCTCCTCATGACTAAAAGAGCTTTAATGCTTGGTCATCAAGGACCCCCACTCATGGGCTATCTACAAGGGATAGTCATGAGTTCTCCTAGGCCTAGGGAAGGCCAGGGGACATTACCTCGCAATGCAGGCCGATTTTCCAAAGAGGGCATTATATGGCGCCGCTATACCTCGCGAGCTATCCGAGACGCACCGCCCCTTACAGATGGACAATATAAATAGTCCAGGCTCGTCGCCCCTTCATATCTGAGTCCCTTATCTGGAAACTGGCATATTGAGCTACCCTGATCCGCTGCAGGACAGGTGTGTTTTCCGTACCTCGTGCGCGTCACGAGAGATTACGCTGTAGGGATTATTGAGGGAACCTTCAACGTTGTTGCCTATACCGAATACACATTCGATGACCCCTCATGAGTATCCAGGATTATCCGGATGTCACTCTGACATTCGTGGGTTGTATGCCACTGGCGCGCCGCGCCCGTGAAGATGGCTGGTACATGATGACGGCACGTGCGTGTACGCCGCACGGTCCCTTATTCCGCTGCGTTCCGGGCACTGTAGAGGCAGGCCCGGGTTGGGCCGTGACATGAGTAGTTTCTAACTTGAAACTATATAGATGATTGGATAATTATAAATTTAATTAAGCCACGATATTTCATGAAAATTCCGTTACATGTTGGGGCCTTCACATATGCTGAAATTGATCATGTTTAAGAATATCCATTGCCCTTCCTTTTTTGAAAGCTGAATCATAATTGCTTTGCCGTTAAGGCTCTCGTTTGATATATACTCGAAATGTTTGTGATGGGAAATATTCCCGGTGATTTAGACAATTGCTGACCTTGGATCACTAAGATGTCCTCTCATACATGAACCTAATGGTTAACATACTTAATCACCCTAGAAACATTCCCTGTGTGCCAAAAGGAACCCAAATTACTGAAACTTCTTTCTGATCATAGTTATTCAAATTATGAAATTCTTTTTATGCGGGTTACTCAAAGTTTCTCAGCATTTATATCATCTAGAGTCCTAGTCTCAATTTGCCGGTGCTTCACAACTAGATCGGCAGCGAAGCCAAGAAAGCAGCTAAATTATGGTTGACATGAAACTTCAAAATATGCAAGTATAGAAACTGAGATAGAGATGATTATGAAAATACTGCATGGACTTGATCACCTACATATTGATCTCTGCGGACTTACAGATTTTGTATATAACTTGACGGAGCCATTCTTTCCTATCTGTTCATGAAGCTCTATGGTTGTGCAGTTCTATCGTATATTCTTCTACGGTGTTGCATTGAGACCAGCCTGGCTTCATGAAGCTCTCTAAGTCTATAAAACATGTCAGATTGCTTGCAAAATAAATCCTTGGAAATTCTCATTTTCCTCACATTTCGATATTTATACTAAATGGTTTCGTGTTACCTGAAATGTCTGTGCCCAAGTCTGATTTGCAGGTTAAACTATAACGCGCATCTTCCGATTTGTTTACTGAACAACTGAACTAACCACTAGTCAGCCGACCCTTAGGCTGGGTCCAGCAAGCCCACACGTCAACCCTAATCCATATCCAACAAAAGTCGACTCTCTAGGCCTACGAAGGCTCTGGTTAGCTTTGTTATTTTCTCAAACCTATAAAGTTTCAGATACGCATTGGTCCTGCCCAAGTTGCACCTAAGTTTGTGATTGAAGCATTTCCAGTGATTAAGGCACTTTCTGACCATTGGTTTAGTTGAGCTTTACTAGTACTATACACGAATCTAATGGTTCACATATGTCTAAATCACTGGAAATGTGTCTGATTCACAAGCATTTCCAAAGCGAAAAATAGATTACAATCTTCCTAAGCACTATAGATGGGGGAAGAGAGACAAAATGCAAGTTTAAAAAATAAAGAGTTGTTAAGATGGTCAAGGATGACCTTGCTCTAATACTGCATTATTATTAGACAAAGGTGATGAGAGTTAATAAGGCTAGGATTATGTATTGGATAACACTTTTTTCATTTTTAATCTAAAGATTCTTTCCTTTCTCTTATAGGTTTGCAATAATCCACACTCATTCCAAAAGTGTCGGCTATCTTTCATTCACTTTATCTTTTTTCTATAAAACACTCTCAATCAATCCACCGTAAACGCGTAAAGTACTCCTGGTGAAGCTATCGTCAAGTTTAGCTATTGAGTGTAGACCGAGTGGCCAACAACATACCAAACAAAACTTAATAAGAATGTTTGTTATGACATCTACGTTCTAGAATACTTTGGTGTATTGAATTGACCATGTTATTTGTAGAATCCTGGAAAAAAAAAGATTATCTCCCAATCCTAAAATCTTTTTGGAAATCCCAAAATTAATGTTCAAATAAGATATATGCAGAGTTAAAAGCTAAAAATGTCACATAAAATGTTCATCCGTCCATCATCATCTTCATTTTTCATTTCTACTAGTTGACGTGCACTGCACGTGAGTGCCTTTCATTAAACAATAATAACAGTGATGAAAGGAAAGTGTTAAAAAAATGTGAAAAAGTTCACACTGATATTGTCTTCTACTAGTACTTTGGCACACACACTCTCTCTCTCTCTCTTTGTGCTTAAACACCCGCCTTTTTTTCTCCATTCCCATGTGACTCTCCGTTCTCTCTCTCTCTCTCTCTCCATTAATGAGTGAAGATCAAACCCTTATCAGATCTCATTCTCTCTCCATGAATCTCTGAAACAGAGCAAATGAAGCTCCTCCTCCTCCTCACGATCCCTCTCCTTCTCATCTTCTCAGCTTTCCCAATCTCAGCTGCTCCAAACTTCATCTTGGGTAATCTTTTTCTCTATTAATGGTGGCAATCTCTATTAAAAAAGCGCAATCTTTAATCTTTTTCTTCTTGTTTTTAGGAGAAGAGACGATTGGGTTCTTGCAGTTTGCTCTAGCACCATCACCGGGTGATTCCAGCAAGCTTGTTTTGGCAGAGAAGGAGACGAATAGGCCGGATATTCTTTGCGAATTCAAGCGGTATCGAGGGGGATGGGATATTAGTAATCGGCATTATTGGACTGTAAGTAGTAATTGCACTTGAACAACCCAATTTCATATTATGAGAGCTAAATAAATTATTACAGTTTAGAATGTTGGCTTATTGTTGTTGAAATTAGAAATTTTGGGAATTGGTTCACTCTGGGTTTTGATGTGCAAGATGATCTTTGCTAGCTATGTTTATTAGATTAGAATTCATCTTAGATATACAAGATTTAAGTAATTTAATTCATCTTAGACACCCACGACCTAGGTGCACGGTTTTTGTGACCAGTCTCTATTTTTGTTTCCTATATTAGTTTATGCTAGGATATTATATTTTATTCTAAAAAATCCTCTAAAAAAGAATTACTCTAGTAGTTTCATATTTTAGGAGTGTAGAGAAAGAGGTGGAGATCTCCTATATATAGGAGATCCTAGGGTATGAGGTATGTTATGTTGACTATTGAGAGAAAGGGAAGAACCCTAGGAGATCTATAGAGAACATAGAGAATTTGTAGTCGTATTTCAATTAAATAAAGAGATCATATTTCATTAAGTGCTTTTGCAATCTTAGAAACTAACAACTTGATACCAAAGCAAGGATGATTTTGGCGGAGAATTTTTTACAAAGATGGGTAAGAACACGCCGAAGAAGGTTAAACAACCAACTCAAGGCGAACGATTGAAGAAGATGGAAGAATCTAATGCGGTGATGTCAAATCCGGCAAGAGTAGCCTCTTCGGAAGTTGTGGGGGACGATATCGACGGTAGCGAGGGAGGGTCAAGTAAAGGGATAGGGAGAGGTATTCATATGAGATCCTTCATGCGTGACGGGCGACTAGCGGGCATCAGTTTTATGAATTCGCCGCCGTTGCAAGTAGTAGGGCGTAGAAAGGAAATGATTTTTGCCCGATATCACGTTGAAAGGTTCGTTCCTAAAGGGGAGATAACCCATGTTTACAATTCGTTTGCAGGTGTGATCGTGGATGTTGAAAGCATAGACAAATTCGCGGATTCGCTAGAAGGTGAGGAGTACGATGATACCCAAATCCGCCGGCATACGCCGACAAATCCGAACGACGACACCGCGATTGGCGATGGGCTAGGGGTTCCACAAGAGGGGAGAGAGAGGTCTCCCACATTTCCGACCAAGGGAGGGAGACCCAAAACGGCAACGAAATCCGTGTAAGGGGCTAGTTTTTTCGTGAAACAAACTAGGGAATCAGTGAGGGAGACGTGGGCATGCCACCGTCTGGGCATGCCACCGATATACCGAGGCAAGGGGTAGGTGCTGAAGACACGTGACAAGGCATGCAGATGTTGGTGCAGGACATGCAGATGTTGGTGCAGGGCATGCCACGACAAGCGGGGCACAAGAGGCACGATGCAGACAGTGGTAACTTGGGGGAAGGCATGAACAACCCGGATCAGGACATGCCACAACATGGTATGCATTCGTCTGGCATGCCACACGTGTGGAGCTCGTTGGGCACGTTAGGACGTCATCTGCTGGGGCTCGAGTCTTCCCCACTCAAATTCGACAGTGGTAAGGGAGGGGTATGGAGAGAGAGATGTCCAGACATCCCAACCTAACATTACGACATCGTTTGTCGCCACAGCGCCGATCACGACGACGACTTCAATCGTTCAGGAGATCGTAACGACTCCGGTGGTTCAGGAAACTCTAACGACGGCAACGTCGGCAGTAACAGGGGCCACGATCGAACAGCCGACAGAAGCTCCGGTCACCACTACATCCCACCTTGCGACGATGGCCATTCTCCCCACAAGGGCTCCTAATTCGCAGGTTCCGCATAGAGAATCAAGCATAGGGTTGCGTACTGTCGACATGCGTACTGTCGACAGAAACAATAGTAGGAATTACGAGAATGTAAGTGGGAATTGGAGAAATACATAACATAATTTTGGGGGACAAATATCAGTGGGAGCAACACTGTATGTGCCTCCGCGACTGCACCGGCCACCTACACCTCCGCAAGGACCTCGTTATTCCGGACAGGGTATTCCACAGAGACAGTGAACTAGTGGAGAGGGATTTTCGGCCGAAAATAGGCAATGGGATGATGCTGAGCAAAGAGGATCGGGGGACAAGTATGTTTTCCATGATAGAAGAGGTAGAGGTCGCGGCAATACTCCGAATAACTTTGGTATATGTTCTCGAACGGACAACTATCAACCCAATGCAGGTATTGGAGCTGCGAGGTACGGACATCAACTACAGTATGGTACTCAGGGGTATGACTACCAGGGCAACTCAGAGAGTCAGGTCGTGAGCGCCATTATTTTTGTGCTCCAGGATCTGAACTCTGATGTAAAAATTAACGTGCCAGATTTTGATGGGAAATCAGATGCGGATGGGTTTATCGATTGGTTAAATAAGGTTGATAACATGCTCGCATTTAAGAAGTGTACTAGACATAGGGCGGTGACACTGTTAGAGACAAAGCTGACGGGATATGCTCTTAATTGGTGGGAAAACATTCAGCAGTTGCAGGTATCCGGCGGTCATGATTACATCACAGATTGGGAGGTTATGAGGGGCGAGATGATGGCTCATTTTATCCCGAGCACTTACGAAGATGAAAGTTTTGCTAAGCTTCAGACCTTGCATCAGGCCGGAGTCGGTCTGTAGATGATTACGCTAGTGACTTTTACGTGCTATCGTCACGTGTTCTTTTATCCGAGTCTGAAGCACAACGGGTTAGTCGTTTTCGTTTGGGTCTTAGGAAGCACATTCAGGACGAGATGATTTTATTTTCTCCACAGTCCTTATCAGAGACAGTAAAAATGGCTCGTAAAGTTGAGACTTAGTTAGAGCCATCTGGATATCTGTCTTTTTCAGCACCTGCTACAGTGACTCCGACACCGACTTCTACAACGCCAGCAGTTGGGGGCAAACCAGCAGGGATTGCTAGGATAGGCATTTGTTACAACTGCGGGAAGACCGGACATATGAGATGTGACTGTCCTAGCCCACAGAAAGTGATGACACTAATTTCCGAGCAGTTACATGATCACGTCGATGAGACCCTGGAGCGTAATTGTTTACCGTGACAGCAGTTGAACTTCCGTCTCCTTGAATTCGTGGATGAATCCTTTAAAGAGGGTGAGAGTTGATAAGTCGTGGGTCGTCACACACACGACCTAGGTGCACGGTTTTCTGACCGGTTTCTGTTTTTGTTTCCTATATTAGTTTATGCTAGGATATTATATTTTGTTCTAGAGAATTCTCTAAAAAGGGATTACTCTAGTAGTTTCCTGTTATAGGAGTGTAGAGAAAGAGTTGGAGATCTCATATATATAGGAGATCCTAGGGTATGAGGTATGTTATGCTGAGTATTGAGAGAAAGGGAAGAACCCTAGGAGATCTAGAGGGAACAGAGAAAATTTGTAGTCGTATTTCAATTAAATAAATAGATCGTATTTCATTAAGTGCTTCCGCAATCTTAGAAACTAACATAGATATACAAGAAAGTTTTGTGGGAGGAGATTTACTATTGCCACGCGTCGAGCGGAATGTGCCCAGTAGTGACTAATAGTAATTACTTAGCAATGGTTTATCTGTATATGATATATTTAAATAGTAGAATAATAATTTGTATTTTTTTTATGTGGAAAATAAGAAACATGACCGAAGAATACCTATAGTTCTCTTTGCCAAAATAGTGACTCTTGCCTATTAAAAAATAATTGGAGATGGAAAACATGAATAGGAGAAGAGGTGAGAGGGATGGTTCCCTTATGTAGGTTATCAATAGAGACCGAATTAGTGAGCATTTCTTTCCCAATATGAAGTCTATGGTTTTTGTTATTGATTTATTTAATTTTATTTATGCTAAGGAAATTCTTATTAATAGTGATTTTTTTTATTAAAGTTGGAGACGGCAAATGTGGGCATGGAAAAAAACACAGCATCTGGGTATGTTGGTCTGGAAAAAAATTAAAATTCATATTTCATACCCACCTTCAAACGAACATTCTTCATACTAGCTATTGATTATTGGGTATGTTGGTCTGGAAAATGAAAGATCCCCTAGAGAGATGACGGAAAAGTCAAGTTAGTGATAGAGAACCTCATGGAAATTCAGAATATTTAGAGAAAGAGAGACGGGAAAGTTCGGAGAAAGTAAGGAAGAAAACATAACAAGGAGGAGATGGACACTAATTACATAAGAGAAGAAGACGAGGAGAAACAATAGGCATGGAGAAAAGGGAGTTGATCATCGAATAACACGTTCAAATGATTACTCGTCATTTCCTCCACCTTGAATATGCAACCCACCCAATTTTGTCTAGGGTTACGTAGTAACGATGATCGTAACTGCTACAATATTATAAAACCCTGGGTAGAGGTCTCTTTTTGAAAGCATTTATGATGGTGATTTTATGATATAATAATCATGGAAAACCTTCTTTTTTTCATTGATTACTTAAAAGACATTGAAAGCAGGATGCCAACAAAAGAAATATGTAAGAATATGAAACTAGAAACATAGGCCAACTAAAGTGAAGAAACCAAAAAAATAAAATTATGTATCTATCATGGGTATCCCTTGATTATTCTTTGCGGGTAGTGTATAATGGTCTTTTTCCCTTGCCCTCGCTTAAGTGTTGTGTCTGTGTGGCTTAAGTGCTTACTACTTGAGATAGATGTGGTTCCTTGCCCTCGCTGTCTCTCGTATTTTACTTTTTTTTTCTTTTTTCTTTTGCATTTTTCACTTAAAGCACATTTATCAAGAAAACTAAAAACAAATGATCACATGTAAATCATAGTCTGGCAACTTGGTCACCTAAACACCCAAGAATAACTGAGTTATATTATATTAAACAAACTAAAGTGAGCTTAATCAAAGAAATATGAGAGTTTCGTGAGGGCGAATCAAACCTCTTACATACATGCAGAACAACAACAACAAAGTGTGCGAGAGAGATGGATCCCGAGATGCAAAACACAGAAATACAAAGAAAAAGAACTGGAATAAGGGGATAAGGTGGTGTATTTTCTAGGAAAAAAACATAAATTGGAGATATGGTGTTAGTGGGATAGAGAGTCATGTCTTGTATTTAGAATTGCTTAAAAAGCCTTGGTAAATTTGAGGTGAAATACAATTAATTCATTTAAATCTTGGGAAGTGGGTAATTCTTTTTCAATTCTTAGTTCATCTCTTTGCAGCTTGCATTCTCGTCAAATTAGTGAGAGATTATGATAGGGTTGAGGGAAGATATTTAATTTTATATAGAAGGAAAACTCCTGGAGTATTGAGAATAATTGGATATTTTTAATTTGGTTGGTTATAGGAAAATGGGACATATTATTGGAAAGAAAATGGTTATTATTATATTGGCAAGATCCTTTGAATGTTCTAGATTATGGGAAAAAGGGAAATGTAACTAGAAAGAGAAATCCTATATTTTACACATTTTGTAAGTTATGGAAGAGAAACGTCGGGGAGAATTTTAGAAATTTTATTTCAGTTTGAAATGTTTCATTATTATTTTTTTTTAACTGACTGTATTAATAACAGGCTGCCACGTTATTAGCTCTGCCATGTCACATCTTTTCTGTTTCATCATATAGATATGTATATATTTTTAGCATTTATTAACTCTGCATATCTTTTATTTGGACCTTGAAATACATTTTGATTCATCCCTCTTACTTTCTTATTTGCAGTCTGTTGGATTTACAGGGGCTGCTGGATTCAGTCTTGCAGCCTTATGGTTCATTTCATTTGGCCTGGCGTTGGTAGTTCATATTTGTTTCAAATGGAGTATACGAATAAGAAATATAGGCTCGAAGCGTTCTCTTCGTATCTGTCTCATATTGCTTCTTGTCTTCACATGTGGTGCAGCGTAAGTATTCCAAGCTATGAAGCTCTTGAACTAGCTGTCCAATAATTTTCTTTTTTAATTATTCACATATATACAGGATATGTTTCTAGAGATTTTCTTCTCCAATTGAAACGAAGCCACAACAGCTTATCAGAAACTGTGCTTACTACCTACTTATCGTAAGAAAAATATATCTGGAATACTGTACAATCTAAATCTGTAACCAGTTCTAATACTTGTACACTATGATATTCATATCCTACAGTACCCTCTGGTAAAACATGGCCCTGACAAGTAGAACACCATTTTGCAATAGAAAATAATTGAAGTATCCAACACCATATGATGCGCAATTTGAACCATAGTAATATATAGATCCAACACAATGTGACTATTTTACCTAATTTTTCATGTTGTTTTATGTAGAAAGGTAGAATTTAAAATGAAACGACATGGTAAAGCATAAAAAAGATTAGAAGAATAAAAAGATCTAGAGTGTGTTTTTGCTTGCAATTTTTGCCAACTAAGACATATTAATCAACATTCATGTGTGGACTTTTCACATTATTTCCATAAGGTACAGTGTAGAAAACGAAGTGGTCGTTTAGGCTTGGGTATACGCATGGTTTTTCTAATGGAATTTTTGGTACTGTGTCCTCAAAAAAGAACCCTGAGGTTAAGTTGACTAAAGGAAGATACATAAGGTGGAACCCCGTTCCCCTTCCAATGTAAGTCAAAGGAATACAGGAAAAAAATAGAGTAAGCAAGAAAATAGAGTGGGAATATTGTCCCTTGGATCACGACTAAAAATTATATAGATACTACTATCTCAATATATTTCATCGAAAAAAAAAGTCCTCCAGGCCAATAGATCTTTGTATAATGCATGAACAGTGTAAGCCTTCTAGCCAAAAGGGGTCAACTGCACTGATTTGTATATGCAGCAGTAGGCTATATTCCATAAGTATGATAGATTGGACTGGAAAGTTATTAATAAACTCCAGAGTGAGTTTTTTTTTCCTTCTTATTTTGATTTATCAAACCCACCACTAATACATAAACAATTCATCACACTAAACTTTTC
Source organism: Kingdonia uniflora (assembly GCA_014058105.1). NCBI lineage: Eukaryota > Viridiplantae > Streptophyta > Magnoliopsida > Ranunculales > Circaeasteraceae > Kingdonia > Kingdonia uniflora. Next base: position 688,790 of record JACGCM010000973.1, on the reverse strand, counting down.
CACCCGATAAATGTAAACTTTATTAATGAAAAAGCGTATAAAACAGCCATACACGAATCAAGAGTACAATAAAAAGGAAAAAAGAAAAAAGACAAAAAAATACACGCCTCTCCAGGAGGACAAAAAGATCAAAAAGAGAAACTACTAAGAAACCACCCCATGCCACAAAAACCCGTCAAATAGAGCCTGTGATAGTATCTTTCCACTTCATCATAAGACACTCAATGGATGTCCTCATATCCGTCATGGCTTTACTCCACCAGAAAGCGAATGCTTTAATAGTATCACATTAGGTTACTAGTATCACATGGATGAACATAACATTTAAGCCAATCATAATCATAGAGAGTATCAATCGAAAAGCCGATTTCTCCAGACCATGAAAACAACTCAAGAAAATACAAGTGCACACCTTAACCTATATGGTTTATACTCTCTAGAGCCTGGAGAGCATCAGCCTTCACGTCTTCAAAGTCTTCAACTCCAAAGCTGAACCTAACCAAATTGTTCTTAATCCCAAAGATAGTCCTTCCTGCTTGGCTAAGATCACACTATGACATACTTGCAGGCTGGTCTATAATGCTCTCACACCCTGCAAACAATGGGGCAATGTACGGGATTTTCGAAGCATCAATAAACTTGTAGGTGGTATACAAGTCTGCCCACCTTAAAATTGTCCACACCATTGAACCCGGTCATTTGTCTTTTGGCTATGTGATATTCTGGATGACTTGGCAATCCTGGATAACAGACTTGTGTAAACTTAGGGGGTGCCTCTAAAATTTTGGCCGTCCTCAATGCTGTTGTATTTTGCTACTGTACACGAGGTGCAGTGTCTTCATGCCTCGGATAATCTGATACGCTGCATTAGGATTCAGGGCACCACCCTGTACGTGATGCATCTACCGAAGGACGTTAGAAGTAACTTTCATAGAACCATTAATGCAACCTGCAAGAACATCATTATATCTGCCAATGAACTTTGTTGCAGAGTGGAGAACAATGTCCACCCCAAGTGCAAGGGCTTTCTGGTTCATAGGTGTCACAAATATTCCATCCACACAAACCAAAGCCCCCTTGCTATGAAAGAGCTGTGAAACCAACTCGATTCATCGATTCTGTAAAGAAAAGGGAGACATTATTCTGATCCAGTGCAGATTTCAGGCCACCCATGTTTCGAACAAAATAATCAATATTCTAGTCTTCTTATAGCAATCTGCAGTGGTCACAATATGACCTCCTTTCTATATCAATCCAAACATCATTATTGTACATTTCTCTTTTCCTCCACGACCACCATTGTGGGCAATGGCCATACTCGAAACTTGTATGGCGTCCCTCCTTAAAATCAACGAGTTCATCGGAGTTACTAAACCGGTAAGCGGAAGTATTGACAACTGTAGTTGTGATCCCATCCATTCTGATCCCATGTCCTAGTCTTTCACCAGCATGAACTGTAATGCTCCCAGCGGATCGCACAAATGAGACCTTCAAAGCAGCCAAACCAGATAACTGTACAACATTACTAATATCATTAAAACCACAACCATCAACAACACCCACAGATTCATCACCAATAAAAGAAACGTCGTCGTTTTCTTCCGCAGCGGCATCAACGGCGAGAGTGACATTAGCATTACCTTAATGGTCTATATAGAATTGTGTATTACACCTATATAGAATTCTGATGCTCCACTTGCATACAACTTAGATGTCTTAAGTTGTTACAATTACTGCTTCACAACTATCAAATGATTATAGTATTACCTTGTTGATGTTCTTGAGTGCTCCATATGTTCTTTACTTTGAACTAGGCTGCCAATTAACATTTGGAAGAGGATGGAGTTGGATATGTTCCATTTTGATGACAACATTGTGATTTATAAATAAAGTGACCTTATCTGAGCTGATATTACTGTCACATTTCTAGTCATTTCAAACCATCATTTCAATTAGAAACAGTTTGTAGGCTGATGTTGTGTACAAAAACTGGATGTGTATCTTAAATTGTTGGTCAATATCATTCTTTTATTTGGTTATTATTACGTTGTTTCCTAGTTCTTTCACTATGGAGATTTTTGTCTGGCATAACTCATGTATTGTGTCTGTCACCAGAATTGGCTGTATTCTTCTCTCTGTAGGGCAGGTTCAATTTCACGGAGAGGCGTTGGATACGCTGAAATATGTTGTAAATCAGTCAGATTACACAGTACAGACCCTTAAAAATGTCACAGGATATTTGTCATTGGCCAAGAGTATAAATGTGGACGAGGTTTTCCTTCCACAAAATATGAGAGATGATATTGATAAGTTGAATGTGGATTTGATTACTGCAGCAAGTACCTTGACGGAAAAAACAAATGCAAACTCTAGCAAAATAAAAAAGGTCTTCAATAATGTGTATGAGCTCATAAACTCATTTGTTGTTATTCAAATAAACTTGAGTAACCTCTTCCAATTCTAATTGTTTCTTTTTTCTTCTTCTTTTGAATTTGCTATACAGGCGATCTACATTAATCTCGGTTGCAACAGTGATGCTTATTCTATCTCTTCTTGGTCTTTGTGAGTCATTTGTTATCTTTGCATTACCTATAGATGCTCTTCTATGGCCCTCCCCCTGTACACTTATATCTCTGTCTAATTAACTTCTTGCGCTTTTTTGCAGTGTTTTCTATCCGTGGTCACCAACATGCAATTTACATGTAAGTTCTTGCAAATTTCCTGTAAGGAAAGAGATTTTTTAAATGCTTTGTTAGAAGATAGCGTGCTTAGTAACATCCAGACTGGTTCTGTATGTTTCTCTAACTGATTCTTTTATCTTATTTATGCAGATTTATCTTTAGTGGATGGCTACTTGTGTCGGTTACTTTCATTTTTTGTGGAACTTTCGTAATTCTAGACAAGTAAGTTCCATTCAGGTAGATCTATATAATGTTGTAAGTGTCTTTTGTCATCAACCTGCAGATGTTAAAGGGCTCGAGTAAAATATCCTTACTCGACTACCTTCATTTTTATACACAAGTAGTTTATAAACCACTGTAGAAACTCTGTAAAATGACTTTTGCACATCTTATGACCTGCTTTATCAGTCTTCCTTGCCCTTCAATGATCAAGGAAAGACCTATTCATTAACTTGTCCACTTGTAATTATACCCCCTTTGTAGTGAACACGTCATAAAACTTATCAGTTAATGTTGTGGTGTGTCAGTTGTCCGTTAGGGGAAACATGAGACTCCATTCTGTAAAATATGCATGGCCTTAGTCAATCTCTTTTAATTCTTTTTTCCTACTGCAAGCAGTATCAAAATGAATAAATTAATAAATAAAGAATAGCCTTAGTGGTTGAGAAGCATGCATATTATCCTTGACAAGCATGGTCTTCCATCTCTAATCCACAATGATATTTAAATTTTCGAAGCAACAAATTTGTGCATCTCCTTGGTCTTTGGATTAATATTGTGTTAGTTACATATCCAGTTTTCTATTAGATTGGAAAACTGGCAGTGAATTGTTGTTTTTACCAATGGCAACACACCAAAGGCGAAATTGGATGAGATATAAGCCTCGGTGTTAAGGCCATTAGTATACAGGGTCTGTTGCTTCTAAAATTCATCTATCTTAAATCATATAAACTGTGGCTAAATTCCTTATAACCAGGCATATGCATTTATTTTTTTCTTCTAAGAACAGAACCATAACACTATTTAGGGAATGGTTGATTTGCTGAATATGAAGATCTGGAAAATCAACTTTTTGGTGTTTTCTGTACAAGAAAAAATTAAGGAATAGGAAAAAAGTTCCCTCATTTAATTAAAAACGGTTGAAGACCAACATTCTTTCTATATAGTGAGAAGTCAATTTTTCTCACTTTGTCCCTTGACTTAAATTTGGATAGAGAAGCTGAGAAAGGGGAAATATCCGCAACGAGAGAAAACAAAATTAAATAAGACAAACCTGATAAAAAGAAGAGATACCTGAATTGAACCATCGAATCAATCCAATCATTCACTAGTCTACGATTCCGGGGTTTCACCTCAGCTGCACCTACTTCAACAGGAATAAAATCACCTACTTCAACAAAAATCAAGCTATCTATTGAGGTCCACATGATTTGCACTAATTTCATTAAACTTCACCTCCAACTATTAACTTCAACCCCAATGTATCCAGAATAAGGAAAAGAAACAAATCTGGTTAAACCCTTAAGTCCGCAAACTTAACCAATTGTTTGATCATCTGGGTTAAAATTAAAAGAACATTGAGAATGCATTGGAAAATAGACTTGCGAGTCAATTGGAATTTTATTAGTCCAGTCACTTTAGTGTACAGAACCCTCCCAAAGCCAGAAGTTGGCATTAGAAGATGGCGAGCTAACTTCTGTTTGTCTACCTTGACCTGAAATTATGTGGTTGACCAATTATTTTTATGACTCTTGGGGCAATTGCCAACTGTTATGGAGGTGAGAATTGGGAGGAGTGGTGAGACTAGTGCTTCTCAATTTGTATAAGTGGTTGAGGAGCAGGTAAAGAGAGGAATCTTGATAGATAAAATTTGTAGAAGAAAATATCCCCAAGAGAGAATATTTAGAAGGGCAGAATTGTTAGAGAAAAACTTATAAACAGCAAATTTTGGGGAGGAAACTTAGATTAACAGAATATAGGAAGAAAAATCAAAAGAAAAGATTTGGGTTGAGAAAATAAATAAAGAAACGAAAGTTTTAATGTAGAATTCCGAGTGTCTGAGAAAATCCGGAGAGAATCAAGGGATAGGAATCTCAAGATAAACGTAGAGAAAAATCCTTAAGAGAGAAAATTTTGAGAGGATACAGTATTGTTAGAAACTCCAGAGAAAGAAAATTTGTAGAGATAACAAGTATAATTATGTACCTTAAAATGACAGATTTTCATAATGTACACATTAAAAGGAAGAACCACTTAATAGAAAGTAATTTACTTTTCATTTCTTTCCATGAACCACACATTCCCTTGCTGTCATTGCGAGGTTTGCAATTTAATTATGTAGCTCAAGTTATACCATGTTTCTGTAAGGTTATGGGCGTTGCTTTATTGCTCATATCACGTTTAAAATATATGTTTAGTGTCTACAGCCTATCTATTGTTTGTATAATTAGAGCAGAGTTCTGCTACGTACATCGATATTTTATCCCAGTACGTCAAGATTATAACCTTAAATTATTTTTATATATCCTATTTAAATGCATAGTGGAAGTTTATTTCTTATATCTTACAAGTATTATGGTCATTATGTTGCCTTTCAGTGCAATTTCAGACACTTGTGTGGCTATGGGGGAATGGGTTGACAATCCTCAAGCAGAAACAGCTCTGAGCAACATTCTCCCGTGCGTCGATCAGAATACCACAAACAAGACATTGATCCAGAGTAAAGAAGTTATAAACCAGCTTGTGAATGTTGTCAACACAGCAATATACACTTTTGCCGACACAAACCCGCCTCCTCAAGCAACTCCTTTATACTACAACCAATCTGGGCCTCTAATGCCACCTTTATGTTCACCATTTGATTCGGAACTGCGAGACTGTCCTTGTGCAGCTCAAGAGGTGTCGTTTGCCAATGCTTCATTGGTATGTTTACTGTTCTTACTTGCCTAGAACGTTCTTGAAACTTGTGAAGAAATTCTTATTAAGACTTTTGGAATGATCAAATCTTAAGAAAACTTCTCAAATAAAGAGGATAGTTATAAGGAGAGCCTCGAGTATAATGTTGTCTAACTCTACTTGTCTGGTTTGTTTGTATCAAATCTCAGGTGTGGCAGAACTACACATGTATTACATCACTATCTGGTTTATGCACTAACAGTGGTAGAATTACTCCAAAGATGTACAAGGAATTGGTGGCAGCTGTCAATGTGGGTTACGCTCTTGAGCACTATGCTCCACCCTTACTCAGTCTTCAGAATTGTGATTTTGTGCGAGATACATTCAAGACAATCACTTCTGACCACTGCCCTCCAATCGAACACTACCTCAAGATGGTGGTTGCAGGTTTAGGGCTAATCTCAGTTGGAGTCATACTCTGCCTTGTCCTCTGGTTACTGCATGCAAACCGCCCCCGAAGGGAGGAAGTGTTTGCGAAGCACACCCTACCAATAAATTGTTTAGACATCAGCAACAACAGCAGCAGCAGAAATAACGATAGCAGTTTCAGCAACGATACAAACCCAATCCTGTAAAATGGACTATAGTATAGATAGATTACAGTTTGTAGTTAGAGAAAACCCAGACGGGGCAAAGCACCATTTTGCGGGTTTAGAGTGTACAAGTTATTTCACTTGTTTGTCTGTGAATATAATTTTGAGACAATAATCACAGATTATATTGATCAATACACGTGTTTTTATTAAAACTGTGCCTGCACATTACAGGGAAGAGTATAGAGTCTATACTAAGATCTTTTGTATGATCCTGTAGGATTTTTTCTTATTTTTTCGATGTTTTTTTTCTGAATGATGCTCTAGGATTTAAATAACAGTGTTTACCTAATTATTTTTTTCACTCCAAAGGACACAAGTTTGATGAAAAGGTGCTCTTAAGTGCGGCCAAGGTCTGAGCTTCTCTTTTTTCTTATAAAAACGAGTGCAGTGACAAAGGGAAGCACTGCGTGCTTAATCAGCCCAATTAAAGAATGGAATTCAAACACCCAAATATTGGTATTGGTTTTGATTTAGCTCATCTGAGCTGACTCCTTTGTTCCTAATCTTTTCCTTAATTTTTAAGATTAAAAACAAAGGTATATTTGTATCTTTCATGCCTCGTTGAGTGTCTCGTACACATCGGTCCCATTACGTAAAAGTTGCTATAAGTAAAAAAAAATTGATTCAGAGTAGATAAGCAACTTATCTGAAAACGATTACGTGAAAGTTGCTACAAATCAATAAATTTTCGATTAAGAGTAGATGAGCGACTTATTTGAAAACGATTACACTCAAAAGGTCCATTTTTTAAGACTAAACAACGACATTTTGTCACTGATAATAATATACTTTAGTTCCAAAACCCTCGTCTGCATTGTGTATAATTGTATATATCACATAAGAACAGGCGCGGCCATGAGGGTGTGCGAAAGAGAAAAAAAAAACTTCCTAGCCCAAACAGAAAAACACAAAATTTATATTAAACCTAACCCAGTTTAGATTCGACCACAAAACTAAGCCATTATACAAACCCACTAACCAAATACCCCAACTTCTCAAAACAAGGCCTAGAACTACAAAAAAACAAATAATTCAAATAAAAAAGATTCAATTTTTTTCTTTGCAAGCTCCAGTGGTAGGTTGTTATTAAATGTTGAGACTCGGGCGACTGTGAATCGGATTTTATTTCAAAACCTGACCCATTTTGCACCTTGACTGCTATGAGCATTTGCATTCGTTTTAACAACTTCCCATAACTAAAGTTTATTTGCGTGGTCATTATAGTCTAGGCTCAAACTGACCAAAATTGTTACTAGCCCAATTTTTTTTTTTTGGGGGGAACTGAGAATGCAAACTTTAAATTATAGGCTTTTTGTGCACACTAGAAAATAAGCAGCCTATGTTCGTTCTCTTCCCTTTTATGACTCAACAGCAACGAATCACTTTGAGGTTTTTTGGATAACACACTAGGATTTATGTAACAAACCCTACAATGAAACATTTACAGTATCATCGCAATCAAAGACTTAGATGAACAATCATTTTTGGACACTCTCTAGACACTCATTTTTTCGGCCGGTCCCAAACCGCCAAACTCTTCTTTTTGTCATAAAATTGAGTGCGCGATGACACAAGACCCACATCCCCTTGAATCAGCAAAGATGTGATGACACATTCCCTCTTGAGAAGGAGGGGTGGTCGACCAAACCAATTTAAGAAATATAAACAAATTTGGTTTAGGTTGGTGTTGCTGATTCTCATTCTCCTGAACAATATGGAGGACTAGGTAATGGTTGTTGTGGCTTTCATGTATGTGTAGCACTGGTCCCATGAATTGAATAAAGTCAAATACCCTCAATTTCATCCATCAAATACAAGATATTTGCATACCAAGTCCATCTTTTATTTCTCAAGATTTTGAAAATGATATTTTTGTCATAAAGATATAAGTTTCATCTTTAAATCTACAGGTCAAGAAGTCTAAGATGGCTAAACAGTCTCTACCGACGGCCTCAGATCCCATTTTCGTCTCAATTTATTAGACAGACTTACACTATTTTTCAATTAGAGGTTGTAGGGCAGGGTGATTTGCTAGGATTATGACTGATCTCTAGTCTCTTGAATCATTTATATGGTTGTGTAATAAAGAGTGTCAAATGCCGTGTCAATCACATGTAAACTGCAAAGTATCCTTACCCTTCAAATAAAGTTTTTTTTTTTTTTCATAGCAATAGTATGGTTTTAACATTCGATATTAGAGCTACATATGGGACCACCTCTTGAAGAGAGGAGAGAGAGTCAAGAGTTCAAAACTTAATACCAAGGGGTCATCCGCCAATATTGATCTTGACTTAAAATGGAGTGTACCGCTTGCGGAGGTACCGTGGCGAGCCCCAGGAGAGCAGTTAGGAGAATGGTGAAAAATGATGAACCCGACGAACTTTCGGATTCCAAAAATAAAAAATAAAAAATAAAAAAATCATGGGGCATATAAAGAGTATAGAGTATGGTACATGTTGTGTAGCAAGGTTTTTTTTCTTAGAGTTTCAGGCACCATGTTGTGTAGCGTGGGACCTTAAACCAAATGCAGGCCAAACCAAATGTCGCGCGATCTAAGATACGTGACAAATATAGCACAACTTGTCGCAATTACACTATTTTTTTAATTTTTATTTTAAATAGTTTGTATACGTCATTCCAACACCATTGCACAACATAAGCACTGAACCGTACGACGAGCGACCGCTCTGTACATACTAGGACTGTACACGGGTTGGCCCGGGTTTAGCTTAAACCTGATTCGACCCGGGGAAATCGGGTCTCACTTTTTGTAACCCGGACCCGAACCCAAACCGAAAATCTGGGGTTGGGGTCGGGTTCTGACTTGATTTTTAGCTTTGTTGATTAAAAAAAAAGTCAATCTCTCCCACAACCACTCACAGACTTCTCTTGATTCAATGTTAAGATATATCTCTAGGCTTAGGATATAGAAACCACACAACCACCCATGGGCAAGATAAGCCACCATTGATGAAATTGTGGGGGCTATTGTCTTGGTCGTTCGAACGACTTCAGAACTCGTTCAAACGACACTCAAACAACTCTCTGGCTTTTTGGCCCAACCTTTGTTTTTAGCCCAAGTCGTTCGAACGACTATCAGGGACGTTCGAACAACAATACGGAACTTTATTTTTTAAGATGGTTTTGGAACCACTTGTTTGCCTCAAGATTTGAGCGATTGTAAATAGTTCTCCAAGTATATGAGAGGAACTTGGGTTTCTTTTGAAGCCAACCTTTGGTTATATCAATTGGGGAGGATTTTCTAGAGTGAGAAACCTCAAATTGAGATAGAAGATTTTAACCTTGGTTCTTGAATAAACTCTCTCTCTCTCTCTCTCTCTCTCTCTCTCTCTCTCTCTCTCTCTCTCTCTCTTGTACGGTGGACGTAGGCAATTGTCGAACCACCTTAAACTTGGTGTATTGTGTATTTATTTGATTGTTACTTGTTTGTGACTAACCAAATCGAGTTGAAGTTTTGGCTTCCGCGATTGCAACTCAATAATTGGTGTCAGAGCGAGGTCGATTCCTCGATGGTGCGCCAATTTAAGGTAACTTAGGGTTTCTCAATTTCAATTTAGTTTTGGGATTTTGTTAGTTTATGAAAATTGGGGGAAACATGGGAGACGTAGTTGAATCTAGTTCTTCGGCCCTGTAAAGGAATGCAACGGTGATGTTCAATAATGCGAAGATTGAAGTTGAGAAATTTAAAGGCACCAATAACTTTGGCATGTAGCGATGCGAGGTTATTGATGCGCTAAGTCAATTAGACTTAGATGAGGTATTAGAGAACAAACCAGATAAAGTAGAGGAGTGTGTTTGGAAGAAGATGAGTGTATTTAAAAGAAGATGAATAAGAGAGCTTGTGGCCAAATTCGCTCGTGTTTAGCTCAAGACATTAAATACCTTGTAATGAATGAAACCTCAGCAAAGAAAATTTGGAGGATTCTAGAGAAAAAGTATTTGGTGAAGAGCATCCAAAATTGACTCTATTTGAAGAGGAAGTTTTATCGCTTCACAATGAGACAAGGGATTTTAATGTCGGAGCACTTGAATGATTTCACCAAGTTATTAGCCGACTTAGCAAATCTAGAGAAAATGATTGGCGATGAAGACAAAACACTATTGTTCTTGAACTCGCTTCCCGAAGAGTACGAGCATTTCGTAACGACGATAACGTACGGGAAGAGTTCATTGCAATACTCGGATGTGACTACGGCGGTTGTAAACCATGAGTACCGGAGGAAAGAAAGCGTGAGTTTGTGGAGTCGACATCCGAGGTATTAATGACTAGAGTGAGGTCTTCGGACCAAAAGAAGTTGAGTGGTAAAAACCTTCAATCGAAGTCGAAAGGTTGCGGTTTAAATAGCAACAAATTGGGAATTGACCAATGTGCGTTTTGTAAGGAAACGGGTCATTGGAAAAATAAATGTCCCGCGCTTCTTGAGAAGAAGAAAGGGGGGAAATTGGGCTCTTCAGTTAATGTTGCTCAATACACGACAATGGAGGTAATGATTTGGATTTCTCTTTGACTATATCATATAGTGCATGTGTTATTGATTCTAAAGAATGGATTTTGGATTCGGGTGCTACTTATCACATTTGTCCCAAAATGGGTTGTTTTTCTAGTTTGAAGAAGCTAGAAGGTGGAGTGGTGTTGATGGGGAACGATGGTCATTGCCGCATCATAGGGATAGGTATCATTCGTCTAAAGTTGCACAATGGGCTAGTTAAAGAAATTGATGAGGTTTGATATATTCTGACGACGAGGAAGAACATTATCTCGACAGGTTTACTTGAAGCGAAAGGCTACAAGGTTGTATCTGAGAATGGGGTGAAGAGGGTTTTTAAGGGAGTCATGGTTATATTGAAGGGCCAAAGAAGAAATAACAACTTGTACTATTTGGATATGGTACAGCTGTTCTTGGTGAGGTTGCTACTGCGGGAAGGAAAGAGGCCACTTCCAAAGATACCGCTCGACTATGGCACATGCGTTTAGGGCATGAGGGGGAAAATTCTTTGAGAGTTCTTGCGAAACAGGGGCTATTGAAAGGTGCCAAGTTGTGCAAATTAGAATTTTGTGAACACTGTATTCTGGGCAAGTAAACAAGGGTAAAGTTCGGCACCATATCCACTGTACTCGTGAAATACTTGATTATGTTTACTCTGATGTTTGGGGACCCTCCAAGAATGCATCGCTAGGGGGGAAGCATTACTTTGTATCTTTTGTGGATGACTTTTCTAGGCGGGTATGGGTATATATCATGAGAATGAAGTTTGAAGTCCTAGAAATTTTCATGACGTGGAAGAAGTTGATTGAGTCTCAGACTAGCAGAAAGATCAAAGTGCTCCGTTCTGATAATGGTGGGGAGTACATTAGTAATCCATTATTGCAAGTATGTCGGGATGAGGGGATAGCTTGACACTTCACGGTCAGAGAGACACCACAGCAAAATGGGGTAGCTGAGTGCATGAACCGTACTTTATTGGAGAAGGTACGGTGTATGATGTCTAATTCTTGGTTGGGAAGGCGTTCTGGGCTGAGGCTTTGACATATGCATGTTATTTCGTTAATAGGTTGCCTTCGGCTGCAATTGAGGGTAAAACACCAATGGAAGCTTGATCGGTAGAACCTGCTACAAATTATACTCTTCGTATATTTCGATGTCCTGCATACTATCATAATAAGGATGGTAAGTTGGATTCATGAGCAAGGAATACCATTTTTCTGGGTAAGAAGAAGGGTGTGAAAGGCTATAAGTTGTGAGATATGAGAGACCAAAAGACCATTCTGAGCAGAGATGTCACTTTTGATGAGACTTCTATGATGAAGTCACATGTCTCTGAGCACATAGAGAAGATGACCAATGAGGTATTATAGCGGGTGGAGATTGATGCATCTTCACATTGGCCAGAGAGGTCCGTACTAAAGGGGGTGTCATCTACCGGTGTGATAACGGGTGATGAGTCATTAGTTTATGCTCCAAATGATGAAGATACAAACGATGGTGGAGTATTTGGTAGTACGGATGAGGAGACTCCGATTGTGGAGTCAATTGCAACTAGTAAACCAAAGAGGAATGTGGGTAAGCCGAAATGGCTTACAAATGACATGATACTTCCAAAGGTGAAGGCCATGGTAGCCTATGCACTACTAGTCGTTGAAGAAGATGTTCCTTCCATGGCTAAACATTGGGAGGGAGCAATAATGGAAGAGATGTATTCTCTCCGCAAGAATGAAACTTAACAACTTTCAAAGTTGCCTAAGGAAGAGGACGATTGGTGGTAAATGGGTCTACAAAAGGGAGCAAGGATCCCAAAATGATGTTTCGTTTCAAAGCAAGTCTAGTGGTAAAGCACTTCTCCATTTGTATCCTATTGGCTTTGGTAGTGAACTTGAATTGGAATTGTAACATCTCGATGTTAAGACGACATTCTTACATGGGAAGTTGAAGGAAGAGATCAATAAGACTCAACTGAGTGGGTTTACTGTTGCTAAAAATGAAGATGTATGTCAATTGATAAAGAGAACGTTGTACGGTTTGAAGAGGTCTCCAAGACAACGGTACAAACAGACTCTTGATATGGAAATTCATAGAGATAGAGAGAAGGGAACGGTGCGTCTCTTTCCTATAGATTAATTTGGCCCCTCACGGGGATTATTGTGAACTACGGGCAACTTGATCCACGGTACGTAGGCAACCATTGATTTGGTGCAGTCGATTTTGGTTCCTTAGGACATTTGGCTGGTTTGGGTTCCTTGGGACATTTGGTCAATTTTGGTTCCTTGGGACGCTTGGTTCGATTTAGTCATTTGGGGTGTTTGGTTTGATTGGTTCTTTGGGACGCTTGGTTTGGATTTGGTTCTTTGGGACGCTTGGTTTGGATTCGGTCCTTTGGGACACTTGGTTTTGGAATTGGTCCTTTGGGACGCTTGGTTTTTGGTTGGTTTCCTTGGGCCGCTTGTGTGTTTGAGTCTTTGGGGATATTTGATGGAGGAGAGGGTTTGTTTGGGTCTGTTTGAATGGTTACTATGTTCGGCTCAAATTTCGGTTTGTTTGGTTGGGGAAATCTTCACCGAGGTGAAGAATTGTGGGGGTTGTTGTCTTGGTCGTTCGAACGACACTCGAACAATTCTCTGGTTTTTGGCCCAACCTTTATTTTCAGCCCAAGTCGTTCGAACGACTATCAGGGACGTTCGAGCGACAATGCGAAACTCTATTTTTTAAGATGGTTTTGGAACCACTTGTTTGCCTCGAGATTTGAGCGATTGTAAATAGTTCCCCAAGTATATATGGGGAACTTGGGTTTCTTTTGAAGCCAACCTTTGGTTAGATCAATTGGGGAGAATTTTCTAGAGTGAGAAACCTCAAATTGAGATTGTAACCTTGGTTCTTGAATAAATTCTCTCTCTCTCTCTCTCTCTGGTGGACGTAGACAATTGTTGAACCACCTTAAACTTAGTGTATTGTGTATTTCTTTGATTGTTGCTTGTTTGTGACTAACCAAATCGAGTTGAAGTTTCGGGTTCCGCAGTTGCGACTCAACAGAAACCACCATTAATAAAACTGAAAGCATTTTAGAGTGGAAAAGGTATTAATAAATCTGCCTTTGTTCTCTTGTAATTTGGGGGATTTTAGGTTTAAATTTTAGATCCTAGTATCTCCATATATATCTTTCATTTTTAGATAGATGAGAGAAATTTGAGTTGTAAAAAGGTGTCCGCATAGCCTTCATTCCGTCGATCTTCACGAATACATATAGTCTCTTTATACAAGATAATTGGGCATTTCTTCATTTACAATAGAAGTGATGATGTATAGATTGCAAGAAGAGAAAAAAAAAAAATTGTTATATATAATCAGTTCGGGGTTTGGTTGGTTACCCGAGCACTTGAATACAAACCGAAACCGAAACCGACCCGATTATTTACAAAACCGGAGGCTCCATTTCTCGGGGTGGCAGGTTCCCTAGTGGAATTCGTAGAGGCAGATCGATGATACCTAAATAATCCCGCAGTAGCCATGATTAACTAAGTGTCGTGGGTGAGATTTTAATGGAATCGTGCGCTTTTGCCTCCGTTTTAAATAAATAACAACAATGTTGTAATCAGAGATCATAGAACAACAACGCCATTCCAATTGTCGACAACACTCCTTCTCTTGTTTCCTTCAAACACACACAGAGAGAGGAGAGAAGAAAGGACTTCCCTCCTTTCTTTTCTTCCCTTTTAGACATCCGATCCCCTCTTTGTAAGTCTCTCTCTGATAAAAGGGTGTTTGCGTTCTCCCTCTTTCATCATTTGTAAACTCTCTCTTTTTCGACTTTTTCTCTGCTTTGGTTCAAATTTGAGTTTTCTCACCTTCTGGTAAGTAAGGTTTCTCAATTGGGGGTTGTTCTCTGTTATATATGATTTGGTGATGAAACTGCTAATTTAGGCAATCTGGGGGTGTGTTTGTCTTATTTTTGTATTGTTGGATTTTGGATGCATTTTTATGGTTATAACTGTTATTAGATATAGTTTGCTATGTTTAGGTTTTGATGATTAGATTTGGGTGCAGGCTTGCAAGCTTGAACAGTTGTTTTACAGGTAAATATACCTGTTTTGTTGAATATTATAATCTTGTCCTTATTTGGGTGCATTCATTTCAGACCCATCTCTTCATCATATTTCCTTATGTTGATTTTATTGAAGGAGAATAAACTGCATAAAGATGGGGGATCATTTTGTATTGCTTGTGGATCGGTTGCTTACGGAATCCACGTTAGAAGCGGCAATAGAGAGTAGAAACCAATCCCAACAAACCACACCCTTATCACTTGAACAGGACATGAAAACAGATTTCTCTTCTCATAAGATCAATGGATTGTCTTCTGGGATATTGCTTGAGTGTCGGATATGCCAGGATGAGGATGAAGAGTTTAACATGGAGACACCCTGCTCTTGTTGTGGCAGCTTAAAGGTTAGTTTGGTGGAAATTTTATTATTGTTTTGTTATGATTTTGTAGAACTGGGTTATATTGTAGCTATTGAATGAAACAAAACAAGTGTCGTGTTATCTGCAAACTTTTGGTAGCTACATATGCGAAAAATATACAGTTAAACCATAAGACTTATGTCAAGAGAAGCTTTGCAATTCAAGGAACTATGATTGAAATATCTTGCTTAATAAATATGATGATAACCAAATGTTTGCATGTAACGGTAATATGAAATATATCCGACAATTCATATCTTAATGTGTTGGTTCATCGAAATTTTATTCTTTGAGTGTAAAAAATTCTATAGAAAAACAAGCAAGGGAATAACTCAATAGATGAAAAAAGATTAATCTAAAGTGAGTGAGGTCAAATTTTTAGTAATATATAGGTGCAATCGAATATCATACAAAAGACTTCGATTATCGTAATTTATCCTTTTATGTTTTCTTAGATGATTAAATCAAGCAGACTGACATTAATTGGATGTAACGTTAGTTCCAATGTCCGAATAATATTGTGCTTTATATTGAATCTTGATATGAGTAATCACTTTGTCACTTGCTTCGTCATTTGAAAGTTCAATTAAGATTGTAATGTAGTCTTGAGTAGGGCAATATTAAATTCTTTTTGTATCCTCATTGTTAACATCTAGTATTAATTGATTGTTGCAGTATGCTCACAGAAGATGTGTCCAAAGATGGTGCAATGAGAAGGGTGACACTACATGTGAAATATGCCACCAGGTGACCAATTCACTCTTCAGTTGCTCTTACAAAATTTCTTTCTTTTTTTCCCAATCTAGTCTCTCGTGGGTTGGTTTAACTTGGAGACATGGGTTATACTTCAATTTCACGTGCAAGGGACAAAGGACTTGTGGATTATCCGCTTTAGTTATTTCTGAAGAGAAAAAAAATAAATCTTTTCAGTATAAAATAGAAAATTAACAAATTATTACTTTTCAGTATAAAATAGAAAATTAACAAATTATTAAGAACATATTCCTTGATTTGAGGGTATGAAGAGAAAAATACGAAAACTATTTATAACATGTCTGAGAAGAGATATCTAGTGCTGATTTAGGTGTAACGTATTGGATGTTTTTTTTTATGTAATCAAGACTACAAAGTATGGTGTGTAGGGAGAAATCCACTCAATAGTAGTAGAGGATATGAACATTGTTAAATTGAGTAAATTTAGGAGTGTCACCTGTATTTTATGGGTTGTGGTGCCAAAACAGATGGGATGCCAGTTCTGTTACTTATTTTCTTTTTTATCATTATTACTACAATTCTTATTAGCCAAAAAAGAAAGAGAAAGAAATTTAATTTTGGAATAACTTATGTTATCAAATGATGGATCATTTACACCATACTGTCCAAGTTAAATGGCTTGTATTGTATCTAAATTTCCTCTATTCTATCCATATCGTCGTCATATTTTCTGATCTCTCTTTCTATCTTAATTACCCCTCTTATCCTGTGAAACGAGTGTCACCTTTTAGTATGTATGGTTGTTAAGTAAGGTGTTAGGCCTGTGTCTTTCCCAAAGCCAGATTAGGTCAAAAAGGCATGCCTCACTAGATCAAGTCTTCCCTGGTGCAGTTAAAATTTTTGTTGGTTTGAGTAACCATTAAGAGCATCTGTAGTCTACTCTTCAAATATTAGCCACCAAATTTGGCTTTATTGGCTAATAAAAGGCATAATTTTTTTTTTATTACATCCGACTTCTCAAAAAGTACTCGTCAAATGCCACATGTCAACTTTTCCATAAAATCCTTAATTTTTGGGTAGATTTTGTTTCATTAAATTTGGTTTGAAGAGTGAAAAAAATAGTTAAATATGACTTTAGGCAATTTAACTTTAATTTGGAGAGTCGGATGTAGGTGTTTTATAGATATTTGGCTCTCCAAATTTGACTTTAAGCTAATATAGAGAGTCGACTACAGATGCTCTAAATAGAGTTATAAAGTTTAAGGTCAAATCCTTTGTTTTTTTTCTGCAGCCTTTTAAGCCAGGTTATACAGCGCCTCCCAAGCTGTATCACTATGGGGCTATTCCAATGAACTTCAGGTATCTTTAGCCTACATGTACTCAACTTGTATTTTATTTTATTTTTGAAAAATGCTGTTACATTGTGCTTCTTTGGGATCTAATCAGGGGTAACTGGGCGGTTTCCAGAAGGGATAACGCTCGAATCATAGCAATGGTCGCAACCGATCACAATTTCCCAGTACCTGACTATGACGACTTTACAGCTCCTACCACAAGAAGCATCATCTGCTGTCGCACAGTTGCTATAATAGTACTCTCTCTCTCTCTCTCTCTCTCAAAATGCATCAGTTATTACCATCATCTTTTGGTAATAATAAAAGACTGATGGGCTAAGATTTTTATGGGGATGGTTCATTGAACCCAACCATAACTGAAAGAACTAGATAGTAACTTTGATTCACCTGAACTGAAAATATTGTCTTTTGACTCATCTGTACTCATATAAGAGGCTTTCTAACTTGGTTTTTATGTCTGCAGTTCATGGTTCTTTTATTCCTTCGTCATACTCTGCCAATCATAATCAGTGGGGACGAGGAGTACTCATTTCCATTGCTCATGGTAAGTTTGGCCTAAATTACCATTTCTTTTCCCAAACACGATTAGCATTATTCTGTTATATAAGCTCTGCTTTTCCTCTGTTTCATAGTTATTGCTGTTGAGAACCACCGGGATTCTGGTGCCGATCTACATTATGGCTAAAGCATTTGCTGCTATCCAACGCCGCCGTCGTCAACAGGTTTCTTTAACCTTCATTTTCTCTTTGGATTTTATAGTCTCTAAACTCAAACATCACAGTCTGAATTTGTTACTTTTTTAGGAACCTCATATTCTTGTCGATACTTCCTTTGAAGAAGAAAATGAACAGATACATCCGCAGCCTCCACCACATCTAATTCGCGTGCACTAAGTGACCTTTTAAAGATCATTAACACTCAAAAGAACAAAAAAAAGAAAGAATTTGCAGATGTACTCATCAGGATCTGCGATTAAACAGCATTTGCTAATATTATTACATGGCCGTTATCATGTATATAAAGAAACAACGTCTCGGTTCTGCCACGTGAAAGCCTGGGAATGAAAATTAGAGGATTAGGGAAGGATGATCCAGGAAACTTCGAGCCGTTCATGTCACATCAACATGAATCTTTAGTGAGTGTGCACCTTAATGAAATCTCATTTTCTGAAAATATATGTAAAATCAGTGGTCTCTGTATATAAATGAATATAGTGCAATTATGAATAAATCAGGCATGACTTTAATTTAATGTAAAGAAAATATTCTTGAGTTTTCTTGGATCTTTTTCAATTTTAAGAAAACTTTACTAATCGAATAAAAAACAGAAAAGGCCAAAATCGAATTACTTTTTAAGGATTTGAACTAGTCTCAAGACATTTTATTGAGTATCTAATTCTGTTAAGGTGTATGTGCTCCTTAACCTAAGATTGTAGTTGATATGCATTGTGTAGGTGTATGGGACTCCTAATAAGGTTTAGGTGTATGAGCGGCCTATGTAAATCTAGACGTCTACACTCTTTTCGTGTAGCTATTTGGCCAGGGCTTGATTGTATAAAAAATATATATACCATGTCTAAGAAACATTCCATTTGAATTCTTCAGTTTGGGCTACATTTAAGATGATTTGGACATTTGCTAATCATTGGATTAGTGAAGCTTTACTCTCAAACATGAATCTAATGATTAGCATGTCTAAATCACCAGTTACTTGAAAAGTGCATTATCAAGTTCAATTATGTACACTATATCAACCTATGTTTGCCTTTTATGAAAATATATAACTGGACACTTAAGGACTACACATGTCTCACATTAGCATCAACTCACCTATTAAGATACAAATTACACATGAAACTGAAAGAGGTCACTACAATCTAAAGCACCGAAACACTATCAGATATATTTATCTTCGGTCATTTTCAAGCAATTCAAAGAAACCGTGCTTGGATAATTCCCACAAGCAGCTTCCAACTTAAAAAAGAAAAATCGATTATGGAACCCTTTTCTATTACAGTTAGAAGCTACGGAAAGCTAACTTCGTATCACAGTTAGAAGCTACAGTCACCTAAAATATTGAATCATCACAAGGCGGGCTCAATGTGCAATGTCATTCTCTGTATATATTTGCAATCTGAAAGTGGTATGGTATTTTTTACTTCAAAACTGCACATCCAGCTTCTCATTGCAAATTTGTAATCTTTCCTTTTCTACAAGTGGAGAGATAATGACCTTATCTTTCATCACCATCTAATTAGGTCGAACTATGTCATGCTCATTGGGTTGGAGAGGAATTGCCATATCACCAGCTACTGCAGCTGCGGCAGCAGCATGCCGTCTTTGCCGCTCACGAAGGTACAAGACCGTCAAAAGACAGACAAATAAGGTGAGAATCGTGGCATTGCCTTCATCCATGATTACCTTATCGACCCATCCTCCCACTGCCACTCCCACTCTCGGATAAACCTCAGGTAGTGAATCAATGAAATCAACCTGAAACAACACAAAGGGTGAAATTTTGAAATTTTCAGATAATAGAATCAGTTGGAAAATACACCTATAGTTATTTTACTGGCATAAACTACTTGATTTCCAAAATGTGTAGACATGATTCATACTTAAAGAGACCTATAGCAGTTTAACATCACAAAGGTGGGCCAACTCAACTACGTAACTAGCCTTTTATCTCATATCATGAGAGAAATACGTATTTTTAAAGAGAAAAAATGAAAGCCATCTCTCCTAAAAAATAGCATTAAAATCTACACACTGAGGTACAGAATACATATAATGGGCAAAAAATTTAATACGACCAATGAACAATTGGCTGCATTTCTAGACCTTCATTTGACATAAATACAATTAATTATTTTGTGAAAGAGGGAAGTGTTAAACAGAGAGGGAGAAAGATAACTTGCATCTTCCACCTCTACATCTAAATTATACTAGTATACTGCTAAGCGGTAGGGACCGACCACCATCTAAATTATGTCGCACACAGAAACGAATACATTTCTCTCTTTATCTCTGCACTGAATCTTATGAATGCTATAAGAAGTTGGTCTTGGCAAGACCTTCCAAACATGACTTCCTACCCATTCTTTTAAATCAATTAAGCCTTAGATATCATTAAATTTAGTGAAGAGAACCTAAATTCAAAATAGGGGGTTACTACAAACCTGCAGTTAACCCCAGTAAACCCAAAACCAGGTCTTTAATGAGTCTCTAAAGTCTGAAGAAGACTCGGAAAGAGGCCCACCCATATGCCACATGATTATGAATCTATGATGAAGCAAAGATGGCGGTGACGGTGACGAAATCCATCATAGACGACAGTGACAATGCACCATTGATAAGTCCAGTAAACCCTTGTTTCTACACTACTCTTAAACACATACAGGATTTGGAAACTCGTCATAATTAGTTAATGAAAAACTAAAGAGATAAAAACCTGAACTGATCTTTGTCGACTTAGTGACTTAAGTGTATCCAATTTGGGTTTCCTCATCTTCTCTCTGTCAATGTGGAAACGCCACTGAAATTATCGAATTTTCGACATGAGTAAGAATCAAATGAGGTTTCTGAAAAATCCTAACCCTAGATTGAGGAATTAGTAGTTGTTAGCTAAAAATGGAGAGAAAAAACTTGGAGCCTGTTTTCATGGCAAAATTGTGGAATTGTGGAAGAACTTCAAAACTGTAAACGAACATATTTTAAATTGGTCCACCTATTTGGTCTTTAATCATACTTCTAGAGAGAAACAAAATACTCGAGGATATCAGTTCGTTAGCAGAGAAAGAGAAATAGGAGATTTTGGGGGAGGAGATCGAGAGGAGAAAGGAGCAGATTACTCTTTAACCCTTGCACATTGTTTTATCAAAACTTTTGTAGCTGGGTCATTTTAGGAACTAAACATGAACAATCATAGGGACACACACGCCCATATCTAATGTAGGAAAGGCCTCCTCCATACCGATCGTCAATCTGATTAGTGGAGAAGTTACAATCTAAATAATGTCAATAACGTCCCCCCACTTATACGAAGGTGGGGAGGCGTATGGAATGTCTAAAACAACAGATAAATAAATATAACTCGAAGACCGAATTGAAAACAACTCGTCGAACAGGAAGAGTTTATATTCAATTAAAATATCCCAAGATTGCTCCTGAGCATGGAGGAAAAAATACAGTCAAGGAATGAGACCGAGAAGTTCCTGCTGCATATCATTGGAGATGGTTCTACTACTTTTCGGAAGGATCCATGGAACCAATTTGGCATCCAAGAGCAGTTTTCAGAGCTAAGTTCAATATGATTCCAATCGATGCTAAAATTAGGTGGTTATACCTAGTCACCTGCTCTACATTCTTGGGTACATTGGCAGTCATCTACCTGAGAATGCTCAGAGCTCACAAGATAAAATTTTGTGGGCTGCTTCTACAAATGGAGAATTTTCAGTGAAGGCCACATTCAACAAGCTGAGAAGTACACCATATCTAATGTCAACAGGTCCAAGATATGCTAGAATACCTAGAGTATACCCAGACAAAATTTTGTGACTTGCCAAATGTTCAAAGGTGGTCTTGCTACTCACGATATTCTAGTGTTCAGAGTGTTACAAGATTTTTTATGCTATTTTTTTAGTGCAAGCAGTGAGACCTCTGCTCACATGCTCATGAAGTGGTCTAGCTAGAGATCTACTTAGAAAATGCAGTTACGTAAGGAACACCAATAAAGACCTCTGGCCTATTCAAGAAGACCAACCCTCGACCTCACGACGAAGATAGGCGTATTCAAGCAGGCGAGTCGACGGTGCTGAAGACCCTAACCACCAACACCAACCCCGACAGCAGCTGCAAAACGAGGGAGAACCGAATTCTAGCGGGTAGAGACCCAAGTTAGGTCGACAGTTCACCAAAACAAGCAGGGTCAGGTGACGAACCAGCCAAGCCACGAACTCAGACCATAGCGATAACAGCCCGACTCCGAGCCACAGTTGGGCCTGTGTCAACTACAATCATGGCCAACCGCAAACGAGGCCACCGGTGACAGTGTCAAGTACTCAAGTGATGCCATAGACTTGGCGACCAGCAACAACACCACGACTCAGACCATAGCGATAACAGTCCGACTCCGAGCCACAGTTGGGCCTGTGTCAACTACAATCATGGCCAACCG
Organism: Kingdonia uniflora; assembly: GCA_014058105.1. NCBI lineage: Eukaryota > Viridiplantae > Streptophyta > Magnoliopsida > Ranunculales > Circaeasteraceae > Kingdonia > Kingdonia uniflora. The sequence goes on along the minus strand of JACGCM010000973.1, from coordinate 666,339 downwards.
CAAACGAGGCCACCGGTGACAGTGTCAAGTACTCACGTGACGCCATAGACTTGGCGACCAGCAACAACACCCCTGCTTCAAACAACGCATTTGAGATTGGGGAAGAGAACCAATAAAAAATTGTTCGCATGGGAGAGAAGACCGCCAGTAAACCAAGGTTCTTTCAATGGTTGGATACCCGATAAGAAAACAACACCAGCCACTGCCAAGGGTAAACTCACAACTCCCACAGCAGTCCTTGGTCTATTACCTCGTCAAAAGCAGACAAAGGATCTTATGTCGCACACTTTACCACCACTTTACAGGTCTGAAACCGGGTTGGTGAAGATCATACAGTGAGTTCAAATTCGTGGAAGCGACACGAGATCTTCCGCACGAGGTGTGTACCGAAGGGTAAAGTACTTAAGATTATTATCGATGAGGTTCCACAAAGAACTTGATTTTGAAGAGGTAGCGGAGAAGCTGCAAGTTGAGCCCCACACCCGAAACTTTTCGACATTCCTCGTTTATCGAAAGGGGGTGAAAAGAGGGCCACGAAGTGTTGTATGCAAAAGGTCAAAATTCGTCAAACATTATTGGGTTGACCACTGCAGTTTGCCACTTATTATTTGGTGCAAAATTGTTCCGGTTTGCTAACTATTATTGAGCTGGCCATGGCATTTTGATAGGCACAGTAACCAATAGTCATGAACTACCTTCCCTCTCTCCCTCTCTGTGAGAACCAACATGTAAACGACTTGGTTTTAGAGACCCTTTTGCCCAACCTACTCCATTTAAAGATAGCCCCTACAAAGCACGCTGAGTTGCAGAGATAGGTGAATGATTTATGCAATAAGGGACTTTAGCGTGAGACGGTGAGCATGTCACCATTTGTAGTTCCCGCCTTATAACTTTAGTGTCAGACGGTGAGCATGTCAGTTCCCGCCATATTGATACCTAAAAAGATGGGAGTAGGAGGATGTATGTTAATAATAGAGCGATAAATGAAATTATTGCCCAGTACAGGTTCCCGATCTTGAGATTAGAGGATATGATTGTTGACTTGCATGGAGTATGGTTCTTTTCTAAGATAGACCTTCGTAGTGGCTATCACCAGATCCATATGAGACCGGGGGACGAGTGGAAAATTGCCTTCAATACCAAGGATGGTCTGCATGAGTGGCTTATGATGCAATTTGGGCTTTCCAATGTGTCGATCATCTTTATGAGATAGATGACAGAGGTAATTCTGGTGTGTATTACGCAGAGATATGTGGTAGTATATTTTTGATGATATCTTGATTCATACCCGTTCCTGTTCGAGTTGTCACTAGGTCCTCCACGGGCAGCAGATAAATCTACTAATGGATATCAAACGGTGCGTCGGATAGAAAAAGTCAAAGAACGAAAGTCATAGGTTTCTTGGCTATGAAGTCAATGGTAACTGACCGTTTGCTGATCGAACTTGAGGATCAAAGTTTATGGTCAGAATAAATCTCAAGTTCGAGCATGATGGGTTGCCGATGGACGTACGTCACCGTGGTACAGACTATTCCGTCTATATCTTTTGAAATTCCTCTTTTGAAATTTGTCGCTTATTCCGCTTATTCGTCGATCTTACCAAATTATCTTTTGATTTTGTTCTCTTTAGAATATGCAGTTTCTCCTACTCTAGCATTAACTCCAACTAAATTATTGTAGATTTGACGTATTTGCGATCTCTCTAGACCACCAATTCCATCTTAAACCATCTCTCTGTATTCCTCTTTTAACTTCAAATCTTAACTAAATTTAATAACCGGTATATGTAGGGTTTGAATAGTAAATAAGCTCCTCTCATGAACCGAAAAGATGCCTTCTTTATAGAAAGGTTTAGAGTTGAAGGAGTAAACATGATAAACGATTTAGAGAATTAGTAGTATGCCTAATAAAAAAAATGGGAATCAAGGTTCATATAAAACCAGGAGTTACTAACCACAAGGAAGTCAATTTGGGACCAATTCTTGGACATGGTAGTCACGGGATCAATACCCAACAATGGGGGGACATCCGCCAGGATTTATCTTAACTTAAAATGGCGTGTGCGGCTTACAAAAGTATCACGGCGGAGGCCCGGGAGACTAGTTGGGAGAATGGCAAAAAATGATGAACCTAGATTTCCAAAAAAGAAGGGAAAAAGGCGCTGGTTGGGAAACCACATAAGTAGATTAAAGCAAACATGTAGAAATTTTGACTAATCAAATTATAAAAAGAAGAATATGAAGGTGGCATTTATGCAAAAGACAACGAAACAAAACTCGTCGAAAAATAATAATTCTTGCAATGCAATAGGAGCACTTCATTAGTTAGTCGTCAACTTCACAACCTCCGCAACCCTAGAATCTACCTCGTGAACTAATATAAAGAGCAAAATAATTGGTAGTCATGACCGGAGTACTTTTTACTACGATGAGATCTCACAATTTATGCTAAAGTCTACAATAAGCATGTGTTACTCTAGGCAGTTTCACGCTTGCCATAATTTACTTTTTGTGCAGACACAAAAGTCAAAATTTAAATTGTCAAGAAAAAGCGTGAGTTAATTATTATTTTTGTCATATCGTCTTCGTTCTTTCAAATCCGTCGTCCCAAGAAAATGACCATTCGCTACCGACCTACCGTCGACGGTTCCATATTGTTCAAAAAACACTATCAACTAAAAAAAAATTATGACATCCAATTATTGTAATTTGCAGCTTCGTATTCGGAGGATTCTTAATAACAACTTCAATTTCTTCGGACAAAAAAAAAAAACAAAAAAAAAAAAAATTGAACGCGTCCACTACAAACAATTCTTATTGTTAAATAAACCATTGGGCTCTTGGCCCAGTGGTGGTTGTGACCCTCCACCAAGAGAGGAGTCGTGGGTTCGAAATCCCATGGGGTTGGAAACTCAGGGTTACGGATTCCTATATAAAACCGGCTTGCCTTACAAAAAAAATAAAAAAATTCTTCATCTCCTGAGGTTTGAACTTCAACAATTTGGGTAACCGCCGCAGACAATTCAACATTATCCATACCAGATTCCACCACTGATCGAATGATCCGCGGAAGCAAGAATTCATTTCAGTATCAATAGTTTCAATAAACACACTTAATTGAAACTAGAATAACACACTTTGTTATTGAGTCTAAAATACTAAAAATAAGATCTAAAGATCTAGAATTTATAGCTTTCCTTAAATTTTACATAACTCCTAGAAATCATTTCTACTAAACCAACCTAAGAAAATAATCTAGAGGAGCTTTCCTTTTATAGAGAAAGGAGGCTCATCAAAATTAATAACCTAGTAGAAACATAAACCTTAATACTTGTATGAAAAGAAATATTAATTATAAATAAATAAACATAAATAAAAAATATATAAGAATCTTCTAGAATAGGGAGAGAGCGTGCCAAGTATATGTGATGCCCATTAGGCCGTGAGACGGTGGGAGGTGCCTAGGCACGACACGTCAACCACATTGAATATGAAGGACATATATATACATAAATAAGTTGAAAGTTCGACAATCAAACAAAAATATATAACATATAGTAAGATCGAGAAATACAGGTGAAAAAGGTCTCACTTTTTGAAAAAGAAAGTGATAAATCTTCAACTGTAACGAACATGACCAAGCTTATCATCTAGATTGGATAGAAATCAAAAAAGAAACGAACTTATCGTCTACCGGAAATCAAATTTAATGTATAGTAGAAGAAGAAGAAGTAGAGAAGTTTGAGAAAGAAGGGGGTTTATACATCACAGAGATATAAAAAGAGGGAAAGAGATAACTTGCATATCTCACCTCTACGTCTTATTTATTTATAATATTGGAAAACACTTCTAACATTGTCCATAACATCCCCCACTTATAAAAAAAGTGAGGACAGCGGGTGGAATGTCTATAATAACAATACATATACTAGAGTTAACTCAAATCCACCATAGTAGCATTCTTTAGGTATAAAGGATAATTTACCACATGACCAGAATAATTGCTATAAAGATACTTTAATTAACCTTTAGAGAGTATTTTCAAAGCTCATAACAAGCGGAGCGAGTCAAAATGGATAATTATTTTAGTACAAGTTTATTATCATAAATTGTTACCTAAGGAAATCCATGTGCATAATAATGTGCATAACACAGCTAGTAATGGATAAACTTTTCAAATATTAGCATGTTAGTTGCTTGCTATGTGCGAGTATAAATATTTGTAGTTTTCAATTGAAGACTTACCAGAACAGTGTTAGCGTAGTTTGTCCTTATCCATAAACTTAAAAGGGCCAATGTAACAGGTAACTTTGCCGCAGGATCAGTTTCTAAGGCCTGGTCATAGTACCGCTTAGCGAGATGAAGATCCAAAGGAAGCCCTTGGCCATGCTCATGCATATACCCAAGGTTGAACATAGCTTGCGCATTAGACTGTGAGTTGGCATGCATATACGCTTCGGAAGCACGTTCATAGTCTCTTTCCGTACCCTAATGGAAAACACGAGAAACAATAAGGGGCAGTGAAGTGAAGAGAGCAATTGCATGGAATGAATGATCAAAACATCAATGTCATTAGATACATCAGTCAAGCCAAAACACAGGTATACTGAGGGCACATCAGATGATATTTACGCTGTTGCAAAAAATCAAGGAATTTTTTATATATATCATGAGATATGTAGAAGAAAGGTAAGAAGCAACTCTTTAACGAATTGCATAGTGCTAATCAACCCTTATATATAACCATGGCAGTACTATAATACTTCGGAATGTATAAATGGTTTCATAACATGTTATTTAACTACCATAACAAAAGTCATAATTCTGTACACCATAACCATTTGATCCATGTAAATAAAATATCTTTTATAACTAACAAACCCGTTTCTGTCTCAATCAAAGACTTTATTTTGATATATCACCATATACATTTTGACTTAAGGTAAATAGGATTAGTGAGGTGTGACTAAAACATCTATAAGGTCAGAACTTTTAGTGCATACAGATTGTCCTATCTATGGTCCTATATCAGAAAATAATGTTCCTTCAACCAATGCCGCTATATAATGTGTTCAATTGTTTTACCTGCACTAATCCAACTGATGATACCCGAAATTTTTATATTAAGTATATAGCTTGATATGTTGAACCATGACGGCAATCATGGAAGTTATTCAGCAGGTAGAGTCCTACAAGGCTATTTTTTTAGACACATACCCGACCATAGTAATATGCATCCCCAATCAGCAGAGCAGCATGCTCATTACCCTGCGCCGAAGCTTGCCACCACAAAGCATGTGCTCGTTGATGTCTTTCCGAGGCTGTACAAAATCCAGATTCTCCCATGCACATACTACGTTCTCCATACTTGTCAAGAATCCATGCAGCATTACTTTGGGCCACTTCGTATCCTAGCTCTGCCATTCTTGAGTACAGTAAAAAGGATTTGCCCACATCACCTTTTAAGTATGATTCTAAAGCCCATCTTGACAAGGAACTCCAAGGCCCCCGCTCCGCAACTAACTTATACATTGCAGTTGCCTGAAACCAATAGCAAATTTACAATTAGAAAAAAAAAACGTATAACAATGTGGAAATTATTGGTCTACGAACAATAAGTTGAATGAACCTACTATGGGGAGATTCTTCTTCAGTCCTATGCCATTCTGGAACATTTTACCCAACTGGTAAAAAGCCTTTGGCTGTCCAGCATTAGCTGCTGCTAGGAAATGATCGCATGCTACCTTTACATTCCTTTTTACACCTATTCCTTTAAGATATATTACCCCCAGATTATAGTGACCACCAGCTTCTTTATTTTCTGCAGCCTTCTCAAAGTACTCCTTTGCCTGCAGTGAACATTAATGAAGTGAAAGGCTTGCATGACCTCCAAAAAGGCCAGGGTTCATAATAGAAAGTGAAATGTTGGCTTAACCTTCCAAGAAAGCAGCTTCTATATAAGTAGAGAAGTAAGTAGGACCGAAAGTGACGTCTCAAAAACAAAGGTTAGATTAAGAAAAGCTACATAGATAACAAAGAATTTTATAGTCAGCAGTTCCTCAAAATAAATGAAACCATAGTAGTTCTTGAAGTAGGTCTAAGGTGATATTTAGAGATTGCCACTTTGAGCACCTTGTGATCAGGTGGGAGCATGGCTCGAAAACTCAGACCGGATAGGACCAACTCGAGCGAGTTGCCTCGGGATCGGTCTGATCCGGTCTGAGTTGGGCTAAAAAATCATAAAAACTGTAACTCGCCCCAACTCAGGCGAGTTTTCGTGAGTTGTCTCGGATTGGATCGGTGATTTTTTTATATTATTATTATTATTAATTTTTAATATTTTAAGCTATTTTATTTTAGAATGTAGGAATTTTTTTTCCTTCTATAAGCAAAGTAATATTAATATTATTTGATATGAGTCATATACGGTACTACGGCTCTTACGGCCAGTCTAGGATAGTCTAGGATGGCTATCACGAATCTTACAATAGGGTGATACTTCTTCCTATTGTAATACGGTACTAGTATTACTTATCAGCAAGGTAATACTTCTTCCTCTACGATTCCTTGAGATGGCTATCCCGAATCTTACAATACCATTAGGGAGTGCATCTCATCATCGAGGCCCAAAATGATTTGGTTAAGCAAATAAGTAATCCAATCATTTAGTAATTTTATTATGTAGCTTGTATTTGTAGTATTTTGGTGTGGTGTGTTTGTATCATTTGTGTATATGAACTATTTTGTATTTGTATCTTCGTATAGTATACTTAGAATCTTTGGTGTGGATTGCTAGACCAACTAATATTTTATTTCGATTGATTATTTGAGCTGTAAAAAGAACAAATAAAAACTTAAGATACATATATAATACTTTATGCTGAAAAATACCAACTCGGGGTCGGATCGCCCGATCCAACACGGGATCGGTCGTGGGCATCCCAGTCCCGAGTTCGAGTTTTTGAACCGTCCCGAGTTCGAGTTTTTGAACCGTCCCGAGTTCGAGTTTTTGAACCACAGGTGGGAGTGTATGATTAAAAGGTGTCAATTTCTTCTCAATTTGTTTTTTTTTCTTTTTTCAAAAGATAAAATAATTTATTGATGAATAAATAAAGTAAAGAGTGTTAATTTCCTTCTCAGATTCTGAAACCCGTGTTTTTCCAAGTATGTTTACTATGTTTTGAGCTAGCTCTGTTATATTGTATTTTTGCTATGTTTCAAGTTGTGTTATTTGTAAGGCAAAGACATGTTGTTCGAGGTTTACTCAAATAAATTAGAGTTCAAAACATCAGTAGTTATGAGCAACTATAAACCATCTAATGTGGGGCTGCGATCTAAAAAAGGGCCACTGGAGCTGGAATTGAAATCTTTATACACCGAGGGGATGTTTGGAAATGTGAAAAAACCAGTTCAGCCTAGTTCGAAGTTTAAACCTGGTCCGATACACTAAATGGGTGCTTAGGAGTGACGCGGGTCCCACCGTTTTGGTTCTTTACTATCCACACTTGGCCCATATAGTCCCTCTAAGCTGTTCTACTTCGAAACAACTTGAAACTGTTTCGAGAAAGAACTGTTTCGAGTTCTCGAGAAAACAAAGGCTCTGTGACCCAAAACAAAACTAAAAAACGCCTCAAGTTCTCTGTCTGTGACAAAAAAATGCCTCAAGTTCTCTATTTGTGATATTCATCTCTCCCATTCCATCAGATCTCTCTCTCTCTCTCACACAATTTTGATTTCTCCATTGATCTCTTTCTCTCAAATTTGATAACTCGATTTACCACATCAAAGACCGTTCCGGTTTCAGCTCTGACCAGATAATCACCAATTCAAATTTGTTTAAAACTCTATTAAAATGCAGGGTTACAATGTTTTGAAAAAAGAGCTTGGAGACCAACAATGGTTGTTTCTCTCTCTAAACTCTATAATATCACTTTGTCTCGAAATTATCCTTGTAGACTTGGAGACCAACAATGGATATTTATTTCAATTTAAACGTCTGAGTGGAGAATGTGATTAACAAATCATCAATTATTTTATTATTTGGGTATTTTGTACGAGGTTACATAGTTAAGCAAACAACCGTTCAACAAAACTAGAACTTACGAGAATATTGACCAAACAAGCAAATTGGCTGAACAAGAACTTGTTCGCTTATATACGAAATAGCCCAACCTTGGCCGGCCTAGTATTTTGGTTTCCCAAACAAACCCCGAAGGTCAATGAGATCAACTCAAAATATATTTTGAAAAAGACAGACCTTGAGAAGCCCTTATGTTAGGGGTTTGTGAATTGGAGTGTGGAATGGTGCTAATTTAATACATCTTGCCTAATATCAGTGCATTCTTAAGAATGAAGCCTTTCACATTGAAAAAGAAAAGTTGAAAAGGATGACTAGGACAAGAGAAGCAGCTAAGTTAACAACAACTAGGAAGATCTGAGTATCCTTGATTATCTTAGAGTCCATTATCATCCAGAGGTGCCATTGACTGTTTCTTATTACTATTACTACTGGAAGTGCCCAAATGTCAGTGAAATAAAAATTAGCACTGATGGATCCACACAAAAAAATCCATGAAGGGGCAGAATTGGAGCTATTCGCAGGACTAGTGAGGGAGACGTCACTATTATGGATGTTTAGCACAATGTAAAGAGAAACATGAGAGTGAAGATTTTCTGCAACTTGTTGGGAGAGTAGTTTTAGTATGGCGGAGGGAGGGGAATTCCATTGTGGATCAGTCGTCTAGGAAATAAGCTAATCAGAACAACGATGACTAGGAAATGAGCTAATCCGAATAACGATGAGACAGCTGAATGTAGAAAGACATCCATTCATCTATAAAATTGAGAATCTCATAAGAGAGTACTTACATATAAATACACAAATATATATTACATGTGAAGGAAAATCTGGAGATAGACTGATATAGAAAATATCGGGAAATGGAAATCCTATGAATCTTGACTTTTTCTATCTCACCCACTAAAATCTGGAGAGGGAAGAAAATCTGAAGACCAAAAAAATTTGACATGAAAATATGCATAAGAGAAAATCCGAGTAAGACAATATAATAAAAAAGCCACGTACATCGAGAAATTTTCGAGAAGCAAAATTTGGTAATCTAGAAAATTCAGAAAGAGGTGAGTAACTTTGAAGAGAAAATATCTAGAAATATAAACCTAAAGAGAGATTACGCGAGAGAAAACATCAAGAGGAAATATCCCTAGATTAAAAATAGCTTTCGTTAGTCAGCCTATTGCAATCAGAACCCCCTAAATGAAGCTGTTTTGGCTCTTAAGGGTTACTTCTATTGAAACTAATGACTATATTAAATACAAATACAGAGACAACTGAATCGAGTTGTAGATGTAGGCTGACTACATCTACAACTGTGAGTTCACAAAGGATAAAGAATAAACTAGTTTGTGGGATAAAATGAAGCGCTTGTTGCTTTTAATCACACAGTCTGTTTTCAGCACGAGAACACCTTAGTAGAGATGATTTGCCCAAGAATAATGGTGAAAAATAATAAAGCAATGAAAGCGCCCCAGTTTTTCTCCATGTTATAGTGGATATCTTTTTGTATCAGAAAGAATACTACAAGCCTCTACTCTTAGATTCAGCTCTCCTAGTGGTTACGATCTGGACGGTTTATGACCAACTCTCCCAAACCGGATGGTTCACAATTGTAGCCGCCCATCCCACTAACTCCTCAATTAAGCCCATTAAACTCCCCATTTCAATATCACTAAGGAACAATTTTCCTTGTAAACGATACTTTAATATTAATTTGAGGTAATCAGAAAGAGATACAAATTCAATAGCTTAAGGGTGAAATAAATAAAGATCGAAAATGATTTCAAGACCCCGTTTGTAGGTGCTCTACATGAATATGATTGCACCCACCTGCATACGGTAATATTCCAACTTATACCAATAGGACTAATCAGTTTAGCATCTTAGAAGCTTACAAGAAATTAGAAAAGCACAATAAGATCATTTGTATTATGATTACCAGCTGATGCTTATGGGGCCCTTCACTAATGTGAGGCTGGACCAGAAGCATAATTGCGAAGGAACCTCGAAGTAACCGCTACATCCTAATAGGTTTGGTTAGGCCTGTGAGGCCTGCTAGGTCTGCCTCAAGTTAGCGAGGAGGTCTAAAATGTGCCCATAAAAGCTAGGAAACGACATTCTCAAAAAAAAAAACAAAAACAAACTAGGAAACCCCGGCTGCGTAGTGATAATGTATACAGGAGTTATTGTTCTGGGTCATGTGAAGTAGCCTAATAGGTCCGGTTAGGCCACTAAGTCTGCCTCACACACGCTAACAGCTAACTTGGGGTAAGACTAGGCCGGAGCTAAAGTTGAAAAACAATACCTCCTGCTGTGAAATCAAAGAATTTGGGTTTCTTAACGGGCCTCGGAGCATTTTCCTCTCAAAGCTTTTACTTTCTTTCCTAGCAACTCTTCCCTCAATCTAGAAAAGCCTGACTGGGCTCACACAGGTTTACTTACAAGCAAGGCTTCAAATTAGTACAGTTTAATGAAAAATAACAATCTATATGTGAAAAAAGTAGATAAACATCTCTTTATGTCAGGTACTTCTGTATATAGTTTCTCATATTACATATTTCTTGCCCTTTTCAGCACCCGAAATATTCCCAAATATAGCCGTTACTCAAACTGATTCATGTTGAAATACTCCCCAATTTGGAGTTTGTCATAGATACTCTTTGCAAGAGTCAATCTTCAGCTTTCATAACGAAGTTTCCAACTTTAATCACAGAAACATCATTTCAAATACGTGAATCATTGAAGCACATATGTCATTCGACATGAACATAGAAACGATGGAAATTAGTAGCCAGTAATATATGGGAACTATTGAAAACACAATCATTAGTGGTTAACAACAGTACGCATAGTCTTCACTGTACAGAATCCAAACCAACACTTCTCCTTGAGTCTCCAAAAAATTGAAGACACCCTCCTGCCGTGCTACAATAAGTTCCACACCATCTATTCTAATCTGAATATGTCAGTAAACAAGCTGGAAAACAATTGTAACAGTAAAGAAGCTACTAGACTATGGACTGTTAATGTTACTGGTTTGCCCCTCTTGGAAATGGATATCCCAATCCATAGAACCAATTTCCTGGTGAGTGGTGACAGACTCTCAACCAACTACCTAGACTCGGCCAACTCCTCCAAACCCTCCCAGGTATTGCTAGTGCTAGGATCCTTCTCCGTTTAAATCAACCTCTAACCCATAGCAAATCTTAAGACAGCACAATATGCTCCTCATAGAACCTAATTCTCACACTGAAAACTTCATTGTATCCCCTAATTGGAGGGCTTATATCGCCAATTTCTCTCCCTGACCGAAGGCTACACCTCTCAATAACATCCTCCCTAAAGCCTCAACCACTTCAATGAATTACAGAACGAAGATAATCCCCCACACTCCGGCTCACTTCAGGGTTCCTACATATTCCACAAGGGATCCTTTTCGTCAATAAATTGCTGAAATTGGTCTTATAAACCAATGAAGTTTAGGAACTACCAACTCACATAATCAAAATGCGATAAAACCACGTTTGGGCCGTCTACCCTGTTTGAGATATATAGTCATTCACTGTTACTACCCACTCCAAAAAAAGTATACCCTTGTAGGAACCTCGAAGAACAGTTACATGTTCGCCCAAGATTTGAATTCAAAATAATTGTGTAGGTGCTCTCGATGAGATTGATAGGCTTAAAAAATCATGTATATTTCGTTTTCGTCCACCTAGGACGTGAAATATGTCTACCTCATACCCAGGACTTCGATAACGAAATGGGCCATCGTCTTCCTCAGTGAAATTCAGATGATAGTTGACAGACGACTGAATGGACTCTAGCCTCGTGCAACAGTTGTTCCTCAGCTCACTAAACTATGAAGTGCATGGTACGAGATAATCTTACGTCGGCTACCCGATCTCAATGCTCTACCCAACACCAAATTCATCAAGTCTATTCGTGATGACACACGCGTGATAGATTTTTATATTTTGTAGACACCAACATGATACTTATTTAATCCTGCTTATTAATCTTTTGAATAAATCATGAGTATTAAACTACATGTTATATTGCGTTCTTGCTCGAACTTAGGGGGTTTGCTTACCATGTCCTCTTGTTGTTTTTCCGACACAGGTTTCTAAAGCGGAGATTTTGGTAAGTATGACTAAGTTATGAGCTTGTGGAAGATCGTGAGGGTCTATGGATCCACACTGTCTAAGAGCGAGAATTATAGAGACACGCAGATGAGTTTGAGGAGGGGTCTTTAAGTTCTAAACTTGTAGGACGACTTGGAATCTGGGAAGAACGACTATATGGTGCCTGAGGGTCACTATGAGAACCAGGACTAGTACTCGTGTGAAGTTTTATTTTTGGGACTGTGTTGTCACCCCCGATTTTGTATATGTTGGTATGTTGTGGTACCATAATACTATATCATTGTGTATTCTATGTAGTTATAACACTTGATTCCATGTTAGACTTTGGTTACTGTGTATATACAACTTTTTGTTGTATCACCAAGCAATGTCCAAAGCCCCCCCCCCCCCCCCCCCCCCTTATAAATTTATATCTCCCTCTCACAATAGAGTTGTTTCTCATATGGCATACATCCATTTCTTTCAGTAGCTGCTATCCGCCATTATGATGCTACCCAAGGTGTTGGTTCTTCTTTTAGTATCTGATTATGGGAAGCGCCTTATATTTAACCACTTAACATTTGATTTAAGTTTTCAACAAATTCCTTTTAAGTGGCCCACTATTTTTCTCATAAGTAAATCTCATTGATCAAATGCAAAGTCAGAAGATAAATAAGAGCGCCGAAAGGTTACACAAGGGCACTTGACTAATCTAAACAAAGGCAAAAGAAAGAACAAAAAGACAAAAGATGGAGTAGAAAAAAGGATAAGCTCTTATCTCTCCAGTTTCAAAACCTCCCATGTTGCAACAAACTCCTCAAACAAAGCACCCCTAAGAATAGCATTAGCTCTTCTCCAGGAAAATAGCAGGGGCTTTATCTGGACTAGCAGTCTAGGCATGTGTTGTTTCTTCCCTCTCAAAATTATATCACTCCAATCATTCTATATCCCAATAGCAGTGGCCCATTGCTTATAATCACGTTCACTGCTCGCACTCTTAAATCTTAACATCTAATTTGTGAACCTATATATAATAATACCAATAAAAACTTCAAGCTAGCGTCCTTCTTTCTTTAAGATATTAATATATTTAGCTCGCTCGTGAATGGTTTAAGTTAAAGTCCTATTACCACAATCTTGCATAACTTATTAATAAAGTATGTAACACGGTTTTTAGTAGGATTTTTCCTTCTTTAGAAAAGTACCCATAACAATTAAAACACAACTTCTCCAAAAAAAATTCATTGGGAAACAACCAATGAGTACACAGTTCTAACAATGATATTTGAGGCCCTAATACATTAGCATATCTAGCCACCACAGAGTGTTTCTCGTTGAGTTCAACTAAGCACTGTGTTATTTGTGAATGTGTCAAACTAAGTTTGAAAGTGCGCATAATATCTCCTTTGGTTAATTTACTACTAAAACAAAATTTTAAAAAACTTACTTTGGTGTAGTTCTTGCTTTCAACTCCATATCCTTTAACATACAAATATCCCATTCCATTGTATGCCGAAAAATAATGTTGTCTAGAAGCAAGTTTTAGCCACTCAAACGCCTTGGTATGATTCCTCTCAACGCCAGCTCCCCTCGCGTAAATCTCCCCTAAAAGCTCCATCGACCGTGGCTCCCCTTTCTCCACCGCCTTAAGAAACCACCACAACGCCTTCTTATGATCACGCCTCACACCTCTCCATCCAAAATAATAATAAATCCCAATCTTATACATTGCCTCTGCACTCCCTTTCATCGCTTGATACTCTGTAATCTGAAAATCTTCATCCTCCTCCCCTCTCGATTTCCTCAACGCCTCCTTATTCTCCTCAGTCCCACTATGAATCCTAACATGCTCAATCACAGGATCTTTTGAAATCAAGAAACTCGATAACGCCAATTCAGCCAACTCCGAGTAAATCACAACAGCTTTCTCGTACATCTCTTGTCGTAAATACGTATAAGCTAACACCATCTTAGACTGCATATTCCCCTTTTCCGTAGCAAAATGGTGATTCAAAAACGCCTTCGCCCCATTCTGCTCTCTCAATTGACCTATACCAAACAAAAACCCTAATATCGACATCGCGTGGGGGTACCCGTTCACCGCTGCCGCTTCAATTTCAGACGCAGCGTCCTCCATTAGTGAAGGATTGCCAGAACTCAAAGCGGAGATCATCTTTTGGACGCCCAAATAGTAGAGAACCTCGTTCTCGCTCTTTCGAGGTGTTCCGGAGGGGTCTGAGGAGGGTTCGAAGATGGGACGCCATGATCCAGGGTCGAGTTCGTCTTCGGACTTGTTATCCGAGTCACCGAACTCGTCCCACTCGGTGGAGGAATCGTCTTCGGGAGAGATGATGATGTCTTCAAGATCTTCGTTGTTGAGGATGATACGGTAACGGGGGCGATGAGGAGCGGGAGTTGAGAGAGGTAAGAGAAGGAGGGAGATGATGATGAGGAGGAGTCGAGTCATGATGTGTTTCTATGTTTTGTTTTCTGAGTTCAGAAATCTGGTTTTTGTGTTGAAGGGGCGTTTGTTTTTTTGGGCCTGAGGTGGCGTTTGTTTTTTTAACTCACTAACTCGAGAGGTCTGAGTCTGAGAGTAAGGGATTTTTAGTGACTCTAGTTAATTAGAGGCGTTTGTTTTTTTACCCATTCAGACTCAGACTCAGACTCAGATAAAACATCTGAAAACTAACACTCAGATAAAACATCCAATAAGCCAGCTGAGTGGAGGATCTGAGTTTGATTGTAAATTTTTGCCCCAAAAATTACGAACAAAAAATCATTCTTCTCCAGCCAAAATCAGTTCTTCTCCAATCAACCCCACACTCGAATCCTTCTATAAACCCATTGATTTCTTCCCTTTAAATCAAACAATTGAAATGGGTGATTGTATTACCTTCATTTTCCTCTGGTGAGCTTCCATTGCATCAACTTGGAGAGCTCTGATTTGGTAATAAAAGAATTAGGGTTTCTTTGGTGCAAAAGTGGAGGGAGTTGGTTTCTAATCATTATAAATCCTTCGAGCAGCAGCAATTAAAAAGTGTGATTGTATTACCTCTATTTTCCTCTGGTGAGCTTCCATTGCATCAACTTGGAGAGCTCTGATTTGGTGATAAAGGGTAAAATTTCACACATCCTATGCCCTGTGTTTCGATAGAAACTTCATAGTTCATACCAACTGATGACTAAAAAGGGTATCATTTCTATGTTTATAACTGCCATTTTTTGTATCATCTTCTTTCATATTTGATTTGTCATAACTTGGAATCTAAAATGGTATTTGTAGTGGCTTATTCTGCATCTCGAACTCATGCTTCATCTTCGAACTACATACGAACTTTCGATCTCATCAACAGAGTACATGGCGCAATCTGAATCAATGCAGTAACATCATGAAGCAGATACAACACAAATTTCTCAACCAACACCACTCGTCCATAAGGCTCATCGTGCTCTTGGTTGAGAGCCGTCTTGTAATAGCTTGTTTCGTATCTCGGACTCAAACTTCATCCTCGACCTCATCAGCATACAAGAAGCACTACTAAATATATGTTCAACATTCCTTAGTTCGAGTCATCACTTTTGACCTCTACATCAACAGTTCGATTTATGCAAGTGTACAGTTATCAATAGAGTCGTTGTACAGCAACAGAGATCAAGACGTTACATAATTTGGTCAAAGAACATTTTACAAATATTTTATAACATCCATCATTAAGAATATTAATGGAACGGTCATATGATGAGACCTATAAATAGGACTAGAGAACTACAGATTAAGGACAAGTAATTATAGGCAGAAGAATCCTTACTCTAAAATTCCAAATACCTAGAGCACTCATTGTAATAAGTTAGCAATCTCAATAATATCTTTTCTTTCCCAAAATCCTCAAGAGATGTTGTAGTTTTTAACCTATTCAAAGGTTTTCCACGCTAAATTATCTTGTTGATTACTGTTTACTATTCTTGAGTGTTTTAATCACATTTGGTGTAAAGGCCAAGTCTGAATCCTGGAATTAGGCTATTACATTTGGCGCCGTCTGTGGGAACCAAAGTTCTCAAACCCATTGTCTCAGAAACCGCTGATTCTTTTCAGAATGTTGCCTCCAGATCAAAGCACACTGATCGTTCTAGTAGGAGAGAGTGCAGCGTAAGTAGATCTGCGGGCCACTTTAAATTTTGAAACAAAGAGACGTGCTGCTCTGAAACAACAACTAGCAAGTCTACATGACGCGTTGAAGGTTCTACAGGGTCAGCAGGTCACCGCCCAGAAGAACAAAGGCGTGCAACCAAAAGGCCCGCGAGTTTCCATTCATGACATAATAGGACCTCTGCCAAAAGGTAATAACCTAGGAGGTACCCCACGATCTAACCATCACCAACAGGAAATTGTGCCCATCCCGATCTAGGAGATCCACCCAAAAGTAGATGGTGGCCTTGGGAGAGTCAGACAGGTGGAAGATCTACCTCAAAGAGTTCGAGTTCCAGCAAAAGAGTGTCTAAACGAAGAGAGTGGCGACTACAATCCTGTTGAAGGACGCGCCACACGCCTAGCCACCATAGCTCAACAATATGTGACTCAGGAACATGTTGACAGACGAATCAAAGAATTACTCGAAGCTCAGACTCTGACTAAAAGAATCCATAACAGACTATAGAAGAGCTCGATCGTATAGGAATTGTTGGATGGCGAAGTCCCCACCAGGTTCCATACTCCAAAAATACAAAAATATAAAGGAACCGATCCAGTGGAACATGTCTAAGAGTTTCAGGATGCTTTAGGCCTGCATTCCACATCCAACCACATTCTATGCCGACTCTTTCCTACGAGCTTATCAGTTGAACCCCTGCGATGGTTCCACACACTACCCGAAGGATCCATCACGACCTTCGAACAGTTGTGAGAACTCTTCGTTAAGAATTACTCGTACAACAGAGACAAAGAAGAGAATCTATACTCCCTTTTCAGCCTCAAGTAAATGCCAGGTGGGAAGCTCGATACGTTCACAAAGAAGTTTTTGGAGTTAGCTCGAAGGGTAAATCGGCTTGACCAGAAAATTACTATTTTCGCTTTCACCAATGTTTTACTGATCGATGGAAGGGCGAAGGAGTATCTCGTCCTGAGCAAGCCAACAACTCTGGGGGACATGATCAAAAAAGTCAACGGGTACATTGACCTAGAAAGAATGATGTCTGACAGGCAGAAACCTCAGAAGTCAACATTGACAGCTCGAGATTAATCGACGAGCCAAGATTTCAACCATGCTGCTGATCAGGGAGGAGACAGGAAACCGACAAAATTTAATGACGAACGACCTCGGAAGAGCAGTAACTTGCCAAAACCCTGTCTTCCCAAGATGAACGTAACGATATCCAGTATTTATCCTATACTTCAGATGGATAGATTTTTTTGAAATACACAGTATCTCTAACCTATTGAGAACAAATCTTACTGTATCCACCACAAGATTCGCCATCATAGGACCGAACATTGTTTCGCCCTATAACGATTGTTAGAGTACATCTTTGTAGATGGACGAATGCGTGAATACATTTTGGACGTTAAGAGTTACAAGAACAGGAGTTACAAACTTCCTACAGAAGCCGTACAGACTGAGGAGCTGGCAGGAGAGAAACATTTATACCATGTATTCCTTTGCCACTTCGTTGAGACTCAGATCGTCAACCAATCGAACATAAGCAAAAGAAGACAAGTCAACCAATGTTACGACCAATCCATGAAAGATAAAGAATCTCATTTACTTCCCGTATCCAGCTCTCAGCAAACAGGAATTTTTTTTAACGGCTGTGATGTTCATCATATCAACTATCCTCACCATGATACTTTGGTGATCATGTTAAAAATGATAAACATAGTGCTTCACACGATAATGATAAAAACTGAGAGTACAATTGAATTCCTTTTTCAAAGCATTATTGATCAGATGGGGCTGGCCGTCAAGGTACAATCCAGTGACATTGATATATGTGGATTCAACGTATCTAGAGAAGAACGTGCAGGAAAGATTATACCTCCTATTACCGCAGGACCCGTAACACTTAACGTTGTCTTTTATGTTATCAATGCAAAATCTCGTTATTTGGGGATAATGGGATGTTGCTGGTTACACAATATGTGAGCTATTCCATCCACCTATCATTTGGTGGTGCGATTTGAATGGAATAACGGCATATATGAAATCAAAGGAAGTCAGAAGCTAGCTTGAGCATGTGAAAATTCTGTTAGCATCATTCCAGAACCCTTAGAACCACAACTCGCATGGCAATTATAGAAAATAACAAGAAACATTATAGAAAACTATACAGTAAAATCTACAGAAAACCATTTGTTAGGATTACGGCTCAAAATAGGGGAAAGTCGTTCGAACGAGTGGGGAAGTCGTTCGAACGAATTGAGCTCTTGGGCCAAAATTCTAGAGGATTGTTAAATGGTCGTTCGAACGACCTAATTACTCGTTCGAACGAAAATAGCTTTGTTTGTTTGTTTCTAAGTTCGTTTTGAAAGGGATTTGATCCAAAACGATGGATTATCTCGTGATGCATATTTTGGAGATGACCTAATGGGAAGTCTATAAATATAGAATGTATGTTAAAGGCCTATGTACTGTGAGAAAGAGTTAAAGAGAAAAAAAGTGAGAAATCTAGGGTTTAGCTCTGGAGAGATTTCTTGGGTTTTCTCTCTAGGGTTTCTTGTTGGGGATTATCTGTAAGGGTAGAGGTGAGGTTGAGTGATCTCTGTAACTTCTTGTAACCCTAAGTGATAATATATTCGCCGTGCTTATCGGGGTGGTTTTGATTCTTTAAAGGGTTTCCACCTAATTTAAATCTTGTGTATGTGATTATTGCCTTGGTTCGAATTCTCCGTTGTTAGAGTTGGTTCTTCAAGTTCTTGCTAAATCGTATTGTGCTTCCGCGTTGCGATTTTCCCCCTCGGTTTCCCAACACTATCTGCCAAGCGCAGAAATAACAGAGTACGTCGAAATCAATAGAGAAAAGTGGGGAACATACATTGGCACTCTTCTGCAAACGGCAGAACGAGATGCTCTCATTCAATTCCTTAAAGACAAAAGTGATGTCTTCGCTTGGACCTTTTACAAAATGTCGGGCATTGATTCAAATCTGGCCTGTTATAAGCTTAATTTGAAAGATAAGACCGAAGTTGTCAAACAAAATTAGAGGACGTTAGTACCAAGACTCTAGGATGCAGTCAATAAAGAGATCGATAAACTCATCGAAGTTGGTTTTATCCGAAAAGCCAATTACCCAGAATGGATCTCGAACATTGTAGCAGTCCCAAAGAAGAACGGCAAGATCAGAGTGTGCGTAGATTTTACAGACCTCAACAAACACACTTCAAATGATAGTTTCCCACTTCCTATCATAAATCATCTACTCGATTCCACTTCGGGAATGAACTTCTATCCATGATGGATGCCACATCATGATACAATCAAATACCTATGCTACCAGATGATCAAGAGAAAACAGCTTTCATTACATAACGTGGCTTATATTGTTATAAGGTCATGCCCTTCGGCTTCAAGAATGCTGGAGCCACGTATCAAAGACTAATGACTCAGATGTTCAAAGATCACCTTGAAAAAATGATGGAAGTCTACATTGATGATATGTTGTACAAAAGTCTTAAGAAGGAGAACTATATAACATATTTGCATACTGCTTTCGAAATTCTCCATTTCTACAAGATACGACTCAACCCTGACAAATGCCAATTCAGAGTTTAATCTGACAAATTCTTAGGACATTTGATTAGTAAGCGTGGCATAGAAGCTGATCCAGATCGTATTCGTACTCTATTGTCTATGCATTCTCCAAGAATGAAGAAAGACGTACATAAATTAGCAGGCAAGATTACTGTAATAAATTGTTTTATCTTAAAATCTTCAGACCAATGTCGTTGGTTGTTCAATCTATTACGTGATGGAACAGCAACAAAGAAGTTTAAGAAAGACCCTGCGATCGAGTGGACAGCAGAGTGTGAAGCAACATTTTAGGAGCTCAAACGTTACTTAGGTTCACCACCAGTGATGAGTACACCTAAAGAAGGGGAAGAAATCATCATATATCTTGTAGTTACCGATGAGTCATTAAGTTCTGTTCTCATTCGACTTGATGAAAAGACAAAGAAACATGTCTACTTCATCAGCAAAACTCTCACTCCAGCAGAAACCTGGTATACCAAGATCGAGAAATTACTCTTAGCTCTCGTATACACATCACCAAAATTGAGACAATATTTTTAATCCCACTTAATTCGAGTAGTGACAAATTAGAAGACAGTATGGATACCCATGAGGAACAGTTCGAAGACAAGTTCAAAGAAAAGTCAGACTAGGTAACTCAAAAGGGATAACATCTTTTAACTTATGGATCTTCCAAACCTATGGGATCAGGTATCAGAATCGTGCTTATCACACCTTCTAAATACATGATCGAGAAAGTAGTTAAAAGAAGACAGTACGGATACCCATGAGGAACAGTTCGAAGACAAGTTCAAAGAAAAGTCAGACTAGGTAACTCAAAAGGGATAACATCTTTTAACTGATGGATCTTCCAAACCTACGAGATCAGGTATCAGAATCGTGTTTATCACACCTTCTAAATACATGATCGAGAAAGTAGTTAAACTCTATTTTGAAGCTACCAACAATGCAGTCGAGTATGAAGCAATGATTCACAGTATGGATATGGCTCTCGAGATTGGAGCCTCCGAGTTGTCTGTGTACATGGACTCTTTACTCATTGTGAATCATTACACCGAAAATTTCTAGAATAATGGAAAGATGATTGATTATGCAACAGCAATAGCCGATAGAATGCACAAATTCAAGAGGGTTACTATTGAACATTTACTGCGTGGAGAAAATAAACATTCTAATTTTCTCGCTTATCTCGCAGGAATCCTTGGCACGGAAGCTCGGTATCTCAAGATCAAAGTATTATCCACCCCCAGCATTAACATCATAAGCTCAAATTTTGTTAATACTTGGGGCGTTGAAGAGGGCAAAAATAATTAGAGACGACCTTTCCTTAAGTATATTAAAACTAAAAACACGTTTGACGGTAAACTCCCTGCAGATCCCATTGAAAGGAGATGCGTGCTTGATAATGCTAAGCGATACATCGTGGAAAACGATCTCTTTACAAAATTTCGGTCACAGGACCATATCTCGAGTGTTTGTCCAGCAAAGAAGCTAAAAAATTCCTGCATAAACTTTATAAAGGCACTTGTGGTTCCTATGCATCAGGATGATCTCTAGCCAATCGAGCTCTTACTTAAAGAGTCTTTTGATCTAAACTGAAAGATCAAGTCATTGAACTCGTAAGCAAATGCGATGCCTGCCAAAGACATGGGCCCCAAATTCGATCTTCAGCCTTAAAACTCTATTCCAACAATGTTGTTTGGCCATTCAAAAGATGGGCACTCGACCTCGTAGGAGAATTCCCCACTGTACCAGGCAAAGGGAAGCAACTTTTAGTAGCAACGGATTACTTTACGAAATAGGTAGAAGTAGTTCCTCTATGTCGCACACGCGAAGACGAAGTCATCAAATTCATATGGGAAACTATCATCATCCGTTTTGGCTGCCCCCATCTTATCAAAATTGATAATGGACCTCAGTTTGCTGGCTCCAGAGTCGTCAAATTCCTCAATCCGCACAATATTATACACTCTCCTTCCAATCCGTATTACCCACAAGATAATGGTCATGCCAAAATTACTAACCGCACTATCGTGGATGGAATCAAAAAGTGTTTGGCAGAAAAGAAGGGTAATTAGGTCCAGGAATTGCCACATGTATTATGGGCATATCGAATAACACCTCGAGTATCAACTGGATGCACGTCATTCCTCCTAGCTTATGGTATAGAAGTAATCATCCCCACTCAGTATCATCACCAAATACGTGACCATACCATGATAAATGAAGAAAATGAATTCCAGTTGGCATGTAACATGAATTGGATCGAGGAGACTCGGGACAGAGCAATCATGAATTTTGGAAAATACCACCAAACTTTAGCCTGATCTTACAACAAGCACGTTCGTCATAGAGAGTTCGAAATCAAAGACCTCATCCTTCAAGAAATTCCCAAACACAGAAAATAAGTCAATGTGGGGAAACTATCTAAAAATTGGGAAGGTCCTTTTGTCATTATTGGAAAAAGTAGCATTGGTTCTTACGATCTTGCCACTAAGCACGGGGAACGAATACCTAATCCTTGGAACACGAGGAGATTGAAGCTGTATCGCAGATAATAATCTATCACAGTGTACTTTTCTATAATCAATCTATCATCGTGTATGACGATCTTACATCAATGAAAGACTTATGTTTGATCCTCATACATCTGAGTACTTTCTACTATTTTATACAGTACTTTATCTAATATATTCATCGTACATCAATCTTACACCAATGAAATACTTGTGTTCGATTGCCTTACATTATAGTACTTTTCTAGTATATCCAACAAGTGCTTCTATAAATAGATTACAGATCGTTTGTTGCTTTAGCCAAACTGATCATCTGTACAGACCATTTATTGCTTCGGCCAAACCAATCACATATCACATTACAGGTCATTTATGACTTCAGTCAAACCGATCTTCTATGTTCTTTTACGTTGTTGCCTTAGCAACCATCTACTATACAAAAACTTTTGGAATTAATCTACGAAACAAGTATCTAGCCCATACATTACCATTGATTCCTCACAAGGTTAGTACAGATCGTTCTTTTGCCATTAGTTATTTCATTCTACACTCTATCTACTATATTTGTTTAGTATACATAAAACCTTATCATATTCGTTACACCTCATTCCTCACTAGAGCTATCACTTGAATCATTACCCAAATTATAAGGTCCTCCAACATCACGTGCACCACCTTTATACAGCCGTTGATGCATAAATTCGGGCATTCACTCTATAACAATTTTCTTTCCCTCTCTAACCATATTTTGTTTAAGAGAGCCAATTCTGGCCATCATGGAATCTAGATACTCATATCGTATTAACTCCATCTCACACTGCACACCTTTGGGAATTAAACCTTCATATACCATTTTACTTTCTAGTTTCAATCTCTTGAACTTTGATACGAAGAACGAAATCATTGCTATCATCTCTCTCTCTCTCTCGCGCACATCACCTACTTCACTTTTCACCTGTTTACAAAGAATAAGCTCGTTAAGCTTACTTTGTGCTTCCTTCAGCATAACTTTCAAATATTTACAGTGTTTCTCCACTTATCGTTTTCCATCCCCCGCATCCGCATTTCGAGATTCCAGCATCGTCATGAATTATTCCATATGATAAATCAAAGATATCGACCCTTCCATTTCAGCTTCACGACCTTCATATTCTACCCTCCTTTCATCGAGACGTATCTCTGCCCGTAATAGGTCAGCATCTAGCTTTTTATTTACTTCTCGTAGTTTGTCATTTTCTGTTCAGTACTCCAAGATATCTAAATCTCGCGATTGCACAATATGCTGTAACATATGTATATCATTCTAAGCCTTGTTTATGTTTTCGCTCTGTTGATTGCGGACCTCTTCCAACTTCTTTACCATCACATCAACAACTCGCCACAATATTTTATAATTGCGAGCACGAGCTCGCATATCGACTATCTCCGCCTTGAGCATATTTACTTGAAATTACAAGTCTTTCACAGTATTTCCTTCTTCATCTACTACGGCCAACAATTTTGTAACTTGGGTTCGAACAGATGTCAATTCAACCCCTTGTTGGCTAGCTTGTTCTGAGACACCTACAACTTCAAGACCCTTTTTCCTTATTACTTCTTTTAAACCCTCTATCTTTCTTAGTGCAACGGCTAGGTGAGCCTCTTTTTCTCAGAGTGTCTCCGTCACACGGGTTGCTGTACGTCGCTCTTTTAAAATCTCCACTTCATAATTTCCATCTAATATAGTAACTTTTTGTAATGCCCCCTGACACGAGCTTAGCTCAACGTTCAATTATTTGTTTTGGACGCGTAATGCGTCACATTGACTTTGACTAGCTGCCAGTTCCACTTGATATAACAGTTTACATTTATAATAGTTTGCATATACCAACAGATTACATGCCATAGTTAACAAGTTTAAATCAAAAACATGGTATCTGCGTAATTTAGATACAACGTTCTATTTATTATCTCAAAAAAATAGATTACATTTATCATCACAACAGTACACAAAGATCTAACACATATGCAGGGCCGATAAAAGAACACGGAAATACCCTATTTTCATTTCTTCGAGATATGTGAGGACTGCCTTTTCTCTCTCGAACTCTTTCTACTTGTTACTTGAACATCTATAGGTGTCGTAAAAGTCACCACCTCCTGCTAGCGTGGTTTACGCCGCAATCAAGGTCTCAGATTTTCAACCTCATCCTCATCCTCTTCTGATAAAAGTTCCCTCGACCTAGGAATGGATTTTTCACCAACAATTTCACCTTCATCTTTAGAGAACCATATATTTTTAGCCTTGGCATTCTCCACATCAAAATCCTTCCCATATTCCATTACGAACTTCCTAAATTCGTTCTCTACCCTCGCCAGTTCAATCCCATAAAAATCAATAACACTGCCTATATGACACTCATGTTTTGTTCGAGAAATGATTTTTGCTCGAGATCGATACAAATGCTTCTTCAATTGCATATATGCCTTGTGCAACCGCTGGCGCGTTTCATTTTACAATGCACTTAAAACCCTCACATCAGCTTCTACCTTCATTCGAACATTCACTTCTTTTGACAATCGCGTCGCTAAAGAAATTTTTTGTTCCACATGTTGTGATTTCTCATCATGTAACTCCTTTAACTCACCCTCTAATTGTTGCTGAACCTCTATTTGATCTTTTCTTATCCTGAAAAATATAATTCTCATGGCCCTTCGATCCTACATAAAGTCAAACATATCAGATAAAGGTTCTACTTCGCCCTATACAGCAAACACACCAGCTCGAGCATAACACTTCTTCGCCTCTAAACTATGACGATTACGTGCTTCTTGAGCTAAAAACATTACTTGAGTTGGGTCTAGAACTACACCTCTTTCCTTCCAAAGCTCTACATAAGCTTCATTTAAATCTCATTCACTATCTACTTCGATCTCAAAATACAATATCAGAGCTATCAGTATGCTTTGACACCTAGCTTTATCACTCGGGTCATTAAAATAGGTCAACTATTTTGGTTTTCGAACTAATACCCCCATTTCCTCTTCCTTTCTTAACACCTCATCCCTCTCTATTTTTATCTTAGCATATTTACACTGAAGGTCATATAACTCATTAAATGTTTTCTCAGAATTAAGTTTAAATTACCTTATCTCACATTCAGTTTTATTAAGTACCTGTTGAATACGAGCTACAGATTCCCTCGCTCTACTCAACGACCTCTACAGTTCGGAATTAGTTTTTCTCAGTCGCTCTATCTCCTACACAGAGTACAAATATTTTGTTATAATACATACATCCAAGACGAATATGTTTCAAATCATCACTCCAACTTTAACAAAGTATGACAAAATAGAGTACAATCACATTGATATCACACGAACTACATCAAATCAAAAATAGAATACCACATAAGGTTTAAATATTCTTGTTGATTTTTACCTCATATGGAGCCTCCAACGACGGCCCAACAAGATGGACAGGATCAGGAGGTTTCGAAGAAGGATCCAACGTCTTCTAAGGAATAAGAGCTGGTTCAGTTTGTTCCAATAGAGGATCTAATATTTTCTCAACAGATAGAATTGGCTCGATACTTCCTGGTGGAAGATCCGACGTTTTCTCCGGAGTAGTAGCAGCATTAGTTATCCCTTCGTCAGCAACCTCTGAAGGAAATACTATTTCATTATATCTACCAGTTCGGCCTAGATCAACATCAGCTACACTTAATCCAAAATCATAATATGATTGGACGAAGTGGTCTCTTTCCACTAAAAGTGCCTTAACCGATTTTGACATAACAACGTCATGCTTTACCAGATTGTTATACTTTTTTATGACCTCGGCAGTCGCTGTAGCATCTTCAGCTCTCTTCTCCTTCTTTAGCTTGAGCTCAGCATTGAGCTCCTTCATGCGAGCAGATTGAGCTTCAAACTTCACCCCGAACTCCTGGTTCCTCTTTTCTAGACACATTTTTACTCCCTTTAGCAGTATCGAGAGCTACCAGTACAAACATACACAAAGACAGATTCAATATAACAGCTTTTAGTCTGAATATAATGATAATTAAGGATTTTTAACACATACCGCGAAAATATGTTCGTGATACTCATCATTGAGCTGCTCAGAATCCGTCCTAGCCATCAAACAGTATTTTAGATCCAAGTCTTTCATCTTAGCTACGGCATGAGGATTAGTTCGGGAACTACC
The DNA here is from genome assembly GCA_014058105.1 of Kingdonia uniflora. NCBI lineage: Eukaryota > Viridiplantae > Streptophyta > Magnoliopsida > Ranunculales > Circaeasteraceae > Kingdonia > Kingdonia uniflora. Next base: position 639,695 of record JACGCM010000973.1, on the reverse strand, counting down.
CTCTTCATCATGCCTTTTGCTTTTCATCGAATTCTTCCCGACCTCAGCAGGAGAAACTGCACTCTCCTCCACACCTACAGAAACAGTCTTGGTGACCTCTTGTTTCGTGGCCACCACCCCAGTGGCAGAGGTACTCTGACGAGTTAACTTCCCAGACCTACGAGTATTCCGTTTGGTGGTCTGAGGTACAGGAGGTGGAAAAATAAGAATATCACCCACAGTCAGGTGAACCTTCCCTTCAACCATAGCTCGCTTTTCATGAGCTCGTTGAACTTTGGGAACTATATAATCTACCCTTTTATCCTTACGGATGCCGAACTCACCAAGTACCTGCTTTAACTCGTCCTGATCTCGAGCAACGCAGCCGAACAGACTAGCCTTATCAGGAATCGATGAAGGCTTGGGCTCCGCCAAATCAAGGAACACAACATTAAGTAGCAGATCGAAGATAAGTTATTTGTTATTTGAAGATTGGTTAACATTACTTACTCGGATTATAATATCTATGGTTCAGTTCGAGCGCCGGTTCATTTAGAACCTGCATACAGTTACCCTCTACCCACACAAGGTGGTCGTTTCATGATCTACCCGCAGATTCGAAATTAATGAATTTCGGCCTAGATAAATTACTATATAGGTAACCACTACTTCGACCCTCGACATATTTGCATTTATAAAATTTCATCACATCTTCAGCTTTGAACTGCTTAGCAGTCCCTTCCCTTTTCTACTTCTCATTCAGTGCCTCACATACCATCATCATCTCGTAAACATTCCCATTTAACTGGGCAGGGCAACACTGTAATACATTCATGACCCCTTTCTGAAAGTAGGTCAGAGAAATTTAAGGCCATATGCGACCTGATTCAAAAAACATAAAAACCCATCACTCGGGCCTAATAGCCCGAGATCATTATAGTATGAGAGATTCACTTCCTCACTAATCCCTCTATGATTCTTCCACTTCTCCAAGCATGAGAATTAATAGTATGCCGCCTCCTCCCATTTCCCGGGAACATAGCCCCTGATCCAGAGACTTTGATCCTCCACATAACTTCCCCATTCTTTCTGCAATTTCTTTTTATATTTCAAGTATTATTTTCCTACATCTACTCCCCCTGGGTAAATAACAAAAACTTTCTCTTTCTTTTATCTATCCTCCTTCTCTATCACTGCCGTAATATTACTGGGGGCCCCAACCTCTATAATCGTCTCTATACTATTCACAGTTTCATCCATAGCACTATAATCGTCATCCCTCCCCGAAGATGATGTTTCATCTAAACTCGAAGATACTACAAATTTACTAGTGGGAATGCTAGGTTTCGAACGCATACTAGACCTTCATATACAAACATATTTTATCATTATCTCTACACTACATACAGTAACCACAACCCTACCTTCTACCCAGTCAACATGTCTACCTTACAAATTCCCAAAACAAAAAGTAACAATCAATCATTTTGATTTCCCCTCTCTTTCTTCAAGCAAACATTTTCTTTCTCTACAGTCTGTTCATATACAAAATTTTTCCAACTCTAAAACTCTCTCATATTTATTCAAAAAACCCAAAACCCCTACATTATCAGATACACATCAAATAGGTTACTACACATATCAAACAAGATACTACACATATCAAACAAATTGCTACAAATATCATCCAGATTACTAAATAAATCAAATGGACAGAGCTTTATATTACCAACCTGTACTTGAAGAGTAGTAAATTTCTGCTTTGCCCGGATGTCTTGACGAGATTGAGCGCTCCTGTCGCTTCCCCGACAATTTTCTATCGCCTGATGAAGATTTTCTTCTCAAATCACACTCAAAACTCAAACGTTTCCTCTCTTTGAGAATAAGATTTACACTACTTTTTTCTCTCTCTGAAACTGTAGATAATTTATGAAGGATAAAGAGACGAGTTTTTATACTCTCCCTCGGTTTATGAAATGATGGCTCCTTTTGACATGCATCAGCCATCCCTACTGTCTTTACAGGCACATTTTTTTGGGTAACAGCGTTATCATAACTTTTGTGATAACGTTTACTGTCATCATGTATGTCTCTATTGTCTGCCATTAAAAATTTTGTACTTCTTCCTTAACATAGTACAAACGACCAATCACCATACTTTTATACTTTACCAAGGTCATCCAACTTCCCTAAAATAGATTAATATTCAAAATTTAAAGAGATCTGTACAGTTGTTAAAATCCTACAGCTGTCTTCCACAAATATTTGTACACAAACAATAAAACAAAATACTTTATTCTTATTCAATCAAATCGAGACATCAAACATTCATCATCTTACATTTATTTGGATACCAATACATAATACTAAAAGCAGAATACTTCATACGTGCTCTCACTTCGAGCTTACAAATATCTCCAGTCACATCTAAAGCAGCTTTGATGGTTAACCTCCCCCCACAAAATTATCTCTCCTCTTGCAGCCCTTGCGTCCTCTTCAACAATCTTATCACATGGGAGTTGTCGAACAGTCAGTTCCCATACCGTGATACTCAAAAGCAACCTACAAAACACATCGCACCAAATAAAATGATCATACTCTGCACGCTTACCTTCTTCATCTAGTCCAATCAGATTCAACGACATTCGGGTAGAACAACATCATAAGGCAATCAACGAAAATACCGCTCACGGAGTTTAGCAACCTTGATATGAAAGCGACCATCTATTACCTGATGAGCACGCTGAGAACGAGTCCTCACCATGGGAAATCAAACTACCTCTACAACAATTGTATCCCTGTAGAAGATATAAATCATAACAACCTAGAATCACTACTTTATAGCCATGAGAAAGATCTCTACAAATCCAGATCACCCCAAAGATTTTGCTGGAGGGAATATTTTCTAAGTACATTTTTGGGACATCAGAATATTAACATCAAATGAAAATTATCATGACAAGTCATCCCTTCTGTAGGGGCCTATCCCTCAATCTCACCTAAAATCAAGTTGTCGCTAGTTTGAATTACCTCTATGTCAAACTCACATACTCTCCACACGACTTTTCCAATCAGCATCGCCACATACTCTACAAACTGATAAGAAACGTGAGTCGAGCTCAAACCAAAAAACCTGAATAAATCAAAACTACATGTCTCTCACGAACTCAGTAGTTACCTAGTCAAACAGCCACTAACCACATTGTTCAGAGAACGTGCTTCAGCATGAAGAAGAGATGCGGAAGAGGCCTATATAAAGAAAAAGTTCCATAAGAGATAGGGACCAAAAAAAGGAGAATAAATCACCAAGAAAGAGATATTTTCTAAGATTCTCAAAGCTCCAAAATTCTTATTCACAAGATCAATCATTTCTAAGTCTAGAAATAACTTGTAATAAGATATCATCAGCCTCAAGCAATAAACGTCGCCATTACAAAAACCTTCAACACGAGGTCGTGGTTTTTTACCTATTCATAGGTTTTCCACGCTAAACACCTGTATCATTTCTTGTTTATTAGATTTTGGTCATAGGTGCATTGATATAAGGACTAATTCCAGACCATTTCGAGCTCATGAGATTTGGCCATTACATTTGGCATCGTCTGTGGGAAAGATATTCTTTCCACGATATCCTAAGGCATTCAGTCAATCTACTATAACATTTCAATCATGGTCACATCCCGGTGACCAACTACCGGAGTCCAGCTCAATCTCTCAGTTGAGCTAGAAAAGCTTACAGAGCTACGAACGAATCTAAATACTGAAATGGAGAAACCCAACGAGCTCGAAAGACAGTTAACTCGCGACTGAGAGCTTCGCGTAAAGGAGCTCGACGCCGAGAGACAAGCTCGTTTGACAGCACTCAAATGACATGAAGATCAAATGATAATAATATAGACTGCCTTGCAGGCCCTACAATATACTCAGCAAGCTCCCTCGATACGAGATCATGATCAGGTGCTAGAAGCCTCTCGATTTTCTGCCCGGGAAAGATTGGGACCTCAAGGAGCCACCAGCAAAGCTATTTCCAGACATATTTTGAATGAATCTCAACCTTCCATTTATTTGGGGGGAGACATTTAGTCTGAGTTCAGCCATGGTCACCGATGCTTCGTACTTCAGGAAGAGGAACATAGGCCTCAGCCTCGAGTTCCAGCACGAGATCATTTGAGTGAAGGTGCTGGTACTCATAATTCATAACCTCTTCGCCAAGCCGATCAACTGACCCGTTACTATGTCACACAAAAGCATATGGACCAGCGTATCAAGAAGCTGATTGAGGCATAGGTTTTAGGCACGACTGACGACCTTGCCAAGTTACAAGGAAGTCCAATTGCCAAAGACCTATTCGATATGGATATTCCGAAAGGTTTCCATACTCCAAAAATTCATAAATACAAGGGTACCGATCCAAAGGAGCATATTCAACAATACCGTGACTCACTAGGGTTATATTCAAATCTCAGCCATATCCTCTGCTATCTGTTCGCCACAAGTATTCAGGAGAAACCACTTTGATGGTTCTACTCTCTGCCTAAAGACTCCATATACTCATTCGACCAACTATAAAAGCAATTCATCAAGACTTATGCTCACAATAGAGACAAAGAAGAGAATTTATCTTCTCTTATCAGTCTCAAACAATCGCACGAAGAGAAGCTTGAGGCATTTGCTAAGAAGTTCATGGAGCTCGCGCCCAAAGTGGACAATCTCGATCAAAAGACTGCTATTACTGCTTTCACCAACGCGCTCTAGCTCGACTGCAAAGCCAAATAGCACCTCTTCCTCAACAAACCTGCGACCTTGGAAGATGTAATCACCAAGGTCAATAGTTATGTCGACCTGGAAAGGATGATGTCCGAAAGGCATATATCTACTAAATCCATCATTTCTACTAAAGGTTCATCGGATCAGAATACTGAACAAAAGGAGGATCAGTGTGACCAAAAGCGCGCCAAGGAAACACCGACAACCCTCGCAGAGGAAGCTCACAAGTCAAACCGGTCCTCCCAAAGATGAACGTTCGAATCTCCACAATTTTTCTAATTCTCACAAAGGAAAAGCTCTACCGTCTCTCCCAACCATTGGAAACAATCGAAAGCCGACCGTACTGCATGCACCATTAGGTAAAACATCATTCTACTGATAATTGCTATGCTTTACAAAGGTTGCTCGAATACATTTTCAAGGAGGGACGGATGCTCGAGTATATTATCAACCTGGAATCGTACAAGGATTACAGCTATAAGAAGCAGCTTGAAGTTGTCCAGGGCGAAGATAAAGTTGAGGAGAAACATCTTTACCATATGCGCCACAGCAACATGATCGAAATCAATTAGATCACCAACTCTAACAGATTCAAGCGCATGAGAATGTCAGAATGCTGCGATCTCACACCTCAAGACTAGGAAGCCAAACTTCTGCCTGAGTTGAGCAATCGCCGGTTCGGGATATCATTCAAAGATTGCGATACTAGCCATATCAAATTTCTACATCATGATGCGTTAGTCTTAATACTCAAGATGAAGTAGTTTGTCATGGACACAATGATGATCGATACTGGTAGCAGTATTGAGATCATCTTTCAGAGCACTATCGACCAAATAGGATTGGCCGATCAAGTCATTCAAAGCGACATCGATATCAGTAAATTCAATGGTTGTAAAGAAGAGCGAGTAAAGAAGATCATCTTGCATATTACCGCGGGGCCAATCACAATCAACGTCGTCTTTTATGTGATTAACGTCAAGTCTCGTTATCTCGGGATTATGAGTCATTGCTATATTGATAACAAGGAAGCAATCGCTTCTACCCATCATCAAGAACTCCGCTTCAAACACAACAATGGTATCTACGACATCGGGGGTAGTCAAAAGCTTTCTCAGGCTTGCAAAAATACCGTATCTGCTATTCAAAATACCGCAGACTAATATGTTGTATAACAATTATAGAAAGCTGATCACCCCGATGATCAGCCTTCCAGGGAGGATCCCACCGAATACATCAACATTGATGGACCTAGCAGAGGTACTTTCATCGGTACTAAGCTGGTTCAACACGAAAAATATGCCCTCATTCAGTTCTTACGACTATATCAAGACATTTTTGCTTAGTTTTTTGAAGAAATCGGGCCAAGGCATGTTACAAATTGGCAATCAACATTAACGCCACCACAGTCAAACAGATACATCGATACCTATCACCACGACTTCAAGATAAACTTAACATAGATATTAAGAAATTGATCAAAGTGGAATTTATTCGAGAAGCCAAGTATCCGGATTAGATATCCAACATCCTCGCTGCCCCAAAGAAGAATGGAAAGGTCTGCGTTTGTGTCAATTTTACCGATCTCAACAAATACACTCCAAAAGACAGTTTCCCTCTCCCAACATTCATTAGATCTTGGATTTCACAGCAGGTCACGAACTCTTATCTATGATGGACGCTGCTTCTGGATACAATCAGATTCCATTCTTGGATGAAGATCAAGAAAAGACCACTTTCATCACTAAAAGAGGACTTTATTACTACAAAGTCATGCCCTTCAGATTCAAAAACCCAGGTGTAACTTATCAACGATTTATGACTACTATGTTCAAAGCACATCTCGGGAAAATCATGGAAGTCTACATTGACGATCTCTTGTGCAAGAGCATACAATCCATCAATCACATTTCAGATCTCAACACAATATTCAACATCCTTCGATCTTAAGGATGCATCTCAATCCTGATAAGTGTCAATTCGGAGTACATTCAGGTCAATTTCTGGGCCACCTCATCAACAAGAAGGGGATTGAGGTTGATTCAGATCAGATTTGGGCTCTCCTCGACATGCTATTTCCAAAAACAATGAAAGACGTTTAGAAACTTACTGGCAAAATTGTCGCTATTAACCGTTTCATTTCAAAATCATCAGGCCGCTATCATTGGCGATTCTTATTACTCCGCGGTTGTACCAAACGCAGAAAAGTTTAATGAAATGCAGAGGTTTAATGGACATCTGAGTGCGAGGTAGCTTTTCAGGTTCTCAAAACCTATTTGGGGAAGTCTCCCATCATAAGTACCCTGATAGATAATGAAGAACTGATTATCTACCTAGCATTCACAAATACTTCACTTAGCTCGGTTCTCATTTGACTTGAAGGGAAAATTGAGAAACCAGTTTACTTCATCAGCAAAACCTTCACTCTAGTGGAAACGAGGTATTCTAAAATTGAGAAACTTTTTCTCACTCTTGTTTATACTTCACATAAACTTAAGCACTACTTCCAAGCTCATTCAGTCAAAGTCATGATGAACTACACACTTTGGGAAGTTCTATCCAAGAAAAAAATATCAAGAAGAGTATAATAATGGCCAGTCAGTTTGGGAGAACCTGATATCAATTTCGAACAACGTCATTCCAAAAAAGGGTAGGCCGTTGTCGATTTCCTCTCTAATTTTCTAGTGGATGATCTCGAGTGGAAGAAGCACGATCCTGACCTTCCAGAGGAAGTTACAGAAGATCTACCCCCTAAAGCATTTGACGAACGAGCTTAATGGATTACAAGAAAGGGATGGAAACTTCATATAGATTGAACAGTAGGACCCGTAGGTCCAGGAATTGGAATCGTATTGATTACCCCTTCCAATGACAGAATTGAGAAATCAATCCGCCTGGATTTTAAGGCCTCCAATAATGTCATCGAATATGAAGCACTCATTCATGGACTCTTTCTCGCTCTCGAGCTCGGCGTCTCCGAACTCTCAGTTTACACAGATTTACTACTCATCGTCCACAATTACTTTGAGCAATACAAGAAGAATGACAAGATGATGGAATACACAACCCTCATTACAGATAAGATGAGCAAGTTTGCGCAAGCAACTCTCGATTATCTTCCTCGAGGCAAAAATAGACATGCCGATTCCTTGGTATATCTAGCCGGGGCCTTAGGCACAGAAGCTTGATTTCTCCAGATCGAAGTCATTTCAACCCCCAGCATTGATCGTATTTTTGTATGCATGATCAATACTGGGGGCAATAAAAAGGGAGATGATGATTGGCGAAAGCCTTTCTTAGTTTATCTCGGTATTAACAACACATGTGAAGGACTACTTCCAGCAGATCCAAAGAAGCGCCGATAGCTGATAAACAACTCGAAGCACTACACCAATCAAAACGGTACCTTGTACCGCCGTTCAGTCAAGGGGCCTTACTTCAAGTGCCTCTCCAAACATAAAGCAAACGAGATGCTCCGTGATCTACACGAAGGGACTTGTGGCTCCCATGTAGCAGGCCGATCACTGGCAAACAGAGCCATTACACAAGAAGAATTTTGTCCCGACATGCGCAAGCAAGCAGAAGAGTACTCACGCAAATGTGACGCATGTTAGCGACATGGAAAAATGTTATGCGCTCGAGCTTCATGCAAATAAGGTATTTTGGCTTTTCAAAAGATAGGTACTCGATCTTGTCGGTGAATTTCCTAATTCTCCAGGTAAGCGCCGTCACCTCCTCGTAGGTACCAATTATTTTACAAAAATGGGTAGAAGCAATTCCACTTTGTCAAACCAGAGAAGAAGAGGTCATCTCTTTTATCTGGGAACACATAATCACTCAGTTTGGGTACCCCCACCTAATTTGCATCAATAATGGGCCCCAATTTGTTGGTAAAAAAGTTGTAGCTTTCCTTAACAAACACAACATCATTCACTCACCATCCAATCCCTGCAACCCTCAAGGCAATGGCCAAGCCGAAATCACCAACAAAACCATCGTGGATGGACTCAAAAAATGGCTACACTCTTAGAAAAAAGGGAATTGGGTTCAAAAGCTTCTACATGTCTTATGAGCATACCGTACCACTCTACGTCACTCATCAGGCTGAACTTTATTTCTCTTTGCCTATGGCACTGAGGCTGTCATTCCCTCAGAATACCATCACCCAGTCAAAGATCACAAGCTAACTAACGTGGAGAATGAGTTTGAATTGGCTTGCAACCTCAATTGGATCGATGAAACCCGGGAACGTGCCATCGCTAACCTAGGTTGATATCATCATATAATGGCCAGTTCGTTCAACAAATGAGTTAGAAGCTGTAGCTTCCAAATAGATGATCTCTTCCTCAGAGAAATAGCTTAACATCGCAAAGAGCCTCATGCTGGGAAACTAGCAGACAATTGAGAGGGTTCATTCCTTATCACAGGTCTCTCAGGCCTGGGATTTTATTACCTCATGACAGAAGAGAGCGTTCACATCTTGAGTCTTTGGAACACTAAGTGACTGAAACGATATTATCGTTAGGTCCCTCACTACACCATTTCAGTTTCTCACTTTTTCATTCCAGAAGTGAGATTTTCATCTCCATCCAATATACATCCTTTCTCAAGATTGAATGAAACTTACAAGTTTTCTCCATATATATCTCTACTTTGTAGATAATACATAGATTAAAGCATAGATAATACTAGCTTTCAATCGACATCATTTCAGTTAAATCAAGAATATACTTGATTTGGCTGTTTCTACTAAATCTCCTGCGGTTAGAACAAGGTAGAACTTATTTTTAATCAACAGACTCTAATAGGCATATGATAAAGCAAAGGTAATGCTAGCTTTCATTTCTTTTAATATATTTGCAATATTATACCAGTTAAATCAAGAATACACTTGGTTTGGCTGACTCTACTAAATCTTCTGCTTTTATCTCTTTCTATATTTCTGCGATATTATACCAGTTAAATCAAGAATACACTTGGTTTGGTTAACTCTACTAAATATCCTACGGTCAGAACAAGGTAGAACTTATTTTCAATCAACAGACTCTACCAGACATAAGATAAAGCAAAGGTAATACTAGCTTTCATCTCTTTCAATATGTCTGCAACATTCTACCAGTTAAATTTAGGTTACATTTGGTTTGACTGACTTTAATCAACTCCGAGGTTAAAACAAAGGTAATATTAGTTTTTAATCGAAGAGCTAAACCAGACATAAGATAAAGCAGAGGTAAAACTAGCTTTCATCTCTCAATATGTTTATGTTAAATATTATTTCTTTTCAGGTTATATACAACCACTACAATGGAGTTTGTTATGCCGTGGGGATGCCAGCTTCGCTTACCCCTACAACAGAAGGTCGACTAGCCATAAATTCTCAAGCTCGAGCAATCACAATAATCCTACCCTCCTCTATCAATTTAGCAGATCGAGGGCACATATCTATTCTCATGGAGCTCATGCAATCTCCTCGATCTATTTCAACCTTACAGAAACATTCTTTTTTTGATATACAGTCATACAAGGTATCTCTCTCTAACTAAATTCTTTTTACTTCTTCCGTAAAATAAGTAATCACTGACCTTGACAAGTCTGAGTGCAAGGCCTAAGTTACAACTGAATATGAGAAAGCCGTCCTCGACCTCTGAAGGCGGTCTTCTAACCTTTTATACTTAGGCTTTTGACTCTCCATTTCTAACCTTTTAGCAGCTTTAGCTGACTCAGCTCGATTAATCGCCTCTAAATCAATTACCTGAGCATAAAGTATCTCGATCTCTTTGTTCAGTTCTTCAATATCTGGAATTTTCTTTAACAATTCTTCTTTGTCATTTATAACAATCTCCTTCCCTCGGATAATACGCTCTAGCCCTTTCTCCTTAACAAGAGCAGAGTCTAACTTTATTTGATACTCTCCTAACTGCTCAACTCCTTTACGCAGATCCCCTTGAATGCGAACAATGTACCCCTCTAAATCTCTTATTTGAGCTGACAGACTAACGACATCACCTTGAACAAGAGAACCTTCAGAATCATTTTTATTTTTCTTTGAATACTCGCCAGCCATGATACTTCTGACACGCAAATTGGCTTGCGCCAGATCGGTTTTCAATTGAGCCACTCTTTCATTCAACTCATTACACTTGTGTTGTACCATCCTAAACTCTATATCTTTGATAGAGAAAGCTATAGTCAATTGTTCGGCTGCAGCTTTAGACGCAAATAAATCATCTCAAGCTACCTTTAGCTCATTAGTTTTATCAGCTAATTTCTTCTTTAATCACCCCAGTTCATTCCTGCTATTTGCCTTATCAAATTGAATTTTTTCTTGGTCATGAGTTTTCCTGGCCAAATCATTTCTCAAAATAGCCATCGACCGATTTAAATCTTCCTCCGATCTTTCTAGAGCATGTATACAGTAACGGGCCATGTCGGCCTCCCTGATCTTTACCGTCAATGCATTATTCTTGCTTTTGAATCTCGTGGCACGTTCTTTTAACCCTTCGATCTCTTTTTGCCCTTTCTCAATTTCGGCATCCTTTTCCTTGATCTGCCGAGTCAGGTCCACAACAGTCTGTATTGCTTCAACAAACTTGAAGTACATTTTTACATGTTGATCTTTTCTATCTTCATTCGCCTTTCTCATCTTATCGAACTCCTCTGCAATTTCTTGGTTACATTGACGGGCTTCTTCTTCGCGTAAGCGAGCTGACTCCAATTCGACCTGCACATAGCAGTTATACTATATCAAGGTCGATTCAGAACACTCAATCACTACATATGGCTCACTTCTAACAATATATCTATTTTTTGACACCAACTATATAAAGCTACTTATGGACTTAAGGTCAAAGTACAATCTCGGATGCATGTTCCATACAAATACTTTTAAGTCCAAGGTACACATTCTATATATGTTTGTTTGCCAAAAACTAACATCTTTTATACGTACCATTCCAGGACCGCTTGTACCTAAACAGGTAACGAGTTTTTGGTCCGTCTCTACACTCTATATATTACTTTGTATTCCTATATTAATGAAGCATACAAATTAAATATTTCTTGCTCCATTCTAACCTGCTGCTCCACTTGCGAAGACAGCAAAGACGCTAAGTTTTCTCTCTCCTGAGCAAGCTCAACCTTTAAATCTTTTATTCTGAGGCGTATGTCCTCAAGTCCCTATAACAATATTTACAAAAATAGTTTAGCCTTCAAAATTCTATCCTAAATATATCCAATTAGTTTACACATTCCATAACATCCATACAATAGCAGTGCCATCACACTATCCTACCTTCTCAGTTTCCACCTCTGGGTGTTAGTCGTCATCCTCTTGGTTGTCTCTCACCGTCCAAGGAGACATACCATCCAATCCATCAACAACCCCAATAACATCATCTCCAACCTCCTCCTCCTCCACATAGGTGTCAGCCCTAATGGCCTCTACCTCGTCTTCAGTGTATCCCTTGGACATAAGGTACCACCCGAGCCTGTCACGCTTAGCTACCGCCTCATCCAAATCCACCCTCGCCTCAGCCCACAGTTTGTTGATCTCTACTACTTGGGAAGCCTTCGAGGCCTCAAGCCGCTTCCCCTCCTTGCTCAAATCTGACTTCAATCGAGCTACGTTCTTTTCAAGCTTGACCTGCTTCTTCTTCAGCACAGCCCTCTCCTCTTCGACTCTAAGGCATATCCCCTTCATCAGCCGAGCAGCCTACACAAATTAAACAAAATCAACCTTATTGATTAGCTCGAATCATAATACAAAATTGAACTTATTTGAGCGTATAAACCTACCATTTTGAGCATCCCCTCCTCCTCATGGAGAGCTGCCAGCCTGGCCTTTTCCTCTACCTCTTTCCATTCGTCCTCTGCATCAGGTCGATCTTCTACAATCTTCCCCCCATAATCTTCAGAAGACTTAATCCTTCTCTTTTTCACCTTTTCTACCTCCTCACCACTTTTCGTGGCCCCAGAAGCCGCAGGTCGCTTAAACATTTACCTCTTGGGGAACGTTTGAGCTAATTTGCTCAACGCAATGGACTCAGGTAGACCTATAGAATCCACTCTAGGGGCCTTAGGCGAGTTCACTCGCCTTTCCCCATCAGTCTCCTTCTTCTTGCTGCTCTCAACATTCATCATTAGCCTCGTCGATTGGGATTTCAAAACCTTTTCAACTCGGCTGTTAACACGCTTCTTCCTGCTGATGCCAAGATCTTCCAATACAGCCTCGAGCTAAGTCTCTTCTTGAGAAACTTTATCCAACAATGGCTCTTTCCTTGTCACATGTGACCAAGGATCTGTCATACATAAGATATCAACATTAGTGAATATCATATAAATTCAACTATCAATCTCATATATTATATATTATTATACTTACGTTGTTTTACAGTTCTAAAGAGAAGTTCCATGGGTTCTTCATTATCCCTCTGAAGGCAGTCACCCTTCACCCATATGACATTATCGTTCCAAGGTCGACCCGCTGAGTTTAGATCGAAGAAGCGAGGTCGAATTGCTTTTGTACAAAAAATATGCCCCTCCACTTGCACCAAAATTTTTTACACCATAAAACTGCAACACATCCTCAGAGGATATCTTCCTCTTTCTTCCCTCTCCTTCCTACCGTATATTCAAAGCTTCACAAACACTTATCACCTCCCACATGTTCCCATTTATTTGAAGGGGACATGCACCGATAAGGTTCATAATCCCTTTAACCAGATTGCTAAGGGGAAGACTCAACCCGTACTCGAACTGAGACAGGTAACATAAAAAGCCCTCAGAAAGTTTGTTCTGAACATTCCCATCGTAATAGTCCATAGAGATCGATTCTTCTATACCTCTATCCCTTTTCTCCTTCGCCAAATTGGCCAACAGATAAAAATAATCTTCTCCCGTTGCTACAGTGCAACCCCTAAATTTCCTACTGGCATATTCGATACAATTTCTCCATCTACCTCCAATAGAAGCCTTGGCTTTACAAAATTCTTTGAATGCATTCGAGCGAGAAGAATAGGCCAGCAATCTTTCAGGGAAATCTGGAAATTGATCAACGCCTACTTCTTCCTTACTTCCAGACACTCCAATCTCAGACTCAGTCGGTTGACCAAAGGTCAATGCCTCACTTACTGGGGAATTCCTCATATCAACTACAAGAAATGATTTTTTATCCTAAACAACACTCCTCACAATCGGCATACACAAAGGTCAAGGTATCTATTATTATTATTATATATATATATATATATATATATATATATATATATATATATATATATATCGTCAACCACATTCAAGTATCTTTCATATCTCATTTAAACAAACAAATTTTCTTAGATTATTATAAATAGTAATTTATCGCCTTTTCCTTACAACAAAAATCTTCAAAACAATTGATCTTCAAAAATCAAATACACAGGTCACATATATCCACTAACCTTCTATATCAGAATGAGAATCCTAGGCAGCGTCGTATCCTTCCCTCACAACGCTACTGTATAACCACATTCGCCACTCTGATTTTCTAATTCTCTCACATTTTAACTGATGATCCCTTTCGCTTAAATCTTCAAAAGTGTTTGTGTATTTTTTTCCTCTTTTCTTCCTTCCTATCTCACCGCTCCTCATGTTTTAAGAAGTTGAAAAATGTTTGATTGACAAAGATGAAGCAGTATTTATATTTTTTTTCTCTAACTGTTGGTAGTTATTGAGCCTCGCACGAACCGTCCTCAGTTTTAGAGCCAAGGCGTCCCTTCCACTGTCCGTGTCAGACGTCTTGCACCTTTTTAGCAAAAACTCCTTTCCATCATTGCCCTTTTCCCTTATATTTTAATCTATTTTTATCTCTTTTTTCCAAATCTTCTTCTGACCCCACCACGTTCATTTTTGCTCACTCTTCCAAGTAATCGAGTTTTCATAACTTTTCCACAAAAGACAAATTTAGAAAACTCTATGTTTTTTCTGTACGTACTTCTTTTTCTACTCTTATAACAGTACTGGCGTCATTTCCAAAGCTCCCGTAACAAAATTTCAAATATTTTTAAATTCATTTTTACACAACAATCACAAGCAAAAAAAAGAGCAACATTCACCAAAATATAGGATCTTTTTTCAACAACAATTTCTTTCAAAATTATTCAAACTCAAAACAGTTATACTCTGTCACACCTATTTTTACATTTATTCACCTCACATATAATTACATCTAAAACAGCCTTGATGACCTGAAAAACCACAACCAATAGATTATCCTATAACGATCCTCGCATTCTCAAATTCGATCTCTACCTCGGCAATCAATCCCACCAACTCTTCTCGATTTGCAGGATCCCTTACCAGTTCACAAAAATGTCCCTCAAAGAAACTCAAGTTCCCTACTTCTTGAATCTAGTCTATCGAGCCGACACTCCCTTACTGACAACTCAGCATCATAACCCAATAATTCAAAAATTCTCTCCCACACTTTAGCGATCTTAATTGCCAATTGTCCTTCAGCGGCATTACAGATTCTCTGTGATCGAGTGCGCACAATTCTTATCTCATCCCCCATATTCATCGATCATTCTACCCTTATTTATACATTTTTTTTACTATTGATTCCCCTAAAAAAGTGTTGATATCCTTTTATCTCGTAACAAAAACCCCAGAATCTTAAAAAAAATTATTTCAACTTATCTCTTCCCCTCGAGCTCAATCATTCTACATCTTTTTAGGTCGAGCCTACCCTTTTCCAGATTTAATTTTTTCATTCGACCTCTATGACCTCGAATCTTCATTCTAAAAATTCCTAAATTTTTTTTCTCTCCCACATATCCAACTCACAAAAGAATAATATTCATCTCTTAACACATATTTTCACAGATAAAATTTAGACCAGTTCGAATATTAACAAATGTTTGTACATTTTGCACTCATACATTTTATACATTCTTCAGATCAAACAGCTCGATTTCTGGAGTTATTCTATATCAACACGAAATTTGTTAACAAATTTTATTCATCTCGAAACATATTACAAGTATTTTTATAGAAAACAAGTCTTTCAAGTACTCAACCTCAGGTACTTTGTAGATACCAAGTCTGTCCAGTACTCAACTTCAGTTACTTTATAGATAACAAGTTTTTTTAGTGTTTTTACAACTAACATGTCCCTCAGGCACTCCGACACATCGAATCTTTCAGTTCGTCCTGCTTCAATGATTTTTTACCCTGATACAAAGTAGAAATTGGAAATAACGAGTATGCTCACTCCCAGGAGTTTGGTCGAAGTCTAGGCAAACTTAAAATATAAATTATGGAAGCAGAAAACTCAGTGCTTGAACCAACTCTTCAAACAGAAGGTCTTCTTAACTCCAAAAAGTAATGGAAATGCTGAAGCTGACTTCCACTTTTTGTTTTCCTCCTCCACTATCATCACCTCCTCCTCTAAAGCCACCACCTCCACAGATTTGTTAGAGATGAAGAGGGCCCAACCTTAAAATCCATCGTGACACAAGAAATTAGCGCAACTGCAATGCAGTTACGCCTATCCCTATATTTGTGCCCCCAACCTTGTCTTTCGTAAGGATGCAGAGACCAACCCAACATTGCTCGTCTATCAAGACAACGTGGTAAAACCTAGATATACAGTAAAAATCTTCTTCAGCTTCAGCCGCTTCATTATCCGACAGACTTCTATACGTTGAAGGAACAGGAGATGGAACAGGATCCTCCAAGGATTGATCCTCAAAAAACTTCAACTTCAACCTCTACATTTGTGAAGTGATTCGCTCCTTATGGACCATTCTACGAACCTTCACCATCTTTCAAAATGGTAGAGATTTTTTATAGCGGATCAAACGTACTTTGCCACAATCCTCGGTACAGGTACTCTTTATATAACCCTACATTTATTGTGCAGGAACGTTTCGCCAAACATCATCATTCAATTCCGACGAATCCCTTCAAACCCTAACCATTGCGTACATCAATATTCCCATCAGTATTCAATGCACGTCCATCCCCCTTTTGCACGGGCAATTTTCCATACAATCAACAACTTCATTACTTCTTTCAATATTCAAAACACGTATACTCATATATCCAAATCCTTTTTCAGCCAAAGCCACTCGTGATTTTGGTTGCGAGGGAAAAATTGTAGAGGCCTATCCCTCGATCTCACCTAAAATTGAGTTGTCGTTAGTTCGAATTACCTCCATGTCATACTCATGTAATCTCCACACGACTTCTTCAATCAACATCACCACATACTCCACAAACTGATAAGAAACGTGAGTCGAACTCAAACCAAAAAACTTGAACAAGTTAAAACTACTTATCTCTCACGAATTCAGAAGTTACCCAGTCAAACAACCACTAACTATATTGTTTGGAGAACATGCTTCAGCACGAAGAAGAGCAGCGGAAGAGGCCTATATAAATAAAAAGTTCCAGAAGTGACAGAGACCAGAAAAAGGAGAAGAAATCACCAAGAAAGAGATATTTTCTAAGATTCTCAAAGCTCCAAAATTCTTATTCACAAGATCAATTATTTCTAAGTCTAGAAATAGCTGTAATAAGATATCATCAGCCTTAAGAAATAAACGTCACCATTACAAAAACCCTCAACACGAGGTCGTGGTTTTTATTATCTATTTATAGGTTTTCCACGCTAAACACCTGTGTCATTTCTTATTTATTAGATTTTATCCACAGGTACATTGGTGTAAGGACTAATTCCATACCATTTCAAGCTCAGGGGATTAGGCCATTATACCTTCCATATTATGAAATATCTCCTCTAATTTTATACGAGTAAATATACATCTGACAACATACAAAATCAAGCAAGTCCATCAGTAACATCTACAGATCAATATAACTCCTTTTTCATATTTTGAGACATTATGTCATTCAGTTCGAATACACAGGTCGCAGCAAACCATATATATTTCCATCCTCCAAGCCATCTCACAAAAAGTATTTATTTCCTATCACCACATTTTCAAACTTCTTTAACTTTCCAAATGCTCAACCTATCACAACCATCAACTACAATATAATGAAAACCTTACAGCTCGATTTTCCCTATCATACCACCTGATAAAATCACACCTATTTATAGACTCCTATTTTACAATGGAAGACTACATAAACAAGTTCGATGCAAAGAGTCAAAAGACCAGAACGAAAACATTTTTATTAGTTCGAAACTTTCTCTTACAAAATACTTTACAGATAATAAAATGTTTCAAATAATGCTAACAAATTACTTTACACAGTTACAGTTTGAATTGCTTTTCAGCAGTCCACAGAAAAGATGATAAAAACTGAAGCAACATCCACACTCTGATCCCATACTGTAAGGTCCAGGAAACAGATAGAACTGGAAATTACAGATTAAAGATTTTTTTCATGGCCAATACCTATGGTCCATGGAAATAATGATTCCGCCATCATCGCCACCTCTTCCACCATAACCCCTACCCCGCATGTTAAAGACAGACGAAAAGTCTTATTTTTTAGAAAGGACCTATTTACTAGCAGGATACCGACGAGACTTCCTCGGATAAATGCCTGCCGCTTCATCTTCAGTTGTAACAGCGTCCTCTACCAGCAAATGAAGCCTATTTTGGAGTTCTGCCTCAGATGTCAGCAGATAGTGAAACTGTACCATCTAATAATAATCATCCCCCGCGTCCATCACCTCTTCATATGACATGTGGTGATAGATAGGCGACACACGAATCGATGTCGGAAAATGCAGAGATTGGTATCCAAAGTACCAAATTCACAATTTCTCCATTTTTTTACAAATCCTAGATTCCCTAAATTGGTTCCTGGTAGTTACCATACTCTCAACAGTCAAGTTCTTCACAACAATCAAGAATAAAAAAAAGGAATCAGAGATGAAGGCTGGGTTCATCACACTCACCTCCAAATGTTTTTTATACTATGATGAGCATTTAAAGCAGACCCTTCAAATTCCCATCGTCAGAAGGAGTTCCCATGCAAATATCATTTACTAGAACCATTGGTTTTCAAAAACCGAAAAGCCTCAAACAGATACTCAAGACTATGTATTGGAAATGATTTCTAGATATTAACTGTAGCATTTATAACACTTCTCAGCCAACATCAATCGCCGACCAAGTTTCTTGTACTGCTGGCTTAGAGGGGCAGTTGCAGTGGCTTATTCCGCATCTCAAACTCATGTTTCATCTTCGAACTACATATGAACTTTCGATCTCATCAACAGAGTACATGGCATAATCTGAATTAAGACAGCAACATCAGGAAACAGATATAACACAAATTTCTCAACCAACACCACTCATCTATGAGGCTCCTCGTGCTCTTGGTTAAGAGCCGACTTGTAATAGCTTAATTCGTATCTCAGACTCATGCTTCATCCTCGACCTTATCAACATGCAGGAAGTACTACTAAAGATATGTTCAATATTCCTTAGTTCGGGTCATCACTTTCGAGCTCCATATCAACAGTTTGATTTATGCAAGTATACAGTCATCAATAGAGCCGTTGTACAGCAACAGAGATCAGGACGTTATACAATCTGGTCAAAGAGCATCTTATATATATTTTGTAACATCCATCATTAAGAATATTAATGGTCGACAAACGGTCATATGATGAGACCTATAAATAGAACCAGAAAACTACAAATTAAGGACAAGTAATTCTAGATAGAAGAATCCTTATTCAAAAATTCCAGATACCCAGAGTACTCATTGTAATAAGTTATCAATCTTAATAAGATCATCTTCTCTTTCCCAAAATCCTTAAGAGAGGTCATGGTTTTTAATCTATTCAAAAGATTTTTACGCTAAATTATCTTATTGATTAATATTTACTATTATTTAGCGTTTTAATCACATTTGGTGTAAAGGTTAAGTCTGAATCCCAAAATTAGGCTATTGCAGTATCATTTCTTCTCTGGTAAGGATTTGAATTTATATTGCTTTGTAGTTCATTGATGGTATAGTTATGTTTGTGTTGACTACTGAATACCCTTTGCTTGGGATTGGATTATGGTATGTTATTTGGTTATGTATTAATAATGGGCTAGTTAAATTTAGGCTCTATTAACAATGGGTTATGTATATTGTTAGAATTGCATATTCTAACAATGGTCTGTTAGAATTGCATATTGTTCTATGTATGAGATAAACTAGAAGAAATTGAAGGTGTGGCTTGGTATGTTGGTTTATGGTTTGGTGACTACATAACGAAATAACAAACCATATATTATGAATCAGTACTTCTCCATAGATTCTGTTTATCTAGTGTTACAAGCATTACCTGTTATAAGCATTATAAGCATTATAAGGATTAATATGGATTGTATATTCATCAATAACTGTCTATGTTGAATATAAAATATATGCTGAATATAGAATATACCTAATATAGGATATATACAAAATATAGAATTCTCTAAATATAGGATATTCTTACTTAGCGTCCAAATAATTGTAACTATATAAGGAGAATGTCTTCATCCATTGTAATCATCGGGTAATAATAAAGTTAGTCTTTCTCGATTATCTTATTCTTTGTATTAGTTTCTACATGGTGTCAGAGTGGGTTTGATAATTGAACTGGTTTTTTCGAATTGAATTCCGTTGCGAATTGCTGTCACGAAGCTTAATTATGTTGTGAAGTTTGAAGTTACTGTAGCTGTAACAATTCAAAGTTATTGTAGCAGATACCAAAAAATTACTGCAGCAATTCGACCAATGGGTTCCAATGATGATACAACAATGGTATCATCAAACTCAAACCCTAATTCTCACATTGCCCAGTCAGGTATGAAAACTAGAGGTAGTGTTTTAGTTATAAATTCTTTGAATAGTACTTGGTTAATTGATACTGGTACATCAGATCACATGGTAAATGACTCTAGCATATTATCATCCATTACACCTTCAACCCAAATCTCTATATACACATCAAATGGTAGTTCCTCTCCTGTAATTGGAGAAGGTTCTACTGACATATCTGAATCCTTGACATTAAACTTTGTCCTTATTGTTCCTGTTCTAGAGTACAATATCTTGTCTGTCAGTAGGATCATTGCTGCACTTAGATGTACTGTGACGTTTTGGCCTCAATTATATATTTTTTAGGACATAGTGACTCGGCAGGTTCTTGGTAGTGGTGTTAGAAAAGACAATCTCTACTATTTGGACCTGACTAATAGTGGAGAACAAAGAATTCATCAGGTGAATAAAGTCAGAGGAGTTGAAGAAGTAAAAGCTAATCTGTGGCTATGGCATCGGCGACTGGGTCATCTCTCCTTCGGGTATCTTTAGAAATTAAATTCGTCATTATTTTCGAATTATAGTATTTCAGAGTTTAAGTGTGATATTTGTGAACTCGCTAAGAGTTATCGTATTACATACTCTCTAAGTTTTAATAAAAGTTTAGAACCTTTTAGTATTATTCACTCTGATGTATGGGGTCCTGCACGTATTCTTTTATTGTCTGGAGCTCATTAATTTGTGACTTTTATTGATGAGTGTACTCGTATGATGTGGGTATCCCTAATTACCCATAAAAGTGAAGTTTTTGAAGTATTTAAAAGATTTATCATATGGTTTTAACCCAATTCTAAAGGAGGATACAAGTGTATCAATCTGATAATGAAGGAGAATTTACTAGTAATGACATGTCGGAGTTCTTGACAAATAACGGTATTCAACATCAAACCTCTAATGTTTATACCTCACAGCAAAATGGGTTAGCTGAACGAATGAATATACAACTGTTAGAAGTTGTTCGTGCATCTCTTTTTGGAATGAATATGCTATTGAATTATTGGGGAGAAGCGTTAAAATCTGTTGCTTACTTGATAAACTGCACACCATCTAGGGTCATTGAATTTCAGACCCCCTTCCAAAAACTTCATGATCTTATCACCATCCCTGCAATGCCAAACCTAGAACCACGTATTTTTGGATGTGTTATCTTTGTTCATATACCTAAACACTAGTGAGGAAAATTGGATCATTGTGCTCTAAAGTGTGTATTTCTTAGATATGCTGATTTTAAAAAAGGTTATCGTTGTTATGATCCTGTGAAGGGGGGGGGGGAAGGTGTATATCTCTTTGGATGTTTCGTTTTGAGAATTGGAGGCGCATTTTATGGGATCTTCCCTTCAGGGGGAGAAACATAATGATGGTAACGGAAAGTTCTCTATTATTGGGGATATGTTTCAGGAACTAAAGAATTTGACGAGTAATTTGAACAGGCATAGTAACCTAACTGATAATGAAAGGGAAAGTGAAGCAGAGTAGATGACAATGGGAGATTAGGGTATTAAAGATGAACTTCATATGAATGGAGAGGACCAGACAACAGGGGGAGATCAAGCTGAAGTAGTAGAAGTTGCCCGTGATTCCAGCATTCTAACACCATTTACTGAAGCACTGCCACAGAATGTCGAGCCTCAGGTATTACCTAATCCTAACACTATTAATGATATTCAACCTAGAAGTTCAGAAAGGCCTACTAAAGGTATTCTAAAATCTACTTATGAACCAGATATCAATTCTAAAGCCAAATACCCAATTTCTGATTATGTGTCCACCCATAGGTTGGTTAAGTCGTTTACATACAATATGAATCAATTATCTTCTATATCTATTCCTAGTAATTTGTAGGAAGTACTATCAGATCCAAGATGGAAGAAAGCCATAAATGAAGAGATGAATGCATTAAAGAAGAATTCCACTTGGGAACTTGTTGATAAACCTCACGGATATCGTATTGTTGGATGTCATTGGATCTTTACTGTAAAGATGAATTTAGATGGAAGTATTGATAGGTATAAAGCCAAACTAGTTGCCAAAGGGTATACGCAGACGTATGGTATGGATTACGAGGAGACCTTTGCTCCAGTGGCAAAGATAAACACTATTCGTGTACTCATTTCTCTTGCAGCCAATCAAGGTTGGCCATTACAACAGTTTAACGTGAAGAATGCATTTCTCAATGGAAACTTAGAAGAAGAAGTATACATGAAGTTACCACCTGGAGTCACGAATTCTGAAGGAAGAAAAGTATGCAAATTATAGAAGGCATTGTACAGGTTAAAACAGTCGCCACGAGCTTGGTTTGGACAGTTTTCGAATAACATGAAGACATTTGGATATAGACAAAGTAATTCTAATAACACCTTGTTTATAAAACGAAAGTCAGGAAAGCTTACCACTCTTATTATTTATGTTGATGATATGGTTGTTACTGGAAATGACTCAGTAGAAATGGAGGCACTGAAGAACTATTTGTCATGGGAATTTGAGATGAAGGATTTGGGACAGTTAAAATACTTCTTAGGCATTGAAGTTACAAGATCAAGTCAAGGTATTTTCATGTCTCAACGAAAGTATATATTAGACCTTCTTCTAGAAACTGGGATGCTTGATTGCAAACTGGTAGATACACCGATTGAAGCAAATCATCACTTGGGAATGTTTCCCGACCAAGTTCCATATGACAAAGGAAGGTACCAATGCTTAGTGAGAAGACTAATTTATCTCTCCCATACTCGACCAGATATTGCATATGCCATTAGGGTCGTAAGTCAATTCATGCATAATCCAAGTGAAGAACATATGAAGGCGGTCTTTCGAATACTAAGGTACTTGAAGAAATCTCTGGGAAAAGGTCTCTTATTCTGGAAAGGTGGTGATATGGAAGTAATGGAATACACCGATGCATATTGGGCAGGAGATATGATGAACAGGAGGTCAACCTCAGGCTATTTTACGTTTGTATTTAGGAATTTGGTGACATTTAGAGCTGCTCCTTCCCTTGTGACTGTCTTTTGGCATGGAATAAGAATAATCATCTTGATAAATCGATCAACTACTACAAACAAATAGTCATTTTTACACCTGGTCATGGGCAAAACCACCCTTATAATCCATCGAAATGCTCTCCCAAGGTCGACTAGAAACTGGCAATGGTAAGTGCAGTCCTATCTTCTGATTGGAAGGCTTTGATGTGTTGCATAGCGCGCCACCACGAACCACACGAGCAACATCCACCTGCATCTTCGACCAATAGACATAACACCGTAAATTCCAAAGAGTCTTCTCAACCCCAAAATAACCTGTCACTCAGGAATAATGTGCCTCTCGAATCCACTATAAACGGTCTCCACCCTCAGGAATTCATAGTAGACTACCTCTGTAAATCAAACCATCCTTTAGAACATACTCGCAAGTCTTGCCCTGCAGCAACTTCTCGTGAATCACATCGAGCTCCATGTCGTCATCATACCCTGAAACGTACTCAGAAGGAACAATCGGTTGTATCTGCATAGCTACCAATAAAGCAAAAATAGTTGGTAGTGGGGGTCGAGATAACATATCAGCCATCTTGTTGTCCACACCTTTCTTATACTTGTTTAATAAGGTAAACTATTGAAGGTACGACATCCACTTCATATGGCGAGCTTGCTGAAGCTTGAACTGCGTAGATAAGAACTGTAACAGTTTATGATCGGAATATACCACAACCTCCTTCCCCAATAAGTAACTCCGCCAATGCTGAACTGATTGATATAACACATAGAACTCCTTATCGTAGGTAGGATAGTTGCGTACTACTCCTGTAAACATCTCAGAATGGTAAGCAACCGACTTCCCATCCTGTAAAAGGATTACCCCCAATGCATAATCTGACGTATATGTCTCGACCTCAAAAGGACACTGTAAATTAGGCAATGCTAATACTGGTGCATCCATAATCTTCTGCATCAGTAACAGAAAAGTCTTATCATGGTGCTCTTCCCACACAAACTGTACCCCGGTCTTTGTCAAAGAATGCAACGGTGTGGCTATTAGTGAAAAATGCTGAATAAATTCTGTAAGTGCTGACAAGAACCCATAAAACTTCTCACTTCCATCACTTTACGGGGTCTAGGCTAATTAGTAATGACCGAGACCTTCCCTGGATCAACCTCAAGCTCGCCGCCACCAACAATAAAACCCAAATAAACTAGTTCCTATTTCCTAAACTAGTACTTCTTCCCGTTCAGAAAAAGCTATTGTGATCGCAACAGGCCTAATACTTTATGTAAATGCCCAAGATGCTCCTCCCACGTATGACTATATATCAAGATATCATCCAAATATACAATCACAAAATCATCAATAAGCGTACGAAGTACCTCATTCATTAGCCACATAAACGTCGCTGGAGTATTGCATAACCCAAAAGGCATCACTCACCACTTAAATAAGCCATGCTTGGTTTTGAGCGCTGTCTTCGAAGTATCCTCCTCCCGGATTATAACTTGATGGTAACCCGACTTAAGATCCAACTTGGTGAAAAACTGAGCCTTCTACAACTCATCTAAAAGGTCGTCAATCCATAAAAACAGATAACGATTCTTCATCGTGATCTTGTTCAACGCCCGATAATCTATACACATCCTCCAAGACCCATCCTTCTTCGGCACTAGTAGCACCAGCGAACCATAAGGCAAGCAACTCGGATTAATAACTCCTTGCTCCATGAGTTCATGTACCTGTTTCTTGATCTCATCAGACTCAGTAACAGAAGTCTGATATAATCAAATATTAGGTAGTAGCTCACCATTCACCAAGGTGATATTATGCTCCAAATCCCTCTTGCGCGGCATCCCTTTTATGCCCAAAAACAAGTCTTCATACTCCTCCTGTAACTCCCCTATATCGGTTTGTTGCTTAGGAGACATTGCCAAACTAGACAATACTGTAACCGACGGACCCTCTTGAACCTATCGCACTAACAACAAAATAAATTTGCCACTCGCATTAACCAACCGCTTCGCCTGAGTTACCGTTACCAAATTACTAGTAGTGATATATTCCCTGCGCGCATTAATATGAGACTCCGTCCCATCTATCACCAAATGATACTTGCGAGTTCGACGGTAAAGGATTGCATCTTGGTCCCAAAGATAAGGGCTACCCAAGATGATTTGACACACGTTCAACGGAACCTTCTCACATGTCACTTCGTCAATAGACTTCTCAGTAATCGTAAACTTGAACGTACACTGCTTAGTGATCTTCAACTCCGTATCTTTCTGAATCCAACCCAAACTATACGGCTTAGGATAAGCCGTAGTAGCCAAACCCATCTTCTTCTCCATCGCCTCAGAAATTAAATTCTTCTAACAACTTGGATCAATGATGGCCTCTACTAAGCTCTGCTTCACTGAATACTGGCAAAGAAAAGCTCTTCCCGACTCACCTTGTCGATATCTAGAGGTTGCTTAAACATTATAGTAAGTTTAGGATTTGGCTTATCTAAATATGGAAGATCCACAATCGCTGTGGCTAGTATACGTTTCTCTTTCTTGCCCTTCTCTTCCTTCGGCCGAAGCTCCGGGTAAAGTTTCAAACATCTATCGGAATTGTACCCATTAACCTTGCAATGACTACAGATAGTCCCCTTAAATGAAGACCCCTCTCCTTTGGACTCCCCTTTTTGATCAAACTTTCAATTAGCCTTATACCCTGACTTGTTCTTGTCGTCTTTCTTGTCGCTCTTCAAGTATTTACCCTCAATGGCAATTGCTTTAGCGGTAGCGTCCTCGATATTTGCCATATTGAAGAGCTTTAATTCTCATCGAATGGACTTCAACAAACCCCCCGTATACTTCATGAACACATCGTACTCCTCCACGTCAATATCCAAAACCAATGCTTAGTTATGAAACTCCCTAGTAAATTGTTGTACGGATTTCCCAAACCTTTGGCGCAAGTTGTACCATTTGTGTTATCGCTCCTGTTCATACCCAATCAGATAAAATTGCTTCCACACCAAAGCCTTGAGTTCCTTTCAACTCAGACTTCTGACATAATGACATTTTCGATAGGATCTCCACCACGTGAGTGAGTGACTTATGAATTTCAAAGTTGAGAAGCAGATCTTCTGAGCGTTGGAATATTTATCAATTGAAAAATAGGTCTCCAACCTATCTAACCAATTATCTAATTTCTCGGCGTCGACGGAACCATCGAAAATTGGAATCTCAATCTTAAAACCAAGATGATGATTACGCATACGATTCGTTGACTTACCAAAACCTGGGCACTTCTTGACGAAATCGGCATCACTAGAATCATCGAATACCGAAAAGTCCTCGTCCCCATCCGCCTTCATAACCCATTTCTTCTTTGAACGGCCTAGCCATTTTACCGAAGTGGAAGTTTTATCGAGGTTTATGAGACACAACTGCTCCACTAACTTCCCTACAATAGAAGTTAGGGCAGAAACTATCATTTCCAAAATTGTGAGTCATTCGTTGGGATTGCCTATCTCCAAATCGTCCTTCTTCTTCGAATTAGGTTTACAATGGATCTTCAACGGACTCACTAGCTTTTCCTTCGTTTGCTTGAGACGGTCATGTGTAGAGACCATAAACCACAATCAACCCCCGGGAATCGAAAACTGGAAAACTGATATCACTTAATCCACAATACGATTGAGAAGCTTAGTTAGTAGAAAAGTATGAAAAATGCCAAATTGTATAGGAAAAATAAGAGATTCAATTGTATTATCCAAGTAATTACAATGAGTAAACTCTAAACCCTAAGCTTCTTCCTTAGAACTTCTCTCTAGATTTAACCTCCAAAAGAAATAAACTAAGTCCCCTTAATATACTAGGGAACTTAAAATGCTAAAATAACACATCTCGAGGTAAAACACCCCTAAAAAATATAACTACCACTAAAAGGAGAAAGGCTGAATCGCACCTCCGTTTGAACATAATTGTTTATGTTCTAATAAAATAAAATGTATTCGAATAGACTAAAATCTTATTCAAATAAAACGCTTCAGGCAGAATACCATAAATCTATTCGAATAGAATAAAAATCTATTCGAATAAAACCCTTAGGCAGAAATCTATTCGAATAGAATAAAAATCAATTCAAATAAAACCCTCAGGCAAAAAAGTATTTGAACAGAAACAATTCTGTTCGAATAGAATTGTTTAGTGTCTTCCTCAGATCCTCCTGAATCATGTGAAATCATAGTTATCCCAGAATCAAAAAAGCAAACAAACATACACACCTGAAAACCATGCAATCCCAATATGAGCACATTCAATTAT
Organism: Kingdonia uniflora; assembly: GCA_014058105.1. Classification (NCBI taxonomy): domain Eukaryota; kingdom Viridiplantae; phylum Streptophyta; class Magnoliopsida; order Ranunculales; family Circaeasteraceae; genus Kingdonia; species Kingdonia uniflora. The sequence continues at coordinate 611,835 of JACGCM010000973.1, read as the reverse complement.
GCATCATATTAGATCATAATCAAACCCCCCCCCAAGAAGAAACATATTGTAAGCTAAAAACAAAGAATATCCTCAAAGTGAAGAAATAGGAAAACCAAAAGATTTTCTCCGACAAAAAGGATGCTTTTCTTCATGAATAAGCTCAAACCAAACTTGGATTAATCATTATTAAATCAAATCCCACAAAAACAACACGCATGAGACTTGATTACAGATTATAATTAAAGATAAAAAAAAAATAGATTTTGATCATGTAAACAACATCAAAGTCTCCTAAAATAGGGTGCTATTGAACAACAACAACAACAACACACAGAACAAATCAAACCCATCATTGATAATTGCAATCAAACCCATGAACGACAACAGAACCCCAACAAATCCATGAACAACAACAATCAAAGACGAGAATGGGTGTAATAAACGTAGATTATCAAAGAACCCCAACAAATCACACCCTGTTTATCATGGACAACAACATCATCATTATCAAATCAACAAATAAATTTATACAAAGAATCTCACCTTGGGACGATTGGTGATTTGAGCTTAGCCCCTCAGTTACAACAATAACATAGGTGATCTGAGCTTAGGTCAAGATTGAAACAAACATATAAGCCCCAACAAATCACACTATCCACAGTTCTCAAGTCTGGCTTGGGTTTCTATGGTAGTTTTTGAGGTGATTGTAGTAGTATATTCCTCAGATTCGATAAGAGTAAGCCAGCAAAGCGTAGTCAGAGATAGCCGTACATGATCGAGACAGATAACATTCGAGAAGTTACTTTTAGTCCTTGACCTACTCAAAGTAGCTGCTGTACCTGGTCAAGAAGAGAGCTGTAGAGATCCGTGAAGTTCACCCACTCCCCCCAGAATAGAAGATTGTTTCTTTCTTTTTTTGTAAACTGCCGGTATCTACAATAAATACATACAAAGAATAGATGATTCTGGATCCAAGAATATGCAACCCAATCATCATTTGCCTCTTAACCCTATTATTACTCCAAAAACTTTAATAATTAACATCTTACTAGATTTTACATCAAAATCTTCCACAAGGTCGTAGTTTTCCGCAGCTTTTACTAATTTTTTCACGTAAAATCTTATTTATCTAAGTCTTTATTGCATTCTCTTTACGAATAAGTATTGGCAAAGATTCTCCTTCTAGAAAATATGCCATTATAATTGGCGCCGTCTGTGGAAAATACCACACTTTTTTTACCATCACTGATCTATGAACCATCCAATGACAAACATGAACCTAAGAAGCTATTCCAGCACCGTAAGAGGCCAGGAAATCAATCCCATAATAGGAACGGTTGATTTATACAGTACAGTACTCGAGCTTCTGAAACAAATGGCTCCAGAAAAAGCTCAAAGACTGGAAGATCAGCGTGTCTACGCTCAAGCTCTTCAAACGGAGAGAGACGAACGAAAGAAAGCTTTAAATCAACAGAGTCAAAATATCAGAAAGAAATTGTGAGACTAAGGAGAACACAATTTTGATTCACTGGCCGCCAGACATCCCCTCCACTCGCCCTAAGCGAGCACAGATCAAGGGTAATTCAACGCGATGATCAACTAAGAGAAGACGGGATACAAATTTCTCGATCTAGATCTATAGATCCAAATTGGGCTTCTCGACATTTTGGTTTAACATTCTCAGCATCGACAACTCAAGGAAGTCAACGCACGCGTCATCAAACTCCCTTACCCAAAAGAAGACCAATCAGGAACCGACTGACAATAAGGACATGGAGATTTTGTTCCTCAGGTCGCAGCCTTACCATTTCCCCCGCAATAGTTCCTCACCTTGGGCGACCTCAACAACAGGATCTAAGCCATAAACTCTAAGATCCCAGGCCAAAAATTCATGCTTGACAGAATCAAGACAAATCCCATCTCCCCCCATCTCGAAGTTATGGCCATCCCAAAAAATTTCCATATACCAAAGTTTATACAATATATAAGCCTGACTGACCCACTTACCCATGTCCGACAATTCAAAGCCGCAGTTGGTTTATATTCCAAACTCGACCACATGTTGTGTAGGCTATTCAACATGAGCCTATAGGAAGAACCGCTTCGGTGGTTTCATAATATTCAAGAAGCCTCCATCACCACGTTCAGCCAATTGTAACATCTTTTCGAAGCCAATTATGCCCATGCTAAAGAGTGGGAGATCACTGTCGATTCCTTATTCTACTTTGAATAGGATGCCAAAGAAACATTGGCAAGCTTTTGCAAGCATTTCTTTCAAGAAACAAGGAAAATTGGGAACTCATACCCCAAAATCGTCGTCCCAGCATTCACCTCCGCCCTGCACATCGACTCTAAAGTTTGAGAAGAGCTTACTCTGCACAAGCCGTGAACTGTCACGGAAATGATTGATATCGTTAACAATTACATCGAATTAGAACGACCAAAGAAAGATAAGATAAAGAGCTCATCTGCCATGCATTCTCGAGAAACATCTTTGACCCCATCCCAACAAGTGGTAACTACTGAAGGACCCAAGCAATGCGATAAAAACACCGACAACAATAGAAGAAGGGACGACAAACCTGATAGACCAGTCCCAATTCTACCGCCAAAGACAATGACTTTCTTCACAATCTTGCCGATGATAAAGGGAGATGAGTGTTATCGCGCACCACAAACTATTCTGAATCTCCTGAACAAACCTCTATGTCAGTATCACAATGTGCATAGTCACAGAACTGACAACTGCTACACCCTCATGCGCATCTTTCATCATATCCTATTAGCTGGAAGGCTTCATAATTATGTCATCGACATCCAAAAGTTTCTCAATAATGAAGTACAAAATAAATAAGTTGAGCAAAATCAGGTTCAGGGGGAGCGCGCCACTTGTATATGATCGAGATTAAAAAAGGGAAGAAAAGAAAACAAGACGATCGGATTACATCCTGTTGTAAAATGACCTCCTCAGATAAATCAGCTAAACTTCTCCCAAGCTCAAGCAAATTGAAGCGACCTTACCATATTACCTTCGAGGACTGTGACACCAGTCACATTAAATACCCTTATGATGACCCTCTCGTCATAATGCTCAAGTCAGACAAGGCTACGTATATACGCTTCTCATCGATACAGGAAGTGTGACAGATGTATTGTTTAAAAGAGCGATTGAAGTCCTAGGCCTCACAGAATCAGTCAAAGCTTCGACAACAACAATTATTGGCTTCAATAGTTTAACAGAATCAGCCTAAGGGGAAATTGCTCTGCCAGTTAAGGTAGAGTCAGAAATTATATTTGCAAAATTTCTTATCATCGATGCTGATTCCAAATATTTAGGAATTTTAGGACGCAACTGGTTACATTCTATCAAAGCAGTGCCTTCTACTTATAATCTAGCATTGCGTTTTCCAACAGATCATAGAATCTACAAAATCAAAGGTAGCCAAGTGGTTACATGTATGTGTGAAAATACCACAACCAACCCCCATACAACAAAACTTCTTAAGGCATAGCACCTACAACGAGAAAAATCACCCATATTCGAGTAACATGACACTGAGATGGTCAAATTTGTTGAACTTGATGGTCCAGGACATACAACCTTCATCGGCTCCAAATTATCAACCGACGAAAAAGAAGCCATGATCAAACTACTTAAAAAAAACATCGACATCTATGCCTGGACATTCCAAGAAATGCCTGGCATCAACCCATCAATCGCATGCCACCGACTTAACCTCCTTCCAGACAGTAAAGTTATCATTCAGAAAGGACAAAATCTAGCTCCCCGCCTTCGCGATGCTATAAATGAAGAGATTGATAAACTTCTTCGAGTAGGATTTATTCAGGAAGCTAAGTATCTAAAGTGGGTTTCTAATATCGTAGCAGTACCGAAGAAAAATTGCAAAATCAGGGTTTGTGTTAATTTCACGGAACCCAACAAGTTCACACCTAAGAATAATTTTCCACTACCACTCATTCCACAACTTTTTGACTCTGTCGCAGGATATGAACTTCTTTCTAAGATGGATACAGCCTCCAGCTACAACCAGGGTCCACACGCTGATGAAGATTTGGAAAAAACAACCTTCGTTACTGACAGAGGTCTCTACTATTACACAATAATGCCTTTTGGTTTAAAGAATACAGAAGCTACTTACCAGAGACTTGTGACTAAAATATTCAAAGATCATCTCGACACAATTATGGAAGTCTACATCGATGATATGATCTATAAAATCTTGAAATGAGAATATCACTCCAGCAATCTCCAAACCATCTTCGATATCCTTTGCAAATACCAGACGAAACTAAACCCAGAGAAATGACAATTTGGGGTTGCATCGGTTAATTTTTGGGACATCTGGTCAGCAAGAAAGGGATTGAAATCAATCCAGCACAAATCAAAGTGCTCATCGCGATGCCATCTCTACGAACAAAATAAAATGTCCAAAAATTCGCACGCAAGATCGCCGCTTTTCATAGATTTATCTCAAAGTCGTCTGATTGATACAAATTTCTTTACCTCCTTCTTTGCGGCAGTCTCACTCCTCTTTCAAACAAATAACACAAGGAAATCATTTGGACTCCTGACTGTGAGTTAGCCTTCTAAGATCTTAAACGATATTTAGGGCGTCCTCCTATCATGAGTACTCCAGTTGATGGCGAATCACTTACAATGTACTTATCCATAACTGAAGACTCAATTAGTTTCGTTCTTTGTCGAGAAGAAAATGGAGTAGAGAAACGATTCTACTTCATCAGCAAAATACTCACGCCTGCTGAAAAAAAATACACAACAACATAAAAATAACTACTCGCCTTGGTATACATTTCTCAAAAACTTTGTCCATACTTTTAAGCTCATCCCATCAAATCATCACCAAGTACCCCCTCAAACTGGTACTCCCCAAAAATGAAAAATCTCAAAGAATCTAGCAATGGTCTGTTTTCCTTGGCGAATATGACATTTCTTTTAAACCACAAATATCAATCAAGGAACAGGCTGTGGCTGACTTTTTGGTAGACTTTCTAGTCGAAGACCCCGATTAGGAAAAAATCAAAGAAATCTTCACAGATGACTCCATAGCAGAGCTAAATGCATGGTTCAAAAGTTTAGGTCGGTGACTTTTTACCGACGGATCTGCTGGACCACACGAATCAGGGATTGGCATCGTCCTTGTTACACCCTCTAATCATCGAATTGAGAAAGCTATCAAATTGAACTTCTATGCTACCAATAATGAGACTGAATATGAAGGAATCTTACAAGGTCTTGATCTCGCACTCGTACTCGGAGCGGAAAAATTAGCAGTCTACGTTGATTCTTTACTTGTAACAAATTATTACTACAAGACATTCAAAATAACAGGAAAAATGGTTGATTATACCAGCCTGGTCGAGGAAAAGATGAAAAAATTCAAATACGCAATAATTTCTTACTTACCTCGACAAGAAAATTGACATGCCGACGCATTAGCTTACATCGTTGCCATGTTGGGGGACAGTGAAAAAAGATCTTTAGAAATCGAGATCATTGAGCATTCGAGTGTCGATATACAGTTAACTCTGCAGATCACCATTGCTGAAGATGAAGACCCTGAAGACTGGCGAAGGCCATTTTATGCATATCTCAACTCTAACGTCATCCCTAATAACAAAGAAGAAGCCCGATCACTTTTGGCAAAATGCCCCAAATTCACCGTCCAAGATCACATCTTATATCGAATCACAGGAGGGGGACCACTTATCGAATGTATCTTGCAGAAACAAGCTCATATCAAAATCAGAGAACTTTACGAAGGTATCTGTGGCGCACATATTTCAGGAAGATCATTAGCCCAATGCGCATTCACGTAAGATTATACTGGCCCAAGATGAGATAGGACTGCAAAGACTTTGTGCGTAAATTCTACAAATGCCAAATCCACGCTCATGATATCAAAGTCCAGCCCTCGATTTGCATATTAGCAATGTTTTATGGCCATTCAAATAATTGAGGATCGACATCATTGGACCTTTCCATCCAGCATCGGGAAACAAAAAATTTGTCTTAGTCGCCACTGATTACTTCACAAAATGAGTTGAAATAGTTCCTCTATGCCATACTGATGAAAATGAGGTCATCAAGTTCCTTTGGGAGCACATCATCACTAGGTTTAGCTGCCCACATATGATACTCTCCGATTATGGCAAGCAATTTATCAGCACAAGAGTACTTGTTTTCCTCCATAAATACAAAATCCAGTTATCCACATCCACACTATACTATCCTCAAGGCAACGGACAAACGGAAGCCATCCACTAAAGTATCAAATCAGGTTTACGCAAATATCTCGACGACAAGAAGGGAAGATGGGTGCATAAACTACTCAGTGTTCTCTGGGCTTACCGAACCACTCCTTGAGTTTTAACAGGATGGACTCCGTTCATGATGGCTTTCGGTACCGAAGCAGTCATACCTTTAGACCTTGATCTACCAAGTACCCAAAGGAAAGTTTTAGACGAAGATAATGAACTTGGTCTCCTTTGCAACATCAATTGCATAGAAGAAACCCGTGACAAAGCTATAACAAATTTGTGACGATTCCATGACACATTAAAAAAATCATACAACAAAAAAGTTTGAAAACGGAAATTTGGTATTGGAGACCTTGTTTTACGACGAATCCAAGATAATGCTCGGCTTAAAAATTCTGAAAAGTTATCAGAAAACTGGGAAGGGCCATACATTGTCAGCAACAAAACAGATAGTGGAACTTATTGGTTAATGACTGAAGACAAAATACAGCTTGAATATCCATGGAATACTGCCCAACTGAAACTGTTTTACAGATAACACACTGTAACCGTTTTCATCGATTCAAATAAACAACTTTTACTGTAAGTTAAATCCTTACTATTTTTTATTTGATCTCGATCCATACTTGACGAGTATGAATCAGACAAACAAAATCCTTACTATTTTTTTTATTTAATCTCGATCCATACTTGACAAGTATGCATCAAACAAACAATCATCCTTACTATTTTGATTTGATCTCAATCCATACTTGACGAGTATGCATCAGACAAACAAAATCCTTACTATTTTTTATTTGATCTCGATCCATACTTGATTTAAATGCATCAGACAAATAAAATCCTTACTATTATTTATTAGATCTTGATCCATACTTGACAAGTATGCATCAGATAAAAAAAATCCTTACTATTTTGATTTGGTCTCGATCAATACTTGACAAGTACGCATCCAGACTATCATTCAATTTTACTCGAACTCTATCCAACTGCAAGATATTTTACTTTACATTCCTTACTTATCGAATAATATCTAGCAGGGCTCTTGTTTTTCTCAAATCTGCATCCATATACCCATCTAAGGATACACATCTAGTACTCATTCTCATTACTTGCCATTTCATGGTCATCTTTTACATATCACGCAAACAAGCATTTCTTACTTATCTGTTGTACTCTACAGTCACATTCGACAATACCACTTTGTCGAATCTACTACTTAGCATTATTTACAAAATACATGCAGTAATTTTTGACAATAATTTTTTTTTGAAAAATAAAAATTCATCGCATACCACAAGATTAAAATTGTTTTGGTCCCAACGACCATTTTTACATTCCTCCACAATGGTAATACTGCTTACACAAAACTTTTACAATACTGGGGGAAATTCTACTTCATTCACATTTAGAACACCATCGAGTACATCTACATCTCCTAGCTCCCCAGGACGAGCACCATCAACTTCCATCATCGTCTCATCTTCGACAACTTCTATCTCCCTGCGAACTTCGGGCGTATCCGGGACGTCGTCTTCTGAGCTATCATCGAAGACAATACCACCACTCTTCACCAACCCTTTGAGAACATTCTTTCTAAGCTCCAACTCCTTGTACTGCCCAACAAAATGGGCCCTCACTTCTCTACATTTCTCCAACTTCTCTGCATTCATCTGAGCCCTGACCTCATCTAGAAGTTTGCCCTGTTCTAGCTCTATTGCCATCCATGCATCGGAAACTTGTTACTTTACATCATTTTTGAAGTTTGCTTTCTGCAGCGCCAGAGCAACTATTTTTCTTTCTCAGCCACTTTCTTCGCTTCACGAAGCGTAGCATCCCTCAACTTTTTTGCCTCCAGCTTATAAGTATTCAATGTTGCATTCAACCCTTCCTTCTCCACGATCAAATCCTTCTATATATTTTTATACACCAAAAGCTGATTTGCCAGCTCACCACTGCCAGCAATGCGGTCTATAGCATCAGTCACCAACTTCTTGATCTGCAACAAAGTCATATATTGAGTATTCAAGTGACCTACCAATTTTTTTCAAATGAAGCAAAGCAGTAAAATTTCTCACCTTCGACATGTTTCGCTGACCCTCGCAGAAAATTGTATTCAAACTCCCAATGCCTACCAAACAATCCTCCAGCTCATTCTTTAGCTCGTCCGTCCCAGACGTGTACGACTCCATGGTCTTCTGCACTTCGGCATCTGACTCTTCGAAGTATTTTATCTTCGACATCTCACCACAACCTCTCTTCTTCGGGAGCCTACTCCCCACTCCCCGTGGAGGATGCCCACCCCCCACAGTAAATGGTTTGACCGTACCAGCCACCTCATCCATTGTCGATTGTTGAGTAATCCTCTTGTGAGAAAGCAACGGGGGGACATCAGAGCTCGCAACCCTTTTCTTCTTGTTCTTTCCCAGTGATTCTTCAAATGGCATCTATCTCTGTATTATTATTATACCCGGCCAAGGAAGGATTGTCCAGTGGAAAACTAGCCTCTACAACCCTTTTGTTCTTCGCCGACATCTTCCGGTTGATAGCAGCAACTTTAGTACCTTTAGCCCTTGACCTCTTTAAACCAGCCTCTTGAAATAAGGTGCCCACGCGATCTTGGTCAATGACTAGGTTATCGATCCTACCAAAGAAATTTTTTCTAATCTTATACAACTTTTTCTTCACTTCTGAATTCTTGTCAACCTCTTTTAAAGCTGCAAACACACAAAGACAGTTATAAATAATTACCATCACATTCAACACTTCGAATATTGACAATTCAAATTACCTAACCGCAGACCTAAGTGAAAAGTCTTTCTCTTAAGGGGATCCTCGGGGTCTTTCTTATCGAACTCATAGTTCCTAGAGACAAGTAAGTATTTATCGGTGTATCACCCCCCTGTTGACACCATGTCATAGAACATCGGCCTCTTTAAAAACCTCGCCAAGTACCGTTAACCTACTTTCTGAAGGTTCATCTTGAGCGTGTAGTATACACACAAATCATCGACAGTTATCAACTCCTCCCCCCTTGCCCCAAGTCGACCATTTATTACCCCATATACCCTAAACAAATTATATACATTCGGATTAAACTGACCATGTGCCACATTAAAAAAGTTTATTAACTTTTTTTAGTCAGCTCTAAAGGGAAGTTTCAACCCCTTCTTAATTTGTTCTTGATGTACCAGAAAACCATTCAAAGGTATTTCCTGGTCAATCATTTCATATTAATACTTCTCTAACCTTATATCCCCAGGAATACGATACTTCTTCTTAAAACTTAATATTCCTTTGGTCTCTGAACCCTCTCCATAACATATCTTTTCACCTTCCTCTACATCTTCTTCCCCGGCCCCACTACCTTCTCGATAACTAGCTTGGAAATCGTGATTCATATCCGTCAGGTGCCACCCTAAACTGTTCCACGCTACCTATATCTGCACTACTCGACCCTACCCTATATTTCCCTTACAACTATTGTATACATGTCCTTACGTCAATCATCAGGGGTACTACGTCTTTAAGATTCGCGTATATATCTTTCTCATCATTTTTGAATTGGTTAAGCCATTTTAAAGAACCTGTAAATCAGATTCCATATTTTTTACAAAGTTAGTATCTATCATATCTGATACATATATATGTTCATAAGTTCATATATTCATCTTCATATAATTGTTGAGATTACTCTCTAACACATCATTCTCAATTACTATCTGCTATAATATTTATAGTTCGATTTCATAATGCAGTTCTCGATACACTTATATGACTTCTTTCCTATATTGTGTACATCATTTACTGTATACATGCAGTTCTCGATGATTTTTTATTACTCAAATTATAAACATCGAAAATTCATTAAATTTGTGCTTGTCCCACTTTTAGGTTAGCGGCTGTTCTCGAAGAAACTTGAATAGTTTCCCGCCAAAACCACTAATATTCCAAAAACGAATATCGCCGTTATCGGTGAAAATTATGGCTATATCTAACCTACTTTTACATTAAACCCCAACCAATCCCCTATGATCACGGCGTCCCCACCGCGCCACAAACAGTTCTCTCTCCACCCCTCACCACCAATTATGCACATCTCAAGCATCACATCCCCTTTATTAACCACTGCACTGCCATTACCATAGGGGAGACACCGTTCACATCCATCAACCAACTTCTACAACCAGACCCTAACCCCGATTGTCACCAAAAATTATCTTCCTCACCATAAATAACTCCCTCCTAAAATTACACTACATCTCTCTAAATCTACCACAATTACAGTGGCATTAAAGCAAGAACAAAAGTAAAATAATAACAATTACTAACTTTGTAACCTTGCTGCCTCTATATCCCTCTCTTTAGCCCATTTTGCTCTTTCAATCAATACAACAATATCCTCCTTCCCAATTGCTGGTAACGATCCAAGCGACGAGCACAATGAATTTGTACAGGACAACCTTTTTTTTGAGTTTGTAAAATATAAACAATCGCCAACCCCAAAACTATTTATAGACCCCACGCGACTGTTCACCATCCCACCTCGCGAGCGTTCGAGTACTCAAATATAACGCCTTACACGTCTCTTCTCGAAGTCTTTGACACTTTGCCTTCTCCACGCCAATAAACTTCTACATTGTACCTCCAAACCTTCCATATCTCGAAGCACTTCCTCCGAGACATCCATCTTCAACAGTGCGTAGCCTATTTTCTTGCACAGATACTGCACGCCATTTTCTATATACTCCAAAATTTCACCCAAAGGAATACACCTTGCCATAATTGTTTAACTTCACCCCCCCCCCCCAATTTCTATTTACTCTACCAACCTCTATATTTCGGGTACACATTCGATAATAAAAAAAATAAAAAATAAAAAAAATTTAACTTTATTCACAGTCAATTAGTACTAGTCATTCTATCATTCCAACATTTCCCAACTCAAAATTCATTCGACAAGAAACAAATATTCCACATTGTAACATCGACAACTACACACTCACATCAAATTTAATTCTTCATTTCATTTCAACAACAAACATGACCTTTACATATATTTTTTTCAAAAAATAAAATTACAAACCCCTTGCTGTAGCATCATCTTCTCTATTCACTAATTTCTTTGCGCGAGTTCACATGTAAGCCACACGCTCAAAAAGAGTCCAATATTACAATTGCAACGAAACATAAATTCTTCCTCAGCATCCTTGGCCTCTGCCTCACTCATACCATCATAATCAGGTTTCGCAGGATCCTCCAAGTGAATATCCACATTCCGCATGAGTCCGATATATTTGTCATATATTTCCCAATACTTTGCTTGCACATGACTATATACCTCATTACACACCTGCGATCTCGTCTTCACCATTTCCTCAAAGCACAATAACTCTCATGCGAGCAACAGGGGATATTTATAATACTCCACAGTCAAAGTCAAACAACCAACTTTTAATTTACCTCGGAACTATACATTTTTAACAATCACCTCAATCCACCTCAAAATCCATTTCTGGACCCACTCGACCAACTATACCTAGAGTTGTTAAGACTTTCCAGCACTCACTTTACTCACATTAGACTTCGATAATACAAATATATAAACATATATAGTCGGCAACAACAAAAACCAGCACGAGAAGAAGCCGAATAAAAGATCTTTATTTGATAAGCAAGTTGTTACATATTATATTCGATAACTATATCCTTCGATTACATTATATCAAACTACACTACTATCTTTACATTCGACTTGCAAAATTAATTACTCTGTGTTTCTTTTTACCAGAATCTAACATTAAAGCCTCTTTCACCAGAATCTGACATTATTTCTGGCACTAGGAGCGACACTCCTAAGAAGCTCAATGAATCTCAAGTCACTGAACTTCTAAGAGATGTTTCCACAGATAAAAAGTAGTAAAAAATTGCAAGAAGCCTCCAACGTTCGACAAGATCCCTGGACGCCCATCCAAGCTTCAAATCCTTGTCTGCACCACAAACAATTATCTATTCTCTACCGAAATGATACAATCTAGTACCTTCAACACCGCATCATAACCAAAATGGTTCCAACAAATACAAACATCCTCTGACAATACCTTCCCCTATCCTCCATACCGTGACAGGATCAAATAAAACATTACCAAGGCCAAGTATGGGAAAGCACTTTACCTCAAAATCCTCAGCATCTTCATCCTCTGGCGACATATTCTGCCATACTTGGGGCGGCATCCTTACAAATCACAACCATAACACCCTCCTTATACCGCCTATTTATACCCAACTTTAGTCTGTCAGGTTCATTGTACCGCATTAATTACTCTTCAGGAATGATCTGACAAGAGACAATTCACTTTGACCTCAAAAATAATAATGACGACTCGTAATAAAATTCGACAACCTCTTCAGCTTCCAATTTCTTCTCTACACAACTACAAGTACTTATGTCAAGAATGAGGCGATTGTAATAACATATTCCTCATATTCGATAAGAGTAAGCTAGCAAAGCATAGTCAAAGAAAACCGTACATGATCGAAGACAGATAGCATTCGAGAAGATACCTTTAATCCTCGGCCTACCTTGACTTACTAAAAGTAGCCATTGTGCCTGGTCAAGAAAAGATCTGTTAGAGATCCGTGAAGTTCGCCCACTCCCCCCGGAATAGGAGACTATTTTATTATTATTAAACTACCTGTATCTATTATAAATACAGACAGAGAATAGATGATTCAGGATCCAAGAATACGCAATCCAATCATCATTTGCCTCTTAACCTTACTATTACTCTAAAAACTTGTAATAATTAACATCTTACTAGATTTTACATTAAAATCCTCCTCGAGGTTGTGGTTTTTCTCAGCTTTTACTGAGTTTTCTACGCAATATCTTGTTTATCTAAGACTTTATTATATTCTCTTTACAAATAAGTATTGGCGAAGATTCTCCTTATGGAAAATACATCATTATAGTGATAAAGGTGAATGTAGAGGTGATTGAGAGCTGGAAGTAGAGGTGATAAGCTATGGTGATGAGAGCTGGTAGAGGATCTGAGCTCAATTTCGTCTGAAGAGGAGTAATAAGTCTCCACTCTCTTCTATTCCTAAAACTGCTTCTCACCAATATTGGTTTTAGTGGCTACCATCACACTTGTGGTAGTTTCTGAGGTGATGAAGGTGAATGTAGAGGTAATTGAGAGTTGGAAGTAGAGGTGATGAGGCTGGTAAAGGTAATGAGCTCGATTTCGTCTGAAGAGGAGTAATAATTTGATTTTGGTTTTCGTAATTTAGATTTTTTGTAAGGGCAATTTGGGGACAAATTTTACACTCAGACTCAGACCTCCCACTCAGCTGGCTTATTGGATCTGAGTGGAGAGAGGCTCAGTCAGATGTTTTATCTGAGTCTGAGTATATTCAGTCCAAAAAAACAAACGGCATTAAGTGACTTCACTCAGACCAAATCACTTACTGGAGTCAGACTCAGACCTTTGACTGTAGTCAGTCAAAAAAACAAACGCCACCTAACATTCGGATGAAACTCACAACTCAGGAAATTGGGACCGAACTTCTTTTGTAATTAGAGGATCTCCAGCAGTGGTGAAAACAAATGTGGGTTAGGTTTTTGTGTCAACTCAGGGTCGCAATCTTAAACTATTTCCCTTTTAGCAGATGAAAATACGAGTTTGGGTTGCTGAGTTGGAGGTGTCAAAACTTAGCTAGGTTTAGGTGGGAGCTCAAACTCAAGAGCGAGAGAAAAAAAAAGTGAGGCAGACTTCAAAACGTTGCGTAGTGTTTTGATTACCGCGCGAAATTCTGAGCACCGCACATTATTTTGAAGCCCGTTGTTGTTGGCTTTTTTTAGGCATTTCCTATTGAATTAAGTCTTCATGGGGCGCAGGAAGTGCGGCAGACTTTACAACTCGCGGTATAACAAATCCCGTTTTCTTCAACAACAAAAAATCCCACGCAATGTACCTAATAGTGTTTCTAACGTTCACTAATAGTTCGTTTTGAAGTTTCCCTCAAACTCAAAATGCACTCAAATCTCATACATAATTGTTCTCTGGGTACCAAAAGCTCATTGCATTTACTAAAAAAATCTTTTTTTTTCTTCCATGGATCAATTCATAAATTCTACTAGTACTAATCAATCGACACCATCGACCCCATCCTCCCAAAACCCGCTTTCAACTTCATTCTTTCAACGCCCATCCTCGCAATTCACTCTTTACTTCTACCACAACCAATTTTAATTCTAATCACAACCCCCAACTCCGTTTATCATGTCACAAGGGAATACCTCTTCTCAATTTCACTATCTCTTTAATATTTCTCAACCACAATCTCAAGCATTTAACCCGTTCCATCAACCTCAAGGTTTTTTAATCTCCTAATTACTTTCAAAACTACATACTCAATGGTGACGGTACAAATTTCAATATGGGCTTGGAAAGTGCTCCAATACTTCTTGAAGTTATGACGACTCAAAAAGGAAAAAATGAAAGAATAGAATAACACCTATTAAAACAAAAAAAATGCGCAAGTGCCAAATGATGCAAATTTTACACGCCTCACAAGGGCATGGGTATCGGCTTATGCCTAGTCAGTTGGGTAGACAAAAGGTAAATATCACCTTCAATAAAGACCCCGACTGCCCTGGTCGACCTTCATGTGGGTCGACCAAAATTCAATGGTACCCACTTAACACGTAGTGTCTCATATTCAAGGGGTTAGTTGCTCAAGTACTATTTCGATGTGAAAGTAGAAAAACGAGTATGTTTTAATTTTGTTTAACTCAATGGAAGTTTCTTATTCTTGGATATACAATTCATTATTTATCTTTGGCAATTTTAGGAAAACGATGCACATAAACTTTATCAAGATATGAATGACGTCAGCAACTTCAAATATCATAGCAAGAGAACCGCAGTGGGCGAACTTGAGAGATGATGGTTTGAACCATGGAGAGAATTTCCCAAGAAATGTGACTTCGAAAGGATCATGCAATTCTACTTCGAGCAACTTAATTAAATCAAACAACCTGACAGATGGTCTCGCCGACCCAGTAATCCTCAATCAATTCCCCGATATTTTGAAGTGGAGAGTTCATTTGTATGAATGTGGAGCAACTCAATGGTATCCCCTTTCACCATCAAATCTCCAAGAGAAACCCTCCATCTTCTTCCATGTACCAACTCTTATCTACCACATATGCTACATCTTTTTTAGATTTCAGATTTGGTTTCTCCAAACCTTATAGGTTTATTTTATAACCAAAGAGACCTAAAACCAATTTCTACATGAATTAGAAAATTTCTCATACCTTTTCTATTTGAAATAGAAGTATTCCAAAATAAGAAAACTCCCTAAAGTAGGGTTGTACAAAATAACCGAGAAACCGAACCGGATTGGATTGAACCGTCGGTTTTCAATGTAAATTGGTTCGGTTTTAATTTTAAAATAACATAAACTAATTGTTTCGGTTCGGTTTTGGTTTTTCATTTAAGAAATCGACTAAAACCCGAGCTGAACCGATTTAAGGGTAAAGTAGTCAAGTTTTGGAAGTAGAACCTAACCTCATCTACTTCCAGATCTGCCTCTCCTTTACTCTTTTTTATCTTTGAGTAGCCTTTATCCTCTTATCTCCTCTCCAGACCTGAGAGAGCCACCCACAACTAAATCCCCCCCCCCCCCCCAAATATAAGTGTGTATGTTATGTAAGGGGTTTGATAGTGTGTGCGTGAGTTTCGTTAATAAGGATAACCCATGCTTGAGAGAGGATTTGAATATAAGATTGTATATATATGTCTGTATTTGCTTGTTTACAAAAGCTATCTAATGTGGTGAAGCAAATCGTTCTGGCCATGCTTGAGAGGAAATCTGAACCCCGTACCCTATGTTCCTCTTCCTCTATTTATAAAATAGTAGGAGAGGGATAGCTAGGTCAGGGTTTTAGTTACTATTACACCCCCAATACAACTATACACTACTTGTCTATCTCGTTTTACAACCGTCTTTTACTGGCTTTACTCATGTGGCAACCTCAACCTCAACTCTCAGAGTTGTGATCGACAAGAGTAAAGTTGAGGGAGTGGGTTGCATCTAAGAAGAATAACCTTGGGAATGACCAGATTAACTGGTCTACCATTGATAACTAGGGTCATTAAGCTTTTAATGACGTGAGAAAATTTCCTCTATAAAAGGCTATTCACTTTGTGATTTTGCTAATTGCTCTGCCCTCTTTCATCGAACATGGTGAGAACTCGGTCCCAAAGGCTTTGTCACGCAACAAAGGGACGTCTAGCCATCAAGATTGCTGACCTGAGGGAGAGGTATTTTGGGACATTGCCACCCATTGCTCACATCCTGAGGCTTGTGTAGAAGAACCTCGAGGACATGTTGGTCGCAGAGCAGCTTGTAGAGTTTGACCACATGTTCTGGTGTAATTCCTTTCACAATGAAATTGTTGAAGTTCCTCATCATGAACTCGCTCTAAAGATGATTGCTCAAGATGCGATTTGGGCCGAAGACGAGGAAGCTGCTACGGGTGGGGATGGAGTAGGTGGTGTTTAGCTTTTATTGTTGTATTTTTTTTTTTTCTGTGGTATATGGATGTCTGAACTCTTACCTTCATGCTTTTAAATGAAGCTTTCTTTTTAGTACCAATGATCTTGTAGATGTTTCCTTATACATGCTATTAGAGAGTTTATTGTAGAACCACTGTACGACTACTCTTAGGCTCAAACAAATGATATATAAAAATCTCATTTGAGTGACCCAAAAAGATCGAGGCATTCAGGCGGATCGGTTATAGACACGACACTCGTACCATGGCGAAATGGATCTGGTCGAGAGTAAAAATATGTGTTTGTTTAACTGGATGACTTAATGTCGAGGGCTTTCCTGTGAGTTTCTTGAATATTGACAAGCGCTTGAGTGGTTGTGGTCGACCTTGTGAGTACATTGTTGGCGAACTAAGCTAATCATCGTTGGTATTGTCTTATAGTTGATATTGGTATTGGTATTCACAATAAGGGGTAGAGAGTTGGCTTTATCCTTTGGACTATAGTATGTCTAGGATGAGTGTCTAGGAAGGATTGGAGGTGGAAGCATGGAAAAGACAGTCGACAAGGTTCAGGAAGCTGATCCTACAATTCCTGCGGAAGCGAGCCTTACAGAACCGTTGGTCGATCTCCCTGAGGGTGGTGGTATGCCCCCTGTCACTGATGCTGCTAAAGCCTGATCAAGTTGAAATTTTGTACTTGGTGTTTGTTTATGATGGAAGTGTCTTTTGTTGCGTTGGTAGGATAGTTGAATTTTGAAAATTTAAATTGTTATATCATGAAGATAATTTTAAGAAATATCTGTGTTGTTGCTGTTCGATTTATGCTTTTAATTTGTACCATTGCATGTAACGCTTCGAGCTTAAATCCCGCCCATGTATGTTTCAAGTCGACTGACTAGATCCAATACTTGGGGATTGTATTTTTGTAAGTATATATGTAGCTCAACGATCGAGCTCGCCCCCAGGTATGATTCAAGTCGATTGGCTGAAACCAATACATGGAGTTTTTATTTTGTAAGTATATGCGTGGCTCGAGGATCAAGCTCGCCCCCATGTATGATTCACGTCGATATACTGAATCCAATACTTGGGGTTTGTATTTTGTAAGTATATGTGTGGTTTAAGGATTGAGTTCGCCCTTAGGTATGATTCAAGTCGATGGACTAAATCCAATACTTGGGGTTTGTATTTGTAAGTATATGTGTGGCTCGAGAATCGAGTTCGCCTCTAGGTATGATTCAAGTTGATGGAATGAATCCAATACTCACTAGGTGAAAATTGGATATTAGTGACGCTTATGTGCAACCATTAACAACTATTTTATCTGTCGTAAATTGAACTAATTTCCCGGCATATATGTCTGACACAAAATAATAAATATATCGTATTTTAGCAAAACTGTTGTTCAAATTCTGACGATTTTATACGTCGTGTTTTTCTATGTTTGCGACGCATAGTAGAGTCGCCTTGCTCGATTCATTAATTAGGTAGGCATCTCTCTCTCTCTCTCAATTAGGTAGACATCTTTCTTTCTATCTTTGTTAGTTCATCAATTACAGGTCTAGGATCTGTTGATCGTAGTTAATTTCTGATATTTTTGTTATGAATTGAATTTATAGTTTATTATTAAAGGGCACAAGGAGAAAATTCCGCAGTGGTCAAAAATTGATCTTTATATGTTTTTTTTTTCTCAAATTCTCAAATAGTATTTCACTTATCTTATCTCAATGAGGGGCTGCTTGGTCTTATGAATTATTCCTTTGTAGCATAAAGTGTTTTTAATTAGGATTGATTTTTTGTACATGGTGATACAAGTGTTTTAACTGGGTTTGGTGCTCTACAATTTCTTATCTGGCTTCAGATATTGGAGATAGACTAATATTGAAAACTTTCTTTACATAGTCTTGTTATGTTTACTGGGGTGAGGAGAAAACATAGAGTTGCATATTTGCGGACTCTATTTTTCATCATATCATGTCTTTTTCGAGTAAAGTAATTATATGATCTGCACGCTATTTGCTTCCTGAAGTTACTGTTAAGGGTGAACTCGAACTATGTTGGTCGGAGCTCAAGGAACGAGCTCGGAATTCGCTATGCTTGTCGAAGCTCATTGGAGCTCGTGGAACGAGCAAGGATCGAAGTCAGAGTGAAACAGATTGAAAATGAGATTTGCAATGTTCAGATTCGAACTGGTTTTGGTACCTGGAATTCGAACTGATCAAGTTACCTGAAGATTCGAGCTGGTTATCTTAACTGAAGATTCGAACTGGTAAAGTTTCATGAAGACTCGAACTGGTTCTGTGCGAACTACTGAAGGAGGATTCAAAGTCCGTCTTACAAGACAGATCGCCAGCTCACTCGACAAGACTACGGAGTTGTTAGACTTACAACTACAGCAGTGTCAGAGCATGACGTCAACACCAACTCCAGGATATTTGGAGAGTAGGTCTGAGTCATTATGGCACGTAGGAGTTCGCCTCGAGATCTGTAATACTTGTAATTTAGTTCTCTAATATATAAAGAGGAACTAGGTTATTTTGATAGTAATCTTTGTGAGTTTAACCTTTAGAGTTAGGGTTTGAAGAGACTCAATTAGAAAGCTTTAAGAAAGCTTGAGAGATCATTGTTGTAACCTATTTTTGATATAGTGGATTGTTCGCGGGAGTGGTTTTTTATCCGTAATGATTTTCCACTTCCTTCCTCCGGGTAAATTACAGTATTTTCGATTTCGAATCTTTCTGGCGTTTCCGTTTTCCGTTCTTGAGTGTGGAGGATTGGGATTACCTACCCCTGTGATTCCCCAACAGTTACTTTTTTACATTTATATGTTCATGATATAGATGAAATCATTTTCCTTTTTACTTGTCTAGTTTGTAAGATGCTAGTGTTTATGACATAGATGAAATCCTTTTCCTTCTTCGGTGATAGAGATTGAAGTGGAGAAAATTAATTTGTATCTTTGAAGTCTATTAAGGAAGGGGTAGAACAACACTATGTTTTCCATTACTATTATTCTTATCTTGCAATTTTCTCTATTTACTCTAATCTTGCTTTCATGTTTATTCCCCAGGAAGTACTTACCTCTCTCGTTGATATTCTTCTTGACCTGTTGATCAAGATCTTGGAATTGCTGCAGTTTCAAATGTAAGAAATATTTGTTGACTACATGTTTCTATTTTTTTTTTTTTTTTCAAGAATCTCTTTGGCTTATATATTTATTGAAGTATATTTGAGATTATGTAGTATAGTTTTTTTAGAGGTTAAGCTGGGATTGAAAAGTCTATTAACAGTCTTAACCTTAAGCTTGAAATAGTAGCAAGCTCTGAAATGTATGGCATTATAAATGGCTTGGACATGTTAACTTGAATTCCTAATAAGTCTATCATTTCTCCCAAGCCAGAGATGGTACACAAAGGTCACATAGGAAGTAATAATTACAAGGGGCAAAACTTCATTTGAGATCAAACTTTTTAACTAATTGGTCTCATTAATGTGGTAACCTGGCACCATTGTTAATTTGTCTTGGTTTAGAGTATTAAAATGCAACGTCTTTGTCTGATGGGATGTTCCTGGGAAGCTGTTTAATAGCGGTACATCATGCGATAACAATGTATCTATACTATGATAAAAAGGGAATCTAATTTTGACATGTACTAATCTCTAAATCATTAGTTACAGCTAGTAGTACATGGATTAAACACGTATGTACATATGGTCTCAATACTCTGATGTTGTTTTTGTACATGAATTATTTATGTTTGGTTATTTTTTGGTCTTCTCTTCGAGCGGAAGGTGTATAAAAAAAAATTTGTTTTCATTATAGTTACACAATATAAAAATATGGTAGAAAAGTAATGAAGGCAAATATTATTTTTTTAAAGGATTATTTACTGCATTACTTTTTAGCTTATATGGACTATAAGCTCTAAGCGACATGAGTGCTCAAAAGGTTTGAGAGGATAATAGTTCAAATTCATCTAGTCCAATGAATTCATTAGCATATATATTTGACTTTAAGGACAGAAACAATAGCGCTTTAAATCGTTTGATCTCTTAAAGAGCGACATGTATTCGTCAAATATTTTTAAATTCAACAATTGAAGAACAACACGTATTATTTTCTCATTTTCTCTTAAAGCACGATATATATATATATATATTATAATTTATTTTTAAATTAAATGACTTTTGTGTCATTAAGACGATAGAAAGTGCAACACTTATAATTATCGTATTTTTCTTAAAGAACGACATATTTATATGTTGTAAAAGTACGGCATTTATAACTATCGTTAGCAAAAACGACACCATTTTTAGCGATACTTGTTATTTAACGACAAATTATGTGTCGTTAATGCAGTATTAACGACAGATATTTCTGCCACTAATAACCATTTTTCACGTAGTGATTTGGGGTTCATATTTTTTTATGTATATGTGTGGCTCGAGGATCGAGCTCATCCCCAGGTATGATTCAGGTCGATGGACTGAATCCAATACTTGGTGTTTGTATATTTGTGGTGTTCGATAAAAAGGACTTTCATTGATAACTTTCAAGGTGCAAAATGTGTTACATTGGTTGAACTATAGACGGTACTCCATGAGGTGCATTGTATTCCATGGACGAGTTAGGGGTTCGTCGTCCCAGTTATCAGGTAATATGACCCATTCACGGTCTTGTCATAAACGATATACTAGCCTGCTACTTTCCCAGCATTCTTTGTTCTTGAGGATGGGGTTACCCATTTAAGGACTAAGTCCCCGATTTCAAACTCCCTTGGTCGCACCTTCTTGTTGTAAGACTTTTACAGAGAATGATGATATCGACCGAGGTTTGCGATATCCCGATCACGTGTTTCCTCGATCCACTCGATGATGCAAGCTAACTGATATTCATTTTCCTCGCCGGGCAGCTCTGGATCGCGAGTGGGAGTTTGGAATTGTGTGGGTATACATCAGCCACATAAGCTAGTAAGAAATGGGTGCATCCAGTCGACTTTCTAGGTGTCGTTCGATATGCCTAAAGGACATGTTGCAGTTCTTGGTCTCATAGACCTTTCTTGTCGTCGACTCATTTATTTAGCCCGTCTACGATTGTCTTATTAATGTCTTCGATATGACCATTTCCCTGTGGGTAGTACGAGGTCGAGGGTGATAAGATGATATTGTGATATTTTAGAAAATTATAGACCCTGATTCCAACAAACTGGGGGTCATTGTCATAGCGAATCGTGTGTGGGCATCCAAAATGAGTGATAATGTTTTCCTAGAGGAAATTAATGACCTCCTGTTTTTGAGTTCTGCATAATGGGACCACTTCGACCCACTTAGTGAAGTAGGTAGTTACCAAAGCATGTTCCTGGGAAAAGGTTCGATTAAGTCGATCACCCACCTCTTAAAGGACCAATAGATCTGACTATAGTACAGATCACGATAGAGGCTTTTGATTTCATGTGTGTGGCGCTGACACTTATCACATCGTCGAACATATTCTTCGGCTTTTTATCTCATGTGAGGCCAAAATAATCCTTGCGTGATAGCTCTACTAGCAAGCAACCTCCCTGTTGTGTGTGATCCGTACGTTCCCTCATAAAGTTCTTTTAAGGTGTCTTGAGCATTGGTGTTAGACAGACAATGCAATGCAGGAAGACACCGTTTATTGCGCGTTTATGCAATTTGTCGTTCAAAACTTAGTATCTTTTGCAGTTATCAAGAAGGGATCATTTCTTCTTAGGGTTGTCGGGGAGGATATTGTGTTTGAAATACTGTAAGAATGGTAATCGTCAATCTTTGGTGTCGACTTATGTGGTTGCTGTTTGAGCAGTATTGACTTACATGTGGTCAATACTGAGATGGCTAACCACCTCAATACTAAGCTGTCGTGGCTCTGATCGCCGAGTATTGCCGCTATATATGCCAAGGCATCGGCTTGTCTGTTATCTTGTCGTAAAAAATAGGTTATGGTAGACTTTTTCAGGAACTTTTAGATTCGATCTCGGATGGCCTGGGCATAGTCGATCATTCGGCTGTTTGTGCTGTTTTCCCTAGAGTAATGTTGCTCGACTAGCTGTGAATATGTAAAAATCGAAAGTTGAGGTACTCTAAGGCTAAAAGCCATGTCGAGTCCATATATAATAAGGGCCTCGTATTATACTTCATTGTTAGTATATTTAAATACTAATTTGATTGCTTTCTCGAGTCTGTCATTAGAAGGGGTGATCAAAACTGTCCCAATTCCCAAACCATTTAGTATCGTTGACCCGTTGGTGAACAATCGCCACACCGTGCTGCAGCTCTATGGGTCGATAGGCTCTAGCCTGTCTTATGGAATTTCTTCGTCGTGCTCCTCCCATTGAGGTCTTCAACCGAGAAATTGGCCAAGAAATCTGCTACTGCCTATCCTTTTTCTGATACTTTCTTCTCGAAGGAAATATCATACTTTCCCAAAACCACAGACTACTATTGTACTCTCCTTGACTTTTCTTTTTTGGTTGGAACCTCTCAAAGCGGGTAACTTGTGATTAATTTGAGCGTGTAAACTTAAAATTATGGTTTAAGTTTTCTCAATGTGTAGACGAGGTTGAGTTGTAGTTTCTCTAACTTTATATATCTAGACTCGGTACGAGTGAGGAATTTACTGATGAAATACATGAGTTTCTCAACGTTATTTTTGACCCTAATGAGGACAGAGCTTATCGAGTCATCAGTGGCGGCCATGTAAAGCAATAATATTTCGCCCTCCACCGGTGTGCTTATGATTGGGGTCTGACCTAGGTATGTTTTCAATTCTAGGAATGTTAGCTCGCATTCAGGTGTCCATTCGATGTTTGAGTTCTATTTGTTATAGTTCTTGATCGATTCTACCTTGAGGAGAGAGAAAAGTCATTTATATCGATCTGATAATTTTGAAATAAAATAATTTATTGCGGTAATTTTTCCTGATAACTTTTGTACTTCATTTTTGTTGTGTGAGGAGGGCATGTTGATAAGGGCTCGGACTTGCTGAGGTTCAATTTCTATTCCTCTTTGGCTAATCAGACACCCTAAAAACTTACCAGAAGATATGCCAAACTGGCATTTGTCAGGGTTTAGTCATATGTTGTAAGATCGAAGGATCTGGAAAACTTGGGTAAGATCTTCAATGGGTGACCCCTTCTTCAAGCTCTTGCATAGCAAGTCATCGATGTAAGCCTCCACCTTGGTTCTAAGAAGAAGTTTAAGCATCTTTTTTACCAGTTGTTGGTATGTCGCCCTCGCATTTTTTAGTCTGAAGGGAATGATGTTAAAGCAATAGATTCATCGCTCTGTTATGAAAGTTGTTCTATCATGGTCTGTTATTGCGAGCAGTACCTAGTTGTACCCAAATGTTGCGTTCATCATGGACAACCTTTTTGTCCTGCTGTGGAGTCGAGGATTCTTTAGATTTTGGGTAGCGTAAAGTTGACGCAGACACGGATCTTACCATTTTCTATTGAACTGCAACGATGTTGGATATCTATTTAGGGTATTTAGTTTCACGAATAAATTTCACGTCTATGAGTTTATCGATCTCGGCATTATTTTTTTATTATTTTTTTTTGCAAAAAGTAGGAGTATAATAGGAGAAGAAAGAGAGTTACAATTGAGGGGAGGCAATGCCAGTCCCAGAGAGTTTTAGATTTTTATAAAAATCTAAAATAAGATACATTGGGTTATTCCACTTTAATTAGAAAACTTGGTGTGTCGTGAAAGCTTTCAGTACAACCTGCAGAGAGGTAGCTACCCCTCTTAGCTGCTTGAGTTGCTGAGAAATCTTCCACCTTCCAGCAGTGAGTGAACCCGAGGGCCTCAAAAGAAGTCTTTATTCTGTTCCATCGTGCTCTTTGAGGCCAGGGGACTTGATTTCTTCCAAAATCCGTAATAGTTGATTGAAAGTCAGCTTCAATCCAGATAATATTCCAGTTTCGTTGTGCTACCCAATATAAAGCGCCAATAACAGCGTCGCATTCAGAAAATAAGAGAGTTGTTATGCCTAAGCCATTGGAGAGAACACCTATGACATCCCCCCGGTGATTCCTTGCAACAGTTCCAATACCGGCAGTACCTAGCGAACCAATAGCAACTGCCCCAACATTTATTTTTACTTCCTGGAACCAGGGCAGTGTCCAGGTACAATTTCAAACCCGAGGCAAAGGTCTCGCTTTTGTGGGGACACCCAAAGCTGCAACGATTGCAAGTTCTAGACAGTTATTTGACATACTGTTAACAGAGAGACCTGCCGCATCCTTAACAGCAGTACTAATCTTACATTTAATATCATAAGGATGAACTGGAATCCCCTCGAAAACAGAATCGTTCCTGGCTCGCCAAAGAAAATAGATGAAATTAAGCGCGGCTACTTTCCAAAGATCAGAGATATAAGCACTCAAATGGGAACAAGATTCTAATGTGTGCTTGAGAGTTGAAAAAATAGTTGGAATTTGGAACAAAGAACCCAACCAGTTCCAAATCTGTTTGGTAAAAGGACATTGCCAAAGCAGATGGTCCAAAGTTTCCTAGTTAAAGAGGCCGAGAGAGCAGCGAGAAGTCAACAAAAAGCCCCATTTAATGAGGTTGTCCTCGGTGGCGAGCGCATTGTGGCAGACTCTCCAGATGAAGGAGCTGATTCTGGGCTTGATTGCTTTGCAGGTAATATAGCTATGCCACCAGACTTTAGGCCGGTATGAACTGATATTTTCGAAGGCGCTTTTCACAGAAAACTAGCCGTGAGGATCGTGCTTCCAAACTCTAATGTCTTGATCAACGACATTAAGAATTATGTTGTTAAGATCGATGCCATGAGTTCCCAGAAATTCCACAACTTCTAAAGGTGCAGACCAAGCATGTTGAGAAATAATTTTTCCTAGCTTGCTTTGCAAATTTTCCAGATTGCAGGGTGGATATCCAGAAGATCAATAAGAGCAATATCTGATCCCCAACCGTCCCTTCAAAAATCGATCTCTTTGCCAGAGCCTATAATCCAAGTGGAGTGAGTTTTAACAGTGGTTATAGCTTCCTTCAGACCTGTCCAGATTGAAGAGTTTTTGTTGTAGTTTGTAATAAGACCATCTTTGGTAAAGAACTTTGCCCGGAGAAAAACTGCCCAAGGATCGTGATCGTTAAGAAAACCCCAGCCCAACTTCATGAACATTGCAAGGTTAGTGTCTCTCAGGCCATGAATCCCAAGAACCCCTTCATTAGGATGCTTGCAGACTTTATCCTAATTAATTGTGATGAATTTCTTCTTCTCATGATCACCAAACCACAAAAAGTTCCATATGATTCTCTCTCCCCCTTTGACAGCTACAATCGACCACTTGTATATCGCCATATTGTAAATGGGGAGGCTAGAAAGTATAGATCTTGCCAGAACGATACGGCTCTGAAAGGAAAGAATTTTTCCACTCCAGTCGGAGGCCCTGAGCCTAATTTTATCGATAAGAGGAGCCACTATTGCCTTAGAGACTCTTCCTTGAACTAGAGGGATCCCAAGATACTTCTCAGGAAGCGTTCCCATTCCAATCCCAAAGAGATTCTTAATAGTATTTAGTCTGTATGGGGATAATGATCTAGCAAAAAGCTTGCATTTCTGCTTATTTATCCATTGGCAAGAGGAGGATTGGTAGACCTCCATGAGAATCTTCAAAGCTTTTAGGCATTTAATGTCACTTTGGGAAATATAATGATATCATCAGCAAAATGAAAGTGAGATGGACTGGGAATAGTCTTAAAAGTAACCATTGGCTTTAGTATTTGTTTGTTTCGCAACCAAGAAATACCCCTGTTGAAGACGTCTTCATCAAGGCCAAAAAGAATGGGAGATAGGGGGCAACCTTGTCTAAGGCCTCTTGAGGCTTTAAAGAACCCACAAAGACCTCCATTTATAAGAACATATATACGAGCACTGTTGAGAATCACCCGAATCCATTTGCAAAATTGGTTTGAGAATCCCAATTGCTTAAGCACTTGAAATAGAAAAGGTCAACTGACTGTGACGAAGGCTTGGGAGATGTCGATCTTTAGCGCAATATTCCCTTTTTTCCTACACGTTTTCAACTCGTTAATCATCTCTGAAGCAATGGCGTTATTGGAATGAATAGACCTACTAGACACAAATCCACTTTGTTCAGGAGAAATGATTCTAGGGGCCAAAGGACTAAGTCTCGAAGCAAGGATCTTTGTAATTACTTTGAAAACAAAATTGTTCAGGCAGATCGGTCAGAAATTTCCCATAGTGTGGAGATCTCTGCTTTTGGGGGTAAGAGCCAAGAAATTTGAATTGAAGCCCTTTGGAATAGAAGAATCAACAAAGAAGGAGATCACCGCCCTGGTAAGATCACTTCTGATAATGTCCCAAAAGTGCTGGAAAAATGCCCCATGCCATCTGGACCTGGGGCTACTGTCTCCACTAAGACCAAAAATAGCCAGTCTGACCTCTTCAGGTGAAGGAATAGTGCGAAGCATTAGATTTTGCTCATAAGTAATGAGCTTCGGAGTCAAACCCACAAGATCTTTATTAATATTGGAGTGCACATGAGTAAATTTTGTTGTATAGTAGTCTACGATATGCTCAGAGATTTCAGTCTGATTAGATAGGATGGAACCATTATCAAGAACTACTTCCGTAATAAGACTCTGTTGAGTTTTGATCCTATGTAAAGCATGGAAGTACTTTGTAATTTTCTCCCCACTAACCAGCCAAGAAGCTTTAGCTTTCTGCTTCCAGATGGAATCTTCAAGATTAAGGAGACCATTAAAAGAGTATTGCTTGGAAGAGGCTTCCCTCATAAGACCATTCGAATAGTTTTCATCCAACTGAGCCTGCAGGTCCGAGCGTTCTGCTTCACTGGTCTCTATTTGTGTCGTTTATCCCCCCAAATTATCTTTCCTCCAGAGTTTGATTGCAACTTTAAGCCGCTGAAGCTTCTTCATAAGCACAAATAAAGGATCTTCAGACAGCCTTTCGCCCCAAGATTGATTAACAAGATCGTTAAAATTGTTAATAGAAACTCAGCCTTTGAGAAATATAAACGGGATGTTGTTTGGTTTGGGGAGTTTTTGGGTACAGCCAACAATGGCCGAATGATCAGAGTTATCTCTAGTCGTGTACATGCAAGACCAACCTTCAAACTTTTGAACCCAAGCATTGTTGTATAGCGCTCGATCAAGCCTTCGCAGGATTCTAGCCCTTCCTTTTTTACCGTTGCACCAAGAGAATTTGGGGCCAGTAGAGAAACTTTCAATAAGATTGCAAGAGTCGATGCAGTCATTAAATTCCGTTATGGAGCAAGGAAGAGGTCC
This sequence comes from Kingdonia uniflora, assembly GCA_014058105.1. Classification (NCBI taxonomy): domain Eukaryota; kingdom Viridiplantae; phylum Streptophyta; class Magnoliopsida; order Ranunculales; family Circaeasteraceae; genus Kingdonia; species Kingdonia uniflora. The sequence continues at coordinate 583,670 of JACGCM010000973.1, read as the reverse complement.
TGTACCGCCACTTTGTTCATCCGAATTACGAATGCAATTGAAGTCCCCGATAGCCAGCCAAGGAAGATTGAGAACTGCAATGTTAATCATGCCAGTCCACAGAGCTCTTCTTGCAGAAGTTGTGACCTTGCCATGAATTGCTGAGATTAATATCCCATCATGAATAATAGTAATTTGCTGAGGAGACCCTGTTACAAGGACATAATCTTGTAGACCTTTTTGCCAGAGACACCACAGATTCCCTAGCCTGGAATCATAATCATTTGAGATAAAAGAGTGACTATAATCTGAGAGACCAAGTTTGAGAATATTTGATAAGGCTGATTTTATTTGAGGTTTCGCAATGAAAATAAATTTTGGTTTAGATTTTCTCACCAACCGTCGAAGAGTGAGTCTGAAGAGATTATTACCAATGCCTCAGATATTCCAAAAGAGCACATTCATTGAGAACCATTTTTTTTTGTTGCTAGATCGAGTGTTAGGATAGCTTTTCCCCACACTAAATCCTGTAACCTTTTTCTTGGCTTTGATGCTTTCCTGGTGTTTCCCAAACCCCTTCTTGAGCTATTAATGCTTCACCCCTCTCAGTATCTTCTACCATGTCAGCCCACTTGAGGGCTGACTGAAGCCAGATAATCGCTGTTTCTTTAAGCAGTTGGTGAGAGTTTCCTGGATCATCAGATGGTCTGTTGGTGTCTACCAAATCCTTTCCATATTTTGGTATACTTTGCTCAAAGATAGTTAGAGCTTGGAAGTTTTACAGTTGTGACTGAAAATCCTCATTGCCAGCCGACTCCTGGTTAGAGGAACTGGCCTCAAAGGTTTGCCTTGGCATTTTGTCGAACGCCTATGTTGTTGCCACTTTAGCTGCCACCAATTCTTCAATTGTCTCCTTTCCTTTACTCATTTCCTCTCTATGCCTTTTCTTCCGGATTCTTTTCCTCTGGTTCTTGGTGAGTACTATTTCGGGAGCTGGAGTCTCTACATTCTTTTGCTTCTCTTTTGGTTCCTCAGCTCTGAGAACTTGTTCTTTGATAGCTCTGTATTCAACAAAATAATGGCCAATAATCTTGCAGTGACTACAGAATTTAGGGGTAGAGCCCAGCTCAACTCTTTGCCAGAAATCGCCGTCGTCAACTTCCACCAGAATTTTATTTGGGATAGGCGCTGCAAGATCAATGTCTACAAGCACTTTTGCGAAGTAACCAAAATCCATTGTCGAAGACGAATGATCAATTTGAATGGGTGTGCCCAGAGTTCTCGCAAGAGACATCAATGTCTCCACTTCCCAGAATTTGACTCCTATACCCAGGAATTTTACCCACACAAGGGCATGAGAGTTCTTTTGCTTCTCAGGATCGAAGTAAGGACTCCAATGGGAGAGCCGAAACAACTGCTTCCCAATAACCCACGGCCCACCGGACCAAATCTTGTTCCGATCTTGCTTCTCAGGATCTCGGCATTAATTGCATCATGTAATTTTTGGGAAAGGTTTCTTTTCTTTTGTTTGAATTTTGTGGCATTGCCGACTAGGTCTAATTTATGACAAGCGAGGTGAGGGTCAATGCCTGGTATTTTGGTGAAGGTCCATGGGAAGACATCTTTATTGAGTTGAGTTGGAGGAACTCGATTAAGGTAATTTTCTCGTCTTCATTTAGGAAGGTACCGATATAAGTATCACGGTTAATCCCATCTAACTCTATGCATGTTACTGGTTCTACTGGGGTTACTTGATATGATCCTCGCGATCTCGTACCGCCCCGATGCTCTGTAACTACTATGCCATCACCAGTTTGTGGGTCTTTGGATGTTCACATGAGTGGGTTAGAGGTTGTGAACCTTTTATATAGTATGTGCCATCTTTTGTTGTGAATCGAAGTAACTGGCGGTAACTAGAAGGGATAGTTTTCATCGCGTGTAGCCATTCACAACCAACGATGCCTAAGTATTCAAAAAAAATTTCGACCACAAGAAGATTGACTTGTAGGACGATCGGACCTGCAGTGACCGAAATGCAAAGTTTACCCATTGAAGCCTTTAAATTCAACGGTTGCTAGAGTGATGTGATTTTCCATTTTCATTGCCTTAATAGTTGCAAGAAAAAGTACATCAACCGCGCTTCCTGTATTGACTAGCATAGTATGCAAAATGATGTTATCGATTTTGAGTGTGGTGACTAAGGGGTTGGAATGTGGGAAATGAACATGTGATACATCGCAACCGATGAAAAAGTTATCGACTGGCCGAGGATGCTGACTTGATTCGAGTAAAAAGCGTGGGCAATTTTTGTTCATAGTTCAATCTGACGTAGTCTTCGACTATCTTTTGCTTACTTTTAGCACGGTCACTATTGATATTGTTGACCTCGATCATGTGGGCTTGGTAGATGTACGATTCTTTGTCGTTATCATTTTCTGCTTGTTGGGGCTTGAGATATGATCTGTCGAGGTAACTAGGCAAATTAACTATGTATCCGTACATTCTGTCAGTCTTGAAAATTAGCTCCAACGTTTTCTTAAGAGTATAACATCTTCCCGTGGAGTAAATTATGTATTTGTGGTTCAGGCAATGAGGATCTTCTGGCTTTATCTTGATTGGCAGGGGGGCTCTCTAAATTGGGTTGGCTTTGACAAGGCAATATATTTGTGTGACTTTAACCTTGAGCTTTGGCAAGACAGGAATGGGAAGTGTCCTTCACGGTTGTCAACCTGCGGATCTTGATATGGTCGCTTCCTCAAGTCTTTGTCGGTGTGAACTAGTGTGGTCATTAATTTGGGTTTAGTGGACTGAAAGGAGTGCTGAAGTGTTTGTCGGCTATTTCCTCAAATTTTCCAGAGGTTGATATAGCCGTTAACTTTGATAAGCATTTCTTCGAGAGATGAGGGTTTGTGCAACACGATATATTCCTTGAATTTGTTGGTATCAGGAAGCGCGTTAGAATACGCGATAACGACATTCGAGGAGTCGAGGTTTTCAATTTTTCTGGATTCATTGAGAAAATGATTGGTAAAGGTTTCAAGGGTTTCACCCTATGCTTTCCTAAAGTTAAACAAGTCAAACCCTACTTCTCTATCTTTGTTATGTGCAAAATTAACGATAAATAATTTGGATAAGTCTTCAAAGTCGTGGATCGACCTGTTAGGCAGGCCATGATACCACTTTGGAGGGTTGTCGGAGAGGCTGGATGGAAAGGCGTAGCATGGAGGATGAGAGAATTCTAAAATTTGAGGATATGAGATTTTGGGTATGTATTTTTGTACCGACGGATCTTCGGGACATGAAAGTTCAGTGGGACCTCGATGCTGAGGAAGGCCCTTGCAGATTGGGTTTCTCAATCGACTTCATGAGGTTAGGATCGGGGTCGAGCTTATGTTAATGGCTTCGCGTATTTTCTGATCGAACTCTCTTTGTGTGACGTATATGGTTCGTGGGGGTAATTTTTCGGGAACGACTTGGTATTGTTCACGATGTGGTCGATGCTCAATGTCATGCTCGCTCAATTGGTCTATTGCAGTTTTACGCATCCAATCTCTACCGGTGCATAAGGTTTAACCACTTGAGCCCTCAAAAGCGTCAACTCCATGATGGATAGACGCAGCTGGGGTTCGCAGCATCTGTTTAATTTCTCCAAGATGGATGGGAGTTGGTTATTGCTGTGGGTTTGGCCCAAATCGAGCTTGAACTACCACCCTGGAATTTTTTGTTCCTTTGGAGTGGTTTGGATTCTCGACCTATCGAGTGTCTTGAAGATTGCAGACTATGTTGCACAGTCTTCAATTTCTTTGTTGTATCTGTTTGTGTCTTCTTTTCGTCGATCGAGCTCTTCTTAGTGCTCTTTATGGCAAGCTTCACGTTCATGGTACAATTGTTGTGCGTAGCGATTTTTGGCTTGAGCGAATGCGTCTCGCATATGAGCTAACTAAGCGTTCACGTCGTCTTGCTGGTTGCCACCTATTATCACTAATGTAGACCTAAGATGCCATCTTGACAATGAGGATGGAAGAAAGGGTTGCTTTGTGTGGTATGGGTTGTTAAGTATAGACACAACCAAATGTAGGGGCTTGATTCCGAAGAAGGGGGAATCGACTTTACACCAAGATAATCTTTCTCATCCCAGTTGTAATGTCTCAGATTTTTGGGTTATTTTTATTTATTTATTATTAAGTATTGTTACTATTATTCATGTATTGTTATTCGTAATGCATCCGTGTTATTTCTTTTGGTAGGTTTGTATTAGATTCCTTTCGGTGTTCTGTTGGTTTCGGTAGTTTTGGGGCGGAAGTGTTTGTGTTTTGGTTTTGGGTGCCTGTTGTGGCTTGGTGGTTGTGTGATATTGTTATATGGTGGTGTGGTGTGATCTCAGGGAATCCTAGGGTAGATTTGGGCTTCCTTGATGCTTCCCCTCTTATCTGGCTTGTCAGATTCCTCCCGTCCATTTTTATTCCTTTCTGTCCATTTCCTTCCTTTCTGTCCATTTCTTCATAAAAGATTCCTTCTGTCTTCCGTTAAGCTCCTGTATACACTCCAACACGTTACACATTTGTATATTATTTCTTACGAGTCTTTTTTATCCATTCCACATCCATTTATTCCTTTCGGATAAGTTTCTAGTCGTAAGATTCATTTTTGGGAGTTTAGGCGTTTTGGTGGCCGTGCGGCGGTGGAGGTGGTGTTTACACCTTAGGAAACCTTTGTTGGGTTTGTAGTAGTGTTTGTGTGGTGGTGTTGGTGGTTTGGTATGATTCCGAGGTGTCCGGGGTTGGCCGTTGGGTCTTCAGGGTTTTCCTTCTTACTATTTCTATTCACGGTTCAGAAAAGAACCCCTCTGTTCGAATATTTTTTTATTTTACTCGAATATTTCATTGCAGGTAAAATATATTCGAATATTTTGGTGCAGGAAAAAAATATTCGAATATTTTTTTGATGAATAGTAATTTTTTTTTTTTTCTTAACCGGGTTTTGGGTTGTTTTAAAACCTTTTTTTTTTCTCTCTCTCTCTCCTTTCCCAAAATCAACCCAAATCCTTCCCAAACTCCAATCCCATCCTCTCCCCTCCAAACTCTTGATCCTATCTTCCCCATCACTCGCGGTTCCTCGCCGCAATCTTCGCCGTTCCTCGATGAGTAATTCCCCTCTCTCCCTCTCTCGTGTGATTCGTTCAATTTCAGTTTTGGTAGAAAACCTTGGATTTAGGGTTTGTGATTGTGGGTCAATTTGGGTTTTGTGATTGGGGTGATTGTTGAGTTGAGGAGTGGTGATTATTTCAGGTGTTGGATTGTTGAGTTGTGGCTTAGGGTTTGCGATTGTCGCAGGTATTGGGTTTGATTGTGGGTTGCGATTGTTGGAGGATTTGGGTGCTCGGAGGTGGTGTTTGATTGGGTTTATCGCTAGTTTGGGGCGATGAGGTGTGATTGATTCTTGGCCGGTGGCGGCAATTTTGTGGGTTGATTTAGGGTTTGTGATTTAGGGTTTTTGTTGATTACAGAGTTGTGATGGTTGCAGGTGTTAGGTTTGATGGTGGTGGTGTTGTTTGGGTTGTTGCGATGGATGTGGTGTTGCGGTTGGGTTATTCCGTGATTCGGGTGGCATGTCCGCGAGATGCTGTCATTGGAGCTTCGGGTTGCTTGCTCGGATTGATTCTGCTGGAGCATTGCATCGGGTTACAGGCGAGTTTTATCTTCCTGAATAACTAGATTATTATCCTGATTTGTGAGTTATAGAATGCCTAGTATAATATCTTATATCTGTGACTAGGTTAGTATATGGGTTAATTGCTTAAGACACTTTACTGGTTATTCATTTAACATACCTTAGATAAGAGTATTTAAGGGTTTGATAAGTTAGTAAAACCTGCAATAATGTGAGTTTAGTTACTAGATAGAACTCGTAGGTTATGATTAGCCAGAGAAGGTTATTCTCTGTTGTCGTCGACGTGACGATGACTCATGAGATTCTTCTTAGACCGATTTTATTGAGGGTGGTTATCACGAATCTTTTCTTTATTGAGGTTGAGAACAAAGACATTTCTCAGTGTGTTGCGACGCCTCAGCATCGCTATATATATATATATAATATTGAGTATGGTATTGTTGGTTAGTTATTAGGGTGCCCAGCTTATTTTAGGGCACTACTAACTAGGTTTAGCGATTAGTGGAGATATACGGATGGCTTGTGGTTTAGCCACCATTTTTCTGAGATAGTGTAGTTCAGAGACTATAATTCTCACCTTACAGTATAGTACCTTGGTTAGTTTGGGTTGCTGAATTTGGTTCCAGGGTAGTCTTGGGGCGACATAGCTTCAGTAAGACATGGTCTTTGATTCAGAGCTCGTCCTCTTGCCTGCTATTGTTTTGATTAGTCTTATGACTAGTCTAGGTGTACTCTGTGTTCTCGAGGCCTGGTCCTTGAGCACTGTCGTTGTGATTGGTGGTTGTTTAGAATGTTGGATTCCACGTAGGAGTGTGGTATCGCCTGGACTGTTAGTTGTTGGTGGTGTGCAAATGGTTTGTCCGTGGTTGTTGGTTATGGGTGTTAAACTTCTGATAGTTTGCCTTAGGATTGTTTGCTTATCCTGTTGTGACACTTATTATCCTAATGATTCTTAGAGCTAGTAGAGCTTACTCGTTAAGCCTTCTATCTATGGGATGAGGCTTATATATAGGGTTGTGTAACGTTCCGTCATCTAGGAGTTCGTGCATGGCAGGCTTTGATTAACCAAGTAGTTTATGAAGTTGTATGTCACCCGTGATGTTAGAATCTGTCAGGGTGGACCGTCATATCCTTGGGTGTAGACAGGCCTAGTGGGTTCCTGTACTTCCGTGCTGGTGACTTGTGTACATGATTAGGGGATTGTGAGGCAGTTATGTTATTAGGGATTATTGACTACTTGTTGGACACTTGTAGGTCATCCCATGAGTACTAGTCTGTGTTGACAGCTAGAGTACTGTAGCACTTGATGGTAATCATGTTGCTTTAAGGAATCTTAGAGACTGATGTTGTTTAGATGTCGTGACGGTTAAGTTGCTATTTCATCTAGGTTCAGATGGTGCAACTGAGTCACAGGTGGGCATCTGTGTTAGTTTTGGTTGTCACGCTCTCAGGCAGGTGGTTATCCTGTGTGTACCGTCGGGTTGACGGTAGCTTTGTTTCAGTCTCTAGGATCATGCTTACATCCATAGATAATATTCTCTTATCTTATTGGGATCGGATACATAAATAACTCTGCATCGGCTGACCCTCGAGAGGTTCAGGGATTCCTTAATCGGGTTAAAATAGAAGGTAGGTCCAGGATGGATACTATTATACCTAGTCACCCATTCGGGAGTGTCGGATGGTATGAGACATTATTTACAATCCGGTACAGGGCTTATCCTGGTGGTTGAAATGCCTTGGAATATGAATATAGTTCGGACGTTGGCTCCGTGGGATTTGATAAATTGATGTAATATCCTCATAGTCTGGTCGAGCTAGTACAGTACATCGTAACCTTGTATCCAATCATGATCTCTTTAAGGTAATCCTTCTTTAGCAGTTGTCAGCCCACTTTAGTCATGGGGGCTAGCCCTTTGGGTTGACATCTCTAAATCCTTCAACGTTGGGATAGGTATGGGACTATCCCACTTCATCATATCATAACACATCATCATCATCAAGCATATCATTGCATCTCTGCATACTTCAAATTCGTAGGTTCTTTTGATAGAAATCCTTAACCCTTCCTGCATTATGTTTAATATAGAATCTTCCGCTTTTGGGATAATCGTAAGATTTTCTCATTCTATCATATCATCATCATAACATATCATTGCATTGGGATAATTATGGGATTATCCTAGTTCTTCATAATCTTCTCCTCTTATTTAAATTCTTCTTTTCCTAATTGATTTACGGGATCTTTAGTACTCCTCTCCTCTCTGCATCTATTCCTCTTTCTTCTGTATCTGATAATTCATTAGGTTAATTAGTTTTGTTGGTTGCTGTGAGTTTGAGGTTGGTAGCTGGTTGAGGGCGATCTCGCCTAGCTTGTGATAGCTCAGGGGTTGCGCTTGGTTGGGGTTTGGGTAACCCGATTGGATTGTTGTTGGCCGAGGGTCGTTTACCCTCGTGTGTTATTGTATTCCTGAGGTAGGTTAGTTGCGCGTGGCGCTGAGGGCCACGGTAGTGATTAAAGTATAGTTAGTAGTCATTGTGACTGGAGCGTAGTTATAATATTAGTACTCTTTTGCACGAGGTATATTTATAGATAGATTCATTAGAGTTAGTATATATATGTATAACTATTAGGCACCTATTAGACATCTTGGTAGATATATATTATTTATCATTAACAATTATTATATCCTATTATCATTAATATTTATATCTATCTCATTGGTTAGTATAATCGTTTAGCTATTCTTGGGAGTTAGTGAGCTCGTTGTTTGCTCACTCTCGCATCCCCCTTTCAGTGGCAGGTTGTTTCAAGTTTTAGCTGCTACTGTGGTGATCCTTGGAGAGCTGAGCTGGAGGCTCATTCTCCAGTTATTACTTTTGGGTTCGCTGCGTAAAGGTTTGTAGAATCTTATGTTTAGATTTTGCTTCTTAGTCTTCCGCTGTTTCTGTTTTATATTCCTTATTACTCTGATGTATTGCTAAGTGAACGACTGGGCCAAAATTTGTCTACGGCTCGGTTGTTTGTGAGGAGAATCTTTGGATTCCCCGACCTGCACATCCTCGAATATGAGAAATTGGTCTAGCTACCAATTATCGGATTTTGGGGCGTGACACCAGTACATTATAACGGCTTAAAAATTAGGATATATTGCATCCATGGCCTTCTCCGTCCTTGAAAGAATCATGCACTCTTATCTTTCCTGCCCAAAGTCTGTTAATTCCCATAGATAGTTCCAATGCCCTTAATACATCACTATTCATTACTTGGTTATGATTTTCACCAGTTGTCTATGCAAGTTACCTCAAGAACTGTATCTACTTTTCTATGAAATAACCTGATAGGAAAATGAAACTATCCCATGAACTGGGGTTGCAACCAAGACAAGTTGCAATTTGGTGTCAAATTGGTAGAGGCCGGAGGAAGACTAGGCAATTGGAGATTGACAAGGAATGTCTCAAGCCCAGTTATGATGCTCTTAAGCTCAATTTTGATGCTTTACGACATGAAAAGGAAGGTCTACTCTCAGAGGTGAAGTATTGATAGTCACTATTATGCATCTTAATCATCAAAATTTTAAGTTATTTTACTATTGTGTAATTTACCGCATTAAGCAATGTACTTTCATTACTCTGTAACTGATAATGTTTTCAGTGTATCACTAGTAATCATGTTCTAGTAGTGTTTTCAGTATATCCTCTCTTATGAGTTAATTGAGATGTTCCAAATACTATAATCTGCAATGTAAACTAGAGTTGGCCCAGCTTTCCGATTTAAATGAATTTAACCAAAAACTTATCACAGTTAGGCCCCATGCCCCCATTGCAATTGTTAGCAACCCAATCAATGTATTACACCGGAATTGTTAGATATTAAGTTTAAATTTTGAGATGGGTTTATCAAGCCTGTTTGGTCAAGTCCGCAACCTCCTTTTGCAACAGAATAATATGCCACTGCAGACTAACTGATTCTTGGGCATCGTTAATTGGGAATTGCCCCTCTTGATGGACCTACATATAAGAGCAGCAATAACTAAAATTTGAACCACAATCACAACATAAAAGATGGGATATTAGAGTGATGTATATGTTCGCAATACCAACGGTATGAATTTGTTGTCGGTGTAACGGCTCGTCAGTACACCTTTATTCATTACAATTTGGTCAATGTGTTGTCTTTCAAATGGCCGTACATCATCATCTGTATTAAGGTCTACGTAAGGCTTATGTTTGTCCATGACACCGATTGAAACCATTGTAAGTATACATCAGCACATTTTGCAATTCCATCGTATATTTTATTCCCTCTTTCTTCGTCCTTTAGTTTTCAACCCTTCCACCTCTCATCCGAGAATATATCAGTGTATTCATATTTTGGTTTGTATGGACGCTTCTCTGTTGCAATATGTAGTTTTGACTGTTCAGGGAACTTTGGTTTACTGGGTATAATTTGCTCCCTGCTGAATTGCCGCAATACTCTACCAGGGTAGTAGGGTTCCACATGGTCTGGACTACCAAAAAATCCATGAAAGAAGGTAACTTCATTGAAATCATGTGGTGATGCCCTTTCCTGTAAGGGTCCTATACAACCTAGAAAATTATAAAATAATAATGAAGTTAATTGATTAAATATAAAAAAATAACTTACATCTTCAAAGTTGTAGTTGTCCAACGCTTCTCTAAACTTGATAAGTTCATGACCACCACTCCTATCAGAAACCGTAGAATCCCAACTCCATCTTGTACAATATTCAATTGCATCTGTATGCATCTCTTTAATTAGGTATTCTAGGCAACTTTGGGAAGTGCGCAAAAATCCATGACTACACAGAATGGCATAATGATTAGGTGAATTGAACGTACATTAAAAGCTATAGTAGATAAATTGTGGTAAACAAAACAGGGAAATAATGTATTATTACCTCCAAAAGTGTAGTACATGCAAACTGCTTCACATCCCCATGAGAAGCAGCCCCAATATTATAGTACATATGTGTTAATACAGTCGAACCCCAAGACCACTGAATGTCGGTTTTTTCCTCATCAAACATAGAAAGATACTTGGCAGACACATTAGTTCTTTTTTTTTTGTGGGGAATAAAAATGATCCAAGCACATACAACATGTACGCTCGTGCTACAGAACACGCAGTGAATGTGTCTTTGTCAATATTAACACCAGACTTAGGTTTTTTACTTCTCCTGGCGTTCTGATGTTTGTATTTAACTTCGTTGGATTTAGTATTCATCTTGTAAGCAAATGAGTTCGTCAATTTAGAAAGCGACAGGGAATTTCCTTGACCTCCAACCTTCAACGAGTTGAAGACATCACTATTTTGTAATATAGTACTCTTGAACGCAGCCAATAAATTGGGTAATCCGCAAGGACCCTCAGTAATGGGGTCATCACTTTCTATATCCAACCCCATTAAATGTTCAACATCATCCAAAGAAAAAGTCATTTCTCCCCATTTGAAGTGGAAGCTGTTTGTCTTAGGTTGCCAGTGTTCTGCAAATGCAGTTATTAACACGGAGTTATAATGCTTATACGAAATCTCTCCAATTCTTTACAGCCCGTATGCATGAATCACTGCTATGACATTGTTTGGTTCTCTTGACAAACTCCATTTAGGGTAGTGATGGTGGACTCGAAGGCAACCCGGTTCCTAAAAGTAACATATTGTATTAATAGACATACCTAATATGTATTCTTAAGACAATGCATGAACTTAAAAAAAAAATAGTTAAGATAATTTATACCTCACCAAGAGAAATAACACATGCTTTGTGAAATCTAAAACTCTGTAGTAAGCTCATATCTACCGGGCCAACTTAGACAGCGTTGTCAGGGGCTTGGTTAACCGTAGCATTCTCGTTAACACCATCCACATTAACACCTTCCGATTCTCGTTCGTTGGGATACAGGTTCATTGTGGGGGATTCATCTTGGTTTCCAATGGTACAAGGAACTACATTGTTGATGGGGTTATCGTCATTTACACCTTTCTCATATACAAAATCATAATCAGAGTCGTTCCCTTCATGACTAACATCTTCCTCCATGTTTTCAGGGTATAAATCATCCCCAACTTCTTGAATTGGGGTTTCATGATCTACCCCCTAAACTGGCTGTGGCCCAGTTGTCTTAGATACTTATATTCCCTTCTCAGTGGTAGTTTTCTTCTTTGGTAGTCATGGAGGGTTATCATAGTTTGGATGATACAGATTTTCCCTCTCCGTAGCTCTCTTTTTTTCCTCAAAAAGGCTGTAGGAGGCAACCTCTTCATATTTTAGCTGTGATAGAATTGCAATGAAACCATATAAAAGTTAGTATAGTTTACCTAGGTTATGTGTTTTGATATTGCTGATTTTTTTTTACAAAAATCAACAATTTCAACGAGGAAGGCCAATCTGGTTGCTAATTTCAGGATAACTGTTACGTATATGTGTATTGAAATTGTCAATTTTTAACATAAATCAACAATTTTAATGGGGAAGGCCAATCTGGTTACTAGTTTCAGGACGGCAATTAGGTGTATATTTTGAAATTGTCAATTTTTGACATAAATCAACCATATCCATGAAGAAGGTCAATCTGGTTGCTAATTTCATGATAACAAATGGGTCAAAATAAGATGTTGAGAGAGCAATTACTGCATCATAATTCAGGATAACAATTTTGATAAGCTTGGCTACATTTTTATCATATTGGGTGCTAATTTAGGTAAAATAACACTGAGATGTTGAGATTTGCTACACAATTAGGTCAAAACTGGTGAATTGTTACTTGATTATAAGGAATTCGAGCAAAATCTTGGAAATTGATCGAACAAATTTCGTTTGCTTGTAAAGATAGAGAGATATGCGTTCTACTCTTCGATGGAACTGTGATTAACTGAGAGATTGTGAGAATCGTTAAGAGAGATCGTTACTGAAGGAGTAGTCTATATGCTGAGAGCCATCGAGAATCGTTCTATACGTTGAGAGCCATCGAGCATCATTGTTTTTGATACGAAGAGAATATCTCTACGGGTTAGGAGGAAAAGAGATTTTATTTTGTTTTTCAAATGGGAAATATAAAGATTTGCCACGTCCATGAATTATACACTATTTGAAAAGAGAACCACCAATTTAACCAGGTGGACGACTACGATTTAATGTTTGTATAGTGTTTCAGAAGTTAGTGTCTCTTAATCCTTTTATATATATATATATATATATACCCACGACCTCCAAAGAGGATTTGAATATAAGATTGTATATATATGTCTATATCTGTTTGTTTACAAAAGCTTTCTAATGTGGTCGAGCAAATCACTCTGACCGTGTTTGAGAGTAAATCTGAACCCCTTGTCCTCTATCCCTCCTCCTATATTTATAAAACACTAGGAGATGGACAACTAGGTCAGGGGCTTAATTACTATTGCACCCTCAATACAATTATACACTACTTGTTTATCTTACTTTATAACTGTCTCTTTTTGGCTTTACACTTAGTTAACTCATTTCCTAAGTTCAGGTTGTGGTGGCCGGGCTTTGAGGCCATTTATTTTTTTTACTGATTCTGAACACTTTTTCTGATTACTTATTATGAAGTCTGATTACTAAATCTGTACCGTAATAATACCGTTTATTTTTTTCCCCTAAATCTGAAGTCTAAATTGTCAAATTCTCGAAATTACCCTAATCCGTGATTTTTTTAGCTTTAAAAAAGGTCTTACAAATTACATTAACATAACTCTTCTTTGCGAGAAGTAGCCAATATCAATCAAATTCCCAATTTAAGAGAGTAGTGGAAAAATTAATGAGCCAAACATGGAATTTAGTTATAAACTTAAATAATACTCATCAAACGATGCCAAAATTAACTAAAAGAATTATGGACACTACCTACCAATATTAATAAATTGATTCGACATACAAAAGAATTTTAGACTTTTGAGATTCGAGATTCTTAAAATTCCATCTTCATCTCTTTATTGATTATAATCAACAATTAAACTTGAATTTCTAAATCTCTTCCGTTTGGTTAATGCCAACCTATCTAAATCACTTCTTATTTTAAACAACAAACCCACAAATAGGACATAGCTTGATTTTTTTTTCCAAATTAGAAAAGTAAAGATGCTTACCGCAAACCCACAACTCAAAAACTTGATTTTTTATTATTTTTTTTACAAACAAGAAACCATAAAGTTATGAAGATGTAGGTAAGATAGAGTAAATTGTTTTAGATATAGAGGTTTTTAGAGAGATAAGAATAAATGTATCTCATGCTAATTCAAGGAAGGGCAGTTTTGGAATATTTAAATATTACTTACGATAAACCACAAGCTCCATCAACTTTAGCAAAATGGTTGTGAATAAGCTAGAAATTCCAACTTATTCAAAGTCATGAAAAAGATTGTGCCAAAACTGAAAAAGTGGTTGCCAAAACTAATAAGTTCTTATTTTGAAACAAAAAACAAACACAATTTATTTGGATATTTAACTTAATTTGGCCCAATTAAGTGAAATAAGTAGAATAAGTTAAAAAAAAAACAACCTCTTAGTCAATGTAGACCGAATGTTTTCATCTGATGTCGAGGTCACGACCTTGGTAAACAACGATGGTTGATCTGATCGATAAGGCTACTGCAAAAAAAAAAAAAAAAAAACCCAGACAAACTTGGTATTTTTTATTTTTTTGGTAGGAAAAAAAAACCCAATTTAAATATCAACGATTTAAACAACCCCTGAATTGAATATACTTGAAACCAGCGACACTGAGTTTAGAACATAGAACTAGCAAACCATCTACACTTCAAAAGTCTTAGTTTAGCACATCCTTAAAATTTTAGAATCAATGAGTAATATTGTCAGCCTCACTCAACGTGATGTACTGCATACTTTCATCACAGTTCAAAAAATAGCCCCCAAAATTATCAACAAGAATTTCGTTACCGATTTCTGTTCTTAGCAAAAGAGCAATCCTTAGCTTTCCTTGTAATCTTCAACTTCAGTCTCCTCGCAAGTTTACCATTAATAACTGATACGTCCTTCACATCAAGGAGCCTGCACCAAATACCACTATTATCACGTGGTTTGGTATTTTTTACCTCTACAACGGTTAACCGGTTGGACGTGACATCTGACGAAATCTTCAACGCCAGGTCAAGTTTCCTTTTTACACCCTCAAATTGATCTTCAATATTAATCTTCTTGAATAAATGCAATAGGATATAATAGGTTACCCCCAACATCATGTGCAGGTGGCTCAAGAATCTTTGATTCGACAAATTTGGTATTTATAGATTTCAGTGTACCATAAGTAATAAAAATTTAAAAATAGGGTCCTCGAGTAGTTTTTAAAAGTTTAAGGTATCAAATGTAATTTTAAGAGCACTTAATTAATCCCTATTAAAATATTTCTTCTTTTATTATTTTATTTGCTTCATAATTCATATGTATTATTTGTAGATTTCACACTTTATTATGATTTTTTCACTTGATATTCACCTTTTGATCGTATAAAGTGTCGTTACCCTAGAGTTTGAATTCGGCAAACGCAGCTATGTAAATTCGAAGGTTATAGCTTAATCCACCACAAAAAAGATTGAATCTGCTAGGGACTTTTATTATTTAAATGCTTATAAAGCGATGACTTAACTATAAAATTATTGTAATTTTGGATTTTATAGTTTAAAATTTGAATTTCTCTATCCTTAGCTACAATGCACAATCTTCGGTAGATGAAGTTTGCGTATCCAAAATTCTGTGATAGCAAATGATACTTGCATTATGTGATTACCCCGCGATATTTGGCTCACTGCATATAACCTGCAAAAAGACTCCTTATTTAGCCTTTTAAGCTTTGATGATAGTCATAAACCCTTCATCTGCAAAATCACGGTATTTAACTCACTTTTCATCAAAAAACTGTCACGGTAACTATAGTAGTGCCATAGCCTCTAATTTGCAAAGAAAATCTCTCAAGTTATCGGGGATTTTTATTATTTAAACTGTATATTATAGATAAAATTATATTCTTCACATTGTGGTACAACCCTAGTGAGCTCGGGCTGATTGCTACTAATTTATATACATAACATTTGATGTAGATACCTAAATGATTCATAACATTTGATGCAAATACCTAAATGATTGGGTGTCAAAATACTGTCTAAAACATCCAATTCAATAACCGTTGTGCCAATTCTTTTTAAGTTTTTTCTAAATCTTCCTCGAGTTATTATCCTTGGTAATGTCTTAGGGCGTGGAGGAAATTGTTTCAAAATCTCAAGAATGTGAGCTTTCTACCTTGGTGGTGGCAAAGTGTTGGATCATCTCTTTATCGTCTTCATATGCATCGTAATGTTTTTTTTTTTTTTTGTCATTTCATTTTATATTCGCAGCCAACACATTCTTTTCTCCAATTTCTTTACTACTAGGGGCAGGTCGCTAGGGGCTACAGAAAAATGGGGTTCAATTTGTTTAAAAACTTTTAAGTTTCTTACATCCCATGTTTGAGCAGCAATAACAAAAAAAAAATAAGAAAATAGTCTTTTAAGTTTGTTGTTGATGTGGAGACTGTTGCTTAATTTGATTGAGAATTTTCCAGAAATTGAAATTTAGTACTTTAGTTCTAAGATTTAAAGGTGAGAGAAACCAATATTTTACCACCCATTGGCAGCTGATAGGGCATGTGAATGTTTCCACTTTAGTATTGCATAAGACATTATCTTATCTCTCTATTAAAACGGCAGGTGTTTTTGCCACTTGGAACAAGTCTGTCCTTATGTCTAGAGATAAAGAGGGGTCGGGATGCGCTGTTAACGCATTGAAGAACGTACAAGGAAGTGCAGTTCTGGAAGTTCAAGTTTTGAGTCCAAAAGATAAAAAAACAAACCCCGACTACAAACTACTCTCCTCCCCTTGACACTCCCTTCTCCAAAACAAACAAACAAACAAAAACCTCAAAACAAAAGCACTCTCCGAAGCAAAACCAGCTCTCTCTCTCTTTCTCTCTCTCATTACAAGAACCTCAACCATCTATATCTCTGCGATTACCTGCGACCTCCTGCGACTTGGAGGCTTTGATCTCAAATTCATGATCGGTAATTTTAATCGAGGCTTTGATTTTGGGGAAGAGCTTGAAACCGTTTCATTCTTACAATTAAGCTGGGGTTCTTCTCCAATCTAAGAATTGATTAACAAAGTACCATCATTAATATTCGTTTCAGGTTTTTTTTAAATCCTTATTATCAAAGCTATTACTAGGGATTTCTTTGTGCGAGTGACCCTATTGGAGGCCTCATTACCCTTCATCGTTTTGCGGGTGTGAATATGTGCGATGTCAGCTTGATTTGATTGGATTGTAGACGGTTTCGCATTATTTTTCAAGGGCTTCCAGTATAAAGGTTTTAATCTCTCGGTCTTCATCTTGAAAGTCAGCAATATGGCACTTTGGTTTTTCATCCATTGAGAATGGTATATACATACATGTGAAACCAAAGTAGTTCTAAGATGGATGTATTTCTTTGTAAAGGTTGGTTATTTTTGTGAAGAAACTTTAATGCATTCATACCTCTAGCTCCATCCAAACATGGTTCACGCCACACGCCCGCACCTTCCCCGCGTTTCAACTTCATACCAGTTTCCATCAATGATTACAACCATAATTCAACTCGAAATAAGGTGGGCTTGAATGGCAAAGTTGACCCGACATGCTGCAATGGTGGTGGTGATATGCCTATGAACGGGAAACTACTGACAGAAGATGATTTCTGAAGGTGCTAAAGGAATACAAACTTCATTAGATGGCACCGCTACAAATATGTTTTGTTCTGCCATTTTGACCATCATGTGTCCTCATTAAAATGCTTATATTTGTTATCTATATGGAAACATTTGATAAATCTGGCAGGTGTTTAGTAGCTGTTGTTACTTAATGAGTTATGAATGCTTATAAACCATGTGGTTTTTGATTATTAAGGCGTGTATGACATATTGGGAGAAGCTTTCAATGTGCAATCCTTCACGGGTGCATAGCATAGTGCTGAAAGAACACTAAGAAATGGAATTGAGGGGCAAAATCAAGATGGAAAGACTTTAAGAATGAAGAAGCAATTCTTGAACATAAATGTCGTCTGAACACGTTATTGGGTATGGCAATATCTCAAATATTGACTATAATTGTGAAGTTATAATAAAAACTAAATTGATTGCCTTCCTGGAAATTTAAAATTGAGCTAAAGTACACAAGCAAGTTAAATAAATTAAACAAAAAAATGACATGTATTATGAATTAGGATCGTAGTGCCAGGGAGATGCAATAGGAGTGTATGAATTTGGGTAGGCCGAAGGCACGCCTCTTTAACAATGAGATCGAAGTTAAAGAAAAACGCTATCCGTGGTGTGGACATCCGTAACATGTTTCTAAATAAGTGTTAATTTGGTTTTAAAAATGTTATTCCTGGTGTATATACATGTATTTTACACAAGACTTACTTGGTAGTACTACATGCACGCTACCAAAGATTAGTAGTGCCGAAGGCATACCATTTAGATTTAAAAAAGCGTGATCTGTGGCGTGACACAGATATTCGCTATCTATTATATAAAACACAATGGGGTACGCACATTTCAACCTTGATATTTTCCTTGAGAGCTATGAAGGAAGCCGAGTTTTGGGAGAGAGTTTATGATGAGGAAGTTTCTACTCTTGGTGTTCCCTTTCTGGGCTTCTTTTCTTGAGCTCCAAAAATCCTCGGTTTCGTCCAAATAAAATCCTCCACTAGAAATTTAGTGGGATGAATGCCAATTTGTACAACTTAAATAAGCGGAATTTGGAGATTTTTTAAGACTTATCACTAATATTTGCTAATCTCTTTATTATATTGGGGCAGTGTTTTTGCCGCTTTGTACAAGTTTGCCTTATGTCCAATTTTAAAAAAAAAATAAACACTGTGATCCCCCCCCCCCTCTCTCTCTCTCTATAAGCTTGGAAAGGTTTTGTTAGCTAATGTTCCAAGTTTCGATGGTTTGAGTGAGATTGGACCTCTCTCAGATCTCTCATCCTCTTAATTTAAGGTCTGAAAGTCTATTTTTCTCTCTAGAATTTTGTTTACGGTAGGGTTATTCAATGGGTTTTTTAATTCTCAACTTTTGTGTTTTGATCTCCTGTGGGTATGTTCAAAGTTTTGGTTTAAGCAGTATTTTTGTAGATCATAGTACAATTTTTTTTATTGAGGTTTTGATTTTGGATTTGGTTGTTGTGAAGGCTCATGGATTGAGAAACAATTATAAGGAGCGCTTGATTTAATTTGTGTTCCATACAACTATAACATACTTTAGTTGTAAAGATTGAATTCACAGAATATCGTTAACTCCAACTTTGAATATGAGGTTCAAACTTCGATTGAGATACTTATCTGATGGCTTATTGTTGAAGGGAATTGAGTAAAATACAATTTTTGTTTAGGTAATCAAGGGTTTAGATTTTTCGTGATTCCTGTGATATGCGATTTTTGATTGGTTGTAATTGAAAGGTTGCGAGAAAGAGAAGGTTAATGTTCTCAGATATGAGCTACAAGGAAGATCAAGGAAGATGTTGTGGTCTTAGGTGCTCGCATTGCGAGTTTGGCCCCAACTTTAGTACTAAAGCAAGTAAGCATACTAAAGAGAGTGAGCATTGGTGCTCGAGAAATCGCTTGAGCTAAGGGCATGCAACTGGAGAAGCACTATCAATGTAAGAGAATGTTAACACTAAAGGGAGTTAACACTTGATGCACTTGGTATCTCATATAAACTCAACTCCACTTACATCCCTTTCAATAGAGGTTTTGTTATCGATGTTCCTAGCTGAGTTGTGAAAGAAGTTTCGTTTACAAGCATTGATGGGGCTAAGATTTGGTTTTGAAGGTTCTTTATGCTCGATTTCTATTGATCTTAATTGGTTTGATTAACATTTTGAATCAACTCCTTTGTCCCATAAAATTATGATTTCAGAATAAAAGAAGTCCCTTAATCATCATTTTTTAAACTTATTTTCATAAAAAAAGTCTCATCAAGGGATTTCGTCTAATAAACTCCTTCAGTCCCATAGTGTTTGATTCATAGCTATCATAAAGAACATTGCACCATTGTTGTTTGGAGAGATTTCGCCAAAACAATTAAGATGTACAACTTGAAGAAACTTGAAGAAATTCGTCCCTTGGTCTATAATACTCGAGGATTAATAAGAGTTCATACTTATAATGCATATTACGCTTCTTCGGCCTCATGTTATATAACCTCTCTATGTAAATTTTGTTATCAACTGGTGGTGTTCTTAATATGAAAGTTCATACTTAATGCAACTCATCAAACATTATGCCAAATTTTTGAGTGATGACTGCAAAATTATGTGATAATTGTAGAGACTCTTGAAATTGTAAATTCCATTAGGTTGAATTTAGCCACAAGAATACGAAGAATACAATGGTTAGTACTCCTTTTCTCTTGCAATGTTTCTCACTATTTCTGCATCATCTATCTTCTTTTACATGTCCATTTGATTTTTTCCAATAAAAATCCTTTAAATCCTCAATTATGAGAAATATTCATAATCCCATAATCTCTTGCAGTTGCAGACTTCATAAATTTAGTTTACACTGGTAGTTCACCTATGCACATCATAAAGATAATTCAGCATTCATGTCAGTTTCATTATTTCCATTTCTATCGATGTTAAAATTATACCTTTCTATTTTCACTTTTTGCCTAATAATACTCTGGCTTTCTTGCGATTAAGTTGAAATTGTAGAGAAAATTTTAGAAGCCTCTTTCCAATCATCTAACCAGTCATCAAAGGTGTTGGGGATCATAACTTTTGAGAAACATTATATATGATGATGATAAAGGATATACTATCTTTTAGTATCTTTGTGGATTGTTGAGTTCTTAGTAAACACATTTGGATATTTAACACAAATGGCCGAGTGCTTGAGAATGACCAATATCTCAAGAGATGGTGGTTCGAATCCACCAATATCCACCATTTCATGTCTTCTCACATGTGGTTTGAATGATTACTTTTTTGTGACAGAGACAAACAGGTTTTATATGCAGTTTGGTATTAGTAGCTCCCTTTCTCACTCTATGGATGTGTATTTTGTGGTTTCTCTGAGGTCTTGGTTTTAGTAGAGAATTATTCCACCATCCAAAAGGACCAAACTATTGTTGTACTCATATTCTTTAAGAAAATTAACAAGCTGAATCATAAAGATTCAAGTTGTTCCAGAGAGTTCTTTTTCCAGGTTCATCAAGTAATGAGATGTTCCGCCTCTACCTGAAACTAAAAGACATTTTACAAAAAAAAATGCTTTCAAAGTGAGTATCTACGGATCAACATGTTGATTTGCACTTGATTCCCATAGTTCAAGAGTGTATCCTATTACAAAAAAAGAGTACCAAGACGTTTCTCAAAATCAAGTAAAAGTATTTTGGTAAGATTTTTACGAGCTCTCTTGATTAGGATCCTAAGATTCAAACAACTTTTAAAGAAAATTATTTGCAGTGGAGTCTCGGGCACTGAATCCCCCATTTGTCCTCATCTACTATGATCATTATTGTGAAGATTCGGATTATATACTACTTCTATATTTTTTAAAATTAAAAGAAAAATGAAGGAAGAAGCTGTTTCAGAGTGCTTTAAAATGAATAGAGTTTAAATTTTGAAAAAAAAAAAAAAATCTTTGTCTTTGTATACACTGTTCCCTCCAAAGTTTGATCAAGTACATGCAATACCTTAAAATCTTTTTTTATAAAAATAAATAAAACATATAATCTTTCCATTTATTCATTTTAATACTCTTATGTAATTAAGCATTCGTGCGTAGTACGGGTACATAACCTAGTATCTCTATTAAAACAACACAGTGTTTTTACCACTTGGGACAAGTCTGTCCTTATGTCTAGAGAGAAAGAGGGGTTGTAATTCGCTATGGGTGCCTCGAGATTGAGACGAAGGGGGGTAATTTTGGTAATTTAAATTTCAAGGCCAAAAGTTAAACACGTCAACCTCGACAAAATACTTAGGTGGTGTTTGTTTTTCAAGTGCTGAATGCTGAAAAAAATTTCAAGTGCTGAATGCTGAATGTTTTGAAGTGCTGAATGCTGAATGCTGAATTGCTGAATAAGTTATGGTGTTTATTTTCTAAGAAGTGCTGAAAACTGGTAAAACTAGTAAATGTCTTAAATACCCTTGTTATAAAAGAACACAACTTGAAGCATATTCGAATAAACAAAAGTTCGGTCTATATTTGCCCCTCTCTGTTTGAACAAAAGGACAAAATGGACAAAATGTACATACAAAAGGCATCATTGCACAAAATGGACAAAATGGATATACAAAATGGACATGCAATAGGCATTATTACACAAAATGGACAAAAAAAAGAAAGACAAAATGGACATACAAAATAGACATACAAAAGACATCATTGCACAAAATGGTTTATGCAGATCATAAGCATTAAAGATAGTCTGAAGTACGAATCTTAAGATAACACAACCCAACATAGTCTAAAATAACAAATAGTCGAACATCAACATAGTTTATAAATCTGAAAAACAAGATAATCCAAAATAGTAATGCATAGAAAACTAAACTCCGAGAAACTATATCAGGTAGAGTTTCTTTGATTCCAGTGTAGCCAAGCCCACAAACATGTTAGCATATTCTAGATGTTCAGTAAACTTCAAACATGCTTTAGTCATTTCAGCAGTCGTCAGATACCCCAAAAGCTTTATTTATTGAAGAATACCCAGCACTTCCGAAAGTTTATTTCCATGCGTATCTTGTTTTTGCCAATTCTTCTCCCTCACCCTACGTCTTTATAACCTCAATCAGCTTATCTAACTTATCCAAAGTGTCTTCAACTTTTCGTTTGTTCTTCCCAGTGCGGCGACTACTTTATGACTGAGAAGCGGATTGCATTGGTTATGGTGCAGACTGTGCAAAGTGATAAGGCGTATATTGCTCTATTTGAGGGATGGAGTGTTCGGCTTAAGATGGTTCAAAATAATGATCAGTGAAGTATGTATCAGTATCTTCAATGAAATCAGCTTGCTCTGTGGGGACATTATTTTCATCTTCCATATTTAAATCGGCGGCGATATCTGAAGTAGCCGTATTAATAAAATCATCCCTAGCAGGACCAGTTGCATATCTACCAGTAGCCACTCTGTTTCCAAAAATAGCTTCCATCAAGTCTTCATGAAGTAACCCACCTTTCCTAAATGTACTGACGTTCTCATTTATCTGATGTGTATCAAGAAAACAAACATTCAGAAATTTATAATATGACTATATAGATGAACATAATAAACAAAATATTACTATACCTTAATCAAGGCATCCCACTCTTCGGGTAGAAGATGAAACGCGCAGGTTTCTGCATTAAAACCATTCCCAGTCCTTCTCAAAAGCCATGTCCAAGCAATGTACTTCGCCTTTTGGTAAAACCAGACATTACTAAAATATTTTGGTCCACAAGATAGGTTAAATTTTGTATTGTACTCCTCCCTAATCTTGGCCTAATAGTCTTTTGAAAATCCAGACCCCGCATCTTTACTTTTGTCAAGTTCACGCTTGCATAATGCAAGATAAGTGTACAACATCTCACCATTAAGTTGTTTTGCATGTTTGGGAGTATCTTGGCTTGGGTCACCAGTCACTTCTTGCTGAGCCTTCTTATTCTTTGGAGGCATGGTAAAATCTGATGAAGAAATTAAAACAAAAATGTCAGCAATACATTCTACATACAATATATCACAATGGTAAAAGATGTTATGCTAAAAGATGCTATGCTAAAAGATGTTATGCTAAAAGATGCTATTATGCACAAAATGCTAACAGAAGAAATGATTACACCAAAATGCTAACACCAATATGGAATATAACAAACTGCAGACTGAAAGCTTCTGAAAATTAATTTAAGAGTTGTTGGCAATGGACAGACAGACACTAAACTCTTAACTCCACTACTGCTTCAGTTGGTGTCCTTTGGTGGGAAGCCCTGCAAATTATCCAAGACTACTGCTTTATGTTGGAAGACTGTCCAGTTCCTGATGTGTAGACTGCCCATCCATAAATTAGCTAAATGTCCACCTTCTTTATTAGTGAAATAGCAGTATGCTATAATCTATAACACAGCAGTATTCTATAATCCATCTGTTCATATCACTGAAATAGCAGATTCATGGATGCTACTGTATTGAAGGCAGTTTCTAATTCACTTTGATCAAACCCCATACTATCTAATTCACTCAAACATACTGCCATTAACACACAAATTCATATCTAAACATGCAATGCTCCATTTCTTGATACCCCCACAATTTAAAACAAAACACACAAATGAATCAATCACTCAACACAACAATAAAACAAAAACACCCCCTAAGTTCCATGGGCATTGAGCTCTAGGTACTAAAGCAAACAAATAACAGATCATGGGAAACTATATGAAGCAAACAAATGTTAGCTCAAGTGCAAACATGAAGCAAATAAATAACATATCAAACATGAAGCAAGCATGCTGCAAACAAATAACAGATCAAATATGCAGCAAAAAAATAGCAAATTACTTAAATTGGATTCATCAATACTATACATGGATTATGTATATTCTAAGCAGTGCTTATATCTCAATCCTAGTCAATGGAGGTACTACTGGTTTTTCAAAGCTACAAGAGGCTTAAGGGCAAATAGTTTTGTGGGGAATTTCTTATCTTTGCAAGGAAGACTGGTTCTTGTTACATCTGTCTTAAAAAACATCCCTATTTACAACATGGTTGTCTATAAATGGCCTATTTCTATAATCAAAGAATGTAAAGTAGTTATTAGAAATTTCATTTGGACAAGTAACCACTCAAAGCATATAGGAATACAACAATGCAGCAAGGCATCAAGAATGTAAAGATGCATTGATGATTGAATTTGGGAATTTGGGGATCTTTTTGTTGTGATTAATAATGAAATCTAGTCAAACCCCATTTCATATTATACCTATATCATTCCCTCGGTAATTCTAGCTTCAATTGTACTTCATTTTTGGTTAAATTAAAGAATAATTAATCCAACTAAAGAAGAAGAAAAGAAAAACAGAAGGAGAGGAAAAAAAGTAACATATGCACATACAAATTCTTCCTAAAATACATTTGCTCTACAACAGCAACAACAACAGATCATCTGATCATGAGGTTGGAAGGAAAAGCATTGCAACAGCAACAACAACAAATAAACCCAACAACAAATACAACAACAACATTTGCTCTACAACAACAACAACAACAACAATAGCAACAACAAATTACTACCCCATAGCTCTAAATCACTACCCCATCACAAGCTAACCATAATAAACCAACAAAAACATCCAAATCAGAGAGAGAAAAAGAGAGAGAGAATGCTAGCCTTGACGAATTGAAGCTCCCTGCCCTAAATTTGGAGAGAGCGATGAGAGATTCATGTCTTTCCTTGCCCTAAATTCGGTTCTTCAGGTGGTGAGGCGCGTTGAAGACAAGGGTAATTGAGGCATAAAATTTTCTTCAAAGTGCTAAATTTTTTTAAGCATGTATTTCTGGCTGATTTTTTTTTGCTGAATTTGGTTTTCTGAAAAATTTATCAACAGTGAAAGAAACACAAAACCCACTGCTGAAAATTCAGCAGAGAAAGAAACACCACCTTAGACTTCTCCTCCCTCGACAGTAAAAAAATTTAGTTTCTTCACTCTTCTCTCTCCTTCGATGAAAAACTTAAACTTTACCTCTCCTCCCTCCCTCTCCATCAAAGCCCTCCTTATTTGACATTTTTCTAACACTCACAACCAACCCCAAAGAGAGAGAAGGAGAACATCACAACAATGGCTCTAACAAGTAGCAACTCTGTAATCTCATCCAAATCCCTTCTCCAATCACCTCTACCTTCTTTAAACCTCAATCAAACCTCCATCTCTGTCATCCCCATTATACTTAAATCCAGAGCAATCAAACTTAATCCCATCTCTGTAGCTCACACAGCTGAACCCACCAAATCAACAACACCCAATGTTCCAACAACAACAATACCCACTAAGTCTCTGACGAAATGGACCATTAATAGTTGGAGATCCAAAAAAGTTCTCCAACTCCCAGAATGCCCAGATCATAAGGAACTTGAATTGGTACTCCAAACCCTTAAAGCATTTCCCCCAATTGTGTTTGCAGGGGAAGCGAGGAAGTTGGAGGATTGACTCGTCGGGACTGCAATGGGGAATGCATTTTTGCTTAGGGGGGGGGGGGGGGAGAGGGGTGATTGTGTTGAGAGTTTCAAGGAGTTCAATGCGAATAATATAAGGGATGCCTTTAGGATTCTGCTTCAAATGGGGGTCGTTCTTATGTTTGGAGGATAAGTTCATGCTGTTAAGGTTTGATTTTTGCGCATTTTTATTGAACCCCATTGTTGTTATTATTGTTATAGTTATTTGGTTGATGAGTTTAGGATGGAAGAAAATTTGGGGTGATTTTTTGGTTAGGAGCCACATTCTCAACTCTCTTACGCGCCATCGCCACACAATATCTCTTACCAAATTACACCTCTGCAATTGCCTCTCTGCCGCATCTCAGAAGGCACAATTTCATTCCCTTCCTATACGAGTTGTAACTTGCAAGTGCTTTCTCTCCATAACTCATGATCTTTTCCCCTTTTCACAATGGTTTCTTCTGATTTATAGTGTTATAGGTTTGATGTTAGTGATTGACATTAATCGGTGTCCAAATGTCAATAGGTAGGGTTGAATCATAGGTTGAAGAAATCCCTAAACATTAATTTCAATCAATTTTGTAGGTGGTTCAAAATGATTTATTATTGAACTTAAATTTCTTTAACGGCGGTTGCTCTCTATTTCGTAAAAGGTTAGTTAACTTGGATTTCCTATCTGGGATTTCTTGCAAGGAATTAGTATACTATTCTTATTTCCTTAGTATTCTTTAGTATGAACAACTTGTATTTTCATCATAAAATAGTTGCATCACAAACGATATGTACACTATCTGGAAAGAATTTTATGTTTCCTTGAGTGAAATGGATAATATTAGTTTTTTCCTGAATAAATGGATAGTGTATCTTTACTCGTGTTTCTTTCTCTCTTATGCATTAATTTATAAGTATGAACAAATGAAGAAGATGGGCAAATCATAGTTGGAGTTTACATTTTGAATTGTAGGTTGATTGGAGAAATTTGAAGTTCTTCTAAAGCAGGTATTCTTAAATTTATGAATGCTTTTTGAGCCTGAGCTTTTGTAATCTATTTTTAGGGGGTTACGATTTGCTGAATACTTTCAACTTTCCCTCCCAGAAGTTTCTCTCTCTCTTAGGTAAGTGGGAAGCTGAAGATGGGGATTTGAAGATGGGTTGTTGATCTTGGCATTTAATGTTTCTTTTACGTGTTTACATCTTATAAGTAAGTCCATATCTCTCTTTGATATTTGGATTTTTACTTTATTGATTCCTTCAATATGTAGGATTTAAGATTTAAGATTTACGATTTATTATCTATGACTCTGTATTGGGGTTTTGAGTTCCGAAATCACTCAAGATGGATCTTCTACTTTAATGGGTTATGGTACTCTCACTCTCTAAACGTAGAACGTTCATCCATAATGTGTATAGGAAATTATGGGTGAGACGTATTTGCTTTAATCTCTGTTTTTATGTGATCTCCATACCAGTTTGGTTTATGTAAATTAATTTTGATTTCTTCTAGGTTTATAACTTTATAGATCATTGATATTTTGGTCTTCTTGCCTGTTTGATGGAGATTAGCATTCGAAAGCGATACTCTGATTTTTTTTCCGTGATAATTATTTTTCAGTATTATGGGAAATGTGCATTTTATGAAATTTGGGGAATTGGTCAAAGCGTCTTTCAACATTTGTAGCAATCTGGAATTTAAGCATTTTACTCATGGTTAACATGACCATTTTTGAAGATATATAACATTTAGCCATCTATATTCTTGCACGATTATTATTATTCTGACAAGTGTGTCCGATTTTATGTCCCAATCTCATTGTATCTCTTTTTAAATTCATATAAAAAGATTGCCCCAAATTTATAGAATCTTAAGTTCGAATAGAAAATTATGCATAAAATGTGAAGAAGACATAAGAAACAAATTTTTTTTTTGAAATTAACCTAGTCTATATTACAAATCTCAATGATTGTCCTATGTGGCGGTGCCAAAGTTGACTGGGACAAGATTATGTGGCAAAAAAAATGAGTTTATGTCTTTTATACTTATTGAATAGTGCATTTACTATTTAGGTCAAAAGTGATTGAAAATGCCCTTTCTTCTTCCAGCTGCCAAAGACTCATTAATGCCTTGGTAAAGTATATTAATGTATTTAAATCTTCATAAACACCATAATCATATCCATGATTTATCTTCTTTACACTAAAACTGAAACTCCTGAAACGTACTCATTATTTTTAAACCCAGAAATCATCAATTGCCCATCAATAAAAATCTATGAAGCTCTTGCATGGAAACTTCCATTTGCATGATCAAGCTCTCTCTCTCTCTCACACACACACACACACACACACACACACACACACACACACACACACACACACACACACACACACACACACACACACACACACACACACACACACACACACACACACACACACACACACACACACACACACACACACACACACACACACACACAATCTCATTGATGCAAACTAAATTTGTAACAAAAATGTTGTTATTTCTTAGTTTCTATTGGAAAATATGATGTGCTTAATCATCAAATATGCTTTTCTATTTTTTTTGTTTCACCATTCCAAAATAAGTGGGGTTTGCTAGCTATTCAATTCCGTATATGTTATTTTATTTGGCTGATATATTCTTACCTCAATAACTCTCATTTTCTTATATTTTTCTAGAAATATATTAGCTTTCCTTAGCACCTAGGTTATGTATTTTGACTTAGATGGTTTTTTTTTGGGGTCTCATTTGTTCTATTTGCATTGTTGGTGTTTTCTTGAAACTTTATGCAAATGAAACTTCATTTTCTTATGTTGATGATTGCGATGAAGCAAAATGTTCAAATTCCTTTGGACATCATGTTCCATCGAATGTCATATATTGGTTCTTGACTATGGAAACCCATTTAGTTTTTTGTTTATTTCAGTTTAAAGGTACTGAAACACTTCGCTTCTTGCTTACGAGTATAACATTTCTTCTTACTCCAGTTAGGCTGTATTTGTTTGATTGATTGCTAAATAATGAATTGTTTTCTATATTTAGTTTGATTTTCTTATTATTAAGTTATTTCAACAAATTTATTAGTTTTACTTCATTTATAAGACTTTTGAGTTTTCATTGTATTTTATTTATGCAGATTGCATACTAAGATTTTGCATTGGAAAAATTCAACAAATGTGTGATTTTGAAGTTTGGAGATATTTACCCACGAGGTCTTTTTTGAACCAAAACTATTAGCATAAGAGTACTTTATGGTATTTACTAAGAAGTACAAGATATTTTCCTATATTTCATTCCTTTTTGGATGCAGGTAACAAATAGAGGGATACATAACGGGATTAGTTGGGATGGCTAGAAGTTCGATGGAGTTGATGGTCAACTCAATCCAACTCAATCCCATCACTCCATTTTTTTCCAATAATCCAACAATTTTACATGTAAGAGCATCCACAGCAGTTGGGTGGATGGATTCACCCAAAAGTAGGGTGAATCCAATCCACCCCACAACAGTTTTCAATCCGCCCCAAGGTCAATTTGCCTAGCACACTTCTGAACCGCGCGCAAAAATGGGCGTCCCTGATAAGTCCACGTGTTTCAATCTAATTTATCAATGTCCCAGCGTACTTTAGAACCGCGCGTACCGTTCAACCAATAGAAAAATGCCACGTATTTTTTTTTAATATATAGCCGTGCGGTTCAGAACCACGCGGCATCACCCTCCATATTTTAGGAGCCATTGGATGGGAAGACACGTGTTATAATCTTAAAGGAGAAGTATATACGCGCACTTCTAAATCGCGTGCAATGGCTATGCACACATCAGAACCGCGCAGCGTGAATTCACCCCAAATCTACCCACAGGGTGGAAAATCTACCCTCGGGTAAATTTTGGGTATGCCACGTCAGGCATTCACCTAGCTGCTGGGAGACGATTTGGGTAGAAAAGAGGGTGGATTTCAAAATCCACCTGCCACGCCAGGGTGTACCTAGATGTTGTAGGTGCTCTAAGAAATGAAAAATAAGTTGGGTTTGTCTTGGTTCATGATTTAGGAGCTAGGTAATGATGCTCTGGGGTATGACATTCATGTGTTAGAAAAAGGGAAGCCACTTAGTTTGTGCCACATAAAGACAAGAATAGAGGAACTTTGCATTTTAAGCAAGGAAAAAACCCGGGTATAATGCTAATAGAAATTGTGGAACAAATTGTGGAGGCAATATAAGTTAATAGTTATCAATCTTTGATATAAATTGTAGTGTTCTGAAGAGTGCTATACAGTGAAACCTGTCATATTGCACCCTATGATCTTGACAAAGTCTTCTTTTCACATGTAGTAAATCTTTGAATAACTTCCAGACAAAATTTTGATTATGAAGGGTGCCGTTTCCAAATGAGTTTAGACTAGGATGTTGAAAGTGGAGGTCTAGAAATAAATGTTTTATTTTGATATTGAGAGGTATGTTGCAAATTATGTGAGAGTCTTATAAACTGGTTTAACACTATATTATAAATTTCTTTTTATGTTCAATTTTAATGTATATGGGTGTGATATTGATGAAAGAGGTAGGGCCAATATATGATGAACTTTAGTAGGATTTAAAATATTTTTAATCAAGTTGGTTTTCCATATTTTATTTTGATCATCTATAAGTCTGCAAGCCATTCAACTCTATTATCATGCAATGAACTTCTAGTTGATTTAAACTAACGCAAATAAGGGATCCAATTATCATCCTCTCTTTTGATGTTCTTTCCATCTCCAAATCATCGAACAAAATATTTAATATTTTCTTTGGCAGTTAAAACATCCTTCCAAAATCTAGAATGAGAGTGTCTATTTAAACAATATAAGAAGGGCACATTAGGGAAATACTTTTCCTTAAAGAAGTGTGGAATAAAATTATTTGGTTCAATTATGAATTTCCAGGTACATTTGCCCAACATGGGTATGTTCAGAAAATATGAATGCCTAATATTAGGTTCTCTTAATATCATGGGTGAGGTATGATGTCTTTGGACCAAATGCATTTTATTCTTACTTTCTGGGCCATTATCCCACAAAAAATCTTTGCTCAACTTATTTAACGAGTCCAAGATAGATTTAGGAAGTTAAGTACAAGTCATTTGACATTGTTGCACAGTTTAAACATGTGAATCCACGACAAAGCGCACGCCATACAACGATATATATTGCCCCCACTTAAGCACCGTTTGACACTGGTGTGGGGTTCTACTAGGGTTGTCAATGAACTGGATAAAATATGAAATTTGATCTGATCCGATCTGACCCGTCCCCAAAATTTTGGATTTGACCGCTATAATTTTGAATCATATATGAATGTTAAATTAGGATCCGAAGTAGTTTCAAGTTCGGATTTGGGTGTTAGCATATCCGTTCTATTAAGCATTCGAATCCGATTTGGATTGATAGTAATAGTTTAAATATATTTTTCATTTGTACATAAATATGCATAGATTACAAATATCTTTCTTAAAGATTACACTTAAATAACAAAGATCCTTCTTTCCATAACTCTCATTAAGAGTTTGTATAACAAATGCAATTTAGTATTTATAAATACATTATTAGAATTTGTTAGTAATAATTTTGATTTTTTACTTTGTTTTAAAATATTTATTGCGTTGATTAATTACAGAAAAGTAGATGTATGAGTTATTAGAATTTGGATATCTGAATAAGATTAAAATTTGGATATATCATATCTTAAATAGATGTGAATCGGATTTGGATACAATCGATTGAACTTTGGGTCAGATTCGGATTCGCATACATTCGACACAAATCCGATCCATTGAAAACCCTAAGTTTTATCCTAAAAGGCATTGTTGCGATGAACTGCTTCATTCCCTACAAATATATCACCACAAGGAAGGTCTTTAATCAAATGTGGGACTATTAAACCGACTCGAACTGTGCCACCATACCCAAAAATATACACAATGGTGAAATTCATGCTCCCATGGTACATAAGCAACAACTTAGCAACTCCACCTTAACATCGCATTTAATCAACATATTCATCATGTGCAACAACTTAACTATTCCACCTAAGCACTGTATTTTATCTGCACATCCATGTTTCATGACCTTGATCATTTTTCAATCTAGTGGATTACACTCATAGTCGAACCATCGGTCCTGATACCAATTGTTGCTCAATCCGAATGTGTGGACCCATCGCAATGCCCACTTCATATAACAATATTGTCCCCTACCACTTAAACGTCGTTTGACACCAGTGTGGGGTTTTATCCTAAAAGGCCTCGCTGTTATGTGCCTCGTCCCTACTAATATATCACCACAAGGAAGGGCTTTTATCCAATGTGATACTATTAAATTAGCTCTAATTGAGCCACCATAACCAACATATATGCATGATAGATGTGACACCTTTAATCTAAGTTGTCCTTCCTGCCCCGACTTTGTATTTTTTTTTCTTTTTATCCTTTAAGTCTAGACTGAACTCTATTCGGAACATAGGCACAATCCAGCTTCTTATATCTAGAAAAAAAAATAGTGTACGCAATTTTTTTGAAGTGATATGTGTTCTTTGTATACCTATCACTCTTCTTATAATGTCTGCTAATCTACCTAGAAATGTTGGGACTTATAAATTTGTTGACTTTTGATACTTTACTTCATAAGTCCAGAAAGTATGTTGTAAGTTTGCAAAATCTCTTTTATGTGGCATGCTTCATTAACAATAGCTCTTGTAAATAGAATTAAATCATCAACAAAGTAACATATGGAAGATGTGCGGAACATTTCTACAAACTTTACCATGGATATTAGTTAATTGTTCTTGTCTTATCAGTAATCTAGATAGAAATTTAATAAACAAGATGAATAGATAAGGGGATAGTGGATCTCCATGTTTAATCCCTCTAGTTGGTGTAAGCATTCCAAATGGTGTTCCATTCAACTTAATATAATTAGATGAACTCGTAATAATGTCCATAATATAATGGCTTTGAGGATATATCTCTGAAATCTAAAACTCTGAAGAACCTCCTAGGCCTTTCTCTACCATAAGAGTCGCTCGTACGGAATCCAACTCAACCCTATCATAAGATTTACTCATATCTATACTCAATTGCCATACAAGCTTGAATACTCTTTTATTTCTTCAAGTAGTGTTGACTATGCATACACACACACACACACCGAGGATAAATTCTTAGGGGGTGTTTGTTTATTTCCACTTAAAACTTCTTAATCTAACTAAACCAACAAGATCTAGTTCAAAATGAACAAGTGGTAAGTATTCTGTAGGGACCTGTCCCTCAATTGACTCTAAACGCGAACTGATTATAGGGACCTGTCCCTCGACCTATTCCAAACTCGAACTACATCAATACCAGACTCACGCATTATACACATGACATATACAATCAGCAATGATACTTGGACCACGATCTGATAAAGAATGTGGATTTTGTATTACAAAAAATATGAACAAGTCAAAGTCACCTGTCTCCCAAGAACTAGCAGTTACACATTCAACTACCACCTGCCCCATTTTTAAGAGAATGCGTCTCTACATGATTTCGAGCTGAGAGTGAGGTCTATAAAAAGGATGAGTTCCAGAGGAGAAAGGACCAAGAATGTTAGATTACGAGATCAAGTATTTACGACTCAAGAGATCGAAACTTGTAATCAAATATCAGCCTCAAGTAATAAAATTATAGTTACTAAATCCTCAAATAGAGGTCATGGTTTTTACCTATTCAAAGGTTTCCATGCTAATCATATGTGTCAATTTGTATTAGGTTTTTCTAATTCTTGTCACAGGTACATTTGCTGTAAGAGCTAATTTTCAAGCTATTTCGCGCTACTACGAAATGAGGCTATTACACGTTCCACCTCTAGTTTAACCTCTTGTTAAGACGTTTTAAGTAAGCAAGTATTTTCTTTTTCTATCTAGTTAGAGGTTAATGTCTAAAATACCCCCTACCACCTATAAACACCATCTATACCTCCCGCCACCATCCATAACCCCTTCAGCCACCTCCATTCACCATCCCAAATACTTTCCCACCAACAAAAGCAAAAATATCAACATACATGAGCATATCAACCAAAAGATAGCCAAAGAACCTGTATATTTTCACATACTTAAGCATATCAACAAAAAAAACATAACAAAAGAACCTGCAGTACATTTTCACATATATAAACATATCAACAAAATTACTCTTTCACACTACTCACATACCTACCAACAGTCAAGTACTAAGGATGACCGCCAAGAACTTTACCTTCTGGTCAATGGTCAACTTCATGAAAGGTCCCTTATTGGCTGGACTATCAATTAAGGCCTTCAAAGAATTGATGAAGAAAGTGGCATCAATGTGTTTCCCAGCCCGTAACTCCTCAAAGCCCCCATAATGTCATCCTAGCTCACAAAAGAGTATGTTCTATCATTAACCCTCTATGACAAGATCAACTCTACACTAGACTGGATAGTATCATAAGCCTGACTCTCACCTAAAGCTGCGTACCTCTGGCCCTTGGCAGAGGCAGATGAACTATGAGATGTCCCAATATATTCCTGAGTAAGAACAAATGTTAGACGAGAGGTACCGCCATGTTAACTCCCTTATGGGGTAGCTGGTACAGTGTCCTGAGTGTGAATATACTCATAAGCATAGAAGTAAGGGTCCTGGATAGGGGTCTTAAGAAATATCTCATCCATAACATCATCAACCATTAAAGTATTATCAACATCCTGAGGTGGTGGCTGATCAACTGTAGCTCTATATGCATATCTCCTAGTAGCAAAGGTTAAACTTCTTAGTTGCACAGTATTGTTGTTTCAAAATAAACAAGATGTGTATTAGGTATCTATTGAAAAGAAAGAGAATCATATTTATTAAATCAGGAAGTATACTTATCAAATAAAAAAATAAATGCATATTTATCAAATAAGAAAATAGATGCATATTTATCATGTTCTGAAGTAAACTTATCAAATAAGAAAAGAGAAACACACTTATCAAATAAGAAAAGAGATGCATACCTGAATAATATCATCCCAAGTCTCTTGAGGCCAATCAAAAGTATCATCCTTAACATTGTAACCATACCCAATCCTGTTGATCAAAGTGCTCCAGACTGCATAGTTCTTCCTCAGCTAATCCCATTGGTTCTTCAAGTCTTTTTGTTTAAAGTCTTGAAGAAACTCTTCATTAAGCTCTTGGCATATCCTCTTCCACGAAGCCACATTGAGTAAGCTCCCCACCAACACATAAGAATTCACCTTCCTTTAACACTTGGGAATAAAAGCCAACTTCATGATTATCCATCCTTAAACCCTCCATTTTCACTCTGAGATGCCATCATTGAAGTATGATAAATTGAAGTAATTATGATAGAATAAAAGACACTACCACCATCATTACTCTCAACACTCTCTACTCCATCTTCTTTCTTTTTATCCACCACCATTTTCTCTTAAATCCCATCAAAACCCCACTACCACCACCCAAACCACTGCCACTGCCACCACTACCCAAACCCATCACCACAACCACAAAACCCACTACTACCACCACAAACCCCACCACTGCTACCACCACCCCCACTCTAAACACTGTCACCACTACCCAAACCTAAACCCATCGCCACCATCACCCCAAACCATCACCACCACCATAAAAACCCAACATTGTCATTGCCACCCAAACCCATCGTCACCACCACCACAAAACTGTACCACCACTACCACAAAACCCCAAATTCAAATAAATACTCAGAATCAACAATAACACATAATAGTATAATCAAAAGTTTTTTTTAAAAATTCATACCTTGATGCCGACAACGCCAAATCAAGAGAGAGAGAAAGCTTGTATTTGCACCAAATCAAGAGAGAGAGAGAGAGAGAGAGAGAGAGAGAGAGAGAGAGAGAGAGACACACACACACTCGAATCAACAAATTTGGTGGTGATTTAGGGGTTTTTTTCGAGCCGTAAATTGGTTTTCGTGGGAGGAGAGGAGAGTGGAAAACACAATTTAATTTGGGGAGGGAATAAATGTTTTGGGTTTGGGACAAGGGGTAATAATTTCCTTAATAGTTGGGGGTAGTTTAGGTAGAAAACCATCAAAAAGTGGCTTAAAGGAACAAGAGGCATCGAGTTCTAGATGGAGGAAGAAAAACGGAAATGTTATTTCAAACCAGACGTTGTTTGAGCATTTAGACCTCTTAATCTAACTAGGAGCCAAAACAAACACCCCCTTATTGAAGTCTTTTAGCAATTTGGCATTATATTATACTATCATTAATCATTATTATTACCATTGTATAGCTATTATAAAGGTTAATACTTGTATTCCTGAAATTAATTCTCGGATATGAACAAAATATATTAGTGACAAGGAATATGATGCTTGAATTTTGTGGATAAATTCTCAGTAATCCCCACGAAACAAAGCTCGTCCACCAAGGACACCTGAGGGATTACTGGTTTATTTCATTCGTGAAATGCAATCATTGAATTCACAAAAGTAGTGGTTAGTTTATTATTTACTTGATGACGAGTAAATGATAAGTTTAGGGGTATTCAGAGCACATCATTATTACATAATAATACGGCCAAACCTATCATTTTCGAAGTCATTTATATTATTTTTTTGCTATTTTAGTTTATTTTATTTTACTCAGGACGAGTAAAAGATAAGTTTGGGGGTACTTATTATTGGTGCCATTAAGGCACTTTTCTCATGTACTTTTGACTGCCTTCATTCCTTAGAAGTTAAATTATTCACTTACCATGCTTTCAAGAATTCAACACTATTGGAGATGACTTGATATAAAAAGTGCCAAATTAGAGGCATACAAGCTGATTTGAAGCTCTCCAGCAATTCAAAGTCAAGCATCACTGATAGGAGGGATGCCAAAAAGTTGAAGTCCAAGTTTAACATAGCTAATGAAGTATTGGGTTATCAAATTGAAGTCCATTTAAGTCGACTTGAGGACTGGAGAAAGATGAGTGATTTTGGCCATCGGAGTTGGGCAATCGTCGGTTGTTCAATACAAACTTTTGGGTGATCGCCCATGAGTCGACCCAATTTTAGATGAAATTTGATGGTGAATCTCACTGGATAACAAAATATCAAAAACGATAACTTATTACGTGCTTACGTGCCTGAGGCGGTAAAAAAATGGTAGTTATGACCTTTTATGTACTAAAAGGTCAGAGTTTCTCTGTAAATACCATGTCCTTCTCATTATAAACCATAATTTTGAATGTGAGAAAAAGAATTTAGGCTTTTGGAACTGAGTTTGCATCATCTTTTCTTAGTTTTGATATTTTTTTCTTCAAGTTAATTAATTACCAACTATTAGTTTTGTGTAATTACAAGGGTAAATCCCTTTATTCTCAGCCTGAAGAGGAGGCTTATAGATATATTTTTTTAGTAATCCTAGAGTGTAAATCTAAAGTAGATGCTCTGTAGTCAACCCTAGAGGAGTTATTTTCCAATTCTCATAAAGATCTAACGCTTATGAGAGTTAAATTGCATCCCTCGTTATGTAACATTCAATGCCTTAATCCGATCTAAATTTTGAGACCAAAAAACATGAGACCTCTAAATCTAGAGTTTATTATTGTCCCCTTAAGAAAGGTGTAATACTCTAGATCAACCAATTAGAGTTTGAAACATCTATTTTGGAGTTTGTTTCATTTAGTGTCTAGAGTAAGTGTCAACACTATCTCATAGTTATCCAGCGTTAGTGAGTACATGTGAAGCGATTACAGCTGGACTGACACTGAATAGGTAAGTGGGTTTTTAACTCCTTGTTCTAGAATATCAAGCCCATCGCATTTTACAGATTATGGAAAAGGAATTAAACATGTCTTTTTAGGAAAACAAATATTTATTCGAGCAGGACTATTCAAACATTTTCCCTCAACATCACTTTTATTCGAATAGATTATTTTTCTATTCGAATATTTATGGGAACATGTCTATTCGAATAGATTTTATGTTGTTCGAATAAAATACCTCAAACTCTTATTTATTCGAATAGATTTCTTCTTTATTCGAATAAAAAGGCTCAGCCTTTTATTTATTCAAATAGATTTATTTCTATTCGAACAGAGGACTTGTTTTTAGTTTTTCTACTTAAGATAACTTTTCCTCTTTCATAATTTAACTTTTTTGAAAACCATTTTATTGGGCTTAAGTTTTTAGAGTGAGGAGAGATTATTCTTGAGAGATTCAAAAGAGAATTAAACACTCAAATCTTGAATCAATCATCATTGATCAAGAAACCCTAATCATGAATTGAAGAACTTGAGGGATTTAAGATTTGAAGTTTCAACGAGAGATTGGAGCGAAAAGTTGCAAGAACTTGAAATTAATTGTAAAGAGCTTGATTGAAAGAAAGGTGATCATAAGATGTGTTTATCGAGTCTGTAAGTAGTTAGACTATTGTAATTATTTTTCAATAGTGGATTGTTTAGCTATCGAGTGATTCGACAGTGACCTGTGGGTTTTTTTTCCTGAGAAAGGTTTCCCACAGGGTTAAAAATCTTTGCCCTTGTCTTTAAATTTCTAACTGCTTGCTTGATATTAGATAATTGAATCAACTTGATTTAGGTTAAGCGTAGACCATTAATTCAAAGGAATTATGACCTATCAATTTAGACTTAAAACAATTGAAATTGGTTAGTCTCAAGCGTCTAAGAATTTTAATTGGTATCAGAGCGGTCACGCTTCGAGGTTTAACAACCTAAGCGTGAATCCCAGATAGTTCGCCTGAGAATAATAGATTCCAAAAGACTTGGAGGTCCCATAAATTGTACACCCTTCTTCGATGGCAAAGACTATCCTTATTGGAAGGTCCGAATGGTTACATTCTTACAATCACTTGGTGAAGATGACTGGATTGCAACCGATGATGGATAGACATAACCTACCATGATAAAATGAGTGGGTGATGAACCTGAAGAGGTCCTTAAGTCTAAGAATCAATGGTCTAAGGAAGAAAATGATGTTGCAGATTATAACTCTAAAGGCAGCAATATTATTTTTATGGCTGTAAGTCAAAGTAAGTTTCAACATATTTCTGCTTGTACCACTTCAAAAGAAGCTTGGGAAATTCTAGTTCGAACTCATGAAGACGATGATACAGTTAAAGAAAGTAAGCTATAAATGCTTACTTCACAATTTGAGAATATTCGAATGATTGAAAATGAAATGTTTGATGAATTTTATGCGAGACTAAGTAATATTTCAAACACCAGTGCCGCATTAGGAGCAACTTATTCCAATATCCAAATTGTTGGTAAAATTCTAAGATCTCTTCTTAAGAGCTTTAAATCCAGACATGATGCTATCGAGGAAGCTCAGGATCTTAAGAAAATAAAACCTGATACATTAGCTAAAAAGTTATAAACTTTTGAACTCGAGATGAAAAGAGAAACCCTGAGAAGAACAAGAATGTTGCTTTTAAATCTTCATCTTACTTTTCTTCTTCTAAAGGTACCAAAGAAGCTAACATCTTATGCGATTCAGATAATGATGATGGGTCTGATTTGGATTCACAGATTGCCTCTATAAGCAACCAGCTTAAAAACCTTGTGAAACAACGACAATTTCAAAAACAAGGGCAATCAGTGAATTATAAGTCGCGAGCTCATGATCAACATAAATTGAATAACCGGCAGACCAATCTTGACACTGATCTTAGTCAAGTTAAATCTTATAAATATCACAAGTTTGGCCATTATTCCCATAACAATCCTAATAAGAAATCTAGAACAAATCATAAAGCTATGAATATCAGTGTAACTTGGGATGACAATGATGATGAACATGATAACAAGGAGAGCAATCCCCAAGTAGTTGATAATGGGCAATATTGTGCATATCCGACATTTCTTAATTGTGGCAATAATAACTTTGACATTTTTGAACTTGAAATTTCTGATGAAAATCAGAGTAATCAAGAACAAAATGAGTTTGAGGACCCGCATCTTGAGGACTTATATGCTCAGACTCTCGCCAAGTGTATGAAACTCGGTAAACTTAATAAAGTCTTGAAAGGCCAAGTTAATACACTTATGTGCGAACTTCAAGATAAAACTGAGAGTACAAGTCACGAGATAAAGGAACTTGAGAAGAAAAACAAGGCCTTCATAACAAAGTTGTGTTTTTAGAAAAAAAAAAGTTAATGATGCAAATGAGAAAATGAAACCAACTTTGGACGAACTTCATTCGGCCATGCTTGATGTAGTTCTATCTTAGCAGAAACTTGAGAAGTTATGTCATGGGGCCAAGAATATTGATAAAATGTTATGTATGGAAAAGACGGATAGTGACAAAAGGGGTCTAGGATATAAAGAACCTCTTCCTAATGCCAAGACTCCTCAAATCACAAAGTTGGTGAAAACAACTGCTTCTATTTTGGTGCCCAAACATAACATGATATCCACTACTCATAATCACTCCAAACGGGTCTCTTACTCTCAGATTTATTATTGCAGTATATGTGGTCGAAAAGGGCATATTGCACCTTAATATAGATTTATTGGACCCTATCAACCATATGCTCACCCTTTTAATGGATATAGATATAAGTCTAATGTGATTTCTACTAATGTGAAAAGTAAGAATGTGTCTAGATGGTTTGCACTGGAAATCTCATCTCGAAGGATTCTTCAAAGCATTTAGGTATGAAAGACTGATTTGGCACCATAGATAAGGTGCAATGTTGCTCAAATAGGGTAATAAATATCCATTGAGAAGGGTTATCAGTATACTCCATTAATTAGGTACGTTTCTTAGCCCGTCTCAGTTTGTTTTTGTGTTTGGATTTTTTTTGGATAGTAGGGTATTGTTTTTATTTTATTTGCACTTTGTACTTTACACTTTATGAGCTTTTGTTTGTAGAATATTCTTACTAGACTTGGACTGTGCTTTTGTCTTATGTTTATTCATGGGATAATTATTTGGTAAAATCACATTTTACAATAGTCATTGATTATCTTGTTTAAACTAAAAGCTCATCGTGACTAGAACCACGTGAGGATAACTGTAGAGACTCCGTACCTAATGCTAAGTAAGGATCTAGCCTTTTTACAAGATTCAAGTGTTATTGTAAAAAATCTTTTCAGAATCAACATTTTCTTTTTCGATCTCATTTTTTATAATCAATTGTCGATGGTAACTTTAAGTTCAAGTTAGTCTAATAGAACAATCTTTATACTTGATTCGAGACGAAAAGGATACTATGTGAGACCAAAGATATGATAATATGCATTTTATTGTTATACCTTCTTGACCTTTGTCTGTGCTTACCCCAAATTTTATCCGCTTGCAGCCCCTTATGCCTTAAAATATACTATTCGTTTTTCTACCCAAATCTTTTATTAGTTTACCCGTTAGACTTTTCAGTGAAAAAAAGGAAAGGGGGAAGAAAAAGGGGGGGGGGAGTGATTTTTGGGGGAAAGATGAATATGAGAATGAAGTAAGTATCCCCAATGTATTTGCTAGTATATCAATAAGAGTCTTGCTATTAAAGGAAAAAAAGGGGGGAAAGAGAAGAAGTATTATATTCAATCTATACTTAATAAGAAAAGAGAATGGCAAAAGGTGAACTCAATTTGTGGAAAGATGGGGAGTTAGTGTAACTGTTAGTCTCAAAATGCCAATAAAATACCCAATCCGTCATGTCCCTTCCCTTGCCTACATTATAACCTTTTCAAGACCTGTTTGATCTTGAGTTTAGCATAGTCAGTTTAGTGGAGATGAGAGATTAGGATTCTATGTTAGTTAACTTGATACCATCTATGACAATTGATTCTCTATCCGTGAGATCTTTCAATTTACAGTATGTCGTTTATTTAATGAAATTTAGAATTTTTCTATTCACATACTCATATCTATATTTCACACAGAGTGTTTGCTAGTCAATTCCCAGTAATTTTTGAGTAACCACCCTAGTGAGGCCTAAGTTGAAACAACTTTCTAATATAGTATTCTAACTGCGGTTGAGTAATACGTTGAAGACTGGGTATCTATTTGACTATGCACACACACACACACCAAATAATTCATTTAGTGATTTTTGTATAATACATGGGCGATGTTATGGTCTTTATAGAAAATTTTAGATTCATTGTCTTTCTATCATGCCTTGTACTAGGGGGAGTATTGCCTTCTTATGCTTGTGTATTTTAAAGGGACTCCCCGTATATGTTTTTCCTTTTGTTTCATTTTAAGGGGGTTGCCATTATTTTGAGGGGGAGTTGTATCTGATTTTGAGATTTTGGTGTTTAGTGTTTTCCTAACTCCATGGTCGTTTGTTCTGCTGGTTTGTTTATCCTTTGATTGGCTATTTACCCTTTGTTCATCTGTGGCAAAAAGGGGGAGGGATGATCCTTACAGGTAAGTCAGGCAAGTTATGTTTTTTTTTTTTTTTTTTTCTGGATCCCTTATTTTAAATGAACGGTTACGTGATGTATCTTTTTTAGAGTTATATAAGGTGAAAGTGGAGCATGGAGTATGGATGCTTAGTGAGTGAGTCAGTCCATCGAGTTTGTAATTTTCTTTTATTACCTATGGTTCTAGTTTTGACACAAAATGAACCAAAGGGGAGATTGAAATATCCATTTTGGAGTTTGTTTCATTTAATGTCTAGAGTAGGTGTCAGCACTATCTTGTAGTTATCCGACATCAGTGAGTGCACATGGAGTGGCTACAGCTGGACTGACACTGAACAGGTATGTGGGTTTCTAACTCCTTGTTCTAAAATATAAACCCCATCGTATTTTACAGATTATGAAAAATGAATTAAGTATGCCTTTTTAAGAAAATAGATATTTATTCGAACAGGACTATTCAAACATTTTCCATCAGCATCTCTTTTATTCGAATAGATTCCTTTTCTATTCGAATATTTCTGAGAACATGTCTATTCGAATAGATTTTTTGTTGTTCGAATAAAATACCTCAGGCTCTTATTTATTCTAATAAATTTCTTCTTTATTCAAATAAAAAGGTTTAACCTTTTATTTATTCAAATAGATTTATTTATATTCAAACAGAGGACGTGTTTTCTGTTTTTCTACTTAAAACAACTTTTCCTCATTCATAATTTAACTTTTTTGAAAACCTTTTTTTTGGGCTTGAGTTTTTAAAGTGAGGAGAGATTATTCTTGTGAGATTCAAGAAAGAAGTAAAACACTTAAATCTTGAATCAATCATCATTGATCAAGAAACCCTAATGATGGATTAAAAAACTTGAGGGATTCAAGATTAGAACTTCGACGATAGATTGGAGTGAGAAGTTACGAAAACTTGAAATTGATTGTAAAGAGCTTGATTGGAAAAAAGGTAACCATGGGATGTGCTTATCGAGTCTGTAAGTAGTTAAACTCTTGTAATTATTTTCAATAGTGGATTGTTTAGCTGTTGAGTGATTCGACAGTGACCTGTGGGTTTTTCTCCTTTGAAAGGTTTCTCACAGGATTAAATTTTTTTGCCATTGTCTTTAAATTTCCAACTGCTTGCTTGACATTAGATAATTGAATCAACTTGATTTAGGTTAAGCGTAGACCATTAATTCAAAGGAATTAAGACCTATCGATTTAGACCTAAAACAATCGAAATTGGTTAGTCTCAAGCATCTAGGAATTTTAAAGTTTGTTAGTCCCCTTAAAGATAAATTCCTCAATTTTCCTAGGGATGAGCTGGGCTAAAAAATCCTAGAATCTTAAGCTTGTCCTAGAAGGAAGTCAGAGGAAAGTTTAATTAAACCTTCGAAAACCTAGGAAAACTAATATAAGGCGGAACCTAAAGGCTTAGTTAGATATTTTTGTTTTACAATTTTTTCAGATTAAATCCTTGTAAACCTATTTTCCCCTAGTTTCCTATTTTACCTAGAAATTTCTACCTCCATGTGGATTGACCCCATATTTTTTCTATATTATGTTAAGTAGGGTACTTTTGAATCAACATTCGACAGTCTATCAACATACTTCCTGCCATTATAAACTAGGGATTTTTCGAACATGCTCAGTGTTTGCGTCAGGGTTTTAGTTGGAATGCTATCACGAAATCACTCAATGCCGAATGGACAAGGCTGTAGGGAAAAAAATGATTAACGACATGAATGAAGAACGTAATTGTTGGTAAGATCCTTTGACCCTCTTCAAGTATGTAAGGCGTCAAGCAATTGACACAAATGCGGCTTACCCATACATGTGAGATCCAAGAAAAGCCAGAAAACCCCTACCGTGCTTTCCATTTGACGACCGATGGTTTCTGAAAAATATGAGGATATTGACGTAACATCCATGTTATACGAGGGACCTTGATTTTTTCCACGTCTTCGACAAATATCGCCATAGATTTTCTTCATCCAGCAAATTTAGCAGTGATTTTTTAGGAAGTCCTAAGAAGGGAGTCAACTGGTTAAATATGCCGATTTTTTTTATAACTATCTATTTTTCAAGCAAAAACAAAAATAGGTGGTACTTGCATTGTTTAGCAAGCACCCACAATTGAGATAACTAATTTTTTTTCCAGAAATTATGACAATAAATACTACTTTTTGCCATCTTTACAAAATCGATACTTTGGCAAACCTCTTCCAAAATCGA
Organism: Kingdonia uniflora; assembly: GCA_014058105.1. Classification (NCBI taxonomy): domain Eukaryota; kingdom Viridiplantae; phylum Streptophyta; class Magnoliopsida; order Ranunculales; family Circaeasteraceae; genus Kingdonia; species Kingdonia uniflora. The sequence goes on along the minus strand of JACGCM010000973.1, from coordinate 539,106 downwards.
TGCTAAAATTAACAAATTGAAAATGGTCCCACCTACTACCCTCTAGCTGCCACCCTACTCTCTAATATTAAATGCTGATGGGTAGTCTAATCTGCTACAGTAATAAATTTACCAATTCACACAAATTACTTAATAAATGACAAAGCTATACCAAAATAATTACAACGATACACCTCAAATGATAAAGTTTTCGCATAACCAATGATAAATACTATAGAAAAAAATGAGAAACAGTCCCACTGGAGTTATTGAGTAGTCTAATCTGCTACAGTAATAAGAACAGTAATAAGAGGGAAGATTCACCCCTAAATACACTACCAACCTTAAAAATCAAAACTTCTTCTTCTTATTCTTGTTCTTCATCTTCTTCAACAACAAAGCTTTTACAAAAATCAAAACACATTCTCCTTAATGTACTGTTTGTCTCCTTCATGTGCCAAGTCTTCCAACTATAGTTCTACATTCGCTAAAGTCCTCACACAAAGGTCATTGGGGAGGAAAAGATCCTATTATTATATGTTATTCTCGTTGCCAAAGACCGTTGTTATCCTTTTCTTCGACAGTTCAAGTAAACGTTGCAGTAAATATCATCTCTAACTCTGTATCCATCATCTCTAATTGTGCATCCGCATCACGATTTGTCCCATATATCTTAAGAAAAAAATGTTATGCAAGATGATACAATTTGTAGATAATCATTTTTCTTTGCCTTTTTAATCATTTGTCTTCTGTAACTATATCACCGGAATTGTTCATTGATATCACTTTTTTTTTCAGGATTCCTATCATTTGTTGGAGGGATTGCTGGAGTTCAGTTTTATATCATTTTTTTCATTTAGTTTTTGCTACTTTATCACCGAATTTATTTCTTTATATTATTTACTTCAGGGATGAATGGAGTTCAGCTTTATGTTATTGTTCATTTTGGTGGGGATATCATATGTCCAAAGATCGGATCAATCGTTAGTTATGTTGGAGGAAGTATGAAACTTACCTCACTAAGAGAGCACTCCTCATATGAAGATTTTGTCACACTCCTTGAAGAAACAAGCGAAATCTATTGTGAGAACTGTAAAATGTATAACTTTGTCCATGGTTGTAAATGCACAATTTCACCAGTCCAGAACTTTACCGTAATGATCAATATGCATAAAACCAATCCCGGAATACCCTTTCACATATGGATTGTTAATGACCTTAGGGTACCTTTCCAGAACTCCCAGAACTTTATTTTTGATTTTTGTTCTTTAGGTAAAGGGTTGTCCACCACCAAAGATACTGGTTCAGGTAAACGCTTGTCCACCACCAAAGTGGGGGGACCTTTGCCTCATAACTCATTTCCTGATCCTGAACTTGAATATAGGGGTTGCCCAGAAACAAGCGGTAGAGGGCTTGATCCACGCAGGTTTGAACCTTTTGTGGATGATGATGATGTTCCTCAATCAAATGATTCTTTCAAAACTATCCGTACTGATGTTTCTCCCTCAAATGAACTTAGTATTCCTCAATCAAATGTTCATCTCTTAAATGAACCTGTGTTAACTAATGTTCCTCAATCAAATGAACCTTTTCAAACTATCCCTACTAATGTTCCCTTCTCAAATGAACCTTGTATTTCTCAATCAAGTATTCATCTCTCAAATGAAATTGTGCTAACTAATGTTCCATCTTCAAATGAACCTATGTTAACTAATGTTCCTCTTTCAATTGAACCTAAACCTATCATTGGACAAACTAAAACTTCTGGTAAGTTTGCAGAATTTGTCATTTGTGTGCTCTATTTTAACATTTCTTATTCAATTTCTATCATGCTAAGTAGAATATTTCTCATTTGTTCGGCTGAATTTCGGTTTGAGCCACAACCCGAGCAGGTGAAAAATCTCCTAAATTTTTGGTTCAAGTCTGCTGCATACATAGAGGATCCCTATGACTTTAGTAAAGAGTTTAACATTGGTGATCTATATCGAGATAGGATTGAACTCAAGAATCACATAAGAGCTTATGCAGTTGTAAACAAGTTCAATCTCGTACACGTTCTAAGCAAGGAATATAAAATCGTGGTACGTTGTAACGGTCATAAATGCTCTTGGCAAATTTATGCGGCAAGGTTGCTCGGTTCTGGCTTATTTTGAGTAAGTACATATTGCTCCGTGTATACTTGCATCTGAGTAGAAACTGAAGGTGGGAACGCGTATAAGGTAACGTCTAGTAGATGGGCTGCTTTTATAATCAAGCAAAAACTATGAAAATACCTAAACTACAAACCTTCCAGAATTATTGATGATATACAAATTTATCACAATATTGATTTAACATACAATCTTGCCTGACGGGCGAAAGAAAAAGCCCACGCTGAGGTATCATCACTTTATATATCATTTGTTCCCCCGTACAAGTCATTTGTACAACATTATTTATCGTTTTTTCGCATATCATTTGGTTGACTCACTGTGTTATTTGTACTTTCCATACAATTCATTTGTACAACAATGTTTATCATTTGTCTGCTCCACAATTTCATCTGATCTACGTAATTATTTTAGATGTGTGGCAGCTTTGAGCACGCATACCAACTACTTACGTGCTACTTTGAGGAAGTGAGATTGGTTGACCCAGATTTTGTATTTGACATACAAACTACGAGTTGTAAGAATAAGAGATTCACAAGGTGTTTTTGGTGCTTTGGTCCCCCAGAAAAAACTTATAAACTATTAAGACCAGTTGTTGTGATTGGCCAAACTTTTTTAAAAGGGAGATATTGTGGGACTCTACTAACAGCCATCACCATTGTCCCAAATAATCATATTTTTCTACTTGCATTTTCGATAATAGACTCGGAGACCACCGAAAGTTGAACATACTTCCTGAATTATTAATGTTGTACCCATGGTGTTTCCATTTGCAATCCATGCGTTTTGTGCCTTCCACATATCTAACAACATTAAAACTACACTCGAAAACATGAGGATCGCATTTAGGATGGCAGCAGAGGCCCTAACCAACATTGATTTTGATAAACACCTGAATACTATCCAGAATACAGATCCAGTGGGTCTCCAATACATACTAGGTATTCCCAAGGAAAGATGGTATAATCTATGCATTCCAATGAGTAGGTACGTTGTCACTTTGTATTGCTCAACTTAGCATTTATTATATGAAAAATAGTCATTATAACTCCATTTACATTCTTATTTGTCATTTTTTCCCATTATTTATCATCAGTTCTTTATTATTCCTTTTACAGCTGTATGATCACATTTGTCATCTCTTTATGCTCATTTGGCATTTGACTTTTATGGTTTATCATTTTTTTAGATATGGAGTCGCTTACGCAAATTATGTCAAGAGTTGGAATAATGTTATTTTGAAAATAAGAGATCTCCCTATCTATATGTTTATTGAGGAATTGCGTAGAATCTATTCAGAAATGTCCTACACGTATAGGGAGGAAGCTGAGAAGAGTCAAGCTCGCTTAACGCCATGGGCTATAGATCACTGTGAGAGCAGAAAATTTATGGCGGATTCACTAACCTGCAGGTTTCATACATCACGTTACCATTTTTAGATGACTAGCTATGGCAGAACCGATTTTATAAATATTGAAGATGGTACTTGTTCTTGTCGTTGGTGGCAACCGATGGGTATACCTTGTGAACATGGAGTATGCACTCTGGGTCTTACTAATATTGATCCAACTACATGTGTCTCTGAATACTTCACAAATAATACATACATGGCTATTTATGAACCTATATGGATTCCTATAAGAAGAATTGAGCAGTGGGAAATTTTAAAAACTGATTAACGTGTTCATGCTCCTATTCTAACAGTTCAAGCCGGTCGTCCTCGTACGCAAAGGAAGAGAAGGGAAAAAATGCCCGGTCTTGTTACCAAACTAAGATTTTTCAGTAGGTGCCAAAAAAATGGACACAATCGCCGTACTTGTAAGCTTTTGCCAATCCCATCCGACGGCAATACACGTCCGACAATGGCACCGTCTTTTAAGATGAGTACTGAGCCACCTGTAATCCCAGATAAAGATATTGTAATCAGTTTACACTAATGATTTTGGGTACTCTATGTATCATTTGTTTGAATGACCTTTATCGTCAGTGTTGGAAAAAGTCATCATTTTCCTAAAAAAGAAATTCTTATTTGTCTGTTTCCATTGTATAATTATTTAGCACCGAACTGTCATTTGTGCAAAAAAATTTATCATTAGTTTGTTTGTATGATCTCATTGTTTACTTATTAATTGTCATTTGTGGACGAATACTTTCTCATTTATTTATTTCAATGATATCATTGTTTAATTCAGAACTGCCATTTGTTCTTAAAGAATTTCCCATTTATTGGTTTCTATTATATCATTGTGCGGCAAAAAAATTTCATCATTATTTTCTTACAGAACTCTGATTGTTTTGTTTGCCACATGCCAAATGGAAACCACTACTTAACAACAAAAAACAAACGAAATAACACCAAAGAAAACATCTTTTCATTCATGTAAAGTCAAAGTACTAGTTACCACAAAAAACGAACAAACAAAACACCAAAAAACAAATGTTCACAACTCTTCCTGATCACGTTCCACGCATTCCAGATCGCGCTCCAAAGTCTGGATCTTCTGCTCGAGACAACTAATCTTAGAAGCCGACTCCTCCTACAGTTTCTTGTGCTCATCCCGGTACAACTTTACGGTGCAGAGCTGATCTTCCAAGAATCGCATATGGAACTTGAACTCTTCAAAATGCTGATTTCCCTTTGCAATAACTTGATAATGTTCATCCCGGTTACATCGAACGCTCCTGATTTCTCCCTGAAGTCTTAGTAATGCTCTTTCAGTATTTGTGCCTTCTCATTGGAGACATCCTTCTCCATTAGGCATAGTCTATTCAATTTGAAGAGACGTTGGTCACGTTGATCTTCCTGCATCCCTACCGACTCAAACCAATCGTATGGAGTATTCGAAGAGACATGACTAACTTAAGTGGAGTGCGACATTTTTCTTTAGAAGTTGAAAAGAGTTTAGGGTTTGAATAGTTGAAGAGTAGAAAATAGTTAATTTTAACCTAAAACTTTTATAAGGGGAGTTGAATGTATTGGGAATGGACGCGTGCCAAGGATTACCCGTTGTTTAGGGCAAAAGCTATTATTACTTGGTTCGGCACCGTCGTTTCTTATTCTACACATAAGTAATATGAGTATTTAAGCTGAGTTGTCTAATCAATTATCATTACTTGTCACATCGATTTGTCATATGTTCAAGATAAGTTCGCATTTGTTGTTAAGTTATATATCATTATATCTTTCCTGAACTGTCATTTTTTAGCGATAATTTATCATTTATCTGTTCAAATGTTATCACCAGTTTTTTAAGTTCAACATTTATCTACCATTGTTCATGGAGTCTTTATAATTGGTTTGGTTCCCTTATATCAATTATTTTTTATGGAACTTCCCTAGCGAAAAACTGAAAAAAAACAAAACAAATGTTCATACAAGGGAAACAATAATAACAAAAAAAACTAAAAAAAGCTAAAAACAACCCAAATGTTCACAACTCTTCACTTGAGGAATTCTGATCACGTTCTATAGCCATGATCTTCTGCTCGAGACAATTAATTTTACAGGCTAACTCCTCCCACGGTTTCTTGTGCTCATCCCGGTCCCACTTTAGAGCGCAGAGCTGATCTTCCAAGAAGCGGATATGAAACTTGAGCCCTTCAAAATGCTCTGTTTTCATTTTTATAATTTTATTTAGTTTTTCATCCATTTCATCGAGTTCTCCTCATTTCTCCTTGAACTCTTCATAATGCTCTTCCAGCAGTTGCGCCTTCTCACCGGTGACATCCATCTCTATTAGGCAAATTTAATTCAATGTGAAGAGACTCTCGTCAGCCTGATCTTCCTCAATCCCTACTTCCTCAAACCAATCTTGAGGGGTACTGAAAGAGGCACGGCTAAATCGAGTGAAGTGGGAGTGCGATATTTCTTGAGAAGTTTTAAAGAGTTGAGGTTAGAGCTTCTTTAGTTTAAGGTTTTTTTATATACTTGGGTTTAGGGCATAGTGTTTAGAGTTGCAGGAACAACGTGAATGTTTTGGTTAGATAACTTGTTGTAAACCTAATCAAAGTTGACTTTAAGAATGACTTGTCACATCATCTGTAAAGGCAAGAATCTGTCAGCTTTAAAGTTGGAGATATGGCATTTATTGTGACCAAGGGTATCATCGTGATGTGTTAATTTTCATTTCTTTATAAATAACCTGTCATAACCTTATACTACATAGCCTGACACTTGCTTCTAATTCTCAAGAATTACATACTTTCCTACCAACGATGTATTCCCTTATTTGCTGGTGCGGTGAAAATTATAATATTCGTCTCTTACGCACAAGCCTCAACCCTAACTGTTGGTTTTGTCAATGCGCTCGCAAAATTGGTGGGTGTGGTTTATGGGCGTGGGTAGATGAGGTGAAAATGTGCAATTGTGGTTTCATTTGCAGAGTCTCTAAACCGCCCGGTAGGAGATTCTATCATTACCCACAATACCATTGTCAGTTCAAAATTTGGTTTCGAGAATCCTTTACGCCCGATAATTCTAAAAGGCCAAAATCGTCAACGATGGAAGACATCACAAATTCTGGCCAAGGGAACAATCAGATCCTCGAAACTATTATATCTGAAACCTACACACAACTATGGATCACGGAGGTCAGAACGGAGATGCTACAAGATTTTTTGTCCAAGTTAAAATCTCTAGATCTGTCCAAGTAGAAAAATATGCAGGAGTGAAGTGTAATATTATTTATCTTTAGTGACGTTAATTTTTGGCATTAGAATGTTAAACTCTGAAGGATCAAATGCTAAATCATATATAGCAAATGACAATATTTTAATAATATCATACAATTTATGGATTGTAAATGATAAACACCTTGAAACAAATGGCAGATCCCGTAATGTTGGATGACACATATTTCATTAAATAACAAATACATTTCTAATGTTCCTTTATTTCTTGTCGGTTTGGTCAATATTTAAATACTAATGTGTTTGAATTCATTATGACATTGGGATTTGGAACTCAACATTAAATGCTGCTGCGGTTTGCTGTGTTATGGTATAAATACTGATGTAGTGTATTCGGAAAGTACTTCTTTATTCCTTATTTAATCTTGTACAACTATTTTGTATCTGCTCTGTGAAGAAGATGGTAACCACCAGACGCCAAGCGTACGAGGCTAGGGTTCTTGCCAAGATGCAAGAGTTGCGGCTTCGATACTTTGGGAACCAGTCCCTTGAACTTCTTACTCCCATTCCAGTGTGTCTTACCTTCTATGGGATGATGTATGAACAGGTGGAAGAGGCGGATGAAGATTATTATCAAATGCTCCACTTTCACTATATGGTGACATCAGAGCATGGGTGAAGAATTGGTCTCCGTCTTCTGGTAGAGGATGCTGTTATAGCAGCGGATAAAGCGGCTGGTATGCGTTCGATGATATCTTGTCGTTGCCCTGAGTATGATCAGAGGAAGAGATGGTGGTGGTGGTAGGGGAGACCGACCACCACCACCACCTCCGAGTGCATAAACTGATGTAAATTGATGTAATGTAAATTAAAAGTTGTACAATATTCGAGCTAATGAAAGTTTCTTTTTTGGTGCCCAATAAGTTCTGGGAAGGTACCCTAAGTTATATACAAGTAATATCATTCATTTATATAATCTTTCTCATTTGTTATATCTTCTTTGTCATTTGTATAGTACATAATTGTTAGAATGGCTAGTCTGTATAGTTGGATTATAATTAATTTTTCATTTCTTATGTATGATTTGACATTTGTTATATATGATTTAGCATTTGTTATCAGAGATATTTTATTTGTTATCAGAGATTTGTTGTCAATAATTTGTCATTTGTTAATTATGATTTGACTTTTTCTATACAAGATTTTTTATTCATTATATATGATTTAGCTATGTATATAAAGTGGTTACTAGGGGAATAAAGGGAGAGACGCATCGATTGACGTTTGTCAGTTTGAAAACTTAAAAATGCCAAGTCTTAATACTCTAACCTCTCTATCTTCCTCCATCATTTCTCTTTCTCTCTCTCACTCTAACCAAATAGACCATAGATGGTTAACAAATGACAAATAATGGCTAACAAATGACAAATTATTGATACCTAATTTTTTTAAAGTTCAAATGAAGTCTACTATCATACAAACACAATACAAATGTTCAAAGAACCAAATAAACCATAAATAATTAACAAATGACAGTATTGCTAACAAATGACAAATTATTGATACGTAATTGTTTTAAGTTCAAATGAAGTCTACTATCATTCAAACACAATACAAATGTTCAAATAACCAAATAGACCATAGATAATTAACAAATGACAGTATTGCTAATAAATGACAAATAGTGGCTAATAAATGACAAATTATTGATACCTAATTGTTTTAAGTTTAAATGAAGTCTACAATCATTCAAACACAATACAAATGTTCAAAGAACCAAATATACCATAGATAGTTAACAAATGATAAATTATATATAACAAATGATAAATCATAGCCAAAAAATAACAAATCATAGTCAACAAATTAAAAATTCTGTATAACAAATGAATAATCGTGTTTTTAAGAACACATGTTGTCTACTTAAAAATAATCACAATTCATTTGAACCAAATCGACCATTCACTTACATCAAATGTTGTCTATCTACGAAACCAATAATATATATCGAATGATTGTTTTTAAGATAACAAATGACAAATCACTGATTAAAAATGCCAAATCATATATAACAAATAACACATCGATGATAACAAATGCCAAATCGAAGATAACAAATGCCAAATCATACATAAGAAATGAAAAATTAATAATAATCCAACTATACAGACTAGCCACTATAACAAATATGTAGTATACGAATGACAAAGAAGATATAACAAATGAGAAAGATTATATAAATGAATGATATTACTTGTTTATAACTTTAGAAAATTACAGAAATTATACAATAATATGGATGTTAAAGTTTTAAAATCTCCTTTGACTCAACTCCCAGCCTCAGTATATTATAAGTAATTGTATAACGACATTCATTACCGTCTATTAGATCTGGAAATTTTATTCCCCTTAGGAAATTTTCCATAAAGACAAGCATATAGACCCCGCAGTCATTACCATTTGGTTGTGTTGGACATTTCCCAAAATGAGTTGTCCATTTAAAGTTTAGGCCATAATCCTTTACCTCTGAACCAGTAGGTGGATTACTACGATCGGTAAAATCTCTCCATATCAACATTTTTGGGAGGATCGTTGATATCTGATCTTCAATAAGCTGGTGTCCAAGAGATAACTTTTTCTTCTTTCGCACATTTATAATTTTTGAATCCACCATTGAATCGTAGATGCATATTTTTCTTGCCTTAAATGACACAATGCAAAGGACCCAGTGGCTGTCATTGATATTCCAGGGAATGAGTATTAATTTCGAATTGACTACTTTTAAATATCCTCGATGGATGCAATTAAAAAATGTACGATCCCATTGCATAGATGTAATTTGTTTCCAAATTGATTTTTTTCTTCAGTTCTACACCTTCTGGAGATGACATATTATGAGTCCAGACATTGAAAGCCTTGCAATTAAAAAATGTACGATCCCATTGCATAGATGTAATTTGTTTCCAAATTGATTTTTTTCTTCAGTTCTACACCTTCTGGAGATGACATATTATGAGTCCAGACATTGAAAGCCTTGCCAATATATTGACAGGTAAAGATATCTGTCTGCATAATCCTTTCTTTATCTGGGCGGGCACATGTTTTGTGTCAAAATATTAAGTCAGGGCTTTAATATACACATCAATGACTTGAACAGGAAAAGAAAATGACAAATTAGATAACAAAATTGATAAAGTTTAATATTACAAATAACAACAAAGGCCAAACTAATGATAAAGTGCAAACGAATAAAAGGCAGAAAATGTGAAAACAAATGGGAGAGACTCTTGTACGAATGACATAGGAAAATAAATAAATGATATAAATACCTCATTGTCCAACCATTGATTTGGATATAAGGTGCAGAGAGCGTTAAGGCAAACAATTTCTTCACCTATCCTCATATAGGTATTCATGTTGTCCTTCTTAGCTTCAGGAGATAATTCATCTTTCCTCAATAACACTCATGGAAGAAGTTCGTCAAGGTGAGCATGCAATTGGTTCATTTGACAAGTCATTTTGAAGGCTCTTTCATTAATTTCTTCATCAGTTAGTGCATGCCTCTTCTTTAAGGTGACATCCACTTTTAACTCCATTAAAATAAGCTGGAACAGATATGTCGAAATAAGAAAATGAAATATAAATGTGCTTATTACATGAGATTGAGTAATAAACCAGTTGTTTGGTTTAAAAATACTTCATACATTGGTCTGGTTAACAAATATTTCTTTTACTACTTGCTCAGGGTTTGGTTTATTCTGTGAATTTCCATCATCATCATCCTTGCGTTCAACCACCTCCTCTTTATTCTATTCTACCTCCTCTTTACTCTCTTTACTCTGTAAATAAATAGACTACAAATGATAAGAGTGATACAAGATATGGGAAAATAAATAGAAGAAAATGAGAAGTTACCAGCAAAGAAATGATAGGTTACCTGACTAATTTTACCAACATCTTCCTCCTAGTGGGTGATTACTTCTTCAGCTTGTGCGACCACTATAGTCTGTTCCTCGACAGATACAGTAGTTGTTTGGTCTACACTAGCCTGTAAATAAGCAGACTACAAATGATAAGAGCGATGCAAGATATGGGAAAATAAAAAAAGAAAATGAGAAGTTACGAGTAAAGAACAAATAAGTTACCTGACTAGCTTCATCTTCAATTTTTTAACCTCTAAAGTTTGTTCCTCGACATATATAATAGTTGTTTGGTTAACACTAGCCTGTAAATAAACAGACTACAAATGATAAGAGTGATGCAAGATATGGTAAAATAATAGAAGAAAATGAGAAGTCAACCTCAAACAAATGATAAGTTACCTGAGAAGCTTCACCAACAACTTCCTCTTGGTTGAAGAATACTATATCAGTTTTTGCTACCTCTGCAACCACCATAGTCTGTACAACCAAGGTTAAAGAATAAACAAATTAAAAAAAATGGTATGGATAGGTCAATACATAACTTGAGGTTATGAATCATCTTCTTCAGCAAATACCTCATATTTTTTATTATTATAATACACCACTACAGTTGGTGGTTCTGAATCTTCTTCTTCAGCAACTTGAGGTTGCTCTTCTTCAAATTTAACTTTCTCCTCGACATCATTCTTTTCATTACTATCTTTTTCGTCGCCCTTCTTCCACTTCACATACAACAAATAAAATGAACAAATACATCAAAAGAAATGAAAATTCTGGAAAAGAGAATGACAAAGATAACCTCACAAATGCTAAAATATTCTAAACAAATGACAGACTTCTGAGGAAAGGGAAAACTGCATAAAATAAATGCCAATATTTTAAAATACAAATGTCAAATAAAATCATATCAATAATAAGAAGTAACAAATGAATGATACCTCTAGAAGATCACCACTATATTCAGACGATATCGCTTTGAAATTTACTTCCCTCCCAACTTCAACATCATCATCTACCATTAAATCGTTTACCGCCTCCAATCCATCTCCAAGCGCAACTTGCTGAAGCAAATTTTTGGCAGTTGATTGAATATTCTCAAGTTCTAGGAATTCTACCCGTCTTTTTCTTGGCACTCTATTAGCCAAGCCCTTCTTGAGGATCTTGGGGATTAAGGTTTTCAATTGGATCAGTGGGACATGATCAAATTGATCATCAGTAAAAGCTTCTTTCTTCAAGCCTTCAAGCCTTCAACCTTTTTCTTCTTGTTGGGCACATCAGCTTCTTCAGCCTTCTTCAGCTATTCTCCCCTACCTTTTTTTATTATCGGCTCAACCTTCTTCCTTTTCCCATCTTCTTTCTCATTACCTCCTTCTTGCTTGTGTTTCGCAGTTTTCTCAGGAGTAGAGAACTGGTACTGCCCAAGGAGTGGATTATCTCTAAGTGGTAGAGTATTGTCTCCCACTGTAGACATCGAAATTTGTTCCAACATTTTACCATGGTTATGAAACATTTTACCATGATCATCTAATTTCAGCAATATTTTGCCATGCTCTGCCAATTGGGAGCATACCCTAATCACTATAGCTCCGATCTCAGTGGCAGAAGAACTACTACCTATTACAGGTGCACCGATTGCAGGTGCAACGCCGATTGCAGGTGCTTCGATTTGATATCTTTGAAATATTCAAACAGATGATGATGACAAATGACAACTTAAAAATGACAGAAAATACTATAACAATGATAATAGGCATACAACAAATTACAAAAATGGACTTCATAAGGACAAAAACATAAAATAAATGGTAAATTTAAGTAATTAAAATGATATGAAACATAAATTAAGTGACAAGGAAGCAATAAAATGAATCAATCATACAAAGAATTGAAGATTACCATGGCCTCTTGCGCAAGACCTTGCTGCATATCAGTCTCAGACGACTTCATAGCTATTGCCAACAATTTGGGGTTAGCAAAAAACTTTTTAAAGGTCACAATTTGGCGACGCTTAAAGGATATCATCCTCCATCATTGTAGCTTAGGGAACAAATGTATGGATTCCTCTTTTCTTAGAAAGTTTAGGCTAGGAATAGAAAGGAAAGTACATATCATCAACACCCAGGTACATCCATACAGTGATAAAGCTTTATCAGATTTTTTACCAGTGGCCGATCAATAATGGGCAAACTCTACTATTTGACTCCACAAGAAATTATAGACTTGCTCACCCCTGGGGAATCTGTTGAACTGATCTAGATCATCTACCAGATTAACATATTTTACCCAAATGTTTCTTCCCTTGTTCGGGAGGAGAAATGATAGTATAATTTTTAACAAATTTAATAGAAGAACATCTTCTGCAAAACGAAATAACACAATGTAATGATAAGAACCTTAGAATATAATGAGCCAAAAATGGAAAATACAATACAAATATTGGAGGGGTGAGAAATACAATGTAGGACAGTGATAAAGAAGAGAAAACAAATGAAAAATTAGAGCCTTACCCTGATGTATTTCCAATTTTGCCTATTTTAAAGCATCATCAATTTCCTTCAACCCATATGTATTCTTCTTCTTGGGGAATCGCCACATTCTGAAATTCGTCATATACTCAGGATCAACAAATAATAACTCATTTGCAATAGGAGAGACACGTAGCATCAAAATCAGGCAAACATGAATGGGTTTTATATGAATTATTGTCTCCCCAAATTGGAACTTCATATCACCGAGATGACGATCAAATATTTCCACAACCAAAGTCGACATCGTCGCTATTGAATCAATCAGCAGTAAGGGTATAAAGTAGGTGGCACGAAGAACACCCTTCTCATCTTCAGGTAGAGCTACAAACATTTTGTGAAGTCCCAAACCTGTACACCAAGAAGTGTAATTTTTATCATTCAAAGTGCCCTTCTTGGCTCTACCCTCCTGTGTTTGGTTCTCCTCGTTAATTTGTTCATTCACTTCTTTATCAGACTTTATTATGGAAGAAAAATAAAATATAGACTTTGATCAAACACCTGGTAGGTAGTAGTCACACAGATGATTTGCCACTAATATGCCACTAAAATTATACACACACAAAAGATTTGCCAATGATTTTTGAGAAAACGGTTTGTGCGACTATGATAGTTTTTACGCTCGTCAATCACACACAAGATTTGTAGAAATGAGATGGTTTTTGCGGTCTTTATAGTGGTCGGGCAACTTGAGAAAGTGTTTGAGGAATAAGAATGGTTTTTGGCGCCAAAAGCTAAACGAACTCGTGTGAATCGCACGTTTTACCTAACCATAGAGAATAGTAAACAAATGTCAAATAATACAACTGATGGTGATAGAGTCTGCATGAGCCAATATAATCGGTTACAACAAATGACAAGAAATACATGTAATGGTGATAGGGTCTGCCTTACACGTCTCAAAATAGTAATGACACGTGTAGATCGAGGAATGATTAAAATTAGACACGTGGCGTGATAATAATATTTTTAAATGATTTAAACTTTTTTTAGTATTAATTATGAAGTGACATTCGAACTAGTGGAGCCCATGGCCTTACTTGTTGCCTTACCTGTGGAGCCCACGGCCTAGAAACCTACTTTAATATTCAAGCAGTTTATATTTTTGGGAAAAATGGCAAAGTTGTATAAACCAAATGACAAAGAAGGCTGACCGAATGGGAAAGTTTCATAACACAAATGACAACAGTCTGTTAAAAATGACACAGATGTCTGAAAGAATGTCAGAGTTGAACTAAATAAATGACATATTTTTGTTTGCAGCAGCCGCGCAGATAATTTGCCATCGTTTGTTCCACGAGTTGAGTACAGTCGAGTACCATCTACAGGAGTTACGAGTACCATCATTTCCTCTATGCCCAAGGAGTAAAGTACCAGTCTTTAATCAAATACTTAATAGGCAGCAGTTACACAGACGGTTTGTGACAAATAATCGGGACAACTTTTGTGATTGAGTAAGAAGAAGAAGCTGTTCGATGAATCAGGATCGCTTTTGGCTCCAAAAACCAGACGAACTCCTGTGAACCGCAGGTGATACCTAACCATAAACGATGAAAAATAGTAACAGAATTGGTGAAAGTGTCTACCTTCTTATAAATAATAAATATGTTCAAAGGTAGGAAAAAATTTACTAAAACAAATGACAAGTAGTTCATGAGATGGTGACAATGTCAGCCTTTCTCATACACGTGGCTTGATGTAATAGTTTTAAATGAGTTAAAGAATTTTTTACAATATTTTATTACTTCGGATGTGACATTTGTACTTGTGGAGCTCAAAAACAGGTGGTTGTCTGTAGTAATATTGCAACTTTAGTAGGGGCAAATATTATTTTTCCTCTTTCCATTATCGATTTTGGAATTTATTGTTCCCTGGGTCTGATTTTGTAAAGATGGCAAAAACTAGTATTTATTATCATAATTTCCATTTTTTTCCATTGATGAGTTTATATTGATCTCAACAAATATAGAAAATCAAGAAAATCCAAGTCGCCTTTGCGATCTTCTTCAATAATTGTCAATGGATATTGATTGCTCCACTAAACAAGAAATAAATCATATCAATTTTAAAACTATAATTAACCCACGTTGGTTGTTGGGCGATATCTATATGATATTACATATTCACTATAGTAACACAAGCCAGGGAAGAAAATCAGCTTTATGTTTAATCATATTTGCCATTTAAACAAGATATATCGAAGTCGATCAATTTTAAAATCATTATAGACTCATGTTAATTGTTGTGTTATATTACTTATGGCATCATCCTCAAATAAGACTTGGTGCAGTGAGGCTGAGATTTTAAATTTAAGAAAGAGAAATGAGTAGGGATCAATTTTTTGCAAAATTCATATATATGAGAGAGAAGAATGAGAGGTTTCCTTTGTTGAAAAGAGAAAGTCGACTTTAAAGATAAAAATAAGGAACTATTTTAGTTGTCATTTACATTTTTCTACGTATACGTTAATTTAACTAAATTGAGCCTACCTCAACTTGTTTCAAGCTAGAAAGTTGTTAGGTTTTCGCGACAAAAATCGAAAAAGAAGAAAATGGATTGAGGAAGTCGGGAGCCTAAATATCTCCTGAGTGCCCAACTCCCTAGTCGGCACAAACGAAAATAACATATTTTTGGGGTCTTTTGGCAATAGTAATCTCCTAATTTGTTAGTGCTTTGGTTTTAGGCTTTTGGGGAGTCCTTTCTTCATTTAATGATCCAGGAGGATCTAGGGATGTTTTGAGGTGAATTCGTATGTGAAAAAAGGAATTTCGTAAAGTCGTTTGAATGAGGTTTAAAGTCGTTCAAACGACATTTTTCTAACTCTAAGGAATTTGGCCCAGGAACTCCAAGTCGTTCGAACGACCAATGTTCATTTCCCTGGAATTTTGGCCCATAGACAAATTTCGTTCGAATGAGTTTGGATGTCGTTCGAACGAGTTGTCATGTTTCTAGGGTTTAAGACCAATTAACTGATGTTAGTTCAATAAAAGTTATGAGGAAGAAGCTTAAGGTTTAGAGTAATTCCATTGTAATTAACTGCGTTTAAGCAATTGAAGCTCTTAAATAGATTTTTCCAACCGATTTGGTGTCTTTGTACTTTTCTGCTAACTAGGGTTTCTCTCTTCGTATTGTGGATTATTTAAGGAATTGGTTTGAGCCTCCAAAAAAATAACTTAGAATTAGAAAAAAGTTCTAGTGATAACTTGGTCAACGTGTCTTGAATTGTTGAGAGGTAAAAATGAAACAAGGTAACATGTTAAAAGGGTTGACCTCTCTACTTATGCAAATGTAAAAGTAGAAATCTTCAATCTTGCTCTACATTCTACATTCTACATTCTACATTCTACGCCTTTACTCTGTAATCTGATAACTTGGGTGCCTCTCTAGTTCTTGAGATGTTTGCTCCGTAAGCAAGAAATGAATCATATAAATTCTAAAACTAGAATCAGTCCATGTTGGTTGTTGGTTGCTAGGCAAATACATTGGAATAGACATCTTCAGTCTGATATAACATAAACCATGGAAGACAATCAGCTATCTAAAAATATAAACTAATCCGATCCGAGACCACCTTTTTATCCTAATCCAAAATCCTAATTTGTATTGTAACGTAAACAAAATTTATGATTCAAGCCACCCTCTCCAAATATAAATACATACCTCCCATCTCTCTCTTGTCAACCTCAAAGCTTCCGTCTTTTCTCCCCAAAAAAAATAAAAAAAAAAAATGGCGAAAGCAACAGATCAAGTCAACAACAACGAGTCCGACAACATCATCATCAACGAGAGACCCACCTTCGAAGATGATTTCATCGACCCTTTCATCATCTCAAACCCTGATCATGGATGGCAAACTGTCACTTACAAGAAGAAATCATCCAAGAAACCCTTGATTGATTCATCATCTGAGTTTCGCTCGAATGGTGGTGTTGTTGGTTCCAACATCAGAGCTGATGTTTTCCGATCTGTTGAGCAACAATCTCGAGAACGTCGTAATCGTGCTTTGGAAGCCAAGATTGCTGCGGAGGCAAAGATCGGTGAACCTGTTATTAGATCGAGGCATTGGGATGATAGTGATGATGGTGAGGGAGGTGATAGTGATGATGTTGCTGTGGTTGAGAATGGTGGTGCTGAAGTGAAGAAACCTAAGGTTAAGAAACCTAAGAAACCGAAGGTTACTGTCGCTGAGGCTGCCGCGAAGATCGATGCTTCGGATCTTGCTGCATTTCTGATTGATATCTCTGTAAGTACAAACAAAAAATTGATCTTGATTTTAGATCTTAATTTCATGTTGATGTTTGTGATTTGATTGTTTTTAGATCTAAAGATTTTATTGTGTTTGCATGTAGGCATCTTATGAATCTCAGCAGGATATCCAGCTCATGCGCTTTGCGGATTATTTTGCCCGAGCTTTCTCTGCTGTGGGCGCCGCACAATTTCCCTGGGCGAAGCTGTTTAAGGAGTCTCCCATCGCCAAAATCGTTGATGTGAGTTATCGATTCATCTGTTATGTTTGATGTTTTCTTCATGCATGAAATTGAACAATGAGATTCATAATTGTTAGGACCAAATTGGTTTTTTTACTAGCTCATATATCTGTAAATTGCTAGTGGGGAGCCAAAATGATAAATTGTAGGGTTTTTAACCTAATTGGTAGGACCAAATAGTTTTTTACCAGTTCATATCTCTTTAAATTGCTAGTGGGAAGCCAAAAGGATGAATTGTAATTTTTTTAACCCAACGGTCATTGTTGTTTATTGATTTTTTGGGGAGATAGTCTAATTATCGATTCTCTTAAATAATTGTTAGCCAAAATGAGATATCGTAGTTTTTTAACCTAACGGTTGTACATGTTTATTGACTTTTTGGCGAGATGCTCTTAGGGTTTTTGACTATTTGATAGTCTAATTAACAAACGACTCTCTCGAATGCTTGTTACGTTACACGGGTAGAGATGCTCTTAGGGTTTATTTTTTCCTATAAAGTTTACATGCGTATTTGCAATGTTGTAAGTGGAACAACGAAGCCTGTTATTTGGTGGTTGCTGCTCGTGGCTTCATGTACCCGTGGTGCCTTAGGGTTCTGATTAAGAGTATTTGGGACAAATTTGGCAACAAGGGTAATGCTTTTTTAAGCTGTTTTAGATAAATTGGAAACTTTTCTCTTAGTTGTAAGGAAACGTAAACCTGTTACAGATAAAATTATGGCTTCTTTTGGTAATTGTAATTTTGATAACAAACCAGCCAAGTTATACTAACTTAGTTTCTCAGAATTAAGTTATCTGTAGGTGGAGTCAAGTTATATATTTCCCCGTGTTTTCTTACTCACAAAATGAAATTCCTCAATTTATCTCAAATAAATTAAAGAAGCATTACCACCGTATTTTGGTCATTTGATAACCAAAAATTGTAGATTCCCAAAAAATCAAATTGTATTAAGTCTGTTGCTTAATAAGCTATCTTGTAGGGAGCCCAATTATGTACTGCGTGTGAGCATACCGACAAAATAATTAGTTATCGATTTATCTCAAACAAAAGATATCTTGCCACTATTAACAGCTCAGTGTGGTCCACAACATGACCTATCTTCACTTTCCATCGTATCTAGGCCACATCTTCAATTAATTTCTGCGACTTTCTCTTCTTATATTTTATTTATACTTATTTTATAACTTTTGTGCACAATTTATCGTTATAATGTCTGTTTTGTCGTCTTTCTTTTTATTTGACTTTTTATCCGAAGTTATAATGCAGAATTCATCTTTACAGCAACAAATTAATTTTATCGTCAAGCATTTGGCCTTGTGTATCTACAATGTACTAACAGAGTTGCTTTGGGTTTAACAGATACCTCTGTCCTATGTTCCTGAATCTGTGTTTACGACATCTGCTGTATGGATCAGTAAGCGGTCTCCTGAGAAAATTTCCCCCTTTATTGAGCGGTTGTTGGATAGCATTCTTGCTGACCTAGAAAATCAGCAAGGTACTGTGAAGGGTTCCAAAAAAGTGGTTAAACAAGCGCCATCAAAATCTCAGGTAAGTTGCAGTTAAATGTTTCTTCGTGATCTATGTTAATGTTGCCATTGTCGGTAGTATTTAATCTTTTCTTTTTAGTTGATGTTCTTAAGCTTGTCATATTACACGCTTCAATGAATGGTTGATACAAATCTTTCTCTTGGATTTAAAAAAACGCTCAGGAGTAGCTGTATGAAAACATATTAGTGTTTATTGTAAAATGAAAATGCCGAATGCCGAATATTTTTTCAAAATTTACCTATTAAGTAAGAAAGCTGAATTCTGATACAAAGTTAGGGTTCATTTTAAAAATAAATTTGGAGATATAACTAATAAGGCTGATTCTCTTTCTCCTTTTAGAAGTAAATCAGTAAGGTGAATATGTTAATGTAAACTAGTGTCTCTGCGCACGCTATGTGCGTGTGCTACATCCCCTCGAAACTCTCTGATAAACTCATCACAGCTCTCGTAAGCGAGAAACACTATAACTTTTCCTTTCCCGTGCGCCCCTTCAATCTCTCTAAACGTGTCCTCTTCTAAATCCCACAGCTCTCTGTTGGACTGACTGCAGCTCTCTTAAGCAAGAAACACTATCTCTTCTCCTTTCCCACGTGCCCTTTCAATCTCTCTAAACATGTCTTCTTTTAAATCCCTCTCTGGCTCTTGCGAGTTATGATTTTGTCGTGATGTGATAGCTATCATTTTGATGTCGGACAACACCTTTAGCCTTAGTATAAAGTATTGGGGACCGCTGTTCAACCATAATTAGCAGAAAGGAGAGGGATATCATGGAAAATCTGACATAACTGAGCATATACGGCGGACTGGTAGCCATATGATCAGGGTTAAAACAGGAAAATCATTGCAAATTCTTGTTTAGGGCTTGGGGAGCTGGTCCTATTTGGAAGGAGAAGATTAATGGAGGAAGAGATTAATGAAAATCTCAAGTTTCCTTTTAGGATATAAGTGATGGAATGTCTTTGTAATTTAAGTTTATGGAGGTTAAGGTGTTCTTAAATATGGCGATGATATGGCATTCTCTCATTATAATCCCATCACCCCATCCAAGTCTTCCCTATCAAGAATTTTCTCAAAAGAGCCTCACTCATATGTTTATTGTAGGTAATACCTTCTTTAATTCAGCCCATAATTTGAAGTTCTTACTATAAGAATCTTTTCACAGGTTAATAATCACTACATCGAATACAATAAAATGTTGCTAAATTTATTCAATAATTTTTTTTTTTAAACCTTCTCCAAAGTTGCTACTAAGAAAACTAGAAAAGAAAAAAAAACTTAACCGTTATAATTATTTGGAATCCGACCTTGTACAAAGTAAATACATTCTAGTAATAGAAGAAGAGAGTAATTAAGATACTCCAAAAGATGAAACTATTCAAGCACCCTTTTCTTGATCTTCACATAATATTGGATCCAACTTCGGCAACTTCTACAGTATAATTAGCTTATGAAATATTCTTCTTGGAAAAATAGTAGTAACTAAAAATTAACGACCATACTCGTGTTGGAATAAAACCGTGCTAAATAATCGCATTCAAGAATAGAAGAAGAGCATCATCTAAACACTTCAAATGATGAATATAGTACCACCAACGTGGGCAAGCTGCACAGTGGGTTTAAACAGTAATCAGTTCTCCCTAGAAGCAGAGTAGTTTGAGTTTCCTGATGGTTTCTAAAGAGTCTGTTCTAGGAAATGAAGCATAGAATGTCGCTTGTGCACTTCTATACTTGTGTTGAACATACCTTTGCATTTCTCTTCGTATGGGTTCTTTTTTCCTGTCAATATGCGTGTCATTGAAATGTGTGTCAAAGATACTTTGTCACGCATATAATTGACACACGTTTGACACTCTTTATTAGACACACAGAGATGAGTAAGAGATTATTTCTTTATGAATATAAACTTCTTACATTGAAGCTCTCAAATAATCAAGTCATTTCGACATTTTATCAGCATCAAAATTGTAGTTATAGTAAGTTACAAGGATGATCTAGTAAGTTATGAATGAGAGCATACTCTTCATCATTGTAAGTTACAAGGATGATCTAGTAAGTTACAAGGATGCTCTTCATCATTGTAGTTAACGACCATACTCGTGTTAGAATAAAACCGCGCTAAATAATCGCATTCAAGAATAGAAGAAGAGCATCATCTAAACACTCCAAATGATGAATATAGTACCGCCAACTTGGGCAAGCTGCACAGTGGGTTTAAACAGTAGTCAGTTCTCTCTAGAAGCAGAGTAGTTTGAGTTTGCTGATGGTTTCTAAAGAGTCCGTCCTAGGAAATGAAGCATAGAATGTTCGCTTGTGCACTTCTATACTTGTGTTAATCTCCGTATGGGTTGTTTCTGTCATTGAAATGTGTGTCAAAGATACTATGTCATGCATTTGATTGACACGTGTTTGACACTCTTTATTAGACACACATAGAGATGAGTTAAGAGATTTGTTCTTTATGAATATAAACTCCTTACGTTGAAGCTCTCAAATAATCAAGTCATTTCGACATTTTTATCAGCATCAAAATTGCAGTTATAGTAAGTTACAAGGATAATATAATAAGTTGTGATGTGGAAAGATTGTACCCGTTTTGAGATGTCTATTTTATCTAGTAAGTTTATGATGTCGAAAGTGTCGGAATGAGTTAGTTATTTTCAAGGATGATCTCCAATGTAAGTAGACAATATCAATAAGGAAAAAATGTTTTCAATCATCTGAATGTGTGTCAACATGCGTGTCATTTAAATGTGTATCTAAATATCCACCCCCATAACTTTATATTTGGTCTAATATGTAAGCATTACCAATGACTGACAGGTTGCAATATTTGTGGTACTTGCTATCACATTGAAACAAAAACCTGATGCGTTAATGAGCCTTGTGCCTAAATTAGGAGAAAATGCAAAATATCATGGGCAAGATAGGCTTCCACTAATAGTGTGGGTTATTGTTCAGGTAAGAATACATGGCTTTAACTGTATTTGAATATCTTAAATGTTATTCTGCCGTATGCTGAAACTTCTGCATTTGTAGGCTTTTAAAGCTGACACAGTTATCGGGATGCATTTGTGGGTGCATGTTCTAGTGCCTATTGTCACTGGAAAGTCCTGTAATCCGCAGTCCAGAGACATGATTTTGCAATTAGTGGAGAGGTTAGCACACATGGAAGATTAACCTAAGTTGTTTTTTTTGTTTTCTTCAAAGTGCGTAATCTGATTTCCTGTAATTGCAGATTCCTATCTCCCCCAAAAGCCTTGAGTACTCTGATTAAAAACCCTGTGAGGAAGAATGAGCGTCTAGTGCCCCCTTCAGCTTTTGAGCTGTTGATGCGAGTTACCTTCCCTGCATCTTCTGCTCGAGTCAAGGTTAGTAACTTTTTCAGTAGACATTTTCTTGTACATTTGTTTTGATGAATATTTTCCTGTATATTTCCCCCTAGAAAGGCCTATTGAATTTTAATTTTGTGCAGGCAACTGAGAGGTTTGAGGCAGTATACCCCATCATGAAAGAGTTGGCCTTTGCTGGCCTTCCTGGAACCAAAGCCATGAAGCCGACTTCGGAGCAGATCTTCAGGTTTGCAGTCAAGTTAGGAGGGGAACGTAAGTCCAGACCCGTGTCTACTTTAAATTCTTTCGGGTGTTTTACATGGACTGATATCCAAATCTTCTGTTACAGCCCTTCATGAATTGTCCAAGGAAGCAACTTCGGTTTGCCTCTCCTGTTTGACTCAAAACCCTGATTTGTACAACTTATGGGTGAGCATTTATAGTCATCATTTAACAGTTTCGAGCCGATTCTATGAACTTTTGCTATATTGTAACCATTGTATATTAGTTTTTAATCTGGTTTTATGGCTGAAGCAGGACGAAATTTATCTGGATAACATAAAGGCGAGTGTTTCTGTTCTCAAAAAACTATCTGAAGAATTGAAGTTGAAGGGGAGCTCTGTTAAATTTGCTGCATCTCTTCATTCTCTAAGGGAGGCGCTCAAGAGTTTCAGGCAGAAGGTAAGGAGAATTTTAATGTTCTTATCTACGTGTTTAAACTGTTGGACCTATTAGTAACGGAGCACATTTGAATCGAATCAACCATTAATCGTGGCATTTTAATTTACAGAATGAGAAAGTATTGGCTGATGGAGAGGGATCAGATCAGCAATACATCCGGGAAGCAGACAAGTACTGCAAGGTGATAATGGGAAGGTTTTCACGTGGCCGTGGGTGCATGAAAAGTGCGATGCTTGCTGTTTTCTTGGTGTCTATCGGTGCGTATGCTATTCCTTTGATCGCGGAGAACGGGGAATTCAAGGAACTCTATGAGAAACTCTATGGAATGCTGCCCCAGGAACTATTCTGAGCTCATTCCTTAGGAGAGAATAGAGATGTGGCCACAGCGTTATGTTAGTTGGTATAGGAAATCTACTCAAGTTTCTTCAAAAAAAGGTAGGAGAAATCTGAGATATTTATAGTATGTAAGATCACTGTTTCCCATCTGACTGTCGTAGAATAGAAAAAGAGAGACGAGAGGTTGTTGAGTTTGTCAGGATTTTGGATCTAGAGTCACCCATGGCCATGGCCAATTTGGCTTTCCTTTAACTTTATTTTCAAGATATATCTGTTACTTGGATATGGTCATACAGATTAGGAATCAATCTTTTAGTTTCAGGGTTGGTTTTGATCTCATTTGCAACAGCAGTGCATGACTTGTTAATACTTTATATATCTGCAAATCTCAGTGCTCAAGTTTTGATGAAAAACTGCTCATGATCTATAAGATTTATATAAACTGTACACGCTCTCTGTGAATGTTATTTGTACAGTGGGAGCAACGCTTCTTCAGATTTCAATAAGCTCTTCTCTGTGGGGTTTATCATGTAGATGCTGAAGATGGATCTTTAGGTGTAGACCATGGATACTTCATTGTCAGATCCCGTGGTATTTAGGAAGTAACAATAATAGTATTTACACAGGGAAGAACAGGAAGACAAAACAAGAATTGCAAATACATTTCAAAGAACATCCTTTTATACCATCTGAGCCTAAGCCAATTCATAATAATAGGCTGCAATTTATAAACAAAACCAACCTTCAATCAATTTCACAAATACATTCACAAAGAGTAAGAAAAGTGGGAGATCTTGTGTGTCACTCACTTGCATGACGAGAAAGTACCCAAATGCAACAATTCCTGATTGTACCTGTTGAAAACAGAATTCTAAACTCTAAAGAAGAAATGTTATTGATCAAACTTGGGATGAGATGATTTGATTACAACATATAGCAAGCCTTTATATAGACATTAGAGCACAAATCCAACCTGGCTTCTAAAGCCGAAATACAAACATTATCACACTATGCTACCTACTAGGACTACTATTCCTATGGTAGCTTGACTTTATTACCAATGTGTTTCACACATCTAACACCCTCCCTTAAACTAGATGTGCTAATACTAGTTTAGGAAGTAAACACTATGCTGAGTTTTCCTTGCAGCTCCCTTCCTTAAACGAACAAACTCCGAGTAGTTTCCGAAGTTTCTCAAGCGCTTCTAATTTGAGGGTTTTGGTGAAAATGTCTGCAACTTGATCTTCGCTCCTGCAGTGGATAAGATCAGTCGTCCCATCTTTCACTAGATTTTGTAAGAAAAGGTAACGCACATCAATGTGTTTTGTTCTCCCGTGTTGAACTGGATTCTTCGACAATTTGATTGTGGAACTATTGTCTCAATAAATAGGAATTTCCCTATTTTGATGAAACCCTACTTCACCCAGCATTCTTCTTCACCATATTACTTGACATGTACAAGACGCAGTAGCTATATACTCTGCTTCCGTGGTAGATTAAAAAATAATCAATCGATTGTTTCTTTGACGACCATGAAATTGCTCTTGATCCTAACATAAAAACATACCCAAAGGTGTTCTTCCTGTCATCGGGATCTCCACCATAATCGCTATCAGTATAGCCGATTAAAGTAATAACCTCTCCTTTATTGAAAAAATATTCCCAACCCAGTCGTACCTTTCAAGTATCGCAGAATCCTCTTTGTAGCATTTAGATGCAACTCCGTTGGATTCTCCATGTATCGACTGATGAGGCTTACTGCGTGCTGAATATCTGGCCTGGTCGCGATTAAGTACATGAGACTTCCCACAAGCTGCTTGTACAATGTGTTTTCAACCTTTTCTCCTTTGGGATCCTTCATTAGCTTCAATCCAACTTCAACTGGTGTGCGCACCGGATTGCAATCCTTCATTTGGAACCGTTCCAAAATCTCCTGAACATATTTTCTCTGTGATATGAAAATACCCACATTAGACTGAACTACTTCTATGCCCAAAAAATAGTGCATCATTCCGAGATTTGACATCTCAAACTCTGCCATCATTGATCGTTTGAACTCCTTGAACATCGTACGATCGTTGCCAGTATATATCAAGTCGTCCACATATAAGTACACTACCAAAAAAATTCCATCGGTTCCAACTTTCATGAAAAGTGTGTGCTCATATGAGAACTTATAGAACCCCACTTTCACGAAATACGCCTCTATACGACTATATCAAGCTCTTGGTGCTTGTTTTAGTCCATATAAGGCCTTCCTCAACCGGTACACCTTCTTCTCTCTACCTTTCTGTACGTAACCAGGTGGTTGATCGACGTACACGGTTTCTTGCAGATCTTCGTGTAAAAATGTTGACTGTACGTCCAATTGAAAAATAGGTCACGAGTTTTGTGTTGCTATTACAACTATCATCCTAATAATACCGTGTCGTGCGACTGGAGCAAACACCTCTTCATAGTCGACGCCTTGTTGTTGCTTATAACCCTTAGCCGCCAACCTTGCCATGTATTTGTCGACTTTTCCTTCAACATTCAATTTCGTCTTGTTGTTGATTAGTCAACTCCCATGTAATGTTCTTCTCGATTGCTTCGATCTCTTCATTCATGGCCTCTTGCCACTTTGGTTCTTCAACAACATTCTTGAAAGCAATTGGGTTACTTTCAGCAAATAAAATGAAGTATATAGTTGGATCATCTGATTGATCCACCACACTTAGATCATAATCTTCCAAGTATGCTTGTCTCATGTGGGTTCTTTGAGGCCTTGAGAATGATGATGCAGATTATGATCGAACCATTGTTGAAGAAGGGCTGGTTGAGCTTTGTGTAGGTGTAAGTTGTGCAGGCGTGAGTGGTGATTGCGCTTCACCATCCGAAACTGACGGATGTCTTTCTTCATCATCGAAGACCACCGGTACTGGTTTTCCCGCATCTTTAATATTCCATTTCCATGTATTTTCTTCGTCAAAAATCACATCTCGACAAATAATAATTTTCTTAGTTATAGGATGATAAAGTTTATAAGCTTTTGAACTATCACTATAACCGAGAAAAACACATTTCTGACCTTTATCGTCGAGCTTTGTTCTCTGTTTTTTTGGAATATAGGCATATACTATACACCCAAAGATTCACAAGTGCTCCACATTTGGTTTTCTGCCGCTCCATGCCTCCTCTGGTGTCATGTTCCTCACAGCTATGGTAGGACTCCTGTTGAGGATGTAGATACTCCATAAGACTGTTTCTGGCCAAAAT
Organism: Kingdonia uniflora; assembly: GCA_014058105.1. Taxonomy (NCBI): domain Eukaryota; kingdom Viridiplantae; phylum Streptophyta; class Magnoliopsida; order Ranunculales; family Circaeasteraceae; genus Kingdonia; species Kingdonia uniflora. Next base: position 512,264 of record JACGCM010000973.1, on the reverse strand, counting down.
CTCTTAGAATGATTTGATGTTTGGAGCATACTTCGCACCATATTCATAATAGTATGGTTCTTCCTCTCAGTTACGCTATTTTGCTGTGGCGTGTACGATATCGTCAATTGTCTTTTGATTCCAAATTTCTCACAAAAATTTATGAATTCATGAGAATTGTATTCTCCACCACGATCCGAGAGAAGAATCTTGATAGATCTCCCTACTTCCTTCTCAGGCCTTGAATGACTTGAAAACTGAAAAAGCTTCAAATTATTTTAGTAGAAAATAGACCCATGTTTTTCGGCTGCAATCGTCAATAAAAGTAATAAAATACTTCTTATTTCCATTGAACAGTGGATTAATCGGCCCACATATATCGATATGAACCAGCTTCAGTGCCGATTTGGCTCTCCATGCTTTCTCCTTTGGAAATGAATCCTAGTGTTGTTTGCCGACAACATACCCTTCACATACTTGCGGATGTCGATCAATCTGAGGAATTCTCATCACCATATTCTTCTGATGAAGAAGCTTTAGACCGTTGAAGTTCAAGTGCCCATAACGAAGATTCCATATTCAGCCTTGATCTTTCACCATACTTGAAAAACAAAGAAGAGCAGCATGTGTGACGCTTAGCGAAAACATTCGATTTTGAGTCATATGTACCTACGCAATTAGCAAACTCCTTTTTGGATCTTCAATCCAGTAGACTCCATTCTTGAAGATGATCATATATCCTTTCTTTTGAAGTTGCCCTACGCTGAGCAAATTACTCTTCAAGTTTGGGACATAGAAAACACTTGAGATAGTCTGACGAGTATTATCTTTGGCCCAAATTTTGATATCGCCTTTCCCCATGACAACAATTTTAGAACTATCTCCAAACTTTACCGAGGTACGGAAATAATCATCCATTTTGTGAAATATGGAATTTTCACCACACATATGGTTACTTGTTCCTGTGTCCAAGTACCATATGTTTTGACGAAAATCTTTTTCGGTTTGAGATTCTTCTTTGGTTTTGCAAACTAAAAGAAGAGAAATTTTATATTCTTTTTCTGAAAAATTAGATTTTTCGCCTCTTTCCTTATAAAAAATGAGAACGACATTCAGAACGAAAGTGACCATACCTGTTACACTTGTAAGATTTGATATTTGACTTATCAAACGGCTTTGACTTTTGGCTCCACTATGTTGATTGTTGCTTTCTCGGTCTCTTCCATGATAATTTGTGAATCGGTTATTGTTGTTACCTTTTTCTCGACTTATATCTTTTCCCTTTGTCGTTTGATTATTGATTGAGAGCTGCAATTGTAGCGTTTCCTCCACTGCTGCATGTTTGTTTATTCGTTGCTCGTGAACCATCAATGAACTCATTAGTTCATCCATCAAGAGTTGATCAAGATCTTTCGACTCCTCGATCGAACATACCACGTAATCAAATTTTGATGTCATTGATCGAACAATCTTTTCGATTATCGTAATGTCCTCTATCTTTTCTCCATTTGTTCTCATCTTGTTGGAAATCGTCATGGTTCTGGGGAAACACTCTGAAACAAACTCTGTTGGTTGCATACAAAGAGTCTCGAAATCTACACGAAGTGCTTGTAGATGTGCCTGCTTCACTTTAGCGGTTCCTTGATATTTCTTCTTCATTGCATCCCAAATATCTTTAGATGTCTCCTTGCATAGGATCGTCTCCAAGATGTTACGATCAATAGCTTAAAATAAATAAATTTTGACTTTCAAGTCATTTAATCGTAATTCCTCGACCTTGGATATTTGAGCGGTCATCATTTCTTTCGAATGGTTAGAAACACCAACTTCAACGATGTGCCAATACTCCTTGGACCTCAAGAAGTTTTCCATAATTAATCTCCAATGGTCGTAGTGACTATCGAATTTAGGAATTGCCGCTTGAACATAACTCTCCGTCATTTTATTTTATTTTTTGCGAAAATATAGATGAAATCAATAACCTCGACTGAATGAACGATATCTCGACGGAATACTAGAAAATGTTATGTTTTTCTTCACGTCGTCGCCTTTGAGTTGTTGAGCCAGAGACCATGCTCGCTCTGATATCAGATGTTGAAAACAAAATTTTAAACTCTAAAGAATAAATGTTATTGATCAAACTTGGGATAAGATGATTTGATTACAACATATAACAAGCTTTATATAGGCATTAGAGCACAAATCCAACCTGGCTTCTAAAGCCGAAATATAAACATTACCTCATTATGTTACCTACTAGGACTACTATTCCTATGGTAGACTACTGTTCCTATGGTAGCTTGACTTTATTACCAATGTGTTTCACACATTCTAACAATACCAATGTCCATATTAGATCTTCTTTGTGACTTATGCCGGTCAGTGTCACTGCCAATGCTGATTGCTCTACTTGTCATAAAAGATATACTTGGATTATATGTAGTATTAAAGTTAATGGCCATGTAGCTAGGGGCTAGTATACTTACGGCGGCTAAAAGAGTTGCGATTTGAATGGTTAGAACAAATTTGTCTGGCCACGACTTTCCACCACCATTGTTACCACTGTGTAGCAACGGGTTTGATGAACCTTCTTAGATTGAGAATTTGATTGTTTCTTGATCTGTAAAGAAGTAGTACTACTGTGTGTGCATGAAGACGGGAAGGAGAAGAAGGGTAAGGCCCTGCGCAACGTGGATGGAATGCTCAAGGAATACGAAACCCCTCATATTTTATACCTCTCTCACCTTATCTTGTGGAGTCTGGACTCTCTATACTCTTTAGAGTTGTAACTTGTAATATGTCTGAAAAGGATAAGAGGCCATCAACTTGTTAACCTTAACCACTGGATACTAAATTGAAACATTTCAGGTTGCTCTTCTACACTTTGTAAGAGCATCTGAAGCACAAGCTACTCTTCTGCACTTTCATGACAAGATTCCATGTTCTCTTACCCCTCGGGGCATTTCCAAAATAGGTGTGATTGTGAGAGTTGCTGAGATAATAGACCCACATTGGGCAACTTTGCACTTCATATATAAGATCTTGGGGCTACTTACTCCATGAATCCTCTCCGCCTATACTAATATAGTACAATATGGTACCAGAACAAGCGTCCACATGTTGTGTCCAACGCCCTCACCTGCTCTGCATCACCCGAATATTCATCTACATGTTCAGCTTTAAAGTTATGTCACACATGAGGGGGTGTGATGAGGTATATAATTTTGACAACCTTGTACTTTAAATATAAGATTTGAGGCTACTCTTCTAATTGCCAATTGGTTTTGAGATGAAACTCTCCCTCATTTTAGCAGATATATATATAATCCCTGCTTATAGCAAAAAAAAAAAGAAAAAAAAACCCTGATACTTCCTACCATTTCAAACTAAAAAAACCGTTAAAACATTACCCTCTACACACTCAAATTTTCTTCCTCTTCTTCTCCAATTGTTGGAGTATATAGTGTGTCTACACATATACTCCTCCTTTAGTCCCACATTAGTTAGTAATATAAATAGTTTAATGACCCCATAGTATATAAAGGGCAATCAAGCTAGAAATTATTTTTATCTAGGAATATCAATATTTTCCTCCCCTTCTTATATGTACATGGTATTAAAGCCTATTTGATTTTGTAGGCGACTTAAGGGTTTTACGCCTTTGCCGACGGCAGCCTTTACAGTCGTCAGATAACTAAAGTATGTTATTTTTTCTTTCTTTTTTCAATCTTTCCAGCTTTTAGAAGAAAAATAAATAAATTAGGTTTGCTTTTGATTTCGCAAAATCCTTACGTTGTTTCGCTTCACAATGGTGGTTATGCCGCTTGAAGTCAACCTAACGTTATTTTATTTTTTTGCCTTGGTTTCCCCAATCAACTTAACTTGACCTGGTTGATTAGTTAAGGTCTTTCTTTCTATCTATTATGGAACCGATTATCTTTTGTTTTCAGCTAAAAGTGATCATTATTTTTGGAACCCATCGCGATATGCGATATCTCTCTTTGGATTGGATAAATGCGTTAACTACCTTCTACTACAATCATGAGATGTTTCTTTTCCTCGAATGATTCTTCACTCCTAGAGCGATTTTTATTTCTTAGAATGATTTTCTCTTTTCTTCTAGTGATTATCTTATTTATTTTCTGCCTAGTTCACAAGTTGTAGTTCCAAAGTCGAGGTTTCTTAAGATAAAATTGACAAGCCTTTGTGATTTTCTCTCTTTCTCAAGTGATTTATCTTTGAATTACTATAATTTCTTTACATCTTCTTTTATTGCTAATGTAATTTGAGGTTTATATTCCTATTGCTAGATACGATCTTTTCTATTGTATTCTATTACGAGATGCAATTTCTTATGTGGACCGGGTAAAGATGCTAATTTCATTCTACCACGGTCATATCTTCCTCGAGTACTTCTCTATTCCTAGAGTAATTCATTCTTCCTCGAGTGTTACCAATTATTTGAGTATTTTTTTCTTCTCTCGAGCAATCATCGCTTCCTCCAACGATTCTTTTTTCCTTGATTGATCCCCTCTTTTGGAGTCATTGTCTATATTTAGTATTTATTCAAGATATTCATACTATCCTTACGTGTGAAAATGGTACATCGGATATTACTATGCCACCAATTTCACGGGTGATATATGAAGCTTTGAAGTGTTTCTGTTGCTGCAAAAGAAAGGACCGAAAGAAGGTTTTTTTTTTTTTGGGAACTTGAAGTTTTTATTAGTGAAGGAGTGATTGTATCTTTATGAGGGACTACCTATTTGTTATCTTATTGTCATCTACCTTGATACGAGCGTGTTCATATCAACATGAGGGGGAGTGTTGGAGTATATAGTGTTTCTACACGCAGGGCCGACCCTAGCTATAGATGCACGAGGCGGCCGCCTAGGGCCCCCAATTTTTCATGTAAATTTGGGGCCTCCAAATGGTAAGTAGTATATAGAAAAGGTCCCCCAAAATAACCTAAAATGAAGTTGCCTTGTTGGTTTAAGGCGATTGACCTCATCACAAGGTCAAGGGTTCAAATCCTTACCTTGTATACAAATTTTACCATTTTTGTACAAGAAAATATGTACTACCAAATTTTTCCCCCAATGGGGGGCCTCATTTTCGGAGCTCACCTAGGGCCCCCATAAACCTCAGAGTCAACCCTACCTACTTGTATATTCACCTTTTAGTCCCACATTGGTTAGTAATATAAGCAGTTTAATGACCCCATGTTATATAAAGGGCAATGAAGCTTGTAATAAATTTTAACTTGGAATATCAATATTTTCCTCACCTTCTTATTTATACATATTAGAACTGGAGGTTCCATCTCAAAACCAATTGGCAATAAGAGGAGTAGCCCCAAGATCTTGCAGGATCTTATATTTTATGGTGTAAGGCTCTATGTGTTCGATGTGAGACTATATATCTCAACACGCCCCCTCACGTATAGCATAATTTTTGAGCTTAGCACATGAGCAAATATTTGGGTGACGTGGAGTAAAACGTGGATCGCTGGGCTCGACGACGTGGAAAAAAGCCCATTTTGATGTCATATTAGAACTGGAGGTTCCATCTTAAAACCAATTGGTAATGAGAGGAGTAGCCCCAAGATCTTATATTTTGAGGTGTAAGGCTCTATGTATCCGATGTGAAACTATATATGTAATGGCCTAATTCCATAAGCTCGAAATGGCTCAGAATTAACTCTTACACCAATGTTCTTATGACAAAAACTAATGTGAAATAAGGAATGTCACATGTGATTTAGCGTGAAAAACCTCTAAATAGGTAAAAAAAACCCACGACCTCGAGTTGAAGGTTTTAGTAACAACAACTTTTATTGCTTGAGGCTGATATCTTATTACAAGTGATCTCTCGAACTTGAAATACTTGATCTTGTTAATAAAAAGTTTGGTATTTTGAGAATCTAAAAAATATAGTTTTCTTAATGATTTCTCGTATATCTTTATGGTCCTTGTCTCTTCTAGAACTTTTTTTTTATATAGACCTTGTCCGTAGTTCTCTATTGTGTTGAAGCACGTTCTTCAAACATTATGGTAAGTGGTACTTGACTAAGTAACTGTTGAGTTTGTGAGAGACATGTGTCTTTGACTTGTTCATATTTTTATGTTATTCTCGACCCACGTTCTTCATTAGTTCGTGGCGTAGGTGTTAATGCTGAGTGCTTATGTCACATGTAGAATACGTGAGTCTGATATGGAGGTAGTTCAAACTGAAAATAGTTCGAATTAGGTTAAATTGAGGGGTAGGTCCCTACAATCGCCCCCTCGCAACCGAAGTCACGAGTGGCTTTGGCTTAGAAAGAATATGCGGGTATAAGGGTTTTGGAATGTTGGAAATGAAGGAAGTATTAGTGTAGATTTGGCTATATAGAAAATGTGTATATTTTTATGGGGGGATGCTTGTGCATTGAATAATGATGAGAATATTGATGTACGCGATGTTTGGGGTTTTAAGAGTTTCGTCCATTTTGAATGATGACACTTGGGAAATGTACCTGTACATTAAATATCATGGTTATATAAATAGTACATGTACCAAGGATTGAGGTAAAGTACGTTGTTTATTGTAAAATTCTCTGGAAATTTAGATTGACAATGGTAAAGACCCGGAAAATGGTTTATGAAGAGAGTCTCTGTTGAGATGTAGATGTTGAAGTTGAGATATTTTGAATATTAGTCCTTGGAGATGCCTACCCCCGTTCCCGTTCCACCGACGTATCAAGGTATATCGGAAGAAGAAGCGGCTGAAGCTGAGGAAGATTTTTACTATATGTAAAGATTCTATTATGTTGTTTTGATAGGCGAGCAACGTTGGAGGTGTCTCCGCATCCTTGCGAAAGACAAGGCTGAGGAGATAGATGCGAGGGTTGGCGTAACTGCGGGGTAGTTTTGCCGATGTCTTACGTAGGATTGGATGCTAAGGTCAGTCCCTCTTCATCTCCACCAACTCTTCGATGGTGGTAGTTATATAGGAGGCGACAGTTATAGTGGAGAAGGGAGACGGAGAATGGAAGTCTATTTTTGCACCATCATCGTTTCTTGGCTCTAAGAAGACCTTCTATTTAAAGAGTTGGTTTAAGCATCGACTCTTTTTTCTTTTATGCCTAGACTTCCTCCAAACCCAGTTTCTGGTTAGAGTAATCTAGTGTGAAGGGAAAAGGACGTCTGGTAACTTCTAATGCCTGCTTTGCTTCAAAAGATTCTTTGAGTGAAACATCACTAAAGTCAGATGAACTGAAGGATTTATTATTTCGGAGTACCTAAATGACTTGTTATCTGTAAAATACCTGAAAGATTTGATATCTGTAATCTACCTGTAATTTATATTCGAGCTTAATAAAATTTGTTATTCAAACTCTGTGTTGATATATAGAATAACTCTTAAAGTAGAGCTATGAATAATTCCAAGATTTACTAATAGATGATGAAATGCAATGTATGAGATTGGAACTTCAAAATCTGTTATAGTAATCAAGCTGTAAAAATATGTTTCTAACATAAAAGCTGTGTAAGAATTTATTTTTGAACTGAATGACTTAGAATATTTGTTGGAGAGAGAGATAACTATAAAAGTTTTAGGAATATATAAGAGTTGGAAAGATTGGATTTGGAAAGAATAAGTTTGATATGAATAGGCCGAATTCATTGGGGTCGATGTGAATAGATAAGTTCAAATAACTTTTCTCAGGATACTAGGGTTTTCTGTTGTGAAAGAACAAAATAAAATTACGAATTATGGGGGATCTGGAGTAATTTAAAAAATTGTATAAATAGGGGGAAATGAGCTTTTAAGCAAGTGGATGAGAAAATAAAGTGGTGTGAACTCGATCTGAGAAAATTTGCTATGCAGCTGAGGGATGGTTGACGATAAAGATAGCTGAAGTGTGGGAACAGATTTTTATATTATTAGACAATGATGCTGATCTGCCAGTGATTGAGTGTCTGTTTGAAGGTTTAGATTGGATGGTTAGGGAACTTGAGTACGGACGTCGCCTCAATGAGGAACTATTCTGGGAAGTGATTTTGGAGCCTTCAGCTCGAAAAGAGGTTGTGAGACTAATTGCTGAAGAAGAGATCGAGTTGGAAGATGTGAGGATCGTTGGAGGTAAACTGATCAAGTGTGTCTCCCTAGGACATCAGGGATGTTTCAGGTATAATTATATGTAAGGGAGTGAATTATATGAGTTTGAATAACTGTCAAAGAAATATAATAAAAATAAAGTTTGAATCTGTCATCTATTGTTGCAAATGTTGTTTGTGACTGTTGTGAAAAATAAATTTGAATATATTTGAAATGTTGAGAACTTTAGAAATGACATCAGCACTTCTATAAGTAGAAGAAGCAAAAAATAAAAAAAAACAGACAGCTTTTGATTTTGTCTCTGGTATAATTACAGGGAAAGTTTGATTGAGTGTAAGTGTTAAGTCATCATAGGTGGGAGAGGTCAGATGGAGATTTGGAAAAGAGAGATGAAATATATTAAAATATATGGCAGGGCAATGATGGGAAGGTGTCTTCACCGAAAAGGTGTAAGACGTATGACATTAATTATGGAAAGGATGCCTCGATTCTAAAATCGAAAGCGGCTCGTGTGAGGCCCAATAACTGCTAGCAGTTAGAGAGAGAAAATATAAATAATGTTTTGACTTCCTCATTCAAGCGTTTATCAACTTCTGAAGACTTGAAGAGCAATGAGAGAGGAAAGAAAAAAAATATATATAAAATTTCATGAGAAATTAATCGAGTGTGATCAACAATCAAAGTGAGAGAGAGAGAGAGAGAGAGTTGCAGTAACTAAGTCACGAGGGTGGTTATATAACAGCGTTGTGAGGGAAGGATTTGGCGCTGTGTCAGATTCATATTCCGACATAGAAGGCTAGTAGATGATTTGTGATACTTTGAATGTGTTTCTTTTGAAAATTATTTTTTGTGGTATGCAAATCTAAAAAGTACTATTTACAGTAATCTATAAAAATTTGGTTGATATATTTCTAAATATGAAATATGAAAGATATATGTATGTGGGTAATGTATATGTAAAAGAAAATAATGGAATACATGGACCTGTATGTAGGTTGAGCGTGGGGAGTTTTGTGTAGGATCAAACCTCATCTGTAGAGTTGTAGTTGATATGGAGACTTCACCTGTTAATAGGGCATCGACCTCTGGCCGATCGACTGAGTTCGAGAATATAATATCTGATAGGGTGGATGAAGTTGGAGTTGTTCAATTTCTAAATTTCCCTGGAAAATTGGTATCCTATCCTTTGAATTCTTATGTGTTTAGAGAGTTTTCTAAAACCAAAGCTTTGGTAGGGGGAAGATGAGGTAATTTTGTAGAACATGCCAATAGACATTTTAGAAGTTGTATTATAGGATCTGGGGATGAACATTTCTTTCTGTTGGCTAATTTGGAGAAGTTGAAAGTAGATAGGGATTTAGAGGAATCGATCTCCTTGGAGTATTATGATAGAAATGACCAGGGCGACTTGGGAGAGATTTTTTTGTGTTACCTGTCTCAGTTGGAGTATGGGTTGAGTTTGCCCCTTAACAATCTTGCGAAAAGGATTATGAACATTATTGGGGAATGTCCTGTTCAGTTGAACGAGAACATGTGGGTGGTAATAAATGTATGTAAATTTTTAAATAAGTTGTGGGAGGAGGATGAGGTTGAGAAGAGGATATCTCCTGAAGATGTCATACAGTTTTATGGGGTAAAAAACTATTTTGCAAGTGGTGGGGTATACTTTTTTGCAAGTTCGACTCGACCTCTTTTCTTCGATCTGAATTCAGCAGGTCGAATGTGGAATAATAATATGATATGGGTGAAGGGTGACTGCCTTCAGAGAGATGATGAAGAACCCATGGAACTTCTGTGTAGAACTGTGAAACAATGTAAGTATAACATTGTATATTGTACAATATTGAAATGTTGAAATTGTATGTTGCTTTGTTGGTGATAATGTGTTTGTTGATTGACAAGTCCTCAGTCGAAGGTGACGAGGAAGAAAATTTTGTTAGATACTGTTGCTTAGGAATGGATTGAGCTCGAGGCTGTTTTGAAAGAACTTGACATCAGTAAAAAGAAATGCTAATAGCCAGTCTGAGAATGTTCAAAAGTCTTAAACAACGAGGTAATGACGGGTGTTGGTGGCAACAAGAAGAGGGGAGCTGATGGAGAGAGACGAGTGGTCTTGCCCAAGGCCTCTGGAGTGAACTTTTTAGATGTGCTAGAATCTACTACGTCGAGCAAGCTAGATCGGGCATTTCCAAAGAAGATGATACTGAAGTATGGTTCGACCTTTGGAACCACAGGAGGTGGTGAGGTCGAAAGGGGGGCGAAAAAGAGGGGTTGACCCTCCTTCCCCGCTAACTGGGGTGAAGGCCTCAGAGGATCGACTTTGTGAAGAAGATGAGTTGAAAGTGGTGGAGGATAAGGTGAATCTTACAGTTCGCAATGGTGAGGAAGAAATGAGTAAAATGGTAAGTTTGATGATTTGAGCATATGCCAAATTTTATATGATGATTTGAGCTAACAATTTGGTCGGTGTTTGTTACGTTTTTGCAGGCTGCTCGTATGATAAAGGGGATCTGCCTCGGGACGGAGGTGAAAGCCGAGCTTGAGAAGGGGAAGGCTGAGCTCGAGAAGAAGGTAGCTCGTTTGAAAGCTGAATTGGCTAGGGAGGGGAGGCGAGTGGACTCCTTGAAGGCTTCTCAAGAGATAGAGATCAACGAGCTGACATCGGAAGCGGGAAAGAATTTGGGGGAGGTGGTAATTCAGCGCGATAGACTTGGGAGCCACCTCCTAAAAATAGGGTACTCCAAAACTGAGGTGAATGACATTATGACGGGCACCTATGTTGAGGAGGAGGAAGATGATGAGGTGAAAGATGTCACGGTTGGAGTCGTGGACGGGTTAGATGTGTCTCTCCCTAAACGGTGCAAGACAGCCAAGGGGATGACAATGAACGTTCAGAGGAAGGAAACGAGAAAGTAGAGTAGAATGTTGTCTCTATGATTGTGTGATTATGAAGGGTTTGAAATGTTGTAATCTAATGGAATATTGTTTGTTGGATAGACTTCTGTAGGGCACGATGTTCTTGCAAACCTTGTCGCAGGAACTTAAGGAAATGCGCCTCAGAATAAAAGAATTAGAGAATGAGCTCGCTAAGGAGAAAGATGCCTCAACGTCCCAATTATCTTCACAAGCGAAGCTACAGGTTAAAAAAGAACAAGAAATATTTGACTTGTATGCTTAATTACTTTAGAGCTACAAAGTAAAAATTAGAGTGTAGAGACAAACCAAAAATTTGTTAACAGTTTAAGGGCAATAACACTCAATTGTGTATAGAAAATATCAAAGTATTGAAAAAGTTAGAATATAAAGAATGTGTACCTTGGAATTGGAAGTATATATTATTGTTCATCAAATTGGGATCATACTTCTACCTTAAGTATAGAAGTAGTTTCACACAGTAGATGTCAAAAAATAGAAAATTTGTTAGAAATAAGTTATATGTATTGAGTGAGTGTTATGAATCAAAATTGATATATTGTATATGTGATGGTAAGGTCGAATTGGAGTCAACTCGTTTGAGCGAAGATGAGATACGCCAATATAACCAAGAATTTGTGCTGAAGTTTAATAGAATGAGAGAGGCAAGTAAAGATAGGGAATATCAACATGTAAATGTACATTTTAAGTTCGTTGAGGCAACTCAAACCGCTAATGACCTCACTCGGAAGATCGAGGAGAAGGATGTTGAAATTAGAATGAGGCAAAAAGAGCTCGCGGAGGTGAAGGAAAAGGCAGCGAAACTCAAAAGATAGAATGATACACTGATGGTAAAGAGCAAGGAGGCTGACTTGGCTCGATTCCGCATACAGGCGTTAGAAATGTCAGAGAATGAGTTATGCCATTCTGCGGCCAGTTTGAAGGACCAAATGATCAGCAAAGCAAACGAACAAGAGTAGACTCGAGCTGATCTAGTGAATACCAGAAGTGAACTAGAGCAATTGAAGAAGAAAATGGTTGAGAAAGATAGCGAGTTGAAGAGACCTTGAGATGACCTATTTAACTATGAAATTGTGGTTGAGCAGTTGACTACAGCTTTGCCTGCTAAAGATATTGAGTTTCGGTTGGTGCAAAGGAAATGTGACGAGTTAAATGAGAAGGTGACACAATTGAAGACCGATTTGGCTCAGGTCAATTCGCATGCCAAAAATACCGAGGCTGGGGAGCGCTCGAGGAAAAATAAGGGTGATGCCAAGGTTTCCATTGTTCAAGAGGATGTGGTTAGCCTATCAGCTCGAATCAGAAAGCTGGAGGGAAACGTAGCTCGAACTCCAGGTCACGTACAAAAAGGAAATGAGCGGTTAAGAGAGTACCAAAGTAAGTTGGATGCTTCACTTACCATGGAACAAGAGTTAAAGCGGGTTATTAGAGGTAAGGAGATTCTGATAAAGAAAAAAGATGATATGTTAAAGAAATCTCCAGCTGGGGAAGATGTAGATAGGGAGCTTGAGGAACATCGTGCTCAAGTGGTAGAATTGAGGACAATGAACCAGGCTAAATCAGCTAAAGCTGATACAAAGGCGAAGGAAAATATCAAATTTATGTCCCGCACATACAGTCACATGGAATGGCAAGAAGCACGATATAAGAGGTTGAAAGAGCTCCTTCAATCGGCAAGAGAAAATTTTTCCAAGATGGTTGTTCCGCAGGCATCACACTCAGAGATGTTAATAGCAGTAATTGCCTATTTTGTTATTGAAATTAGAAGGCTCGAGTTATAGAGGGATATCTTGCACGACTGTTTGTCGGATAGAGGATACATTTGTAGAGCTGATGTAGATTGAGGAAACTGTATGAACTCCATGGAAACAGAGTTAGGTTCTCGACCTGCTGAGTTGGTAGAAAAAGGTAGGGTCACTGTGGCTGCTCGAGCTCGAAAATTTATGGCTTATCGTTATCCTGTTTTAGGGGAAATCGTACCTGACCTCCCAACAGCAGAACAGAATCTTTTGTAGTTGTTTTATATGTAACCTGAAAGAGTATCTGTCGTAGAAATATTGATAGATGAAAGCTAGTTTTACCTTTGCTTTATCTTATGTCTGGTAGAGTTCTTTGATTGAAAACTAGTATTACCTTCGTTTTAATCGCAAAATATAATTGTTGTAGCCATATTGAGAGATGAAAGCTAGTTTTACCTTTACTTTATCTTATGTCTGGTAGAGTTCTTTAGTTGAAAACTAGTATTACCTTCGTTTTAATCGCAGAGTATAATTCTCGCAGCCATATTAAGAGATGAAAGCTACTTTTACCTTTGTGTATTACCTTCGTTTTAATCGCAGAGTATGTATTGAGTCGGTCAAAGCTAGTATTACTTTTGCTTTAATCTATATATCGTCTACGTAAGTAGAGAGTCGTTTGGGAAAAAACTTGGAAGTTTTCATTGATTAGAATAGGATGCACATTATATGGAGATGAAAATTTCACTTTTGGAATGGAAAAAGTGAGAATTTGAAATGGAGTAGTGATGGACTTAACGATAGTACCGTTTCGGTCGCCTAGTATTTCAAGGATTTGAGATATGAACTCCATCTTCTGTCATGAGGTAATATGATCCCAGGCTAGTGAGACCAGTGATCAGGAATGGTCCCTCCCAATATTTTGCTAGTTTCCTAGCATGTACCTTTTTCTGTGTTGAGGGATTTCTCTGAGGACGAGATCGTCAATTTGGAAAGTACGACTTCTGACTCGTCTGTTGTACGAACTGGCCAGCATATGGTGATATCGACCTAACTTGGCAATAGTGTATTCCATAGTCTCATCAATCCAATTGAGGTTACAGGCCAATTCGAACTCGTTTTCTTCGTCAGTTAGCTCGTTATCTCTGACTGGATGATGATATTATGTTGGAATGACGGCTTTGGTCCCATAGGCGAGGAGGAATGGGGTACAGCCGGTTGATTGACGTGGAGTAGTACGGTATGCCCATAAGACATTAAGAAGCTCTCGTACCTTCTTTTTTTTTTTCTATGAGTGAAGTCTTTTCTTGAGTCCATTCACGATGGTTTTGTTGGTGATTTCGGCTTGGCCATTGCCTTGAGGGTAGTAGGGATTGGATGGTGAGTGGATGTTATTGTGTGTTTTGAGGAAAGCTATGACTTTTTCTCTAACGAATTGTGGACCATTATCGATACAAATTAGGTGGGGGCATCCAAAACGAGTAATGAAGTGTTCCCAGATAAAAGAGATGACCTCTTTTTCTTCAGTTCGACAGTGTGGAACTGCTTCTACCCATTTTGTAAAATAATATGTAGCTAAGAGTAGGTATCGGCGGTTTCCATGAGAATTAGAATATTCACCGACAAGATCAAGTGCCCATCTTTTGAATGGCCAGAACACCTTGCTAGCATGAAGTTCGAGCGCAGTGGCGCGGATCATTTGACTATGTCGTTGGCATGCATCATATTTACGTGAGTACTCTTCTGCTTGCTTGCGCATGCCAGACCAGAATACTCCTTATGTAATAGTTATGTTTGTGAGTGATCGACCTACGGCATAGGAGCCACATGTCCCTTCATGTAAATCTCTGAGTATTTCATCTGCTTTCTTTCTGGGGAGGTACTTGAGGTATGGCCCTGTGACTGAAGGGTGATAAAAAAAACAATTTTGATTTGTGTATCGCTTTGAGTTATCGATCAGCTGTCGGTGCTCCTTTGGATCTGCTGGAAGGGGTCCTTTACAATCGCTATTGATGTCATGGTAGGCAAGGAAGGGCTTCCGCCAAACGTCGTCCTCCCCTTTATTGCCCCCGGTGTTGATCGTACATGTAGAAATGCGATTAGTGTTGGGGGTTGATATCACTTCGATTTGGAGATATCGGGCCTCTATTCCCAATACCCCAGCTAAATAAGCCAAGGAATATGCATGTCTGTTTTCACCTCGAGGAAGATAATCGAGAGTTGCTTTCACAAACTGGCTCATCCTATCTGCAACGACGGTTGTATATTCGATCATCTTGTCGTTCTTCTTGTATTGCTCATAGTAATGGTGGAGGATGAGTAGTGAATATGTGTAGACTGAGAGTTCTGGGACGTCGAGCTCAAGTACGAGGTCGAGTTCATGAATGAGAGCTTCGTATTCAGTGACATTGTTAGAGGCTTCAAACTCAAAGTGGATTGATTTCTCAATTCTGTCGTTGGAAGGGGTAATCAATACGATTCCAATTCCTAACCCTGCGGGTCCTGTTAATCCATTTGTAAGAAGTCTCTACCCTTTCCTAGTAATCCATTCAGTTTTCTCGTCAAATGCTTTGGTGGGTGGATCTTCTGTAATTTCTTCTATAAGGTCAAGATCATGTTCTTCCCACTCGGGATCTTCCACTGGAAAATCTGCAAGAAAATTGGCAGCGGCCTGACCCTTTTGAGAATAAAGTTGTTCAAACTTGATATCATATTCTCCCAAAGTGACTGACCATTATTGCACTATCCTGGATTTTTCTTTCTTTGATAAATCTTCTTGAAGAGGGTAGTTTGTCATGACTTTGATTAAATGAGCTTGAAAGTAGTGTTTAAGTTTTTGTGAAGTGTATACAAGAGCTGGAAAGAGTCTCTATATTTTAAAATACCTCGTTTCCACTTAAGTGAGGGTTTTACTGATGAAGTAGACTGGCTTCTCAATTTTTCCATCAAGTTGAATGAGAACCGAGCTGATAGAAGTATCTGTAACTGTAAGGTAGATGATCAGTTCCTCATTATCTACTTGGATGCTCATTTTAGGAGACTTTCCCAAATAGGTTTTGAGATTTTGAAAAGCTGCCTCGCATTCTGATGTCCATTGGATCTCTGCATTTGGCTAAACTTTCACTCGTTTGGTACAACTGTGTAGTAGTAGGAACAACCAACAGCAGTAATCTGAAGATTTGGAAATGAATTGATTAATAACGCTAATTTTGCCGACAAGTTTTTGTACGTCTTTTGTCTTCTTTGGAGATGACATGTTGAGGAGAACTCGAATTTAATCAAGATTGGTCTCAATCCCTTTTTTCCTGATGAGATGTCCGATGAATCAGCCTGAATACACTCAGAATTGACACTTATCAGGGTTGATTCGCATCCGGTAAGATCAAAGAATGTTGAATATTGTGTTAAGATCTGTAATGTGGTAAACTGACTGTATGTACTTACGCAAGAGATCATCAATGTAGATTTCCATAATTTTCCCATGATGATGTGCTTTGAACATAGTAGTCATCAACCGTTGATAAGTCATGCTCGTATTTTTGAGTCCGAAGGGAATGATTTTGTAGCAATAAAGTTTTCTTTCAGTTATGAAAGTAGTCTTTCTTGATCTTCTTCCAAGAGTGGAATCTGATTGTATCCAGAAGCAGCGCCCATCATAGATAGGAGTTTGTAACCTGCTGTGGAATCAAGAATTTGATGGATGTTAGGAAGAGGAAAACTGTCATTTGGAGTATCTTTGTTTAGATCTATAAAATCTACACAAACTCAAACTTTTCCATTTATCTTTGGGATAGCGATGATGTTGGATATCCAATCTAGATATTTGGTTTCTCGAATAAATTCCACTTTGATTAATTTCTCAATCTCCATGTTAACTTCATCTCAAAGGTGAGGTGAGAATCGTTGTTGTTTCTGTTTGACCGTCATGGCGTTGATGTTAATAGCTAATTTGTGACATGCCTTGGGCGGATCGACTCCCGACATCTTTTCGAAAGTCCATGCAAAAACGTCTCGATTCAGTCGTAAGAATTGAATGATAATGTCTTTATCGTGTTGAACCAGCTTGGTACCGATAAAAGTACCTTTGCTAGGTCAATCAATGTTGACGTATTCTGTAGGCTCTTCTGTTGAAGGCTGATCATCAAGATGATCAGCTTTCTGTAATTGCTATACAGTGTATCTGTCAGAAGTATCTAGAATGGCAGAAACGGTATTTTTGCAAGCTCGAGAAAGCTTTTGACTACCCTTGATTTCAGATATACCATTATATTGCTTGAAGCGGAATGCTTGATGATAATTGGAAGTAATAACTTCTATGGATTGCTTCCATGTTGTGAATCTAACAGCGACCCATAATCTCGGGATAACGAGATTTAGTGCTGATGACGTCGATGGTGGCTAGTCCTGTGGTAATAGGTAAGATGAGCTTGCCTATTCGCTCTTCTTTAGAACCATTGAATCCATTGATATTGATATCGCTTAGAATAACTTGATCAGCCAATCCTATTTGATTAATTATGCTTTTAAAGATAATCCCAATACCGCTTCTAGTATCGATCATCATTGTGTGCATGAAAAACTTCTTCATCTTGAGCATTATGATTAATGCATCATGATGTAGAAATTTTACATGACCAATGTCGTAATCTTCGAAGGAGATCCCAAGCCGGCAATTGCTTGACTTAGGTAGAAGCTTAGCTTCTTTATCTTGAGGTATAAGATCGTAACATTCTAACAGTCTCCTACGCTTGAATCGGAAGGAGTTGGTGATCTGATGGATTTCGATCATGTTGTTGTGGTACATATGGTAGAGATGTTTCTCCTCAGCTTGATTTTTGACCTGGACTACTTCAAGTTGTTTTTTGGCCTTGCAGTCGAGCTGGAGCGCGTTGGTGAAAGCAATAACAACTATTTTCTAATCGAGATTGTCTACTTTACGTGCGAGCTCCAAAAATTTCTTTGCAAAAGCCTCGAGTTTCTCTCTGTGTGACTGTTTACGACTAATAAGAGAATATAAATTATCCTCTTTGTCTCTTTTGTGAGCATACATCATGATGAATTTTTTATGCAGTTGATCGAATGTGAGTATGAAATCTTCAGGTAGAAAGTGGAACCACTGGAGTGGTTCTTCCTGTAGACTTGTTGCGAACAAACGACAGATGATGTGGTTAAGATTGGAATACAACCTCAATGAATCATAGTATTATAGAATATGCTTCTTTGGATCGGTGCCCTTGTATTTACAATTTTTCAGAGTATGGAAACCTTTTGGTATTTCTATATTGAATAGTTTTTTGTCAATCGAACTCCCTTGTAACTTGGTAAGGTTGTCTGTAGTGCCCAGAACTTATGCTTTGATTAACTCCTTGATGCACTGATCCATATGCTCTTGTGTGACATATTGACATGTCGATTTATAGGCTTGACGAGGAGGTTGAGGATTATGGGTACCGGTACCCTCACTCAAATGATCACATACTAAAATTTGAGGTTGAGGTCGTTGTTCTTCCTCCTGACGTTTAGAAAATCGATGACCTCTGCTAATTTCATACTGAACTTCACCACCCAAATGAATGGAAGTTTGATGTTCGTGTTGAATATTTTGAGAAATAGCTTTGCTGGTGGCTCTTCGAGGTCCCTATCTGTCCCGCGCAGAAACCCAAGAGGTTTCTAGCATTTAATCATGATCCCTTATTAGAGGAGCCTGTTGAGTGTCTTACAGAGCTTGTAACGCCGTCTGTATGGTTATCATATGGTCTTCATGCCGTTTGAACGATGTCAAATGAGCTTGTCGCTCGGCTTTGAGTTTATTCTCACAGAGCTCTCGGTCAAGAATTAACTGACGTTCGAGCTCATTGCGCTTCTCTGTTTCGGCGTGGAGATTCGTTCGTAATTCTGTAACTTGTTCCGGCTTAACAAAAAGATCAAACCGGTTGTTGGTCATCTGGAAGTGACCATGATTGAAGTTGGTAGTTGAGTGAATGTATGCCTTAGGATATCATGGAAATGTCTTCTTTCCCACAAACGGTACCAAATGTAATGTTCTAATTCCGTAAGCTCGAAATGGTTCGGAATTAGTTCTTACACCAATGTTCCGGTGACAAAAACTAATGTAAAATAAAAAATGACACAGGTGATTTAGCGTGAAAAACCTCTAAATAGGTAAAAAAAAAAAACCACAACCTCGACTTGAGGGTTTTAGTAACAGTGACTTTTATTGCTTGAGGCTGATATCTTATTACAAATGATCTCTCGAACTAGAAATACTTGATTTTTTAAATAAGAAGTTTGGTATTTTGAGAATCTAGAAAATATAGTTTTCTTGGTGATTTCTCGTATATCTTTCTGGTCCTTGTTTTTTCTGGAACCTTTTCTTTATATAGACCTTGTTCGTAGTTCTCTATCGTGCTGAAGCACATTCTCCGAATATTGTGGTAAGTGGTGCTTGACTGAGTAACTGTTGAGTTCATGAGAGACATGTGTCTTTGACTTGTTCATGTTTTTCTGTTGTGCTTGACCCGCGTTCTTCATCAGTTCATGGCGTAGGTGTCAATGTTGACTGTTTATGTTACATGTAGAATACGTGAGTCTGATATGGAGGTAGTTCAAACTGAAAATAGTTTGAATTGGGTTAGATCGAGAGATAAGTCCCTACAATATATCTCAACACCAACACCCTCTGACCATTTCAATAATCTTTCTCACCTCCTCTAACGCCACGTTCCTCCCTCTCACCTCCTCCGAATCCACGCCCAAGCCTTTTGATTCGGTTTTAACCAAAAGAACCTCGTTGCCACCTCAACTCGCTCTCCGAGTCTTTAACTCGCTCCGGTAATCGAATATCTTCTCTTTTTATGCCATTAGTCATGTACTATCAAAACATAGTCTTTATTCCATCTACGTTTTCTCGATTTTTAAAACATTAAAGAAATCAAGGTCTTTATTTCCTAATGACTTGACGTTTTCTTTTATTTTCTAGTGTTATAACTTGGGCTTAGACCCGAGTTATAGGGTTTGGAAGCTCGTATATGAAGCCCAATAGGGGTTGGTTAGGTTAGTTATGGTAGTTGAGAGAGACACCCTACACGGGTATATACATGTAATAAAGGGACCATTTGGTCCTAATCCTATTATTTCTAATAAACTCTTCCGCTCATCTCTTCTCCCTTTTTCTCTCCCTCTTCCACTGAGTTAAACAATGGTCCAAACAAATTATCGATACTTGGATTAGCGCTATGAGAGGATTGATCATCGGAAGGTGTAGATTGAAAATGCATCGAGTTGATACCATGGTGAGTGTTTTGTCTACGCGTTCAAGTTAACAAACCCAACCCTTTTGATATCTAAAAGAATTTTAAAAATCTCACATGCACAATGGTCCCCACAATTTTGTTTTATATCCATTCTTGAAAAGATTCCCCTAAAATTTATCATCCCTACGTCTTTTTAGATGATCAAAGTTTTTTTTAATATATCATTGTGATTCAAAAACCATAGGATTGGTGGGTCCTCGCCAACGACAACTACACTAGAGTTGTGGGCATCGAAACTCGATTCCGGCAACCATTTTTTAAGGGGTACAAACCGGGTACAAACCCTAACCATCGGCTTAGAGTGATCCCTCAAATCAGATTTGGAGATAAGACCGAACACCCCACCGACGAATAGCGTCGATGGTGTCGGTGTCGTCGACCCCGCCGTCTTAAAGTCGGCCTAGATCGGACTCCACATCCCCGAAAACCACCACACCATCTTATGATGTGTGATCCCCAAAAAAAGAATCCTCCAAAACGAGTAAAAAACGACAGGCCAAGTCAGTCGTTACTATGCTAAACTGACTTCGATTTTAGTCGAAAAAGACGTCGTTCTTTTTACAGTAACTTTATGTTTTCGACTTGAAATGTGTCGTAATATTACGACTATAAACCACGTCGTAATAAATGTCGTTTTTAGTTAAAATTGCAGCACATTTATGAGTCGTTTTATGTGTCGCAAAAAAAATACACAAATATCAGTCGTTATTTTTGTCGTATTTGCTTTATTTTCCGATTTATTTATCCGTTGTTTTATGTGTCGCAATTTTACGACGCCAAAATCGTATAATTTATCGTAATTCTAAAAAAATTCAACATACAAACTAGTCGTGCTATCTGTTACGTAAAAACGTCGACCTATTAGACACTATTGACGATTATTTTAATCGCTTCTCGCAATTATAAATTTCAAAATTTTATTAAATAATATTAGTTTATTTAAAGAGTCTTTCATATACTTTTACAATTAGAACTAGATGGATTTGAACCATCATTGTCTCAAGTTCATAAGAACTCTTGTCATTTAGAGCTTATAGTTCTATCAATAAAGATGCATAAAAAAACAATGTGTATAATAGTAGCAATTATTTATTAAGGGAAATTTTTTGTACTATATTCATTTGTGTCTATATTAAAAGATGACTTGAAATTTAAATAAAAGGAATCCAGAAGTTGTTTCCAGTTGTTGTAGAAGAAGCTGATCATTTTTCTTTGTAATAGGATTCATAACATGAACTAAACAAATATAGCATACAGTTTTTCCACCAAAACTAAGTCATTAATTACAATAAGATAAAATAGACTATTTTTATAAGATACTAGACTAAATTGTATACCTTAGATTCAAATCCATTGAACTCCATCAAACTGGTTTGGGGCACAAGGTCCTCAAACACCAGACGAAGATCATCTAAAATCCATATATTATTATCAACGAATCTAACTTTGCCGAGCCTTGCAGAAAGATAGTCATAATTACCTTTTATATAAAAGAGGGTCTGCAAATCCAAAACAAACAGTAAAAAATAAGAGAAATGTTACAGCATAATAAATTTTATTTTTACCAACTGTTATACACAAATTGTATTGTAGTCTCTTACTTGTTATCTTCACATTATCTGAATTTTAGAGTGTTAAGCTCCCAAATTGCTTGTTCCACTCTTCGTATGAGTATGTATGGAGCTCATTCGAAGAAACGGAAGGTCTCACCTCGTGTAATGCATTTTCAAAGTTCTCGAAAATTATAACAGATATCAACCTCAGATAATAAATAGTTAATTAACACTTGATTACTTTAACACTTGATTACTGTTAATGCAAAACTTATGTGTGTTCTACTCTTTTCATTTATGAAATTCTCCATCAATGCATTCCCTGTTAAAATAACCCGCTTTGCATTCCTTCCGCAAATCCCCTTGACGTGTCTTCCACACTTCAAAAAAGTTAAACTATTTAAGAAGTCCATGGGTTCATTTGAAAGCTCTCAATTAGAGCATTTTAAAGTAATTAAAAATCGGACATTTGGACCAAAAATTTCTGAGGAATAAACATGCTTGTAAACAATACAATATCTAGATCTGTGGGCAGCCGATGGAATGAAGGATCAATGGATTCCTACCTCAATAATATCGACGAATACAAAGCCACGAACATTCCTCTTCTGAAACAGATCCGCATCAGCAGTTTGTTACCAAACGAACGTGCTTGTTATCAAGCTGAAATCTTAAACTTGACTTATTATGCAAAATAAATTTCCATAATTAGAGAAATAACTCAAATCCCTAGAGTTATCGAGGAATGTCACACTTTTCTCTAAGGTTTTGCTTTAAAAATGTGAATTCTACCATTCCGACTCCCGAGATGTAATTATCTTAGGGATTCCATGTAGACCAACGACTATACGAAAAAAGAAAAAAGGAAATCAGGCAATTTATACACGTAAAAAGAAAATCATCTGAGAAACATGGAAAGGAGTGGATTCGACCCATTATATTAATTTATTGTAAAGGTTATGCTTGTTCCAAAAATGACACTAAGATTAGAAATAGTATGACATATCGAACAACTTACCTCTAAAAGCCTGCTGACCAGGTGATACTGATGGTCATCTTACAGGAGTTCACTTGATCATTTTAGTAGCGAGCTTACAGGTGACGCTCCCAGTTGAATGATGAGTGTCTTTTGTCAATCTCTATGATTAGCGGTCGACTGGAAATGATTCCTGATTGATTGGTCCATACAAAAGCATGAGAAAAGTAAATTGGAAATTACTATTATGCTAACACCCATCAAGAGGGATATGTAGTACTGCCAACTTAGCCATAACCAAGTCGAACTTGACTCAATTGATAACTATAGTGAGAACTTAAGCAGGCTGTTGATTTGCAAAGCAGATGCAATATTTTTTTGGGGCTGTAATTAGCATTTTCCCGGATGAAATACCAATCAAATTCAATATGCGTGGTGCTATCATGATGATCGAATTCTGTAAAATGTTGATTGCCACTATATTGACACAGTACATAGATATAGGCAAGGTCACAGAGGTTAACTCGTGTAGTAGATTTCACAGCCAAATCATCTTGCAGACGCCATGAGCTATTTCACAAACTCTCCTCGGCACTAAGAGCTATCATCCACACTTTGTTTCTTTCTTCGTCTTGAAAATAGAGGATGGAGGTATTATTGTATTACTAGGTACTATACGTATCTCAAATGGAGGATTTTTTTTGCAATTTCACTACATGTTCTTTTATATGGCTGTAGGGGTAACAATTATAGTTGTTTTTCTAAGAGGAGTACTAAGAATATTATGTAATTGTAGTTGCAGAAAGCCATCATATGGGAATTTTTCAATTATTACTCAGCTCTCATCGCGAAAAACTACGTGTTCAGTGTTCCTACTTCCCCAATTTTGAGATGACCTATGAGTATCAAAGAAAACTTCTCGAGTTGTTGCTTGGGGACTTTGATGGATCTTGAGAATGTTACACCCTCAAATTGGACACCTGTTGTTGATGACTCACTACTGACTATCGGTGTATTTCTTACATATACGGCTGGAATAATACCGTCACAGAAAGCTTATTCTAGTTTGAGACAGAACGTCTCAAACTATGATGCTGTTACTGCTAATCTTATATCTTTGGGTAGGTAAGGTTAAACATATTAAGTTTTTGTAGTTCTTTTCTTTGCACATTAGTGCTTTCAGTTGAGTTTAAGCAATTATTCTTACTTGGGATAGATTATTTCTATTTGCAGTGATATGAGCAGTGAATTCAATCCAGTGTATGTATGGGATGAAGTGAGAAGGAAACTCATGATTGCACTAAATGCTGTTATACAGGACGATAATTTAAATAGTAAAGTTGATTAACGTGAAAAAAGTAGTGAAAAACTTCCCTTCAGTTTGTATGCCATTGCTGAGATTCCTCGATGAATCAAAAAAGTTAATTAAAACATAACTAATGCATACTTAGTAATGATCTTTTAACGAATTCCCAATACATTTCATTACCACAAAAGCAATATAAGTAATATGTTAAACACCCATACTTATACTGCACATTACAAACTAAATCTTACCCATGAAAGACGACTTTGCCGAATTGAGCAACAAAAACCGGCTTCAATACTTCTTCACACTCTCCCAAACCCTTTTTACTCCTCAAATGCTCAATAGACGCTACTAAATCTGACTCTATCTTATCAGCTATATAAACCCACGGTGCAATCTTCACAAAACTGACATTTACATAATCAAAACACAATAATCATACCACATTGCTTTGTACTAGTAGTATTCAAAAATCCTACAATATTCATCTAAATCCATAATACCCAAATATCGAGAATCGCCTCTTACCTGAGGCTAAAATTCTTCGATTCTGATAGAGCATTTGAAAGAACGACGTAGCCGATTTTATCTTCGCGGCTATATAAATCCATGGCAGACACTTGGTATACCTCACATCTACATAAACAAAAACACTATTAACCCAAATCCTAAAATAGCACAAAAATAACTAAAATAACACAATAATTATCACAATCACCTTTCAACAATGACTTAGCGAGCATCAAGACCCACAAATCTTTCTCATCGGGCCAAGCAACCCATGATTCGGGCAATACAGGGTCGAGACGAATCGGACCGCTGAGCAACTGATCATCATCAGTTTGTGAGCAAAATATAAACCAATTCTTAAAGCTATCTTTCATGGTGGCGATGATATCTACCCCTAGTAGTAATTGGAAAATTTTCTTGAATGTATATTCTTGATTTGGGTATCTTTGTTTTCGAGTGAAAGATGGTTTGAGTGATGATTTGGGTATCTTCGTGGGGAGGAGTGTACACCATTAGAGATTGGAAATTCTTCTTTTAGGGTTTCTAGAGATGAAAAGGATGAACACTCAGAGGAAAGAAGAGAGGGATTGAGATCGTAGAGAGATGTCTGGTGGAATTAGTAGGAGAGATCGTGGAGAGATCGTGGAGAGATGATGTATCAAAGGGGAGAAAACGAGAAATCGATAGTGTCTAAAGTCGAAATTAAATTATTTTCTCCTACAGGAAGAGTCAATTTTTTTGAGCTGAAAATAAGAGGGGAAAAAAAAAAATGACGGTGGTTTTAAAATAACGACTGTTAATGGAAGTCATATTGTTTGAACAGAGCAACCAAGTCGTAAATCTACCTCCAAAAGTGTCATTATTTACAGTTTTTGGCTTAGTGTCACTTTGTAGTTTGTGTATGGAAAAACTTAAGCAAGATGTGTTTCGTGCGATCTCTTTTGATGAATCCACCTCTAAGTTACTGGATGCAGGAGTTATCTTCAAAGATTATCGTAGGTGAGTTTTCGATTAAATTTAGTCCGCAGCACGTGTCGATGTGGTTGAAAAGTGCTCTGAGCTTGATAGCTTCTCTTCCAACTTCCTGTAGTGCTAAAATCTTGGAATGATTATAAAATGTTGCCACCATTGTCTATTTCACTGATCTCCATGATATCGATGTTGGGAAACCGTGGGGGCAAATCGCAATGCGGAAGCACACTATGATTAGCAAGAACTTAAAATCTAACTCTAACAACGAAAAATTCAATCCAAAGCAATTAATCACATACGCAAGGTTTAAATTAGCTGGAAACCCCAAAGGATCAAAACCACTCCCGACAAGCACGATGAATATATTATCACTTAGGGTCACAAGAAGTTTCAGAGAATACACTATCTCATCTCTACCCTTACAAGAAACCCTAGAAAGAAAATCCAAGAAATCTCTCTAAAGTAAAACTCTAGATTCTCCATTTTCTCCCTCTAACTCTTTTCTTCCTGTACAGAGGCCTTTAACTTACAAACTATATTTATAGACTTTCCATTATGTCATCTCCGAAGTACACATCACGAGATAAACCATCGATTTGGATTAAATCCCCTTCAAAAACGAACTTATAAATAAATAAACAGAGCATTTTCCATTCGAACGACTTTATGACTCGTTCGAATGACTTCAACGCAAACTCTTCCGTTCAAACAACTCCCCACTCATTCGAACGACTTCCCCTGTTTTAAGCCGTAACCTAAAAATCTCCACCTCGACAATAAAACCATTTCATCCACTGCATTCGTTGTCGTGTATCCTTGTCGCTTCTCAATTAAGAAAATTACCCGAGTCTAGGCTTTTCCTAGACCCACCAATCAGAACCCACTTTCTGATCATCTTTGTAGACCGTACCATTGCTCCACCTTGAATTAAATTCCCCTTTTGAGAAATCTCCATAGCTCCCTCGGTACATGCAACCTTCACATCTCCACCCACTGATTTACCAACCAATACATACAAGTTCCTGCTTAAAACTCCCTTTATAATCAAAGAAGACTTCCGATAAACTTTCATTACTCCACCTCACCCAGAGTAATTGTAACCCTCATTATCTAATTTGGAAAGTGAAATTAGATTATGAGTCATACTCGACACATGTTGATCATCATGAAGAACTACTATGCGTCCATTGAACATCCTCACGCGAATATTACCCACTCCCAAAATTGGCCTTCGAGAGCCATCGCTCGTCAACACAAACTTGCTACCCTCACACCTTGCATATTTACCGAACCATGCCTTTTGTGTGCATACATGCATTGTAGCCCTAATATTAAACACCCATCCTCTATCGCGGCGAGAACCATCAGCGGCCACCACGAGGAGCACCTCATCACTATCATTACTAGTAACTGTTGCCAGTTTGTTAGTGTCACTTTCGAAGCCCCATGCCGAACTTGCTCCATTACCTTTCTCAGCTTTGCAATCTGATCTATAATGACCCGATTAACCACTGCTCCAACAAGTTCCTTTTCTGAACCTATTAAAGCTTATCTTCCCACTAACCACCATCGCAAAGTTTTCCATCAAGGATTCGTTACCCTTAAGCCTTCTCTTCTTGGAAAGAAGCGTACTTGTAACCTCCTCAAAAATCAAGGTTTCCTTCCCATACATCAACGTAGGTTGAAGATGCTTGAAGGTAGACGAAAGTGACCATATCAGTTGAAGCGCCTTATCTTCATCCTCAACTTTAACTCCGATCAATTCCAATTCCAAAACGATCCCGTTCAAAGAACCTAGGTGATCATCAACGCTTGTACCCTCGTCCATCCTAAGCGTATGAAGCAGCTCCTTGAGGTATAAGTGATTTGAAAGACTCTTCGTTTGGTACAAACTTTCAAGTTTTTCCCAAAGACCCTTTGCGGTCTTCTCTCCAACCACGTTTGCCAAAATATTCTTAGAAAGATAAAGGCGTATCCTGCTCGTAGCCCTTAAATCCAAATCTTTCCAGTCTTCTTCTTTATCGTCGTCTGCTTTTTGGGCCGCTATACCTTCAGCCAGAGTTTTAGGTATAGGCTTCCCTTTCAGTGCCTTGCGTAATGAATCAAGATATCTTAGACTCATATTTGCCATAATTTAAAATTAATCTTCCTATCAAACTTCTCCACATTAAACTAGATCGCGTTAGAATGCGTAGATCTTCCCATCTTGCTACTCTACTTTCCCCGAACCTGGCTCTGACACCAATTGTTGGGAAATCAATAGGGTAAATCACAACGCGGAAGCACACTGCGATTTAGCAAGAACTTAAGATCCAACTCTAACAACAGAGAATTCAACCAAAAGAAATTAATTACATACATAAGGTTTAAATTAGGTGGAAACCCCAAAGGATCAAAACCACCCCCGACAAGTACGACGAATATATTATCACTTAGGGTTGCAAGAAGCTCCAGATAACACACTATCTCACCTTTGCCCTTACAGATAATCCCCATCAAGAAACCCTAAAAAGAAAACCCAATAAATCTCTCTAGAGCAAAACCCTAGATTTCTCCTTTTCCTCTCTCTAACTCTTTTCTCACTGTACAAAGACCTTTAACTTACACTCTATATTTATAGACTTTCCATTAGGTCATCTCCAAAGTACGCATCATGAGATAAACCGTCGCTTTGGATTAAATCCCCTTCAAAAGCGAACTTATAAATAAATAAACGGAGCCTTTTTCGTTCGAACGACTTGCCCTATTTTGAGTCATAACCTAGCAATCGCCACGTCGTTCGTCATGAATACGTATCTTGCATGTGATTTGGCTTTGTGTGAGTCTGAAAGATAGCCAACATTTGTGAATTCGATCAACTTGGTGTTTGTCTTGATTGAGTAGAAGAATCCTAAGCCGATCACTCTTTGTAGGTAACGAAATAAGAGCTTTATACTGCTCTAAGATCTTTGTGTAGGGGCAGCACTATGCCTCACTAATAGATTTACTACAAAGGAAATATTTGGCCTTGTACACCCAGCCAGATATAGTAATGCTCCTATGGCCCCTAGGTAAGGGATTTATGGTCCCAGGAGTTCTTTACCCTCATTTAGAGGGTAATATGGGTCAGACTTGATGTCTAGTGAATTTAAAATCACTGGTGTTGCTAATGGATGACATTTATCCATACGAAATCATTGTAAAAGTTTCTTGGTGTACGTTGCTCTATCTGTATTCCTAAACAGAACTTGGCATTACCCAAATCTTTCATCTCAAACTATAATTTTAAGGAGGCAGCAACGCTCTTCATCTCCCCTAGTGAGGTCATCTACATATATTGTGATTATAGTAAATCATGTGTTTATCTTTTTGATAAAGTTACATGGGGTTATCAGATCATTGGTAAATCCACGATTATGCAAATACTCTGTTAACCGATTATGCCACATTAGTCTGGATTATTTTAGTCCATATAATGATTTCTAAACTGTCAGTGCATATTTTATTTTGACCTCTGGCTTGATATTCTTTGGAAAAGGATATCCCTCAGGAATCTTCATGTATATGCATGTATCCAGCTTATCGTACAGGTATACTGTAACCACATCTATTAGATGTGTGTCTAGTCTTTCTCTGACTGACAAACTAAGTAACGGAACGTAATCGCATCCATCATGGGGCTTAGGTTACCTCAAAATTGATTCTCGATCTTTAGCAAAATCCTTATGCAACTAAATGAGCAATTTACCTCATTATATCCCCAGATTCATTACATTTCCGTATAAATACCCATTTATATCCTACTGGCTTTGTATAAACATCTAGCTGGAGTATTCATCCAAATACCTCTCATTTAGTGAGAACGTCCAACTCTTCTTTGATCGCTGATTCCCAAGATGGCCAATCTTGTCGTTGCTGACATTCAATAACAATTTTTTGGATAAGGATCCTTGTCCAAAATGAAGAGAGCGACTGTGTATATTAATATGTTGTCGACAGCTACTTTTGTTCGATCAAGTTATTCCCCTTCTAGCAAAACATAAAATTTAGAAACGTTCAGGTTATCTACTTGCGCATTTGTCTCAATTGGGCAAATTTTTTATGTGTATTCTCGGTAGGTATAACTGATTCGATATCTACAAGTGCCTGGATATTTATTGTTGGTATTCAACATTGTCTTTTAACGCTGACTACACCACTTTTCGATAGTTTTAGTCCTTCTGTGACTTTGACAACACCATCAGTCTCTGATCTTCTGGCACACTTTAGTAAATGTCCAGTAGAAGCCTTCCGTCACTTCTTAGGTGTAGGCAATGTATGATAAGTGTTCACCTTTGTCTTTTTAGGTCGACCACGTCCACGTTTAACCTTTGATTCATTTGCTAGAATGGGTGTAGATACCGCTACTGGTATCTCAACATGCGCTGGTACATTCTTAACTAGCATATACATAAGACTTTGTTATTTTGGATACATCATTGAACGCATCGGGTAGCTCATGTGCTATCTTGTATAAGTACAGTAGCTTAGAGGCCTCTTTGTCACTTTGGGAGTTTAATGAATCTAGATGAGAGAGTTGTGGTGTATTCCATGAGATTTGGACATCTGAATATCGCGCTGTATTTTTGTCTTAGTAACCCCTAACGACGGGAAAGCTATCTCATCAAAGTGATAATCTGCAAAATGTACAGTAAACATATCGCCCGTAATAGGTTCCAAAAGTCGAATAATTGATGGTGAATCATAACCTGCGTATAGTCCAAGGCATCATTGGGACCCCATTTTTGTTCTTAGCGGTGGTGTAATATAAACATGTACTGCACATCCAAATGTTTGTAAATAGGAGACATTGGGTTCATACCCAGTCATCAGTTGCGTTGGTGAATATATCAGGTAACCAGTTGTAAAATAATAGATATTATCGTAGAATTTATATTAAATGTTTATGAAAGCAGACTTGAAATGATAAAAGTATATCATAATAAGTTTATTTATTCATAATAATTTGTTCGTACATATTACATTACATTAGCAAATACATAATACTAATATAATAGTATCAATGTAACACGTTGAGCATTCGCGGGTAGATGGTCCTGGGGTCTGCATCATCATTCTCACTTGTGAGAAGTTCTTCAGTTTTCTTCCATTTCTGGTTAGAGAACTTAGGTGGTGTTCTTACAAATGACTAGCAATTGGTAACTTTGTGACCAAATCATTCGCAGATGTAGCATATGACTTCTCCATACCTTTTATTATTGGTTATTTTGTGATCTCTCATATGGAGTGCGCAAGGCTACTGCATAGCCTTTGCAATCAAGTGCTTGGTGTGAACACCTGTTGGGATAAATTTATGAGAATTTTTCCCTTTTCCTAGTTTAGGTTAGGTAACATACCTGCCATGTTATCCAAATTGTGTTTAGCATGTGTTGGTGTCGGTATATCAGGAGGTTTTCCTGTGGTGAGCATATCTGCAAATATGTTAGTATGCCTTATAAACTTTGTTGCAATTTCACTTTGTTATATAGGTGTATCAGGGGGTTTTGTAATTGAATGGACTTAGTCATAGATGGTTGGAAAATAATATCCGTACTTCTTAGACGTGTCCAGTGGGCTTCGCTTAAATGGGAAAATTTTATGGACCGGACACATCCTTTTGAAACGCAATGAGAGGATATCCCAAACTCTTCTAGGATTATCGATGAAACAATATTCATTTATTAGTCCTTCACACAAATAAAACATAAGAATGATCACCGCTTTTATTCTTTCTCTCTTAATGTCGTTGCCCTTATAATGATCAAAATCTAAGTGAGTAATAAAATGGATGATGTGGCTAAGATAGTTTTGCTTAAGCAAGGTCTCCACTGTATTAACCCAGATTAAGTTATTTTTTTCTGACATTGTCAGGCTAGGAAAACTTGAGTTTGTCATTTGTTGCAGTTATCACGGATCTATAGTAAGTACATATAAATTTCTTTTACTATGCAGATATCCAATAAAGCATATGTAAAATATAACAGCTGTGTATAAATATACAAATTTACTAAGTATAGATCTAAACTATTACATAGGTAGGGAAAATGAGAATACAATAATGTACATCATATGTACTAAAAACATGGAAACCACCTAGTCACCTACTATAGTGATGACTAAGGTCTATCTGTAGAAACTAGAGACCGCTAATGGTTCACATAGGAACTGACCTTCTATCTAAAAATCACCAGGGATCTGAGTGCGGTTGAAGATATACATATTGATATTTCATATCATAGTCCATGGGTAACATTTTCTACAATCAACACATCGACAAATGGGGTGTGATACGATTAAGGTCTTAGGAAACCACATCGTGATGGTAGGGTCTCTACGAGATGTCACTAGGTCTCACCTATACCTTCTTGTCAGTGATTCTGGAAATGGGTTATTACATCGAAGGTCGTAGAAGAATTTCTTCTTCAGGTCTTCGATCATCGGAGTTGGATAATCTATGATGGGCTCCAAATAGTTGATGTATCCATAATATGTCCCTGGGATGGGATACAGTCATGATTGATACCATATGGCATCAATGTAATCTGCAGGCATCTCATGTAGACTCGCATAGGTGTAAATGTCAAGAGTCTGATCTCCTCAGCGTAGCGAGGATCTCTAGTTGTTGTTGCATGGAGGAAAGAATCAGCTTCCAAAAAGTTGAAGCCATCCCGTGATGCACAGATCTTCAGAACCATTTGTTTCCACAATAAACAACTTACGGCTAGTATAGTATCAAATTTCTTTTCTAATGAAACTTCAGAGAAGTGATACTTATACTATTAAATGTATCTCTAGTACATTTCCAAGATTTCACTAAGGTGAAATTTTTTTTATCATGAATTTGAATGTCGTCAATGCTTTCAAGCATTCAGGATTTTCCACAGAGCTGGTGACTCGTGGTGATATATATTTCAGTGTTTATTTGTTTCCTCTACATATATTTCCTAAAGTTTAATGTTAGGGTGTGTTTGATAGCCCCAAAAGGTGAGAAACGGAGTGGGAAAATACCAACTTAAAATTTTTTTTCCTTACTTGGGTGTTTGGTAATCCAAAAAATATGGAAAACATAATTTTCATGAGAAAATTAATAGCTCTAAAAATGGGAAACAATTTTCACTCTCTCCCCCTTAGAAAATATGTTTCCCACTTATAAATTACTGGAACCCATGCTAGATTTTCCTATCAGTTTTCTATGGAAATCTAAATATTAGATATCATGTATGATTCTTCTCATCCTGCCAAAAGAAACACACAAGCTGATTTTCCCACCAAAAGGCCCTCTATATTTACCTCATCTTGTATGAAAAAACCCTATATCTCTCTCACACAAACAAAGAAGAGATTTGCAAGCCTTCGATCATGGACTTACTATGGCATTGAAACATAAAATGAGGCGATAATTGCTTGTTGTGTGATTCACAATCATATCATGGATGTGGACCCGAGTGACATGGGAGACCAATTTGACAATTTTTGGAGGAGTCGCATGAAAACATCTTTGAAGGAGAAAACATTAGAGATTTAGAGCCTTCTACTGAGTGGTCAACTTACAAAGACCAATTAGCAACACTTATGTGGAATGAGTACAATCAAACTTAGGAACTTTATGTCCTAAATGATTATGTTTTGATTGTGTTTTTCTAATAAAGTACACTATGATTGTCTTCCTTTATTTTAAGTTAAATAAATTTCATATTATAGTATAAAATGGTTATTGGTTTTCAATTTATGATTAGTTGACATGCATTAATAATATTCTAGTTGAATTTTGAATATTGCACGTGATTTTAATGTTCAAATATTACCAGAAATGGATTCACAGGATGTTACGAATGAGTTGAGAATGAAAGCGACTAAAAATAATCTTATTTGGAGTAATGAGATAGATGTTGTAATGATTAAGGTTTTGCAAGATCAACTTGTAAATAGGGGTAAGGGAGATGCAAGAGGGTGGAAGAATAAGGCTTACAATGCTGTTATGAAGGCTATGTATAAAGAGCTAAACATGAAAATTACCGTAAGTCATGCCCGAAATAGGTTTAAGACTTAGAGGAAATAGGGCCCTAGGGTAAAATTTGTTACTAATCTAAGAGGGTTTGGGTGGGATGAAGAGTCTAAGACGATCACCGGTGATGCTAATGTATGAAAAATACTCCTTGAGGTAATTATTACGTTGTTTGTACAATTTGATTTTTCACAAAAGAATTGTATATATTTGTGTATTGAATATTTGTATTCTTTAGGTCAATGGCAACAAGAAGTACGGAGGGAAGACTATGGTTAACTACACAACAATTTATGAATTGGTTGGCAAATATATAGCTACAGGGTCAAGGGCTCGCACTATTTTTACATTGGATGATGAAATGACATCGGCTTATAATGGTAACGATAACAATACCATAGATTTAGATGTTGATATTGAAAATTCAGTTGCGCATGATACCCAAGGTCCCTCTCCCAGTAAGGAAGATCATGTTAAATGACTTGCCAACAATACTCCTTCAAGTACGAAGAGACACAGAACTAGGTCAACTAGTACAGTATTGCATAGTCATCTTAAAGGTTTAACTGATAGTTTGAATGGCATATCACAAAGTCTTAAGGCGAGGTCTGAAAGTACTACAACTTAGCTAGAAAATGTGGTGAAACCATTGAAAATATGGCAGGAGTTGGTATGTCTACTAAGTTCGATGCAATGAAACAATT
Source organism: Kingdonia uniflora (assembly GCA_014058105.1). Lineage (NCBI taxonomy): Eukaryota > Viridiplantae > Streptophyta > Magnoliopsida > Ranunculales > Circaeasteraceae > Kingdonia > Kingdonia uniflora. The sequence goes on along the minus strand of JACGCM010000973.1, from coordinate 478,155 downwards.
CACGGTCAACAAGGGAATGACAATTGTGTTTTTGCAGACTAAAGATAATCAAAAGTTGGCGTGGTTGAACTATCATTTTGGAAGCGAGCAGAGTAATTATTTTTTGAAATTTTAGAGTTAAACTATATTAATTATGTTTTTAGGTGCATGAATTTATTTTGAATTTGGAGATATGATGATGTGAAGATGTGATATGTCATGATATGAGATGATATGATATGATGTTCTAGTGGTATGATATGATGAACTAGGATAATCCCATAACTATCCCAAATGCTGGATGATATGAAATGATCTATTATAATCCAAATGTGTACGCTTATGATGTTATGAAGTCAAAGAACTAGACCCTATACAATATATTGGGCTGATCAGCCGCTAATGCAATATATATAACCTTAAAAAGGCCTCAGTTGGATACAATGGGTACGATTGGTTTGCATGCTCGACCACACATAGGATTTATCACTTGATCAAAGTGTTCTGGGCTTTTCAACCCACGGAGCCAGCGTCCGAACTTTATTTTACATTCCAAGGGATTTCAGCCTCATGGAGGAATGAGATGGGTACCTAAAGAAAACTGTCTCATACCATCCCACACTCTCGGATGGGTAATAGATATGATAGTACCTGTCCCAAACTCACCTACTTATTTTAACTCGATGTAGGAATCCTAGGTCCTATCGAGGGTCAGCCGATGTAAAGCTCTGTTATGTATTCGACCCCGTTAAGTTAAAAGAATATAGAAACCTGCACTGCAAACAAATCCCAAGGATCAAAACACCACAGCCGCCAACCCGGCCAAGACACACATAGGACACCCACCCTGCCTAAGAGAATGGTAAACAATCCTAACACAATAGCCCCCACATGGCCAGCACACACCTAGGATAACCACCTGCCCCAGAAGATGGTAAACAATCCTAGCACAGGTACAAACAGTGACTAATTAACCAGTCACAACATCCAAACAACATCAGCCTCTACAAGACTGAAACACAGTGCTCAAGGACAAGTCACGAGAATACCACACAAATTGCACAACTCCCTAAAGGTCAAGGAGAACCACACACTACATGCCTAACAATAGGAAATACCAAATACTGAAATAACAACTACAACAAAAGGAACAATATAGTTTAAAACCAATTCACAAATGCCTCGATGCCAAATGCATAACTCTAACTAACACAGGTTAAACTAGTAAAGTAATTTAGCAATGGAGGGACACTCGCCTGATAAAGGATAATCTGCAAATCTAAAATAGACAGGGCAATCCCCCTCAACACCACAGGCAACACAATCGCACCAACCCCACAACCCAATACTTGCAACAAGCACAACAACCACAAAGCCCATAACTTAACAAAACCCCAAAGCACCAAAACTTAGAATCAACTCAACAAAGGTTAGCACCAAAACCTAAATCGAATCAATAACAAGGAAGAGGGAAGGGAATTTCTCACCGGAGAAGTAACGAGATCAATTCCCTAACGAATCACAGACGAGGAGCAAGAGAGTGGAGATGATTCAATTTGGGAGAGAGAGTGAGAGAGTGATGAGTGAGAGAGAGAATGAAAGGGAAATGGGTAATTAAAACCCTATAAATATAACACTCATCTCGAGGCAAAGCAACGACCAAGAAACGCGATGAAAGACCTAATCTGGTCGTCAAAACACACCTCTGTTCGAATAGAATATATTTCTATTCGAATAAAACAAGACAAGTAGGAATGTATTTGAACAGGAATAAGCTTGTTCGAATAATTCGAATAAAATAAAACAGTCTGAAACTTATTCGAACGGAACAAAAGTTGTTCAAATAAAATGGAACAGGTAGAAACTTGCTCGAACAGAGGGAAGTTTGTTTGAACAAAGCAGATCAGTCAAGCATATTCGAACAGAGAAAGGTCTATTCGAATAGAATGGGACAAGTTGAAATGTATTCAAACAGAGTCAAGTTTGTTCGAACAAAACCAATCAGTCAGCAACATATTCGAACAGAGAAAGGTCTGTTCGAATAGAATGGGACAGTTAGGACCTAGAACACAAAAAGATTCATTTGAAAAGGAAACTGGAGAAACCCAAGAATCCTAACACAAATCCCTCCCAGATCACCCACAAAACACCACGCAGCCACCAATAACAACAAACACCTCCACCAAGCCAACCACAGGCTCCCCAAAAACAAAATGCAACCTCCACAGAGCAAACAACAACTGAAACCACAAAAAGAAGAATACAAAGACCTGATAATAGAAATGAGATGTTGATGCAAGATGAATGAATGCATAATGATAAATAATAATAAATAATAAGTACAAAAATAAAAAAATAAAAAATCTGGGACACTACAATAAGGACTAGAATAAAATCTATTGGGTTATAATCATATGTTCTAACCATGAATCCAAAAGCTTAGTAATGCTTACAACCCAAAGTTTATTTTTTGTGGGTTTTAGTCGAATTTGAATTTAGGTATTTAAATTTTTGCAAGCATGATAAGGTTAAACTTAAACATATCAATGTTAAGCTTGTTACTGTATCTTTCCTTATGTATTTTAGTTTCTTGAGTTCCGTTCTTAGCATATGGTACAAGCATAGACCCATCATATTCATTTCAATATTCCCTTTTTTACATAAGATAAATGACTACATTAGTAATATATTTATGTGTCTATGATTTTCTTAAATCATCTCTAATACTTTAGTCTATACTTAATTAGGTAGTTGGAGTAGGATTAAATCCGCATAAGACACTAATTCTTTCGAAATTACGGGCTAGTTTTGAATAATGAAATACAATATTTTGCATGCTTATGCTATATAACATCTTTTTTTTTTGTATTCATTATAAGTTAGAAAATTAGCAAATTTAAGTATACTTAGCTCGAGTGATAATTAAACGCCATTTTTATAATTGGCTATTTTGTGACAACAACACCCTTGTAGTTCGTAGGATGAGTGACTAGGTTGAGTAGATAATGACAAAAAAGACTACAATGATGATGCAGATCTCAAAGCGATTATGATGTGTTTCTTATGGATAATGACAGGTTTGGATAAGGCTGATCCGTTTTTTAAAACCGATTTCAAGATATGGCTTATCCGTTTTTTAAAATTGATTTTAAGATAATGCTTATCTATTCAAAGCTGATTTTAAGATAATGTTTATCTTTAAAGATAATGCTTATCCTTTAACTAATCTAATATTGAGATAATGTTTAACCAAGATTTTATTTTTATGATAAAAATGTGAGCCATAGAAGAAAGTTTTTAAGGAAAATAGAAACTGAAAAACCCTTCTCAAAGACCTTCTTAGCTCTTCACATCCTTCATGGATCATAGATGGAATTCTGTGATTCATGAGAGTTAAGAAGAAACTACAAATCCTTTTAATCCATTGAGATGAGCACATCCTGTAAGAGCATTAAAGCGTGGAGTTGGATAACTGAAAGATATCAACAGCTTGTAGAAGACTATGGTGACTTAGTCAGGCTTGGGTAACGTAGGAGATATATTTCTCAGGCTAGAAAACTAGGTAAGCACTACACCTATCTTGTATATCACTTTTATTGTTAGTGGATGTTTGCCTGTGCATAGGTATATACGCACTAAAGTTTTTACCTGAAGGGCCGTAACCCAACGATTTCTCCGTAATCATATTGTGCGTGTTTTATTATTGTTTTTATTTTTCTTTAGACATTAGTTATAGTATAATACCTAGTTCCCTAGGTTCTTTTAGATAATACTCCAACATACGGTAACCCAACTAAAGGATTTCAATAAATCATTAATGGTAATAGGGTTTTAATACCCAAGGATCTCTAATAGGGTTTAAGTGAGATCAAGTAGTACTCATTAGGAGGGCAGGATACAAAGTAGGTAAATACACCCAAATGAGTTTTGTCCATGGAGTTGAACGTCTCTTCTAATTTTGGGACTTTCTTGGAAAGCCTCATTAAAATTACTTTGTACTAATTATACTTGAAATAATTAGACTACCCAAAAGAGGCTATGAAATTTCTAATTAATTAATGGGTCAAGATATGCTACACAATACGGGGAGACGTGGATAATCTTGGCCCAAAGGTGACGAAGTGTCCAAAGTCAAACTGTAAGTGGTCACGAGTCTAGTCTTGAGCGCGAGTGATCACCATTAGGGGGCACTACATGTCAAATCACCACCCAAAGAAGTAATTAGATGATGCACCGCTGACCCGTAGAGTGAAGCACATAAATTTCTAAAGACACGCAAAAGTTACATTCTGATCGACTATCCCAACCCCTGATCGGGTAAAAAATAAAAGACATCAAGTTGTTCGATCTTTATCTTAAGATCAAAGAGCATGTACTATATTTAAACAATGTTCAGATATAAGTCATTGGTTCACGCAGCTATGAACCCTTATGTGATCTAGAACGAGTTGATTGATATCAATACCTTGACGGACTTAAACTACTCCATAAAGAAGATGCTAGATGTAGTAAAGTAACCATATGTCAGCTTTTATCGCTGAAATATGACGGCATCGAGTGTTTTCGATCATATATTATTTTTTATGGAAATATAACCATACTTACATTTATATGATGTTCAATTTTTTCCCTATTTTAAATCCAATCTAGTTGACGTTCCATCTTTTTTTGGTGGATAGGTTTTGGGAACTATTAGTTATCTCTTTTTGTTTGGAGGTTGTAACTGATTATAGTTTGGTTTTTATCTGTTGAAGCTAGTTTTTTTTTCTACTTCTAGAGTTTCTAAGAATTCTTAGATTTTATGGCATAATGAATATAACATTTTACTAGAAAGAGGTTATATCTTATGGATTGAGGTGTTGTTCTTAGTGTTTTATACTTCCTTGAACCTTTCCTACTCTCCCCACGGTGGTTATCAGTATTTTATTACATTCTTTGGTGATTTTTCTCGTTATAACTTTATTTTTCTTATCTATTGGAAGCTTGAATCACTTGATGTGTTTAAGACTTTAAAATTAGTGATTGGCAAACTTTTGGATCAAAAGATCATGTTGTCCTGTTAGATCGAAGAGGCGAGTATTATAGTAAGATTGTTCAAGATGGTTAACAATTCGGACTAGCATGTTATGCCATAGGGATTTACTTGTGAGTTTTTGAGAAGAGTACTTATGCCATAAAGATTTACCTGTGAGTTTTTGGGAAAAATGCTTATGTTATTCAGTCTAGATTCAGAATCAATTTCCTTTTTATTTTTGTTCCAGTTAAATCTTATCATCAATTGACTGGGATAAATTCTAGTCTTAATCAGTTGTATGTTTAGGGTTGTTCTGTAGAGGCAAAATTGTTTAAACTGAATATCAGTAAGTTACACTCGCATACACTCAGTTGTTTCTTTGTTGCTTTCCTAGAGAAATCGAAAGATTTTAAGTTTGATCGTCTTTCTCAACCCATAGAGATTGTACTGTCATTCCGATCAGTGTTGTTATGCTTCCGAGTTTATCTGATATTGATACTGTGACGAGTGCAGTACCCAGTTATCGTTCCATATCAAGCTATAATTCTAAATCTTGTCGTAACTCCAGTTCTCCAAAAGATTCTTCTTCCACCCATTCATGTTTAGTTTCATATTGCTACACCTCTAGCCCAGCCTTTTGTTTCACTTCGAAGATCCTATGGAGAGATACATTTCTTCAAGTAACCCAACCTTATTCAGTTGAAGGAGATTTATTTGATTTTGAGGATCGAGCGACCTTTAGTGCAACTATGTGTAGTAGTTTCGCAGATCAATGGTGTAATGCCATGATGGGAGATGCATTTTATGTCTCACAACTCTGTGTGAAAGTTGACACCTTTACCTGAAGGGTCCAAGGTATAGTTTAATGCAAATAGATTATTACATATATGTCAAACAAAGTGGGAAATGTTTAACCTTCATGGTTTTCTACGACGTTGTCAGGAAACAAAAGCCTTCTTATCTCAACATTTTAAAATGAAGGTTATGGGATTGTCAGTCTCTTTGAGGGTTGCTCTTTTACGTGGAAGTAGTTATTCATTTTATTTATTGTTACTGTATTAGGATTATTTATCCCCGTGGGAGTTGTTTATATATATTTTTATTTTTGTCAACATTCAGTTATGATTTTGATTATTTAGCTGCTACATTTGGATCCATTATTATATGTGTACATATTCAGTGTTAATTAAAGTTATGCATGCCATAAAAATTTTAGATACGAGTGATTTTATCACATGACGGTTGTCTAAGTCTTAAGTACCTATGGAGAATATTGAAGAGTTTTTTTAAGATTGTTTGGGCTAGATATGGGTAGACTCCACGGTCATTAACCTTCATTTCAATATGAGCGATGATCTTCGCATGATGGTTTGTTTAAATATTGATATGACATGTACATTGTAAGTACATATTGCAGGACACTAATGGAAATATACTTCGTACACGGTTCATCATATATTTGCTATTTACATACCAAACTCCACCAATAAAGTAAATCTCTCGAAAGTTGTTGGGGTTATTAGCCCGATGTCCACGTTATAAATCAAACATTGGCCAAAAGGTCTAATCGAAATTTGTCCATGAACCGCATTAATCGTCCTATTAGTCATAGAGTGTCAACTTTAAGTGTAACAACGCAAATGATAAATATATTGTGTGGTTTTTAAAAAAACAAAAGAATGGCTATCCGATTTCTTACAAAATTGTGAACTAGGGAAAAATGTTTTTATTCAAAAAAAAGATAATAGTGTCGGGAGCCCTATCACCTAATGGCCATATTGAAGACTTTAAGGTTGCCACATCTATTCCCGTTGAACCTAACAGTCTCGTATGGGGAGCCCTACTTGAAGGATGTCTGGCACATTCTCGGTTAGATATAGACCTTGATATTGCTAGAAGGCTTGTTAAGATTGATCCCACTAACTCTGCTGGTTATGTGATCTTATCTTATGTGTACCAAAGGTGGAGTGATATTTCAGAGTTGAAGGGGGTTAATTAGAGAGAAAGGAGTCAGTAAACATCCCGGGTGTAGCTGGATAAACATTGATGCAGTTGTGCATGAGTTTTTTCGTTGGATCCACATTTGCACCCTCAATTTGAACAAAAATATAAAACATTGGATTGTTTTCTGAACGAGATGCGATCGACTAATTAGGGTGCTCGTGAAAGGACTGTTTGGAGGTCTGAACTCCTTTACTTCTTTAAGCTTCTGAATACAAGATTGCGGTGCAGTCGAGAGATCGAAACAAAGAGCTACATCCAAGTATTGGTCACTCGTTCGTTATGAAAGTTCTAAAATTCTTTTGAATCTGTCTACAATTTACATTGCCTGCATTGGATTCAGGTACATTCCTATATATGTTTTTCAGCTGTCAAAATATAGTCTGCTTAAACTAAATGATGTTTATTCATGAACACCTAGATTGGTCGGCAGGGTTTGGATCCCTTATAAGAAAAGCGAAAAAACGAAATGCAAAAAAAAAGGTAAGAGCATCTGAAACACTCACATTGCGTTAAACGTGGTAGAAAACAAACAAAATAAGCAATGGGGACTGATCGAGTTACTAATCGTGTAAATGTACAACAACTGCTATTAAATCTATACCAATTTGCATCCTCACATGCAAGTCTCTGTATGGTTAATGTTTTTTTGAAAAATACCCCAAATATCCGATGCGACTGTGGATGGTTGCACCAAGTAACTTGTAAGAATGTCTCGATGTGTTCTTAGTTTTTTGCTCCAAAAGGTCTTCTTTTTCGCTAGTGTTCAGGTTAAGTAAAAGGGGATCCTGCAAAATACATTTTAAAAAGATAACAAACTCGAACTTTTATAGTGGGTTATATCATCTAGGCCTAGAAATTCCAACATAAAAACGTGAAATAAAATCAATCTGGTTACAAAAGACTTGGCCCCAAAAAAAGAAAAAAAGAGAACAAAAGATAGTACTAAAGAGAGAATGTCACATTGAGTTCATGACTAAACAACAAACCCCATCCTCCAAAAACACACAAATCTTCAATTTACATCTACATGAGCCCTACCTAATGATTTTTTTGCCCAATTTTTTTACCACAAATGTCGGCACCATAGACTTAATTGATTGAATATCGCTCTATAAGTAGAACCAAATTAATACAACTTGGAGAAGAGACTTATGCTAGACAGATGACTGGAGGATGTTGTAACATCTATGGCTCCTTACTCTTCATCGCATTTCTTTTCTTAATTATATTCTCGTGGTCGAGGTGTTAAACTCGTTCACACATTTTGTACTTCTTTTATTTTTACTACCACTGCTTATGTCCCATTTTCATTTCTGCATGTATTTTCTGATTTTGCAGAGTTATAGTCATGCGAAGCTCCGTTCTGCCGGTAAGCCTAGATATATATCTGGGATATATATGTTATTATATATAAATAGTAAACACGACTTTAGTACTTTTGCTTCTCTAGAGAGTAGGGTCAGTGTCAAGTTTTCGTTGCCTGGAAATGTTTGAGTTGGGTGTTTTGAACTGAGATGATCTCTTAGATTGATAACATTTAGTTCTTAATTCTACAGATTGTGGGGGAAAATGCTCTTATCGATGTTCTGGGACATCACACAGGAAGCCGTGTATGTTTTTATGCATCAAGTGCTGCACCAAATGCCATTGTGTTCCTCCTGGCACTTACACGGAAACAAGCAGACATGTCCGTGCTACAACAACTGGAAGACCAAGGAAGGAGGACCTAAGTGTCCTTGAATGAGCCTACAATATTTTCACACTAGGCCTTCCATGACTCCTTGTTCTTGGATGTTATTTTTATCAATTTATTTAATCCGTTTTCTTTCTCTTTTATCTTATGATCATTGCCACGACTAGGGCTGTCAAACCAACCCGAACACGATAACACGACCCGAACCCGACCTGCAATAAACGGGTTTGGGTTCACCCTTGGCGGGTTTGGGTCGTAAACGGGTTGACACGACTGCGAAGCAGGTCGGGTTAGGGTTTCAAAATTTGACCCACGGGTGACCCGCTAACCCGTTTAGTTTGGTAATTTAGTTTAGGTTTAAAGGCTTTTTGGTCTTTTCCCACATACTATAAATAGCTAACCTAAACTAAAGTCAAAAACCTAAACCTCATTTGATTTCCTGACCTCCTCGCCGCTCCTCCTCTCTCAGTCTCTCTCACTCCTCACCGCCGCGCCGTTCTCATGTATAGTATACTATGGTCTGTGGATCAGTTCATCAAGTTTCACTCTCGATTCAGTTGATTTACAGTAGATCAGTTCATCAAGTTTCACTCTCAATTTACAGTTGATTCAGTTCATCACATCACTCTAGATCAGTTCATCACTTGATTCAGTTCATCACTTGATTCAGTTCATCACATCACTCTAGACTTCAAGTTTCATCAGTTCATCAGTTGATTCAGTTCATCATATCACTCTAGATCAGTTCATCACTTGATTCAGTTCATCACATCACTCTAGACTTCAAGTTTCATCAGTTCATCAGTTGATTCAGTTCATCATATCACTCTAGATCAGGTCATCAGTTCAAGACTTCAAGTTTCAACAGCCAAGTGCCGACCAGGTTATTACTTTTCAGTTTATCAATTCATCTGTCGAATTGTATGATTACTATTTACTAGCTTGCTCTTGCTCTCTGTCAAATTTCACAAATCTTTTGTATGATAAATATTAATCCTGCAAATTGATAATCTGTTGGGAGCTTTAGTTATTGGATATACAGGATTAGAGGTGGTGGTCCAAGAAAAATCCAGGGTTCTTTAATTTTTAGCTTTGGCCATGTGTTGTGTCAGTGTTGAGTCTTCGAGCAGTGTCTAGTATGTAGGGAAAATGTGTGCAGAGTTTTGTCAAGTTGTAACTGCACTAGTTTGATGGGAATGATAGGGATAAACTATTGGGTGTTTAATCCTTGCATGATTATGACTTAAGTTATGAGTCTGTTACTCTGTTACTAGCTTATTTAATCCTTTATATTACTAGCTTATTTAATCTTTTGTATTACTAGCTTATTTAATCAGTCTGTTACCTTTTGTGGTCGAATTGTATAATTACTAGCTTACTCTTTCTCTCTGTCAAATTTCACAAATCTTTTGTATAATTATGAGTCTATTACTAGTTTGGTTAGTGATTTGGTGATCTCTGTTAGTTACATGTTAATTTGGTTATTTTTAGGCTTTTTGCAAAAATGGCACAAGTTGGACCTCCTTGTACTTGTGGGGCTGGGTACATGAGGCGTTATAGGGCTAACACTAAGAATAACAATGGTCGTTATTTTTATCGTTGTCCCCAATTCAAAAACCAATGCAAGTCATTTATATGGGAGGATGTTCTAGTTGGTGGCCTTCGGGCAGGAGACCTAGGACAAGGGGGGGGGGGGGAACAAGTTGATGAAAAAAACAAGTTAAGATTATGAGACCTAGGATTTGGGACAACAACTATCTCACATATGTTTTTATTGGATGTAATCTTGTATGTGCTTTGTTTATTTGGGCAACACTTCTAATTGTAATTGTATTACTCTTAGCTAAGTGATTTGTAATTGTAATTGTTTTCATTAGACTTGGAAGTAATTTGTAATGGCGTTTGCCTTAACTGCTTAACATCTACTAATAAATTAGAAGTTAATTTTTACGTGATGAGGTGTTTATTTTGTTTGTCATATTCGATAATTGTTTATAATTTTGAATTTGATTTTTTTTTTAGATGGATCATCCAATTGTTGAGTTAGATAATGATAATGACATCAACATTAATCTTGATGGAGATGACATGGAGATGGAGGGGATTGATGGCCCATTGTCAGAGGCTGGAACTGGAGATAAAAGTGTTGGCACACTTGCTAGGAAGCCTGGTAATCGTAAGCGAAAACTAACTTCTCATGTTTGGGCTTTTTTTGAAATCTTTGTTGGCAAGGATAATAAAGAGAGGGCTAAGTGTAAGAAATGTGGTGCCATTTATTTGTCTGCTAGTTCACATGGGATCGGCAATCTTTCTCGCCATCTCAAAACATGTGAGAAAACTACAACACGTGATTTGGGACAAATACTTTTGTCTCAATCCGAGTCTTCCATGTCTTTGAGGGCGGCAAAGTTTGACCCTGTTGTTTTTCGTGAGATGTTGAATCTAGCAATAATTAGGCATCAACTCCCTTTCAAGTTTGCGGAGTATGAGGGGATTCGCGATGCCTTTACTTATGCGGCATTTACTAATAGGGAGTTGAAGCTAGTGTCTAGAAATACAGCTAGGGTAGATGTTATCAAGATTTATGAAAGAGAGAAAAAGAAGGTTATGACTAGGTTGCGTGGGGTAGCGGGAAGAATTAGTCTAACATCTGATTTATGGAGTTCTATTACAATGGATGGCTTTATTTCAATTACAACATATTTTGTGAATTCCGATTGGACTTTAGAGAAGAAGATTCTTAGTTTTTTTTATATGCCATCTCCTCACACCGGATTGACCATATGTGAGAAAATTCACACTTTACTTTGTGATTGGGGCATTAAGAAGAAACTCTTTTCTATTACGTTAGATAATGCTTCGTCTAATGATGTCTTTGTTGGGATGCTTAGGAGTAAATTAAAGTTGAGTGATTCTTTGTTGTTCGGTGGAGAGTTTTTTCATGCAAGGTGTTGTGCTCATGTGATTAATCTAATTGTACAAGAGGGTTTGAAGGAGATTGATGTGTCGGTTGGTAAAGTTCGGGAGAGTGTGGTATTTTAGGGGTTCTCAACGTAGGAAACAAATTTTTTGGGATTGTGTTAGGCAAGCCTCATTACCCTTTAACAAGGGTTTGATGCAAGATGTGCCAACTCGTTGGAACTCCACTTACATGATGCTTGATAGTGCTCTTTTCTACCGAAAGGCTTTTACTCATTTAGAGTTGAGTGATTCTAACTACAAGTGTTGCCCTTCCGAGGATGAATGGGATAGAGTTGGGAAGATATGCGAGTTTTTGAAGTTATTTTATAATGTGACATGTCTTTTCTCCAGGACAAAGTACCCCACTTCAAATTTATATTTTCCTCAAGTTTATTCGGTTCAACATCATATTTCAAAAGCTATGAAGGGTAGGGATGAGTTTATGAAATCCATGGCATCACAAATGAAGACTAAGTTTGGGAAATATTGGTCAAAGCATAACCTTATATTTGTTGTGGCTTGTGTATTAGATCCTAGGTACAAACTTGCTTTTGTAGAGTTTGCTTACAATGAGATCTATGGGCTGGAAAATCAAGAGTTTAGAGACTTCAAGGAGAAGTTGAATCAACTTTTTAACATCTATGTGGCTTTGTATATTTCCAAGGGAACTCCTAGTTCCAAGCCAACTCCTAATTCAAGTTCTAGTTCCATGAAGTCAAATCTGGATATGGAAGTTATGCAGGTATTAATAATTTATTATACCTTTTGCTATGAGTAATTGATTGAGTATGTATGACTGTCTGCTAGCATGCCCCTGTACTGTCTGTAGTCTATTTCATTTTGGCTTAATACTTTAGTCTATAATATCATATGTGATGTTGTATTAGACATTTAGAGTCTTAGACTGAGTGACTGAGTAGTATGACTGTCTGCTAGCATCAGCATGCCTTTGTAGTCTGTACTGTCTGTAGTCTATTTCATTTTGGATGTATACTTTAGTCTATAATATCATATTATCATATGTGATTCTGTAATGACTAATGAGACTGAGTAATGATTGAATGATTGTAATCTGTTATCTGTGATTCTGTTACTCTGTAATCTATATGACTAAATTACTAATTGAGTATGTATGACTGTCTGCGAGCAATAGCATGCCTCTGTAATGACTAATGAGACTGAGTAATGACTGTATGACTGTAATCTGTTATGTGTGATTCTGTTACTCTGTAATCTGTATGACTAATTGAGTATGTATGACTGTCTGCTAGCATGCCTCTGTCTGTACTCTGTACTGTCTGTAGTCTATTTCATTTTTGTTGTATACTTTAGTCTATAATAATATCATATGTAATTCTGTATTAGACTGAGTAATGAGTATTACTGTCTCCTAGCATGCCTCTGTAGTCTGTACTGTCTGTACTCTATAGTCTATTTCATTTTGGCTTAATACTTTAGTCTATAATATCATATGTGATTCTGTATGAGACTGAGTAATGAGTCTAATGACTGTAATCTGTGATTCTGCTAGCATGACTTAGTATATATTCTTATATGGCTCTAATGTCTAATGTCTAAGGCATTTGAGATGTTTGACGAGAGTGAGCATACCCCGGTGAAGTCTCAGCTACAACAATATCTGGAGGATCCTAAGTTTAGTTTAAGCGGGGATTTCGATATACTTTCTTTTTGGAAGTCATACCAATTTAGATATCCCGAGCTTGCTTTGATGGCTCGTGATGTATTGGCCATCCCGATATCCACTGTAGCTTCTGAGTTTTCTTTTAGCATTGGTGGAAGAGTTATAGATCCATTCCGTAGTGCTTTAAAACCTGCGTGTGCCGAGGCTCTAGTTTGTACCCGTGATTGGTTATCTCAGAGAGGTGATCTCATTTTACATTGATTTTATGTATTCTTTTGTTGCATTTTAATAATCGTTGTTTATTTGAGAGTGATCTCATTACTTTATAAATAAATTTTGTAGGGGATTCAAATGTTGAGGATGTTGTGGAATCGGCTATAGAGGAGCTTGGTGAAGAGTTGTCACTTCTGGATGTTGGTAAGTATGAACTAAGTTGCCATTTTTAAGTTGCCATTTTTATGACCTAGTCCTATTTAACTTTGTGTTCTAAATATTTTATTTGACATGTATATACTATATACTGTGTATAGGACAATTTTCTCATGGAGTTAACGACGTGGAAGAATCACCAGAGAGTGCAAGTAATGGCGGCAATGGACCAAGTGGAAGTGGTGTTTGACTTTGCATTGACTATTTCAGTTTGACTGTTTGTGAGTTATGACTTGTGACTTGTGACTTGTGACTATGAGTCTATGAGTATGAGAGTATGAGTCTATGATACACTTGTGACTGTGAGTTGACTGTTTGTGAATTGTGACTTTGTGTGGTAATATGGTAAATGGTAATGCACTATGCAGGTAGCAGCATGAGTGCTGAGTGCATGACTGCATGAGCAATATGCAGTTATGAGTTATGACTGATACTGAATGTCTGAATCACTGATACACTGATGCATTTTGATTTTTTTCATGTCTTTGTTGACTGTTCACTGTTGTATATATGAATGAACTAGGGTAGTTTCAGTCTTGCAGAGTATGAATTAGACTATGAGTATGTCTTTTTTTGATGTAGTTGCAGACTTGCAGTTGCAGTATTGTATATTTGTAATTTTGTATTATCTTTTAGTATTATCTTTTGAATTCTGATAATCTGAATTATTGAATTCTGAATCTTTGATTAAGTGATGATAATGTATGAAGTATGAACTATGAAGTTTGAAAAAATAAAGTATGTACTATGTTGAACAGATGAAGTTTGAACTTCTGATTTATTTATTTTTGATTGGTGTATGAACTTCTATTCTGAATTATGATTCTCTAAATTTCGATGGGTCGGGTTGACAGGTTCTCGTGTTGACCCGATAGTTTCGCGGGTCAAATGGGTCGGGTCGTGTCAACCCGATAATTTGCAGGTCGGGTTCGGGTCCATTTTTTTGACCTGTTTAGTAAATAGGTCGTGTTCGGGTTGGCTCTTTTTGACCCGAACCCGTGACGACCCGACCCGGACATGACTCGACCCGACCCATAGACAGCCCTAGCCACGACCCAATACCTTGGCCGAGGAATTGATATTAATTAACTAAATAATGTAAGCTTATTAGCTTTTCTAAACACAAACAAGATAGAGAAGGATAGAAAGATGAGAGAATTCTTGATTAGAATTACTTGATTACAAATCCACACATACACTCTTTTATATAGTAGAGGCGAATACTCAAAACATTAAATACAAAACTATTCATATTTGAAACTCACACCATTAATCTATCATTACATAAGTAACTCCCATTAACTAAGATGAAGAGTCTTACTCTTAATGTGCATTATTTCAACACTCCCCTTAATGCACAATCTTCATTACTCCCAGCTTCTCTCTCATATAACAAAATCGTTCCATTGGAAGAGCTTTAGTAAAGATGTCAGCAAGGTTATCTTTTGCCTTGGAATACGTCAACTCAATTTCACCTCTTTCAACGGATGAAGTGGTACCTCATTGGAATGTGCCTTGTCTTACTATGATAAACTGAATTTTTCGCAATTGAAATCGCTGACTTGTTGTCACAGTAGATAACCGTCCCTTTGCTATGTTTTTCATTTATATCTTCAAGAATTTTTTGTACCCATAGTGCTTGACATGTTGCAATGGATGCTGCCACGTATTCTGCTTCTGCTGAAGATAAAGCAACGACATCTTGTTTCTTTGACAACCACGAACAAATTTCAGATCCCAAAGAGAAAACATATCCGGATGTGTTTTTTGAGTCGTCTATAGATCCTCCCCAATCACTGTTAGTATATCCTAGAAGCTTTGAATCAAAAACAGGACTATACATTATTCCAAAATCGATGGTTCCTTGGATATATCGTAATACCCGTTTTGCTGTGCCCAAATGAGTTTGATTTGGGCAATGCACAAATCTCGACAGTAAACTTGTTGCGAACATGATGTCAGGCCTTGTAGACGAGAGGTATAAAAGACTTCCAACCATGCTTCGGTACAATGCCTCACTTACTTTTTCTGACCCATCTTCTTTAACCAACTTCTCATTCACTACAAGAGGAGTATCAACTTGTTTGCATTGATCTAGGCAAAATTTCTTAAGAACCGATTCAGCATATTTCTTTTGATGAATAAAAATTCCTTCTTCACCTTGGGAAACTTCAATACCCAAGAAATAGTTCATCAAGCCAAGATCATTCATCTCATATGTTTTCATCATGTTGCCTTTGAACTCTTGCAACATTTTGTGATCATTTCCCATGAAAATCATATCATCTACGTACAATGAAGCAATGAGAATAAACGTACCTTCAGTTTTAATGTACAGGGTCAGCTTACTCTTGCAACGCTAAAACTGATTTTTCAAAAAATATCCGTCTATTAGACTGTACCAAGTGCGCATCGCTTGTTTTAGCCCATACAAAGCCTTCTTTAATCGATAAACTTTGTTTTCCTCTCATTTGATGATGAACCCTTGGGGTTGAGATACTGTTGGGTATATCTTGTGTATATTTTTGTTATTATTGGGTTCCTAAAATAGTGTTGGGTATATCTTGTGTATATATAGTGTTAATACTCTATATATACTTGTAATAGGTATGAGATCAATAAGAAAAAAGGTTTCTCTTCTTCTTATTTTCTTCATTGTGTCAGAGCAGCAGTGATCCTTACATCTCTGCTTGTTCATTTTTCTTAATTTTTTTATTTTTGCTCTCTAATTCTTGTTATGGGAGACAAGGATATTGGGAGTTCGGAAGAGGTTGTTCCTATTTCATCCAAAGTTGTTGATGGTGATGTCAACAACTCTCAAAAATTGAGTTCAGTATTGTTAACTGAATTCAATTATCTTCCTTGGTCAAGGGCAATCACTATTGCTCTTGGTGGAAGATCAAAATTAGGTTTTATTAATGGCACGATAACATCTCCTGATGTTAGTTCACCGGACTATGAGACTTGGTTGGCCAAAGATCAACTAGTTATGTCTTGGATTCTTAACTCGATGGAACACTAGCTTGCCAAGATTTTCAGTTATTCAGAGTCTTCTTTGGATCTTTGGATGGCCCTTCGTGACATGTATGGCAACCAAAATAATTCTGTGCGGATTTTTCAGATTCAACGTGATATTGCTAGTCTTCGCCAAGATGGGAAGTCTTTCGCGAGTTTACTGGGGAGTTTAAAAAGTTTATGGAGTGAGTTGGAAACCTACCGACCACACACGGTTGACGCTGTTGTGCTGCGGAAACGAACAGAGGAGGACAAGATTTTCCAGCTTTTGGCGAGTCTTGGTCCTGATTATGAGGATTTACGGAACCATATTCTTATGAATACTGAGCTTCCAGTTCTAAAAAATGTTTGTGCATCCATCCAACGTGAAGCAGTTCGTCGGCAAGTCATGCCTCGTGCTGTTAATTTCAGCACTCCAGATGTTCGTGCCTATTTTTCTCGTTTATCTTCTGAAGAGAAAGTCTACAAAGGCAAACGTCCAGATCTAAAATGCCAACATTGTTATACTATTGGCCATTCAATTGATCGTTGTTGGATTATTCACCCGAAATTGAAGCCCAAATTTGCAAAGGATAATAAAGGTGGATATCAAAAATGAGCTAATGATTATAAGGCTCATTTGGCTACGGGATCTGTTACCTCTAATCCTATTGAACGACATAAGGCACGCCTTGCTGCTCAAGGTTTTACTCAGAAATTCGGTGTTGATTACAAGGAGACTTTCGCTCCTGTTGCTAAGATGACCCTGTGCGAGTTCTCCTTTCTGTGGCGATTAATAATGGGTGGTCTCTCTCCCAAATGGATGTCAAGAATGCATTCTTGCATGGCGATCTTGAAGAAGAAGTTTTCATGAAGCTTCCTCCTGGGCACTTTTTTAGTGGAAATCCCAATTTGGTATGTAAACTTCATAAATTAATTTATGGGTTGAAGCAAAGTCCTCGTGCTTGGCATGCGAAGTTGAGCAATGCTCTTGAAGCTCTCGGGTTCACCAGGAGTCCGGCTGATTTTTCATTATATGTCAAACTTGGTTCCGTAGATAAGCTAGTGGTGCTTATTTACGTCGACGATTTGATTATTACCGGAACTAATACATACTCTATTGCTCAACTTAAGCTGAAACTCCAGAATATGTTTCCTATTAAGGATCTGGGCCCTTTAAAGTACTTTCTTGGAATCGAAATGGCAACTTCTAGTAAAGGATTATTCCTAAACCAGCACCAATATATTGTTGATTTGCTTCATGGTATTGATATGCTCCACACTAAACCTGCGGCTACTCCACTAGATAGTAAATTGCGTCTTGATTATACGGGGGAAGTTCTTCATTCGCCAAGTTATTATCAGAAGCTTGTTGGGAAACTTATCTACTTAACAATTACACGTCCTGATATTACACATGCCGTTAAGCCTTGTTAGCCAACATATGCATGCTCCAACTATTCAATATCTGAGTATGGTCAAACGTATTTTGCGCTATTTGAAGGGCATAATTGGTCATGGAATACTAATGATAAGAAACGGCTACACTAATATTATGGGGTATACCTATTCTGATTGGGCCGGAAATGCACTTGATTGTCGATCTACTACTGGTTATTGTATGTTTGTTGGTGAGAACCTCATTTCATGGAAAAGTAAAAAACAACATGTGGTGGCTCGTTCTAGCGTTGAAGCTGAATATCGTGCAATGGCTTCCGCAGCATGTGAACTTGTGTGACTTAAAAGTCTTCTTGCTGATCTTGGTTGTTCGAGTATTATTATGATGCAACTTTTTTGTGATAATCAGGCCGCCATGCACATCGCTTCAAATCCTGTGTTCCATGAAAGGACGAAACACATAGAAGTGGATTGTCATTACATTCGCCAACAGGTCCAATCTAAGCTTATTGCCACTCAGTATGTACGTACTACTGATCAATTGGCTGATGTGTTCACCAAAGTTTTGTCATCTACTCAGTTTCATCGACTAATGAGCAAGCTTGGATCCATCAATCCTCTGGATCCAGCTTGAGGGGGAATGTTGGGTATATCTTGTGTATAATTTTGTTATTATTGGGTTCCTAAAATAGTGTTGGGTATATCTTGTGTATATATAGTGTTAATACTCTATATATACTTGTAATAGGTATCAGATCAATAAGAAAAAAGGTTTCTCTTCTTCTTATTTTCTTCAGATACATATATTTCATCTTCAAGCACCCCATTTAGGAAGACTAATTTTACATCAAGTTGAAATATAGACCACTTCTTTTGAGCCGCAAGTGCGATGAGTGTTCTTATGGTTTCAAGCCTTGCTACAGGAGCAAATGTTTCGATATAGTCGATCCCCGGTTACTGTGTGAAGCTCTTTTCAACGAGCCTAGCTTTGTACTTTTTGACAACACCATCTGCATTGACTTTCGTCTTGTAAACCCATTTTACCCCAATAACATCTTTGTTATTTGGTAGATCAACTAACTTCTAGGTGAAGTTTTTTTCAATCATGTTAATTTCTTCGGTCATAGCCTTTACCCAAATGTCAAACCGTGACGTCTCTTCAAAGCTTCATGTCTCCATGGCTGTTAATTTTCAGCTTTCATATATTTCCGCAAGAGATTTCATTTTTTTCGGAGTTGGTTCTGGAGAAGAACTAGATGTTGATGATGAGGTAGAACTATGTGATGGAGTTGATGGTCCTGTGCTTGGCAGTGTAGATTTATGTATAAACGGAGTTGCTGGTCCATAGTCTTCATGTTGCTCCATTTCCACCTCTTGAGTTGTTTCTGAAATGTTTTCCTGAATATACATCTTTTGTTCTTACACCTTTTTATTACTCCAATCCCAAATTTTAAATTCAGCAAACACAACATCTCTACTGATTATAAGCTTGTTAGTTTCAAGGTTATAAGCACGATAACCTTTGGATTTTGAACTATAACCAGTAAAAGATGCACAAATCAGATTTTTTATCTAACTTTTGACGCTTTTGGGAAGGAATGTGCACATAACATATACATCCAAATACTCAAAAATGTCTTACCGAAGGCTTGTGACCTGACCATGCTTCAATGGGTGTTTTGTCGAGAAGCGCTCTTGTCGGACACCTATATATTAAGCAAATAAGCCGATGTAGATACAGCTTCTGCCCAAAAAGAATTTGGAAGTTCTTTCTCCTTTAGCATAGAGCGAGCCATCTCAACAACGGTTCTATTTTTTTGCTCTGCTGCCATTTTGTTGAGGTAAGTATGCACAAGTTAGTTGTTGCTGGATTCCCATATCTTCACAGTACGTCTCAAACTCGCTTAACATGTACTCGCCTCCGCGGTCGCTTATCAATGTCTTGATGTTCAGACCCCATGGTCTTTCAACTTGAGCATTGAAGGTCTTGAAAATGGAAAGAGCTTCTGACTTTAGCTTGATAAAATAAACCCATATCATTCTTGTAAAATCATCAACAAAAATGATAAAGTACAAGCTCTGACTAAGAGAAGGAGTTTGCATTTTCCCACAAATATCAGTGTGGATTAACTGTAATGGCGCCTTCGATTTCCATGCACTTCCATAAAAGGGGGCGCGATGATGCTTTCCTAGTACACATCCCGAACATATGTCTTTCCTCATTTCGATCGTAGGTAAACCTTCTACCATCTTTTTATGATTCAACAACTTCAAACCATGAAAGTTTAAATGCCCAAACCTTCTATGCCATAACCAACATTCA
This sequence comes from Kingdonia uniflora, assembly GCA_014058105.1. Classification (NCBI taxonomy): domain Eukaryota; kingdom Viridiplantae; phylum Streptophyta; class Magnoliopsida; order Ranunculales; family Circaeasteraceae; genus Kingdonia; species Kingdonia uniflora. Next base: position 457,718 of record JACGCM010000973.1, on the reverse strand, counting down.
TCTACTGTTTCGGCTTTCAATGCACTATCCAAGGGATAACAAAATTTCATAGGAAAATTTTAATTTTTTTCCATGTCAATTTTTACAATGAAATGATTCTCACAATTTTGATCAAAAATGGTGCAAAAATCATTTTTGAAAAGTAGAGAATATCCATGTTGAACAAGCTGTCCAACACTTAGCAAATTTGTATTCAAATTTGGAACCAATAAAACATCTTTTATGTACCTGGCTCCCCTCTTGGTTTGAACGACTATTGTTCCTTTTCCATTTGCGTGCACAAAGCTCCATTTCCCAATCTGATTTGGGATTTTACCGACTTGCCAATATTGGTAAAAATTTGATCATCCCCCGTCATGTGATTTGTACAACCACTGTCTAGATACCATGTATCTTCATCTTGCACATTGGTGTTATGTTTCGTGAAAATCATATTTTCTTCAACATTTCCTTCGGTGTATTTGGCATCTTCTTGATTGTCTTTGCTCCTACAATCCTTCTGTAAATCCGCATACTTCTTATAGTTAAAACACTGAGGTTTCCCCTTATTCTAGCACTCATTTTTAGCATGTCCCACCTTTTTACAAAAGTTGCAAGTTACGTTTCTGCTTTTACCGGTGTACTTTTGCGAGTTTCTGGGATATCCTCATTTCTTCATATAGTTTGGCTTCTTTCCGGGTCCTCCTTGGAACTTCTCGTAAAAATTTTGCCCACCACTTAAATGTTTTGTTTGAAAATCAGTTTCTACTGGACTTTTTTCATGCCTTGACATTCTCTGCTCGTGAGAGTCTAAAAAACCCATTAACTCAACAAGAGATAAAGTTGATAGGTCTTTTGATTCTTCTATGGCAGCCACCGACGCATCAAACCTTGATGGTAGGCTAATCAAAATTTTTTGGACAACTTTCTCATCCGTAATAGCATCACCATAAAGTCTTATTTGATTAACTATCTCGGTAACTCAAGATAAGTAATCTTTTATTTTCTCCGTATCCTTCATTTTTCAAGTTTTCGTACTCCCTCCGAAGAGTTTGTAACTTGAGTGCAATCACTTTAGAAGAACCTTTGAATTCATTTTGCAAGGCATCCCAAGCTTGTTTTGCACTTTGTGATGAAATAATTCTTGAAAAAATAGTTTGAGATATACCTTGTTGAATAAAAAACAAAGCCTTTGCATCTTTCTTTTTGGTTTTCTTCAATTGCTCTTGTTGTGCCGCCGTGAGAGTGGTTAGATCGGTAGGAATTTCTATGCCACCTTCGACTATTTCCCATAATCCTTGAGACTGGAACAACGTTTTCATCTTGATGCTCTAATAATCATAGTGCTCACCTTCAAAAACTAGAATCGATGGTTGAATCATACCATTGCTTGCAGCCATTGATTTTACTTCTTTTAGAAGTTTCTACAAACACCTTCAAACCTCGCTCTGATACAACTGTAAGCTTATTAGTTTTTCTAAACACAAACAAGATAGAGAAGGATAGAAAGATGAGAAAATTCTTGATTAGAATTACTTGATTACAAACCCACACATACACCCCTTTATATAGTAGAGGTGAAGACTCAAAACATTAAATACAAAACTATTCATATTTGAAACTCACACCATTAATCTATCATTACATAAGTAACTCCCATTAACTAAGATGAAGAGTCTTACTCTTAATATGCATTATTTCAACAAATAAAGGTTCGTGTTTTTTGCTTTTTGTTTTTTTAGTTTGGGGATCTTTTAGTTTAAGGGGTTATTTAACTCCCCGATACACCCTTCTATGCATTTTGCTATAAGCGTCCAGTGTGATGTGATTTTCCACTAGCGAATGAGTTCCCTATACTTCCAGTAAATCTTTGGCCCGTTTCTTAGACTATTCCGTAAATTGTGTTCTGGTATGAACTATAGAGAATCTGGGGCGCCTTTTTAAGTTTTTATAACAGAAAACCCAACCTGCATGGAGGTTTCTCAATCTTGCTTTCTATATCTTATTTTTGTCTTTCTCTGTTAAAAAAGAAGAAAAGGGAGTTGGGTTCGTATTACATGTTTTTGACAATGAGAAGATTGTGTCCTTCAAAGCTTTATAAGAAAATCCTTGGGGAAAAACCTAGGTAAAGGAAAAAAAATTACGACCTTTATGTTTCAGGTTTTCAGAAGTATCATTAGACTGTTTAAATTTGCAATGTTAAAACCTTGTCAGAAATCCAAGGGGGTAAAATCCAATGTCATAAATCTATACGAATGAAGTCATAAACTTGATTTGAGTGAAGGCGTGCATTACAATCATATAAAGCTTCTAGCTTGACCGTTAATGTTGGTAAGGTGTAGCTCTTTGTTAACGAACGTGCACAGACACCAATTTGAGCTAAAGGATCCAACATGAACATCAAAAGACCAAGGAATATATGTCACCGAAACATGATATATCGAACCTTGTTCATATAAAACCTTAAAAACATTTGGAAGGTTTTGCAAAAACACTCCAAGATTGAACAAGACATAGTGTGGGGGTAGAGATGAAATGGTGATTATGGACCTCATATCGAACAAATTTTATCCACTTCACATTCTTCTTTCTTGTTTCCTAGTGTTGGATTTGTTGGCTGTATGGGGGCCATAGACTCAAGCTGTGGACATTATTTGTTCACTTTTCATGGCCACTACAATATAAGCTTAATACCCCTCTACTTTTGTTCTCTCTTTTCTCTCACAGTCTTACTACAACTATCTCACTGTTGCCTTTTTCTATCAAAAGACCAAGTTAGTGATTTCTTTTCTTGAATGAACATAACTACTCATTCTTTTGTTCAATTTTGTTTCTGGGTTTTCTGTATTAGTGTTACTAGCTACTTTTTCCTGCTTATATAAAGAGTTTTTCTGTATTAATGTTTATTAATTACATTAGTTACTTACTTTCTTGTGGTACAACTCATGAAATAATTCTGGAAACAAGGATTTAATTTATCCCTATTTGTTAGTTTACCAATTTTATAGATGAACATATGTGAACAATTGCTGTCATTTTGAATCACCATCCTAGCCCCCAAAGTTTTTAGTTTTTGGGTTATTCCTTAGGATTGAGACTCAAGAAATACCCTAAGAATTACTAGATGTGATGGAAACTATTTTAGCGAAATAACTCTCACTGTTTTTCAATTCTAATCTCAAAACCCATATTTCAAAATTCTTTTTGATGTTGATAAAAATGTGGGTAATCTTCATGGTAAGGAAATTATATCCATAAAGAAACAATAATATCTTAATAAAGAAACAATAATATCTTAATATATCTTCAAATGAGCCGTGGTAAAGGAGTGTCGACAGATCTGCTCCCTTGAATAAGTAAAGCAAATTAGAAATATGGGAAACTCCCCCGAGTTTGCCAACTGTTGTGGTTTATCCTGCAAATGGCATCTGATTATAGAAGATTTTGATTGCCTGCTGTTGACTCACTTACACTTAAAAATAGATGACGACTTCGAAATAAGCGAATATACAGACACAGTCTTACACTTCAAAAGAAGTTATTTTTCAATCTTCTTGTAACCTGTCTTCTTACGTGCGTGTATACTATGAATCCTATAATTTAGGATACTAAAAAATGTTAACAATCACGTAAATCAGATAAATATAGGTTAACATTTACGAATAAAAAACATAAAAAAAATGATAGAACTTAGTAAGACTTTATATTATGTCTAAAGAAGTGGAACCTTCTAAATAAATGTTAAAAAGATGACGATTTAAGCAATGGGTACCCATTGGGGTGTGTCCCTGTATCGAAGTGTCCGATAAGTGTGGGCAACATTTTTTTTTTCTTCCAAATATGGTTGCATGTTATATAAATTTTCAGTAGATGCTTTCATCTAAAATTGAATCTATTAAATTTTACATTAAAATATGTATATTTCAATAGGAACGGGCGGAGCTGTGGTGAGGGAAATGCTATTGAGAGTTACCTTGTTACTACAAAAGTCAAGTTTGTTCAGTTGACGTTCTCTATGCCACTTAGTATGAGCAAGGTTTCTGGTACCCCAATGGTAACCAACAGGGCCAACCTAACTGAACCATGTGGAAAGATTCATTGTTTTGGCAAGTCAACAAAGCGTACTGGATTACATCTTATTACTGGAAGAGTCGAGTTCCAAAGACCATATTGTGGAGGGTTCTTGACTGCAAAGCTTAATTTCAATTGTGGAAAGCCTTGTATCTGCGTTGTCAATCGTGAGCATACCGTTTTGTGCCAATACAGAGGGACTCGTAGCACTGAAGCAAAAGAATGTGTGACGCACTCCAAAGATTTTCCAGAGCCATCTAGGTATAATTTTTCGTTATAACTCTGATCTATAAAAGTGCTTCTTATGTAGCGTCTGTATTCATTCTTATTTACCTACACTTTCCTATGTATTTGGCTCTGCTTGGTAGATTTCCAAATGGAGATGGGGGAAAATGCAAACTATGGATTATTATTAACTCATTGTCTTGGTATTACCCAGATTTTTTTTTTTGAGTTGGAAGCTACTTGTGGGAATTGATCCCAGGACCTCTTGGTTTTCATTTTCCAAGCCACTAGTCCTACCAACTGAGCAAGCACTCGTTGGTTGTATTTCCCAGATTGCCACCTCTTTCCCCTACTTGCACTGCTACCAAGCAGGGCCACAAATTTCTTACACTATAATCCTATATAATATTTTGAAATATTCAAGCATGTTGGTTTTTCCGGTCAATGTATCTTACATTATGTGACCATAAGTGTAGTATTCGAGATATCTTTAGAGTGATTTCTTGTTCCTTGTATATACCATCTTATCCTATGTAACATTGATAGGGTACGTGCGTCGGTGTCCGACACGGGTATGAGGTGTCGGATACAAAGACTTAAATAAGTGAAGTCGCGGACACGAATTTTCACTTACAAAGATAGTTTCTCCCTTTCACATTTCTTATACTGTATGTCTTATTACCTACATATATAATTTTTATTATTCTGTTCATATACAGTACTAAACTTTTGTTAGTATGTTACTAATACATAATTCGGATAAACGTAGGTTGTTTTACAACTAATAACAAACTTATAAACAATGAAAGATTTAGTTGAACTGATTAATGTGTCTAAGGATTCGGAAACTTTCAATGATATGTCAAAGAATGTTTAAACAAGGAGTACTCATTGGTGTGTCCGAGCGTCATCGAATATGGAGTGTCCATGTTACATAGAACTTATCATAAAAGTGACTATTTGTACCGTAATTAATCAAATCTGGAAACTCAGGATCAAGAAATTTCTGCTGTTTGTGGTGAAATGAGCTTATCTCTTTTTTTTAGCCTCTATGTTTGAGTCAATTTATTTTCATGATTATAATGATAGTGAAGGAACAACAAGATTATGTCATAATGCAGTCTTATATAGGAATCACATATTGAACCCTTATCCACATATGGATCCTGTGTTAGCCGTCATATTAATGGCAGAATGTCAAATAAATTGTTACATGAATACCTTTTACCATCTGAGTTTTGCATTAGACGTTTAGTGATGTTGCCAAATATCTAGTTTACCAAGCTAAAAGTTGATTGATTACTTCATAATTGAGGATATTGTAAATTTATAAATACTTGTTTTGTAACAGGGCTCAAATAGGAGATGATGAAGCTGAAGAATTGTACGAATCTGTCTTGTCAGAGGGCGAATCTACTCTGTCCAGTCAGGGATTAGCTGACATTTGTAAATTCATGTACAATGATGCCAAGTTTGTAAATGAAAGGGCGCATAATGACATTATCCTGCTTTCACGGTAATGTTTACTTCTACATTTGTAATAGTTGTGTTCTATGTGCATTGACTTCGAGTAGTGATCAACAATATATTTGCATAGAAGTGTTACTACTCATTTTTATTTGGAGAAAGTCACTAAATATATTTAACTATGACAGTGGCATAATGAAGTTGAATGATCGTGCGTGCCAAGATTTTGCTATTCTTGGTACGGAGTTTCTTAAGATCGATGGTAAGCATGTTTTCCATGTTCTTTATGTATGCATATTGGTTTAATGTTCGTGGTTAATGCTTCAGTCATTGTCTAACTTACATTGTTTCTCATCCTGAATATTACTGATGCTGTATAGCTCGGGCAAGAGAAGATACTGAGAAGATTGACAACGGCGTGAAGAAAAAAGCTGAACGCCTACATCATATAGCAACAGTATTTATTTCTATCTCAGCTCTGCTCATGGTTATATGCAGCTAATAATCTTGTATGCATTGGTCTGTCTTTAAAGTACTAATTGATTTCATACTTGCTATCAGATCTTAAAAGATAAAGCTCAGTCCAAATTGAGAAGTGCTGCCGACAAGCATTGGAATGATGGGGCCTTAGAGGTGCTGTTAATCAAATTTCATTTCTCTGTTTCGTATGGTGTTATTTGTTATATATTTTTATTGGTAAAAACTATAAACTAGTTTTTTTGAATAAAATGATGCATAATACAAATATCGACCCCATACACCATAGCTGCAAAAGGGATATCATTCCTCAATGGAGGATAAGCATCCATCTCCAAAATATGAGATAGTGAACATCACCCTTGGCATCTGTTTTTTCTCTCTTCTTGGTAATAACCTTACCCATCTGTGAAGTCTTGGTTTGTATGCTAGGATCCCTGACAGAATTCTAGGGCCACTAAGGGTTCAGGGGTCTTTTAATGACATGGAAGAAGTTTAAATGCATCTCTCTGTTTAACTTTCTCGGTTCATAAAAATAGCCGGTTGGCTATAGTTTTTGTATACTTCGAGACATGCCATTTGGATTAGATATTATAAGAGTGGACAAGGTACTAATAGGTATCATACAAAAAAAGGATGTTTATAATGTTAGAATTTTACTAAAAAAAATATGGGAGGCGTGGAAAACAGAAATGGAATATAAAATTGGGACTGGGGAAGATCAGAAAACAAATGGGAAACTGAGCAAACTGAACCATAAATCTATTTTGCAGGAATATTGTTGCATGCCGAGGTTTAGTGTCAGAAATACTCCCGCTTAAGACAAGATTATCTAGCTAAATTACATGGGGACCTTTATAAGCAAGGAGATGTTTTTGTAACTACAAGGAGAATTTAAAGTAACATTTCGGATTAATTCTTTTTTGTATTGGCAAGTATAGGGCCCACTAACCAACAACTCTAAAATAATAGGGAGATCAATAGTTTCCCAAAAAGAGGAGTAACTTTGAAACAAAAATATATCCCCCACATCTTTTCGATTCTTTATCTTTCTTCTAGGGCCCCTATAGTTAAAACACCATTAATACTTCATAAAAACCTAATTAAAACTTCATAGAAAAATTTATTAAAATTTCACAAAAAGTAAAAGCAATATATGAAATTACTCGATTTAAATTTGCCCACCAAGGGGGATGGAAGTGTTGTAGAATTTTCAAATTGTTCAACTATTGAGGGATATAGTCTTATTGGCTTAATTAATCTGGCGACTAACAATAATTGCCGATTTTAGGGAGAAAAGATTTTACAGCAACCCAATCGATTAAGCTTTGAGGAAGAGAAAAATATTTTAAGAGAGAGAGAGATTTACTCTCTGGAGAGAGAGAGTTCCCATTTCTGTTTTGTAGGATTTTGGGGGATTTGGATAATTAGTTGGTTGATGGGCCCACATCCTTGTTACTACAAAATTATAAACCAAATTTAAATTTTCTTCTAGTTACAAAAACATCTCCTCGCTTACAAAGCTCCCCAAATTACATCTATACTTCTATATGAAAGCTAATAAATTTAGAGGATGGAGAGCTCTCCTCACAATTTTCTAAAAGAATAAAGCGCCACGTGGCAATAATTAATGTTTTGTACTTTTTTTATTTTAAATTTAGGGTACTTTTGCCTATCCAAAATTAATGAAAATTAATGGCAATTACATAAGTTAAGTCTACACTTAAATGCCATTTTCCCAAACAATATGAAAATCCTTTGATCTTCTTCAATACCTATTTCTTTTTTAAAATAAATTGCGCATATTATAGGGTTGAGATCTAAATAAATATTTTTTCTTACGAATAACCTTGCAAAATCTTTTTATTTGAGTCGTACGGAGCACGAGGATTATAAAGGTAGTATATAGAGTATTGGCATGTATCTTCTTTAAAAGGCATGTCTGATCCTTGTTGTTGTTGCTCTTTAATTTCCTTAAATCAATTAAGTTCTATTCATTAAGAAAATATTTTGAAGGAAAATTATGTGTTAGCATAAACAATTTTAAACATTAACAAAATATGGATTGTTGCTCATAATGAATCGATTAAACGACATACCTTTATCAGATAATCCAACAACTATAATAGGGATACCTTTGTGTCTTAGCAACCATGAAGCAATGATGGAGAAGCTCTACACTCTTAGTCGACATCGCCTACGATGGAGCTCTTACCGCTTAATCGCCAAGAATGGACTTGATCCAGGGGGATCTAAACACTACACCCCTCAAACAAAGGCCAAGTCGTTCGAACGAGCCATAGAGCCGTTTGAACGACTTAGAAGAAATGTTAAGCCAAAAGTTCTGTTGATGATTCTAGGCAAAAATTGCCAAGGTCGTTCGAACGAGACATGGTGATAGAAAACTACTAATGCGGAAACGATTAACAAAAAAAGACAAACTACTTTGATTGAATTAAAGACTGAAAATAAACTAGATCTCTCTACCTAAGGCTAAGCCTTTCTCTCACTAAAACTAACATTGAAAAACAAAGCTAGAGGAGTTATCCTTTTATAGGCATAAGGAGGCTCATCACAATTAGAAAGCAATTAGGAAACACAATTTAGACTAATCAGACTCCTAATAGGAATTACTAAATATAATAAAACATAATTACTAAAATAGAGAGTGGCCGGGTGAAATGCGTAGAAGCAACCCGACGTGCGTGCGTAAAGACGACCCCACAACCTATCAACTCTCCCCGTCTTTGAAAAAATTCGTCTATAAATTTTGAAGACAGAATGAGTAACCTTGAGCATACAATAGCTGCAAATTCTTTCACGATGCTTTTTGTACCCATTAACTCTTGTTGCATAACAAAACAAGATCTAGAACTCGAAAGAGGTATCTCCAAAAAGAGTTTGATTGTTAATCCGTCCACGGTATTTTCCGTACCCATTTGGTTTGCCTGCAAATAAAGAAACTATTATTTTGCCAAAAATACCGTGCTTGACTTCATTTTGAATCCCCAAAAAGTGATTAAAATCTTGACTTAAACAGTCTTCAAACCCTTGCAAAAGCGGATCACTAAATCCCGATTTAAGTACCTCATAGATTGGGAGTTTATCCCAATCAATTAATGGAGAGGAATTACAAAATTTAGCCCTTATTGGGTTACCCATACTCTGTGGGGACCTTAGATTTTCTACGGAGTCTTTCGGTTTTTTAGCGACTGAAAAACACTCCTTAATGGCTCGAAAGTCTGATTCGACAACTCCGTTGACCGAAGTTTCGTCAAAAATCTCTTTGATTTGAGAATCGATGAACTTGTCGATTTTGGCGAAAAACTTGTTGATCTTGGTGAAACCCGCGACTTCGTAATCGCTAATAATTTCTTTCTTAATCCCATAATTTTGTTTGTCGCTGCCGAACAAATCACTCCTCAACTTGTTCGACTCGCTCAATCGCAGAAGTGGGTTCCTTGTCGCTGCTGAACAAATCGGCGAAACCCTACTCTTCAATTTGTTCGACTCGGGTATTGGTTTTGGGGCTGTGTTGGCTTTCTTCGGTTGGACTTCATGACGATCGGAATCGTCAATCGGGTGAATTTCTTGCATCAAGGTCGCAACCCTATCGTGGTACTTTGATCAAGAACTTTTTAATACGTCTCCGTCTTCCCCACCTAGAATATCAATCGCACGGTGACCCTCCCTATCCGTCGTCTCCTTGTAGTGGTTCATCTTCAAGCCTACTCCATCGAATCTCATCGAATCCTTCGTTACAACACCCGCCTCAAGCTCTACATACATCTCAAACCTAGGATTAAACATAGCTCTGATGAAAAAATTACTATAGCAACGCAGAAAATCACTGTAGCAGATACCAAAATTATTGTAGTATACAAAAATCACTGTAGCAATTAATAATAAAAAATCCCCACGGAACGAACTTTGCTCTGGTACCAATTGATAGAAAACTACTAACGCGAATGTGATTAACAAAAAAAAATTACTTTGATTGAATTAAAGACTGAAAATAAACTAGATTTCTCTACCAAAGCTAAGCATTTCTCTCACTAAAACTAACATTGAAAAACAAAGCTAGGGGAGTTATCTTTTTATAGGCATAAAAAAGCTCATCTCAATTAGAAAGCAATTAGGAAACAAAATTTAGAACAGGAAACCATAATCAGACTCCTAATAGAAATTACTAAATAGAATAAAACATAATTACTAAAATAGAGAGTGGTCAGGTGAAATGCGTGGAAACAATCCGACGTGCGTGCTTAGAGATGACCCCACAATCTATCACATGGAATCGTTCGAACGAGTTGAAGACAAAGGCAAGCATTCTGACTGCCTCGTTTTCTAGACAAAAATTGGGAAATCGTTCGAATGACTTATGGGTCCGTACGAACGATTACTGCGACAACTTCTAAATTAGGTCGTTTTAAGGGCAATTTAATCTTATATTATAACTAGAAAACTTGTAACCTACTTAAAGGCAAGGCTAGGTAATGTGGAAAAGGAGAGAGATCCAAGACAACCTAGAATTGGGTTTTAGGAGTAATTCATTGTAATCAATCGAATTGAGCAATAAAAGTTCCTATTGGGAAATTTATCCCACCAAATTGGTTTTGTCCTTGTTAATTCTTCTTCTAAGGAGTCTCTAGTTCGATTGTGGATAAGGACTACGTCTCCCTTATATAGATGTAGGTTTTGGGTCCCCTAAACCTACTTGGACTATATCTCCTAATCCATCAAGGAGATAGACTCTAGGAATTTTACACTTATCACGTCCAAGAATTTCCACCTTCTTGGACTCTTCCACGTATCACATCGTGGGCCCACATGTCTCTGTCGGTTTCAATATGCACACAACCTAAGCCCAGGTTTTAGAAAAACAGTATATTGCATGGACCAATTAGGATATTCTAACATTATGTGCACAGTTTTAGTATTTCAATGTAAACACGTGTTCTGAACCAACAAATTTTTTTTTCCAGGCTGATTTGCGACGAGCTGACTCTTTAGCTAAACGACGTGCCATGGAAGATGCCTTCATGGCTTTAGAGGTATAGTTGTATTTACAAGGAGAGACATTTTACTATTGTAGTAAATCTTGTGACATACAACATTTGTCCAAGCTATTTTATAGAAATCCATGTTGAATTTAGGGAGTCCGTGTTGGGTATGAACTCGAATAAAAGGTTTGTCGAAGCTGGGAAATTGTCGAAGTCGTTCGAACGAGCTTCATACTCGTTCGAACGAGCGTTCATACTTCCTGGAATTTTGACCCAAGAGTTAATCTCGTTCGAACGACGTTCGAACAAACTCTTGTACTCACTGGAATTTTGGCCCAAGAGTCAATCTCGATTCGAACGAGCTTGGAGTTGTTCGAACGAGTTTCGCATAGGTTTACCTTAAATGTTAGAGTTTTGTCTCGAGATCAGTACTACTTGTATTTTTGGTCCTCTACTATATAAAGAGGACTTAGGTTATTTTGTTAGCTATCTTTTGGTGAGTTTAACCTAAGAGAGGCTAGGGTTTGAAGAGACTCCATTAAAGCTTGAGAAGCTTGAGAAATCATTGTAACCTATTTGATATCATAGTGAATTGTTCGTGGGGAGTGGTTTTTCATCCGCAAGGGTTTTCCACTTCCCTCCTTCTAAGGGAAGAGATAGTAGCTACCTCTATTCTCAACAGTCCGTAGGAAAAAAAATGCAGAAATTACCCCAATGCATGGAAGATTACGTCTCTTTCAGTACTTGGAATAACTTTCATTCACTTTAGTTGGGGCAACATGCTTTTATAGTGCACGGATCATCTACTTTACAGCCAAAAATTCACTTATAAGATAAAATCATGTTCTAATCTTGCAGTTTGTGAAGAACGTCCATGACATGATGGTCAGCGAGATGTATAAGCTGTAAGTTCTTAGTACCCGTGTTGCACGTAATGCTTGTCTAATGTTATATTCTTGCTCATTTTTCCTTAGAAGTATATATGGCCTTGACATTTAGTTCTTAAGGCTTTGTTATGTGCAGTCCTTTGCGCAGGAAACAAGGTTCGGTATCAATTGAAAAGAACGGGAAGAATGTTGATTTTTTTCCTGGAGAGCTCTCTACTGAACGTATTGCTGCTATTCAGGTATTTTCTGATTGCCGACTAACTTATGTTTCTTCATACTTGCATTAATTATGTTTAAAAATTATGCTGGATTTTAATTTGCAGGACGCTTACTTTAGTATGGCTTCTGCGTTGTCTGAAGCGGATGGCATCGACTACACTGATCCTGAAGAGGTTTGGCCCTGGTGGATTAATTATTTAGCTCAGATAAGGCCATTGGTAACCATATTTTATGTTTCTGCTAATGTACCTCTTTTTTTCTATCTGGAGCAGCTCGAATTGTTAGTTGCAACACTTATAGATCTTGATGCAATGGATGGCAAAAGTAGTGTCTCCTTATTGGCTGAGTGCTCAAGCTCCCCTGATGTTAGTACAAGGTAACAAGTTCGTGCTCCTGTAATGATTGACTATTATATTTATTATTTACCATGTTAATTAGACACTTCAGTTCTTCATAGCTGTTAGTTCTTTTTAATATTAACTATCCCACAAAAAAGTTTCCTTATAATTAGACACTTAAGTTCCTCCCATTGGCCTTGTGACTAACATGAGTATAGATTCTTAACGTTCCTGTTTACCATGGCAATGATTCGAATAAGGTCTATACGTCATTGTCATCTCGATGATCTTCTACACCAGTTCAATAATCATTTGATCTGTTTAGGGGTAGTTTGGAGAATTGGGTGGAAAAAGTAATATTTTGGGGTGAAATCTTTGATTTGAGTAGAAGATTGCGGAAATAAAAATATTAAAAGCTGTAGGCTAGTGAAGTAGTGTTATTATTGTAGTTAATTTTGTTATTTGTATCCCCTATGCGACCCAACTGCCATCTTGCCAAATGTGACTTAAGGTCATTCAGATATCTTATAGGTTGGGATATATTTTGATGTTAAGGCCATTCAAATAACAAATGTGGCCTTAACAGTTCACTGAGTTAAGGTCATTCGATTACAATTGATGTTCATATTTTAAGAGGAAGGCATGAAAAATCCTCGATGTAGAAGCCCAAAGTAGTCATACTGATTTACAGTTTTACCTATTAGGCTCTCATTTTCGAGTTTCCCTTTTGGTTTTGTTATTTTTGCAGGCAAGCACTAGCCAATGCATTGGCAGCAGCTCCATCCATGTGGATTCTTGGAAATGCAGGCATGGGAGCACTACAGGTAGATTTATTGCTTAAGACTTTGTAGTGTATGAACTTGAAACCGAGATTTTAGATGTCTATATCAGCCGACATACAGTAATTACATGACTGATGGTCCTGTTTCTTAACATAACTGGCTGATATATTGGCACACTGTTAGATATTTTGAAATATGGTTCAAACTTCCTTCATAAATGGTGAGATGTTCTTAATTATGGACAGAGATTGGCAGAGGACAGCAATCCAGCTATCGCTGCAGCAGCGTCCAAAACCATCAGCGAACTGAAGAAACAATGGGAAATAGAAGAGGGGGACAGTTGGAGGTTCACGATGAATCGAAAGTTAGCGAAGGAGATAGATGACATAGAAAAGAATTACGAGGATACGGAGACGAAATGAAATTTCATCAGGTTTCAGTGTACATACATGCATGAAAGATGATGACAATAACAAAATAAATAATCTTAACAAGGGAATGAGACAACTTCGAGAGATCGTGTTCCCAGTTTCTGCTTGGTTGTAGTAGCAATTAAAGAAATAAATCAAGAGCTTGATAGGTTTATTATTGCTGTTGTTGTAAAATCGACAATTAGTTGTTAGACCAGTTTATTTGAAAATATGAAATCGCGCGAATTAACCCAGTGTCTATAGAAGATAAAAGTAATGCTGATAATCATTAGCTAGTCAGGTTGATTTACTTGCAAAGACTTTTATTTGATCGGTGTCTTCCATAATTTTATCAACGATACAAAGAATAGTTCCTACGAGCTAAATCCAATTTTCAGGTCCTTGGTAGTAAATGCCTACTCAGACAAAGATGTCCTGATTTAAAAGATCTAACAAAGGTAATTTTGTCTTGAACGGTTATGGGTGCCTTAAGAATATCAAAGAAATGCTTTCGAAATGCCTCCTATACCTACCTAGAGCAACAACTCAGTTAACCCTGCCAAGATGCGAAACACGCCTTTAGTTTCCCAGGTACCCCCTTCCCTCTCTTATTCTTTTAAATGATTCAAGTCCCTCAGTTTCTTTCTATGTTTAAAGTCTGAAATATTCTACAATTGTTAGTAGTTCTGGAGAGAAGCAAACTATGTTTGATGGGCTCTTGCCCGACTAGGCCGGACAATCGGAGGATTCCGTTGAGAAGAAGCTTCGTGAGACGGGCGAGTGGATCGTAGACTCTACTGAAGGCGACTCACACTCTTCTGGTATGATTACCCTTGTTTTTGTTCTCATCATAATGAGTATTTGAGGTGTTGCACTCTTCAAGATGAAACTAAGCGCCTTAAAATTAGAACTATAAATTCAAGGAAGGGCTGTAAGGACCTGTCCCTCGAGCTGGAGTAACAACAAACTAGTGCAATGTCAGACTCATGCAAAATATACATAACATGCACCCTGTCGACAGTGGCACCTGGACCACGAACTAAGGAGAAATGTGGCTCGAGCACTCCAAATAGAACATAATGAATCAAAGACACCTGCCCCCCACGAGTTGGCAATTACAGGAAAACCTCCACTATTTCCCTCAATTCAGGAAAACGTGCTGATAGACATATGAACTAAGGATGAGAGCTATTAAAGGGAGAACAGTGAAAGAGGAAAATGACCAAGGATTTTCGGCTCAAAAGATCTCAATTGTATTCAACATTCATTATTCTTAAGCAATAAAATCATTCTTAATTACTAATGATGATAGATACGGGCAAAGGCATCGAAATCCTATTCTAGAGCACAATCGAGCAAATTGGATTAACAGAACAAGTGCAGCCAAGCGATATCGATATCAGCGGATTCAATGGATTTAAAGAAGAAAGAGTAATAAATATTGTCTTACCAATAACAGCCGGACCGACAACCCTCGACGTAACATTCTTCGTAATCAATGCAAAATTTCAATTTTGGGGGATTATAGGGCGTTGCTGGTTACACAACATCCATGCGATCCCTTCCACTTACCATCATGCATTGAAATTTAAATACAATGAGGGCATCTACGAGATTAAAGGGAATCAGAAGCTAGCTCAAGCTTGCGAAAATACAGTATCTACCATACCCGACATATCCGACAAATTTGCTGCATAGCAATTACAGAAACCTGGTCCCGTTGAGGATCAACCTTCCACAATCGAACCTACAAAGTACATTGAGATCGATGGATATAGCAGGGGAACATACATTGGTACCGCGCTTATCCAACTGGAAAAGAAGCTTTCATACGCATCATTCAAACCAACAGATCAGATGTGTTCGCATGGACTTTTCAAGAAATGCCAGGAGTTGACCCAGTAAAAACCTGTCACAGATTGAGTATTCAAGATAAAGCTACAACAGTCAAACAGAAGCAGAGGAGGCTCTCACCTCATCTCAAAGATGAGGTCAACAAAGAGATTGATAAATTAATCGAAGTTGGTTTCATTCGAGAAGCCAAATACTCAGATTGGATTTGGAACATAGTAGCGGTTTCAAAGAAAAATGGAAAGGTAAGAGTTTGCGTAGATTTCACGGATCTCAACAAACACACGTCAAAAGATGGTTTTCCTCTCCCCATAATCTACCAAATTCTAGATTCTATAGCAGGACACAAACTCCTGTCGATGATGGACGTTGCTTTGGGATACAACTAGATACCTCTCTTAGATGAAGATCAAGAGAAGACCACCTTCATCACTGAAAGGGGCCTCTATTGCTACAAAGTCATGCTATTCGGCCTGAAGAACGCTGGAGCAACCTACCAGAGGTTGGTTATGAGCATGTTCTAGGACCACTTGGGGAAGACTGTAGAAGCATATCTTGATGATTTGCTCTGCAAAAGCCTAAAGAAGGAAAATCATATTGCACATCTTGATACAGTCTTCAACATATTGCAGTCTTAAAGAATGAAGCTAAATTCAGATAAATGTCAATTCAAAGTACACTTTGGGAAATTCCTAGGACATCTCATTAGTAAGAAAGAGATCGAAGCTGACCCAGATCAAATTCGAGCTTTAATCTCCATGCCATCTCCAAAGATAAAAGAAGGATGTACAGAAGATCGTTGGCAAAATTGCAGCTATCAACAGATTCATCTCCAAATCACCAGATCGATGTCAATGGTTGTTTATGCTGCCTCGTGGATCCACCAAAAGAGGTAAATGACGACAAAACGAGGAGATTGATTGGACAGAAGAATGTGAAGTAGCTTTTCAAGAGCTTAAAAGGTATCTCGGAAAATCACCGATAATTAACATGCCGATCGACAATGAGGAATTGATAATCTATCCTGCAGTTACAAATTGTTTGCTAAGCTCCATCTTCATACGGCTATAAGGGAAGATCGAGAAACTCGTATATTTCATAAGCAAGACACTCACGCCAGCAAAAATGAGATATTCTAAAATTGAGCGACTCCTAAAAATCGTTTACACTTCCCAGAAACTCAAGTACTATTTCTAAGCTCATTCAGTCAAAGTCATGACCAGCTATCCCCTTCGAGAAGTGTTATCTAAGAAGGACAAATCATGGAGAGTCCAGCAATGGTAAGTTTGTTTAGGGGAGCACGATATCAAATTCGAACAGAGAATCTCTGAAAAGGGGAAAGCGGTGGCTGACTTTTTAGCGGACTTTCAGTAGAAGATTCAGATTGGGAAGAACACGATCCTGATTTGGCCAAAAAGATCAAAGACGATCCACCCTTGAAGCTTTTGGAAGAACGAGCTGAATGGGTTACATGAATAGGGTGGAGATTGTTTGCAGATAGATTAGCAACACCTGCAGGGTCAGGAATAGGAATCGTACTGGTTACACCATCCAATGACAGAATTGAGAAATCAGTACGGTTAAATTTTAAAGCCTCGAATAACGTCACAGTGTATGAAGCCTTAATCCATGGACTGGATCTGGCATTGGAAATTTGAGTTCCCGAACTATCATTGCATACTGTATACTGACTTATTGTTAATAGTTTATCATTACTCAGATCGATACAAGAACAATGATAAGATAATCGAATACGCAACACTCATTGTCGACAGAATGAACAGATTTGATAAAGCTACGCTCAATTACCTGCCTCATAGAGGAAATTGCCACGCCAATTCCTTAGCTTACTTTGCTGGAGTATTAGGTACAGAGACAAGATACCTCCAAATTGAAGTGATATTAACCCCCAACAACGATCATACTTCGATATGCGCGATCAACACTGGGGGCGACAAAGACGAGGAAGACAATTGAAGAAAACTCTCCCTCCTATATATAGGCCCAAACAATAAGTACGATGACCAACTACCAAAAGATCCAAAAGAGCGCAGACAATTGATTGAGAGCTACACAGTACAGAAAAACAATTTATATAGGCAATCCGTTACTGGCCCATACCTCAAGTGCCTTTCACAACAAGACGTTGATGGAATGCTGAAAGATTTACATGAAAGAACTTATGGTTCTCATATCGCAGGGCATTCTCTTGCGAACTGGGCAATCACACAAGGAGTATTCTGGCCAGGGATGAGAAAATAGGATGGGGAATATTCATGCAAATGCGACGCTTGTTAGCGACATGGTCACAAGATACAGGCCCGTACACTAGAATTACACGCAAGAAAAGTATTTTGGCCGTTCAAAAGATGGGCACTCGATCTAGTAGGAAAATTCCTAAACACACCTGGTAACAGAAAATTCTTACTCGTATCAACAGACTATTTTATAAAGTTGGTGGAAGCAGTCCCCCTGCCGGACACGAGAAAAAGAAGTCATTTCGTTCATCTGGGAACATATCATCACGAGATTTGATTGCCCCCACCTAATTCGAATCGATAATGGACCCCAGTTCGTTGGAGATATGGTGGTAGCATTCCCTAAGGGAATGGATAGGCCGAAATAATGAACAAAACCATAGTGGATGGAATAAAAAAAAGATTCCAATAAGAATGGAAGGGCAATTAGATAAGGAAACTACCAAATGTCCTGTGACCATACCACACTACACCCAGACAGTCAATCGGGTGTTCCCCATTTCTATTAACCTATGGAACTGAGGCTGTAATCCCAACAGAGTACCATCATCCCGTCAAAGATTATTAACTGACTGATGAAGAAAATGAGTTTGAGTTAGCATATAATATGAGTTGGATAGACTAAATACGAAATCGAGCTATTGCAAATCTGGGTTGATATCATCATATGCTAGCCAACTCGTATAACAGAAGAATGCAAAATCGCGAGTTCGAGATCAAGGACTTAATACTCAGAGAGATCCTTAAAAATAAAAAAGAGCTGATTGCTGGGAAGCTCGTCGAGAACTGGGAAGGACCATTTATAGTGGTTGGGCGAATTGGCCTTGGTTCCTACTATCTCATGATAGAAGACGATATCCAAATACCAAGTTCTTGGAATACTGGGAGATTGAAGAAATACTACCGTTAGTTCGATACGATTTCGAACACTAGTGCATTTACTATTATTTCATATTCAAAAGGTGAGATGTAATCTCCAACAGTATGTACATTCTTTTCTCATCAATGAAATTTTTTTAAGCTTTTTTCCTAAATTACTGCCTACTATTACACATACATATATAAAAACATATCTACTAAATCTTGAATGATTAAGAAAAAGGTAAAACTTGATTTAATCTATTTAACATCTCAAAGTACAATAACTATATCAGTTCAAGCGTTCTCTACAGAGGGTTATCTTTGGTTTACACCAGATGAACTTCCTCCAACTTCTGAGACTCTTGAACACACATATTTTGGTACCCTAATGACTACTGTTTCCCTACCATGTTCTACTCGTTCATGCATAATTGGACCAATACAAAGCTCCAATCGATTCAAATATTCAACACGAATTATATAAATATCGCATATAACGTTATTTTTGATCATGTCCTCATGCAACATATCCCTCTCTTTCTCAATTCTCTTGATTTTACGCACAAAAAATGTTATAACTGCTGTCAACTCCTTTGTATGCACCTCATTAGCTACAAGCCTATCCCTATTAGGTACAACGAGAATAACAAAAATTGCAAACGCACTCTGTAACACATTATTTTATTTCTCAAACCGAATTTCTACCTTAGCCTTCTCCGCGAGAACCTTCAGATAACAAGTCTCTAGCACAGATCTAACATCATTCATTTCCCTCATTGCCACCAGTGACTTACCCAATTCGACCTCATTTCTCACTTTAAATTTGGCCAATTCCTCAACTTTACCTTGGGATATTGCCAAGTCCGCTTTCATTTTTTATAACTTTATTCATAACCCTCTCACATCCTCACTAATTCTCCAAATCGGCCTCCATTTTTCTTATTCGCTCATTCGCATTCCTCATCACACCTTGAACATATATCAACTCAGCCTCGAGTTTCTTGCTATGCTTCGCTAAATCTTTTACTGCATTTTGTGCCCTCACCAAATTGACCTCTTTTCTTTAACCGCTCAGCCGACAATTTCACAGTATTTTGTGTCCTCACTAAGTCGGCCTCCTTTTTCTTTATTCTCTCAGTTAGATCACTTACCCTATTTTGTGACTGAACCAACTTGACCTCCACTTTCTTATGGAATTTTGTAGCATTTTCCAATGCCCCATGAGCTTTGTTCAAGTCAAATTATAGTTTTATTACGGGCAGACAAAACTTTTTGATGAGTTCGAACAATTTCTAGCTCGTCCTGCACAACAGAACGCTATCTCATAATATTATCTTGGCCTCTAGAAAGATAGTCAACTTCATAAGATCCTTGATTACTTCTGGCATATCCTTCCTAATACCATCTAGTAGGAAATGTCAAAATTTTAAGAACTTATTCCTATATTTTCCAACTAGTTCGTCCTTTTGCAATTTTTTCTTTCGCCCATCCTATACGTGCATCACTTAAATTTTTCTAATGATCTTCATTAAAAGCTTTGTATTTTCTCACCTGAGCCTCAGTGTGAGAAGTTGTCAGAGCTTTTGCAGCTGCTGCATTTCTCGCCTTTGCGAGCTCTTTCTTTAAAGTCTCAATAGTCAAATGCAGCTCGCTAAATTCCTTCAAATCACAATTTTTTATATATCAAACAACTTAATCCAATTCCATAAACTCCTACTTACATAACAACAATCATAAAACCAGAGTTTCCTCCCATAATAACATCGAGTTTTCTAAATTCTACACAAATAACTTAGACTACCTTCTCCTGTTCACCCACTCCATGGTTTTCAGCCTGAACAATCGGCGTGGTAGCATCGAGTCTGAAAACAACCTCTCGAGTAGGAATCCCCCCAACATCGGCCACCTCTTCCCCATAAGGCCCCATGATGTTTGCAGATTGTCCTTCCATGATAGCCATCACATCGGCATCAGCATAACCATCCTCCTAGAGCCTTTGAACGAGATTATCGCGAGCAACACTAACTTCATTTATATTTTGTGTGGACTCTCTCTCAAGTTGGTCCACGATTACCTGAAATGAGGCTTTCAAATTCATAATCTTGAAGATCGATTACATACTCTCCTCCACCAGCTTGGCTCGCTCACTTACTAACTTATTCTTCTGCCCAACAGTCCGCCTCAGCAACAGCTCGTTTCCATCCTCAATGCGGCGACAAAGGCTCTTCAGAATGTGGGAAACCTGTATAGAAATGATATCAAAAACAGGGATGAGAAATGTCGAATGAACAAAAATATTAAAGATATTACAACTTACCCTATGAAGCTCAAGTTCCACTGAAGATTTTACTTGTTTAGCATCCGACAATACAAGGACCTGAAGTTCTCTTCAAGCGCAAGCAGATCATCATCCATGTTCGGCTTCACAACAGTTTCCTTCAGCTCGTTAACAACAAGAGGTGGGGGGCTTTCAACTAGCTTTCTCTTTTTGGAGACAGGCTCAACCTTTACACC
Organism: Kingdonia uniflora; assembly: GCA_014058105.1. NCBI lineage: Eukaryota > Viridiplantae > Streptophyta > Magnoliopsida > Ranunculales > Circaeasteraceae > Kingdonia > Kingdonia uniflora. Next base: position 436,376 of record JACGCM010000973.1, on the reverse strand, counting down.
TTCAGCGGTCCCAAAACCCAAAATGAAAGTGTTCACGCTTCTCCTCTAGGAAATCCTTCAGCCTGCGTTAACCGAACTGGTCCCTGAGGGATGCTACTTTAAAGCCATTGGTGGGGCTTTCGCAACCTGGTGTATAATGAAAGTCTACACCAGTATTCACCAATGTGTCCAACACGGCGGGAACTGCCCCCAAAAACAGACCAGTGCCAACCATCTTCCTCCTCGCCTGAGACTTTTGGACCTTGAGAGACTTGTTGTCGACTTTCATACTTCTACTTATCTCAAGGTCGTCTAGCACAGCTTTAAGCTCAATCCCATCTCAAGCTACCACATCAATAAAAGATTCTTCCTTCCCAACAGTGCACCGATGATCTTCAGACAAATTTTTTTATATAATATACAAAAAACCATAAATATATTTAGTTTGAAATTTGTAATATCTACTTACATTTCTTAAATGATCTATAAGTGAGATCCAGGGCATCCTCATCAGTTCGCTGCATACAACCGCCCCTCACAAAAAGCAGGCTGTCATTTCACACCTTCCCAGTGGAATCTAGGTCAAAAAATTGAGGTTGGGGATATATTGAAGAAAGATAGGCACCCCCAGTAGCGCTGAAATATATGACATTGTAATACTTCAGCCCATCTAACAAATTCAGTCTCCTCTCTTTTCCTTCCCTAGACCACTTCACATTCAGTGTCTCGGTCACAAATACAAATCACTTCGTATATATTCCTATTTAACTGGGCAGGGCAAGCTTTAATCCCATTCATGATACCTTTAGCAAAGTTGCTCAAAGGCACCATTAACCAGTAATCAAACTGGGATAGATTGCACAGAAAACCCTCCTCTAAGTCGTATGTATCATCCCCATTGAAATACTCCAGAGAAACAGACTCAGGGATCCCCTTAAGAGTCTTCTCCTCCTGCAAGTCAGGCAACTGGAATAATGAACTGTTCCCATCCTCATCAAAATACTCCCTATACGACCTCCCCCCAAATTCTATGACGCCTCTCCACATACCTTTCACACTACTCTTACATTTACAAAATTTCCCTAAGGTGTTTAAACCATCAGGATACCTATGAAGGACCATAGAAAAATTGACCTGATCTTCACCGTCACTTCCACCCTCTGAATTTATGTCCTCTCCCTTATCAGACAAGCCCACAGTATCCCTGGATCTGGTACTTCTATGCTCGACAACAATAGAGGTTGCTTCTTCCAAACCTACATTCTCTTCAACAATGGATCAACAAGAGGTGGAAGAATCCATTTCGAGCGAAGAGCTTAAAATAAAGGGAAACCTACTAATTAATTCTTTACCACATATCTACATCTACATAGAGGGTTAGGTATTCAATTAAAATTTATACATTACCCTGATTCCTTTAGTTCGAATACTAACAATGATAGATTACTATGGCACTTTCTAATATAACCGATTAAATAAAAAATTGCCCCATTTTTCCCATAAATCTTATGAATGACAAATATTTCCCAATCAAGACAACATTCATAATTCAATTCAAAACGAGGGAAATAGTCACAAATCCTAAACAGAGATTGTAACACAAAATAAGGAAATCAAACACACAGTTCTAACCTTCAATGGCAGAATATGAATCTGGCACAACGCACTTCTCTTCCTTCACAGTATACTTCGACAGCAAGTTATTTTTCTCTTTGACAAAAAACACAACTTTTTCTTCCCTCTAAAAATGATGAACATTATCTGAGTTTCTCTCACTAAAACCCTAACAATTAAAATTCTCTTATCTCCCTCTCAATTTTCATCTCTCTGGATTCTGTAAATGTTTGAAAGAAGAAAGGGAAGACGTATTTATAAGGTTTTTCTCTAACCACTGGCAGTTGTTTGAACTTGTGTAAGTCGCCCTCGATTTTGCAACCGATGCATCTTTTCCACTATTTCTGTCAGTCCACTCATGCCTTTGGGAAACAAAAGCCCTTACATCATTACCACCACCCTTGTAATTAAACAAATCTCTATCTCTCCTACTCATCCTCCTCTTCGACCTATCAACATCCATGACAACAAAGATCGCTTCACAATAAAATTGACCTCCTGCTTCCAACCTTTTTGATACTCGTACTCCTAATTACAAAATTCTAACAGAACGATCAAACTTATTTATAATAACATAGACGAGAATATCAATGCTCACAAAAATTTAAAATTTGAATATTCAAACATAATACACATAAAACAAGGAAACAGTTACGCAAAATAATACTAAAAATATTATTTTCTTATAACCCCTCCTTAAAATAATTTGACCTAAAACACAAACAAGCTATCAGAAGTAATTATATCTAAAACATCCCAGATGCCCTGTAGCACCACATCTGATCAATTCACAACCAACAATCATCTCATCATCATCAGCTATCTCTTCCAATGCAATCTCTCTTATAGTAATCTTTCGAGCTTCAAGGTTGATAATCATGTCACGTAACACATCACACCAAAAATGTCGATCCACCTCGACATCTCTCTCCCTCGTATTCAAACCTTTAAGCTGTAAAATAGACACAGGCAGCTCGGCATCATAACTGAGCCACCCGAATAGCCATTCACAAACTTTGGCTACCTTTATCGCCAAACACCCCTCAACCGCGTGAAGTGCCCTCTGAGAGCGAGTCCTCACTATGATTACTAATTCTAAATTTTGGTATCAACTCCCTTTATTTATAAATGTAGAGTACGATAACACCACTAAAATCCACAATATCATGCCATGAAGCTTATCCTTGATAACTCTAATAGCTATCACAATTATTTATAGTAATAACACCACTAATTTACAACGGTCAAAACTCAAACTCGAGCTCAATATCCATCATTGTTTTCACACCATATTCCCACGAGCTCACTGTTTCCCATAGTTTGAAGCCAACCTTTCACAGATTATAAGTTGCACAGTATAATAAATATAATTCGACAACTATGGCAATTTCAGTTTGAGAAAATTATTTTTTATTATCTAAAAAAAAGCTACAAACTCTAATTACGACAGACAGGGTAGTTACGAGACTTCTTGGGAAGGACACCAGTAGTTTTGTCCTCCTCCAAGATCACTAGCTCTGTAATACGACGTAGACCATCCCTATGTTGTTGCACCGTCACAATGATGTAGTGAAACCACACCATCTAGTAGTGATCTTCATCAGCTTCTTCCACCTCCTCATATGTCATCCCTTGACAAGTAGGACAGACAAGGATGGGTGTCACATCCTCAAGTGACTGGTACCAAAATAACGGAGCTGAAGCTTCTGCACCTTCGCCACCACTTTGGCTTCGCAGTCTTGACTTCTAGTGTGCACCATTGTCTTTTAACAGAAGAATATAAAATGATAGGAATATAATTAACGAAGAATAAGAACCAGAAGAAAGGTACTTAATCCACAATATGATTGAGAAGCTTTTAGTTAGTAGAGAAACACGGAGAACACCAAAATTGGGCAAAATAAAGCTTAATTGCTTAAAAGAAACGAAGTAGATTACAATCAATTACTCCAAAAACCCTAGGCTTCTCCCAAAAACTCTCTCTAGATCTATCATTAAAAACTTAACCTAGAAAATAACCTAAGTTCCCTTTATATAGAGGGAACTCAACATTACAAATTTAACGCATCTCGAGGCAAAAACACGCCTTATAAATATAATCACCACCTAAAGAAAAAAGGTTGAATCGCGCCTTTGTTCAAACATAACAAGTTTATGTTCGAATAAACAAAAGTGTATTCGAATATAAATTATTTGTATCCGAATAAAACTGATCAGGCTGAAATATATTCGAATAGACATAAGTCTATTTGAATAAAACTGGTCAGGCTAAAATGTATTCGAACAGACATGAGTCTATTCGAATAAAACTGATTAGGCTGAAATGTATTCAAATAGGAAAAGACTTTATTCGAATACAAAAGGGTGTATTCGAGCAAACTAAAAAGTCTGTTCGAATAGACTTCTTAAAAAGTCAATAAAACTCAGGTCCTCCTGGATCATAGCTCCCCCCTTTAGGAGCCTTGAGCTCCTGCTTAGGCTGGAGCTGGAAAGGTGGGAATACGGCGCTGCCCATTACCCTGCGATACCACTTTGACATACTAGGTAGCTGACCCTCTTCCCAACTTAGAACGACTCAAAACCACCATATGTTCTCCCTGGCAGCAACTTTCGGCGAAACCCACTGCGCCTCTTAGGATCATCATATCTTGCAACATATCCTGACGTAACAAAAGGCTGTATCTGCATAGAAACTAACATAGCAGAAGTAGTTGGTAAGGGGGCCGAGATAACCTATCAGCCAATTTGTTGTCCACTCCTTTCTTATACTATATAATTAAGGGAAATTGCTGGAGATACGGCCTCCCCTTCATCTGGCGAGCTTGTTGTAGCTTGGACTGTGTAGTAAAAAACTAGAACGGTTTGTGATCAGTATGTACCACAACCTCCTCTTGCAACGTCCTCATATCGGTTTGTTGCTTAAAAAACATTATTATTGGAGACAACACTCGAACCGACATACCCTCCTGAACCAGTCGTACCAATAACACAAACTTTTTACTCGCATTAACCAACCACTTCACCTGAGTCACCATTATCAAATTTGACGTTGTGACATGCTCCTTACAAGCATTGATACAGAACTCCTTTCCCTCCTTCATAAGACGATACTTGCGAGCTTTACGGTAATGAATCGCATCTCGGTCCCAAAGATAAGGGCTACCCAAGATGGCCTGACATACATCCAAATAAACCACCTCACACGTCACCTCGTCAATAAACTTCTCAGAAATCATAAACTTGAATGTACATTGATTCATGACCATCACCTCTGCATCTTTATGAAACCACCCCAAACCATACGGCTTAGGATGAGTTGTAGTCGTCAAACCCATCTTCTTCACCAATGTCACAAAAATAACATTTTTCTGATAACCTGAATCCATAATGGCCTTGACTAAACTCTATTTTACCTTAATACGGACATGAAAAAGCTCTTCCCGACTCTCTTCCTCGGTAGCCAAAGTCCGCTGAAACATAAGTGTAAGCTTAGGATTCGGTTGATCGACAACCGGAAGGTCAATAACCTCTATGGCTAGTACATATTTCTCTTTCTTGCTCTTCTCCTCCTTCGGCCGAAGCTACAGGTAAAGTTTTCAACAATAATCAGAAATATGCTCACTCGCCTTACAATGATTGCAATGATACTCCTTGGATGAAGATCCCTCTCCCTTGGCCTTTCCATTATGCTCGTTTTTCGAACTAGACTTGTACCCCGACTTGATCTTGTCATCTTCTTTGTCACTCTTCAAGTACTTGCCTTCAATAGCAATTGCCTTCACAGTAGCGTCCTCGATATTGGCCACAGTAAAGAGTTTCAACTCTCTCCTAATGGACTTCGACAAACCCCCTGTGTACTTCATGAACACCTCATACGCGTCCACATCAATGTCCAAAACCAAAGCTTGGTTATGGAATGCCGTAGTGTACTCCTGTACGGATTTCTCAAACTTTTGGCACAAATTGTGCCATTTATACCATCTCTCTTGCTCATACCCAATCAGATAAAATTACTTTCGCACTTAAACATTGAATTCTTTCTAACCTAAATCTCTAACATTGTGGCATTTTTGATAAGATTTCCACCACGTGAGTGCATGACTTAGGAATTTTAAAGTAGCAAAGCAAATTTGTTAAACATTAGAGTATTTGTAAACAAAAAAATAGGTTTCCAACCTATCTACCCAATCATCCAACTTCTCGGCATCGATCGAACCGTCGAATACCGGAATTTCAATCTTAAAACCAATACGAAGATTACACAGAAGATTCGTGGACTTACCAATAACTGATCACTCCTCGCCGGATTCTACAGTACTAGAATCATTAAAAATTGGAACGTCCTCGTCGCCATCCACCTCCATAACCCCTTTCTTCTTCGAAAGGCCTCACCGTGTGATGCAACTGCTCCACTAACTCCACTACCGTAGAAGTTAGAGCGGAAACTATCGTTTCCAAAACCGTGAGTCTATCATTGGAATCACCCATCTCCAAATCGTCATTCTTCTTCGAATTAGGTTTGCGATGGATCGTCAATGGACTCACGAGCTTTTCTTCGTTTGCTTGAGATGGTCACGTGTAGAGACCATAAGCCACAATCAACCCCCAAAAATTGTAACTAGAAAACTGATACCACCTAATCCACAATACGATTGAGAAGCTTTTAGTTAGTAGAGAAATACGAATAACACTAAAATTGGGCAAAATAAAGCTTAATTGCTTAAAAGAAACGAAGTAGATTACAATCAATCACTCCAAAATTCCTAGGCTTCTCCCAAAAACTCTTTCTAGATCTAACATAAAAAACTTAACCTAGAAAATAACCTAAGTTCTCTTTATATAGAGGGAACTCGAAATTATAAATCCAACGCATCTCGAGGCAAAAATACGCCTCATAAATGCAATTACCGCCTAAAGGAAAAAGGCTGAATCGCGCCTCTGTTCGAACAGAACAAGTTTATGTTCGAATAAACAAAAGTGTATTCGAATACAAATAAAATTGATTAGGCTGAAATGTATTCGAATAAAACTGATCAGGCTGAAATGTATTCGAACAGACATAAGTCTATTCGAATAAAATTGATCAGGATGAAATGTATTCGAACAGACATGAGTCTATTTGAATAAAACTGATTAGGCTGAAATGTATTCGAATAGGAAAATACTCTATTCGAATACAAAAGGGTGTATTCGAACAGACTAAAAGTCTGTTCGAATAGACTTCTTAAAAAGTCAAAAAAACTCAGATCCTCCTTGATCAGTACTTATAGAAGGAATTACATTTAATTCTAACAATCAATTCCAATGCAATCACCATTAAAAAAAATATTTTCTCAAAACTCCAACAATCAACTTCAAAACCGTCAGTTCAGTCTCCAAGAATCTCGACAATTCCAAAATAGAAAAATCCCTCCAACATTTAACTCGTCAGAAAGCTGGTTGAATTTTTAATAACAAGCTCAATTTGAACTTCTCAACTCAAGACACCAGTGTCTTTAGTTGAGAGGGGGTGATTGTAGGAACCTATCCCTCGAGCTGGAGTAACAATGAACTAGTACAATGCCAAACTCATGCAAAATATACATAGCATGTACCCTGTTGATAGTGACACATGGGCCACAAACTAAGGAGAAACATGGCTCGAGCACTCCAAACAGCTAGAACATAATAAATCAAAGACACCTGCCCCCCACGAGCTGGCAGTTACAGGAAAAATCTTAACTATTTCCCTCAATACAGGAGAATGACATACGAACTAAGGATGAGAGCTATAAAAGGGAGAACAGTGAAAGAGGAAAAGGACCAAGGATTTTTAGCTCAAAAGATCTCAATTGCATTCAACATTCATTATTCTTAAGCAATAAAATTATTCTTGGTAAATCCTCAAACTGAGGTCGTAGTTTTTACCTATTCAGAAGTTTCCACACTAGAACCTGTGTCATTTCATATTATTTATCATTATATTTGTGTCACAGGTACATTCGGTGTTAAAGACCATTCAAGCTACGAATTTAGGTCCTTACAAGGTCAATATAAGAGGAGGGAATTTTGGTCCATAATAGGAATCACATTTCTCAGTCTAAAAATCCCTTCATAAGTAGTAGCTCTAGTAGGAGTTTTACTACCATCAGTACTAACCACAATATCAAAGAGAGTCCATGAAACCAATTGTATTAGAAAAATGATAGTATGTCGCCTTCTATTTATTTCTATCCATATATGCCTGGTTTGGGTCTTGTTAACCTCTTCACCTCCCAAAGGAAATAAAATAAATAAAGGTTGAAATCGTGATTCAGACACCTCATTAAAACTATCACTTTTGACATTTTCCTGAACCCCCCCTACCTTTCTGGCTGGCTTATACAAAACCTTATCCACCCACAGGAGAATAACCGTAAAATTTTCAATATATGTTAATATTTATAAGCAGCTACCTATTTCTATGGAACTCCTTATTAAAGGGGTGCATTCAACACAGGAATCCACCCTTCCTAGGCTCCATTTTAGTCAACGTATCTTTGGGACTCCATTGTGCCCACCTTCCTCATTCAAATATTCTCTTACAAATATAATTATATTTTTCTTATCTTCTTTTTAATTGGATGTAGCCCAAGTTATAATTGGATATAACAAAGAATTCTAGTTACATTAGTATTAGACTATTAGTAGATAGTGTAAGTCTATATATAGTTATTTTTATACATTTTGATTCATTCAAGAGCTTTTTAGACTTTGGACCCCAATATTTTGAAGCACCTTGGCATAACCCCCTACAATTGGCATTTGCTAGACTTAGTTGGTCTTGACTCTGTTGACTCAGTCAAGGATGCGAAAATACTAAGTTGCCCTCTAAAATTCTTAACCAGAAACAAAACCATCTCTACTACAATCTTCACCGATTTTAAGCACTAAGATAACAAACTTTTCAACCCTGACTTCCTAAAAGTGGGTTTCTCTATTAACACACTGAAATTAAACCTCTATACACCATCTTAGCTTCATTAAAGCTCTTATTTCTCAATTGGGTTACTCTATTGAAGCTTTGATTTCTCAAAATCTCAGCCCAAACTCAACTCTGGTTTTTACAATGGGAGGTGGTAAGAATAAGTTTAATCCTTCTTATAAGGTAAGAATTGAGTAATTAGGTCTAATTACAGTTTATTAAGAATATTATATAGAGGGAATTTATTATAAAAAAATTGATTTTTGATGCAGGTAGAGTGTGAAATGTGTGATATGTAGACACACAATGCATAAGCATGTCCATGGATCTACAACAGTTGCAAAGTACCTGAATGTAAGGACATTAGGAAGCTCCTTATAACATATACACTAGCTTATTATGGTAAAAAGTTCCTCAAATGGTAGTTCCCTAACTGTATATTGATCCAGGAGGATCTGAAGATCAAACCCCTTTAAAAGATGCCAACTCATTCAAACGAGCCTTGAAGTCGTTCAAACGAGATATGAGTAGAAATAAGCCAAATTCGAGCTGAGTATATTTTTAGGCAAAAATAGTCAAGTCGTTTGAACGACATTTGGAGTCGTTTGAACGACCAAGAGATCCCAGAAGGCCAATTTACGCTGAGGATATTTTTAGGCAAAATTTGGCCAGTCGTTCGAATGACCCATGGGTTCGTTCAAACGACAATCGTATTCCTTCATTGTTTAAGGCATTTCAAGGGCATATTGTCATATTTTGTAACTAGGAAACTTTTAACCCTGATAAAAGGGTAAGGCTAGGCAAGATGAAATTATCTTAGATCAATCCAAGTTTTTGTAAGAAAGACTTACGATTTGAGAGGAATGCAATTGAAATTAAGTAATTGAGCAATTGAAGTTCTAAAAGGAAATTCCTACCAAATGGTTTGTTCTTCATGTTTATTTCTTCAAATTAGGTTATTCTCAATTCGATTATGGATTAAGTGGTATCAGTTTTCTAGTAGCGATTCTCGGGGGGATTGTGGTTTATGGTCTCTATACGTGACCGACTCAAGCAAACGAAGAAGAACTTAAGATTCACTGGAAACCTAGCTCGAAGAAGAAGGCAAATTTGGAGATGGGCGATTCTGAAGATCGTCTCACGAAGTTGAAAATGAAATTGTATGACCTAACAACTACTCTAGGGGAGTTGGTAGAGAAATTACGTCTCGCGAGCCTCACGAAGGCTTCCGCTTTGAAGAAATGGCAATAATGCACGAAGAAGAAAGGGGTTGTAAAGGAGGATAGAGACGAGGGTACCGAGGAGGTAGATAGTGATTTTAGTGATGTCAAATCCATCGATGAGTAATTGGTTATTGGTATGTCAATGAATTTTATGCGCAATCTTGATATCGATTTTAAAATCAAAATTTTAGTATTCGACGATTCAATCGATGCCGAGAAGTTGGATAATTGGTTAGATAGGTTAGAGACCTATTTTTATGTTTACGAATATTCTAATGTTCAGAAAATATATTTTTTTATATTGAAATTTGCAAGTCATGCACTCATGTGGTAGAAGTTCTATCGAAAACGTTACAAAGTAGGAAGCTTGAATTGGAAGGAGTTCAAGGTGTCAGTGAGAAAACAATTTTATTTGATTGGGTATGAGCAAGAGAGATGGTTTAAATGGCATAATTTGTGCCAAAAGTATGGGCAATCCGTACAAGAGTTCACTACGGAGTTTCATAACCAAGCTTTGGTTTTGGACATTAATGTAGACGAGTATGAGGTGTTCATAAAATATACGGGGGGTTTGTCAGAGTCCATTAGAAGGGAGTTGAAGCTCTTTACTGTGGAAAATATCAAAGATGTTACCGTAAAAATAATTGCTATTGAAGGTAAGTACTCGAAGAGTGACAAAAAGACGACAAGAGCAAGTCGGGGTACAAGCGATGTAGGTATAGTATGAAATGTGTGATATGCAGACACACACTGCACAAGCATGTCCATGAATCTACAATAGTTGCAAAGTACCTAGATGTAAGGGCATTAGGAAGCTCCTTACAACATATACACCAACTAATTATGGCAGAAAGTTCCCCAAATGCCAGTTCCCTAACTTGATGTATACCTTTAAATGGTTGGATCAAGCTTTGAAAGTCTTTTAGGGTGCCTCATCAACAAATAAGGACATTTCCTTCGGATGTGGAAATAATGATAATTAGTGGCATAGTTGTCCCTGAAGAGATTCAAAATATCAAATTGAAGGTTGCAATGGAGAGAAAAAATTGAGGACATCAATGCAGTCAGGAACCTATGGTGACAAGTTCTTGAAATGTCAAAATGGTGCATGTAGTAATAACTTCATGTGGTTGAGGGATGGAATTACTCAGTTTGAGCTAAAAGAAGCAGAAATGAAGGATGCACATAAAGAAGGCACAAGTAGGAAGATCAAGATGATTTTAGAGATAGATTTGGATAAGTTTATTAGATATTTTAAGAGGAAAACAACAATGTATAAGTAGTTCACCCCCAACTCTCTATGATAAATAGTATCTATCTTTAATTTATAACTTTAACTGATTTTAAATTTTCATGTTAATTTGAGCTCTTCTTTTACAAGTTGTGTTTCCTTTATATAAATCCTAATTCAAGTATGTCCATTGTTTCCTATATTTAAACCATAAATAGGACATTATATAATGAGGCTTATAGTGTAATGTCCATGACTTAGGTAATGTGTTTTGCAGGCTTATTCCCCCACTTGGACTTGAAAATAATAGAGAACTCTTCCATGTTTGAGATAGTTCTTATTCCCCCACATACTTATGAAATTTAGCTTTTCTGCAATTCTTAGTCCTTCACAAATCACCTTAGTATCTATATCACCAATCCCACCTTCTCTAGATGTTTCCCTGTTGTATGCCATGATTGGGATGCCATTTGGAAGTTTAAAAATTCCCCCAAAGGAGCTCCTATCCGAAGTGAGACTTCCATCAACATTAAGTATGATCAGCTGCTTGACTTCTTGTTTCCATTGGATCCATTTGATAATCCTAGGCTGCTTAATGATAGGGGTTTATATATATATAGGAAACACAACTTGTAAAAGAAGAGCTCAAAATTAACATGAAAAATTTAAAATCAGCTAAAGTTAAACATTAAAGATAGATAGATACTATTTATCATAGAGAGTTGGAGTTGAACTATTTATACATTGTTGTTTTCCCCTTAAAATTTTTACAAACTCATTCAAATATATCTCTAAAGTCATCTTGATCTTCCTACTTGTGCCTTCTTTATGTGCATCATTCATTTATGCTTCTTTTAGCTCAGACTGAGCAATTGCATCCCTCAGCCACATGAAGTTATTACTACAAGCACCATTTTAACATTTTAAGAACTTGTCACCATAGGTTCCTGGTTGCATTGATATCGGCCTCAACTTTCTCTCTCCATTACAACCTTCAATTTGACACTTTGAATCTCTCTCAGGACAACTATTCTACCAATGATCATTATTTCCACATCCAAAGCAAATGGCCTTATTTGTTGATGAGGCGCCCTCAAAGACTTTTAAAGCTTGATCCAACCATTGAAATGATATATAGTTAGGGAACTGGCATTTGAGGAACTTTCTGCCATAATTAGCTGGTGTATATGATGTAAGGAGCTTCTTAATGCCCTTACATCCAGGTGCTTTAGAACTGTTGTAGATCCAAGGACATGCTTGTCCAGTTTGTGTCTGTATATCACACATTTCACACTCTACCTGCATCGAAATATTAATTTTTTTTAATAAATTCCCTCTATATAATTGCCTAAAATTTGATATCACCCCTAATATGAGCAAAATTTGAATTTCAATATTCCTTAATAATAAACTATAATTAGACCTAATTACTTAATTCTTACCTTATAAGAAGGATTAAACTTATTCTTACCACCTCCCATTGTAGAAACCAGAGTTGAGTTTGTGTTGAGATTTTGAGAAATCAAAGCTTCAATAGACCCAATTGAGAAATAAGAGCTTTAATGGAGCTAAGATGGTGTATAGAGGTATAATTTCAGTGTGTTAATAGAGAAACCCACTTTCAGAAAGTTAGGGTTTGAAAGTTTGTTATCTTAGAGCTTGAAATCGGTGAAGATCGTAGTAGAGATGATTTTGTTTCCACCGGTTGAATTATTAAAACATGTGCCACGTGTCACATAATTAGTGGTTAAGGATTTCAGAGGGTAACTTAGTATTTTCGTATCCTTGACTAAGTCAATAGAGGCAACACCAAGTTGACTCAGGCGGTTGACGACGGAAAATCAAAATTGGGGTCTAAAGTCTAACAAATGCCAATTGTGGGGTTATGCCAAGGTGGTTTAAAATATTGGGGTCCAAAGTCTAAAAAACTCTATTATATATATATCTTAAGTTCGTATTTGTTCTTTTTACAGCTCAAATAATCAATCGAAATTCAATATTTGAGGTGGTCTAGTACAATCCACACCAAAGATACAAAGTACACTATTTAAGAGATGCAAATACAAAAATAGTTCAGACACTTAAACATAAATGATACAAACACACCACACCACACCAAAATACTAGAATTACGAGCTACATAATAAAATAGTTAGAAGATTGGATTATTCATTTGCTTAACCAAATCATTCTAGGCGTCGATGATGAGGATGCACTCCCTAATGGTATTGTAAGATTTTGAATAATCTTCTCGAGGAATCGATGAGTAAGAAGTATCACCTTGCTGATAAGTAGTACTTGTAGCATATTGCCCATGTTGTATCCCAGACTGCCCGAAAGAGCTATCGGCCATGTACATACGTATATGGCTCATATCAAATAATATTAATTTTTACTTTGCTTTTAGAAGAAAAAAAATCCTACATTCTAAAAATAAAATAGCCTAAAATATTCAAAATCAATAATAAAAATAAAAAAACAACGATCTACCGATCCGATCCGAAACAACCTACGGAAACTCGGCCAAGTTGAGGTGAGTTGTCCCGAGGTGTTCCGAGTTACAGTTTTTCCGATTTTTTAGCCCAACTCAGACCAGATCAGACTGATCCCGAGGCAACTCGCCCGAGTCGATCCGATCCGGTCCGAGTTATCGAACCATGAATGCACTTAATAATCCTTTCCTCAATTACCTCACTCTAGATATCTTCTTCAACAAGACCCCTAGATTTACTAACCTCTCAAATTCTTTCTTGTATGCCTATACTTTCAATCAACAACTTGAGAAATCAAATAATTAGCAATAATATGAGTAGACAAGCTTTCACATATTTCATAAAGTTGAAAATAATCACTTTTACCGGGCAAAGAGAATGGTTAAAAGTATTCTAAAAGTGGGACATTGAAGTCCTTAATCTTAAAAAAAGTTCAATTTTTACAAGGGAAGTTTCTATATTTTGATGGGATACTCATAGTACATGGCTTCCATATATAGTATACGTAAACATTGCCTTTAAATTTCGCCATCTCGAACTGATAGTGCGTTAGTGTTTACAAATGTACTTCTTAACCATTTTTATTATATTAATGATCTTAGTAGCTACTCGTCCACTTCTTTAATCTCATTGTTGTTCTGGATCATCCTTGCCATCTTAACTTAATTATTTCGCTCAGATTATGATATAATATTGGTATTATATAGGGCATGACATTCTTATGGTAGTATGTCTATGGATTCTCCCAGTGTAGTTTTCTTTTCTCTTAATAGCAAAGTTACCATTTGATATCCCATTTCTGAATGACATTGACATAATTCATATCCTCGCAAGCCGCAGTTATACTTTCTCCAGCTCATAATACCCTTGTAACAGACGTGTATTCAACTGCTACTGTACAAAGAAGTTCTGGTGGATTTGTATATCTGAAATACATTTTGTAAGCTATATGTTTTTATAAGCACTTATCTTTTGTTAGTATACGAACTTGAGGTCCTAAGCAGTGACTATCTAAATGTCTTCCACATTTTGCTGCCTCTAATCCCATACAAATTTTTGAGGCAGCGTCTTCATTCCTCACGTGGGCTATGACTGAGTTGGAGCTGCGAAGATATGGCAGTAGTATGCCCAGCTCGAAGCCAGATTGCAAATTTCCTGAAGCAATTAGTAATGGCCTGGTGGAATGGAACTGCAGTGGTCATCTCTAATGTTCATCTATTTGTATCCAAAGTACATGCCAAATGAAGAATTGTAACTAGTTAGTAGCATTGAGCAGAGGTAACCTGCTTAATTACATTTACCATGAACCTCAATGTTTTTGTTATCTGATATATTTCCTGGAATGAAGACCCATTCTTTCCAAAAAAAAGGAATGAAGACCCATCCATCTATCAATTTGACTCGTTTTTGGCCTGAGCTTGTGAAATATACATCGGTTGTGTATTTTGTCCTGGTAGGACTTGATAGTTTTGCCAAAGATTACATATACGGCTTCCAGAAACTGAATCGCTACTTGCGTGACCCCCAACACACCTCTCCAAAGTCCAAACATGCAGTCTGGGTTTCATTGCATGAAATAATGAAACTGAATATGGAAGCTAATCAGAGTGTGCGGATGGCGATTGATTAAGCGATAGAAAAATTAATGAAGCTGAAGACCTCCATGTATATATGAAATAAATAGAATCCTTTAGAGACACATTACTTGAATGCTTCCTTCAGGATCTTGTAAGAGATCCTCTGTAGAGATTAGCGCAATCATGATGCAGGTAAAATACCTGGAATGAAGATCCTCTGTAGAGATTAGCACAATCAAGATGCAGGTAAAATACCTGGCATGCAATACTAGTCCTACCAGGACAAAATACACCGGAGTGGATAATTTCAATTTTTTTTGTTAAACCTAATCAAAAGCCGATTATATCATTAAGTTTGCGTGGAAGATTGTAAGAATTGGTTGCCACAATAAAGTCTTCTTCCTCTTCTTCTTTCTTTCTTTTTATTTTTTGCAAAGCAAGGGGTTAGGTACCCATGGACATACTATATACAAAGAGAGAAAAATAATTACATCATAAGGTAAAGCTTCCCCCTGGCATCCTCCGTTAAAAAAAAACAATCAAATCTACATGGCAGGAGCTAGGGTTAACCATACTATTTCACCATCTATAATACAAAATGATGCCAGAAAATCTGCATACTATGGGTGCCTAATTTCGTAGAGGGGAGATTACACTCGTACACCACATGATTAATATTCGATTAGGGGTTCTAACATGCGTACTTAATAGAAATATAGAGATTCTAGTAGACACATTTGTGTGGAGTCCTAGAATAGGATTCCTCTACGACCTCTAGTGAGGATTTTTAAGATAATAATGCATAAATGGGTGAGATCACAAATAAAGGCTCGAGAAGCCTCAGTCTTCAAGCTTTAGAATGTGCTCGAAGGTTGTCAGAGCTTCTCAAAGGTGTGCGTTCGAGCTCTATGACCTTCTCTGCATGTTGCTCGACTATGGTCAGTTTCTCCTTTGAAGTATCAGTTCAAACCTGGAGGATTTTCCACTCCAGCTTCGACACGCGGATATTCAGTGAGAAGATAGCCGTTTTCGACACATCTGCAGACTCGGTAACATCTTTGACCCTCTGGCTAGAAACCTTCTAGTCTTACAAAAGCACATTCTACAAGATGAGACCTGACGAAGAAAACAATTAGAAAGAGTCCTCAAACCCAAAGAAAGAGAATACGATTATTCACAAAGGCTATAGCTACCTGTTTCAAAGAAGCTTCGAATCTACGACCAGATCATCTGGGTCGGACATGCAAAGCTATACCAACAACTCAGTCGTCGTTCGGGCAACGTTGTTATTTTCAGCCGCGAGGAAAGTGGCCTCACTCGGTTCCTCCATGGGCTCTTGCAACCTCTTTAGAGACGACGACCCAGGGGCTCTCGAACCCAATCCCTCCTCAACCACTTTACCTTTATCCTTCTACGAAACCCTCGACAAATCCTTCTGTAAGGAAGTCTTCTTAGTCATGTTCGGCGGAGCTCCTGAACCTGAGTTGCCTTGCTGGTTCCTAGTAATATAAGTACTCTTTGGCCTTGTAAGCTTATCGTATTCTATGTTGCTCGAGCCTTCCTGAGAGTTCGAGAGCTTTCTTCTTTTTAAAAGTCCCTGAGAGCTAGATGGATCTATCAAAAGATTATTTGTCTTTTTCTTCCTTTTCCTTAACAACTTCAGCTTTTGAAAGATCGCATTGATACGTTCATCATCCTCGTCGATCAAATCGTCCAAATAGTGTCGACCACTATTAGGTACTCCACTCTGAGGTTCTACAAATGGAAGAGCAAGTCAAAACACATCTGAGGTAAACCAGTCAAAAAGTATACTACACAAAAAGAATGAATAAAACCTATTGGGATTATAAACCCAATTTCTTAGCGTGAGCTCTTCTTTACCATCGAGATTCTCGTAATTACCATTTATAACATCCAGGTCAGTGTCCCACCCTCGACACGTCGAGCATAGATCGAATAACCTGGACTTATCTGGATGACACTGAATATTATATGTTTCACCTTTCGGGTTATTTTTCTTCCAGTAGAAGGCAATAATATCCCCACACCCCATTAAGGGCCTACCTTTGGCCAATAAATCTTCATTTAAGGCCTCGATGATTTTCATTATCTCGTAAAAATTGTCATTCATCTGGAATGGAGAAACATCCCAGAAGTTTAAAACCTCTTTGATCAGACGTCGAAGGGGGTGTAGCATACCTAACCATATCTACCCTCGAAACGCCATTATCCCCCTCGCGGGCGCGTTCATAAAAGAAATCCTCGGGCCACATAGCAATAGGACGAAGCCCTTACCCACCAGATTGTACTTCTTTACAAATCTATCAAGTCTTTTTTTCTCTCTCGCATTGAATTTACCAATCCCAATGCCATCATCCTCGGTATCCTCATCCCCCTTCTCCTCATCACCTCTTTCATTCTCACCTTCTTTTTCCTCACTTTCTTCATCGTCCACTACTTTATTATTCTCACCTGCTTCGTCCTTATCCTTTTCCCCATCGCTCTCCCCAACCACTCAAGCTTGTCTCCGCCTTCATCTCATAGATTCACAGTCGGATTCAACGATAGTTAGAGGGGCAACATCTGCTATCTATAACTCTTCCGCGTTGTTACCACTATCTTCCTCTAGACCAGAGGTACTTGGCCTATTCATTAAATCTTTGACCTCATCTGCCTCATTGTTAGCTCATGAGTACGTATTTTTTACCCTACAGAAGAAGAGGGAGCCAATTAGCTCGATACATTCGAGTTAAAATCCCACATTTACTTTAATTTGTGCATCTTCTAGCAAACACGAGAATGCAATCTACACACTTGGTTACGCCAACCTATGGTGTAATATAAGTATTCCCTTCGGGCATACCTAAAACTCAACTCGAAGGAATTGCATCAGATAGAATCCCCAACTCAATCCTAGCATCACCCAACATCTACTCAAAGGCAATCTTCAAAACGTGGATATCAAAATAGACCTCCCAGTCGACCTTTTTCTACCCTACCTAATTAAAAACCCACCATCTCCCCCAAATTTATAGAATCTGCCATTAAAGGCAGACATTAAGTTTTTATAATCTAATTAACAGAGTAAACAGAGAAATAAGAAGAATATTCAGCAAGTAAAAGGCAAGGACAGGGAAGACATACCTTGTAACGGCGTTTGCAGGTGATCTTCGGCAACAATAACTTCATGAGCACAATTCGTAGAGGTGTCTCTTTCTTCCTCAGGCAAAAACTTACGAGTTGAGTAAAAATAATTCACTTTTTCTCTCTTTTCCTTTAAATACACTAGCCTTAAAATGTATTGGTTTTCACAACCACCATTATTACCCCTACAAACCCCCCACTCTCTTACCTATCCACCTTCCCTTAATAATATTACTAAACCGCCCCTTACAAAATTTTCCTGCCTCTCTAATCTCTTCGACCACCTTGTTCTTCTAGCTTCGCTTCTTAATTTTCTCTTCGAGTTCTTCACATCTAGTTAAAAAACACCATCGTTATCCCAATTTCCTTCAATCTCTTAATTGACATCAACCCCCCTTTTTTACCTCTCGAAAGAGCAAACTGTTGGGATAACCCGGTGTTTGTTTCAATTAGAATCCTTAAAACAAAGGATCGCTTACGTTATTAAGGTGACTCCCATTATAGCATCCTATATTAGACATGATGTGACTAGCAAACCCTAGTTTTGCACTCTATTCAAATAGGGTGAGCCCCTACAAACTAGGAATAAAGCCTGTAAAAGTACAATCAGCGCAGGCTTTGACCTGTAAAATATTTGACTTAACTCGGCCACCTACATAAAAGAATTACTCGAAGGTAAAGGATTACCTTCAAATAAGAACATCTACAAAGTCTCTCATAATGGTTAGGCGTTAGCTTTGGCAAAATAATTAACAAAATACTCGAGGTTTAATAACTTGCACTAAAGTTTACAACCAGTGCAGGGTTGAAGCTCACAAAGTTCTATCCTTTAAGTCATTTACTTTGGGTCATTTACAAAACCTTCGACTAATCGATTATTACGTACAGGAAAGGGAAACATCAAGACTATAAGCAAGATTTGTATTTATTATCCAGCTCGAATAGAAAACAAAAACACAGCACATCAGTTACATCCAGGACAGTTCTTCTTATGCCCCGAACAACTACTATTAGCATCGACATCTTCATCCTCAACCATTTTCTTCGCTACACCACTCAAAGTGTCGGCTCGTTCAGCAACAGTAAGGAGGTATTGCCTAAATATCACTCGCCAGAACCTGTATTCTTCAGCCTTATCTCGCTCCTTCCTAGTCAACTTGTCCATCTAGAGGTCGATGAGCTCTGAAAGTTTTGTCTTTAGACCCATATGGCCAAAGTACTTTGTGGTCAGCTCTGCCACCTTCTTTATGATTCTGACCTCTTCAATTTCCTGTTGGCTCTATGAACAAGCCTTCATCCTGGTACACGGAGAGAAAAAGAGAGAATACTCAGAGACAATGCATAAATTACAGAATTTGCCACCCTCCATCACCTTTTATAAGAGAATATTAAGGCATCATTAATGGTGTTAATTACAATGAGCATAATCAATATTTAAAGATCTCAATAACTGACGCAATAATAACAGTTAAAATTCTAAATTCCCATGCAACAACTTCTTAGCTCAAACCTTCAACCAATGTCTATTTTATGTTTCCAAGGTCCCAACTAAGAGAGGGCGAATTTAGTAGCCTATTCGTAGCCTTCGAGAACATACCAAATACTCGAAGACTTTGAAGCAGCTCAAAGCCTACCATATAAAATAGTAAATTAAGCAAGCCTGGGCGAATATACCCTCGAGTCCTCTATGACTTCGGATAGGCACCTCAGCACCAGGTCGAAGGCAAACAACTCAGCAGGTAAATTCTGGTACAAGACATTTGTAAAGAAGGATACATTTGTAATTTAACGTCTCAATATTGACGTTACTTTTCTTATCCTCTATAAATAAGAAAGGAGAACAATACCATAGAGAGGTTGAAATCCCCTCCCCCCCACATACATACCTTTGAGAAGCTCTGATAACCTTCGAGTACATTCTAAACTTGAAGACTCAGGCTATTCGAGTTTTTATTTGTAATCTCATCCATTTATACAATCTCATCTTAAAAATCCTCACTAGAGGTCATAGAGGAATCCCATTCAAGGCCTTCACGGAAGTGTGTTTATTAGAATTTCTATATTTCTATTAAGTACACATGTTAGAACCCCTAGTCAAGTATTAATCTTATGGTGTATGAGTGTAATCTCCCCTGTAGAGATTAGGCTTCTACACACACATATTAGCTTCTCAGTATCTATGGATGATGGAGAAGCTATGCAATTGTTTGATTAAGAAGTGGATGGTCTCGAGTATAAGCTTACAATCCCATGGGGGCACTTTCCTTATCACAATAAAAGTTACCATCTGAAGAGAGCCTGCCACAACTTGAAGGTTCAAATGGCCTCTAGCTATGCACAACTATAGCCCTCTTTTAATGGAGAGCATTTCTTGGTAAGTAACAGTCTTTGCTACTGTAAGCTAATAGACACACAGCTCTATGATTCCTAAGTAAACCTCCATAGCCGCCTTTGTCCCCAAGAACTAATCCATTAGTGTTAAGCACCAAAGTTTCTGGGAGTATCCTGAACTCTTTTAACTTCAGGCAACACAAATTAGGGCTTGACATTCCATGTGTTGCAAATATCTATGTTTCTGGGAGTATCCTGAACTCTTTTAAGGCAAGACTGAGCTCTAGCAGTAATGTCATGGCAGATTCCTTGCTCTCCAAGTGTAATAGATAAGGTAACAGAAAGTTAGTTTCATAATTCTTGTGACTATATCTTTAGTAGTTAGCCCATAGATCCAATCTAACTCTCCTTCTAAGTTGGTGACCTGTCTGCAGAAACCACTTTTAGAAATAATTAAACCTCACAACTTATATGCAAGAATACAGTTCATTAACAAGTGGGCATTACTCTTAGGGTAAGCTTTAGAAACTTGACAAATATAGTAGGAAAGAATGTGTTTTTATACAAGCTGATCTTGAGTAGCTAAACAGTTATTCAAAAGCATCCAACAGGTAAAGGAGTGTCTAGGAACAACTATAGAGTCCTAATTTATATCCTTCCAAATAACTTTAGGTTCAATGGTTTTAAGATTTTCAACTGTTGATACAACAGAGAATTCGCCATGCACTGTGGGTTTCCAAATAATAATATCAAGAGTGTTGGGGACCTCAGCAATAGTAGGAAGGTTGTTCATAATCTCAGGGATGGAGTAAGCGATGTGTTGAGGAACCACCCACTAATTTCCAGAGATAAATTACTAACATTAGCTGATAGCCCAAGATGTGAATTATACCTGAATTGTTGTTTGTAATGCTCTTCAAGGGAACCAAGTTTATGCCAAAATGGTGAAGAGTGTGCTTCTTTGTGTTCCCTCTACTATTTAGGACATGTCTCTAAGCCCAAGAGAAATCTTGGGGCACTTTAATGGTCCAAAGATTCCTTTTCCTTAACAAGTTATTGTCAACCCATTGAACCCAAGCAGAATTCTTTTTTGAAGCAATCTTAAAAGTGTCTTCTAGGATTGAAGTTTTGTTCAAAGTATGGAGACTTCTAATACCAAGGCCCCCTTCCTCTTTGGGGGTGAATATATTGCTCCAAGCTATGGGAGTGGTTTTCTTACCTATTTCATGACCAAACCAAAGAAATCTAGAGCAAATAGAGTTAATCTTATCAATAACAAATTGAGGAAGCTTGAAGATATTGATCCAATAAACATGAAAGCTGGATATTATAGATTGTAGAAGCTGGAGTCTACCAGCATATGAGATATATTTTTGCTTCCAAGAAAGAATCCTACTAGTAATTTTATCAATGAGAGGTATACAATCCCGAGCCTTAAGTTTAGTAGAGATAGGAGGAATACCTAAGTACTTAAAGGCAAAATCTCTTTTATAAAGTCCATAATTGTACAAATGGTGGTTCTAGTATTGTTGTCCACACCTAAACTGTAGATAGTAGATTTGTTATTGTTGACCTCAAGCCCTGTGAGACTCTTGAAGGTTGTAAGGCTATCTTTGAAGGCTTTAGCTGAGAGAATATCTCCTTTGCAAAAGACTAAGTGATCATCTATAAAAGCTAAATGGACCAAATTAATCTTTTTACATCTATAATCAAGCTAAGTATGTTGGAGATAAAGATGCTAAGGAAACTACCTAGATACTCTTCCACAGATCGTTGTAGTTACTTGTACCATTATCTCAATGTTATAACAAATAGATTAGATGTTATCCTTATCTTTGTAGTTTTATATAATGAGCAAAAAAATCAGCAGAAAGTAAGTGAGTTCAATATATCAAATCATCACTCTTTACTTTAACTTGGTATCAAGAGCTATTTGACTAACGTCATGTTTCCCCTTTATCTCCCATAACTTCTTCCTCTTTTACCTTGCCCTCCCTTAGATCAATTACCCATCTTGTGAATGTCATACTTGAACGAAACAACTATCTTGTATGGAGATCTCAATTCCTGCCCATTTTACGTGTTCACGACCTTGAAGGATTCATCGATGGATCCCTCTTCTGCTCACCTGAAATGATTTCTCCTTCTTCTCAAGGCAAAGAAGTGCATATCCCTGAAGCCAATCGAGAGTACACAACATGGATGAAGCGTGACCAACTTCTCCTTTCCTGGATTATATCATCCCTCTCCGAGGATGTTTTTGCCCACGTTATGGGCCTCTCCACGTTGCATGTTGTGTGGACGACATTGGCAAAATATTTTGCTCTATCGTCTTGTTCAAGGGTACAACAACTCAAGTATGAGTTGTACACCATAAAGAAGGGATCTAAGTCCATGGCCTATTACATCTTGTAGGTAAAGTCTATTGGAGATAACCTCGCCATTGTTGCTAGCCCCGTATCCAATGAAGATATGGTGTCGTCTTTATTTAAAGGTCTATCTTCTAAGTATGACTCCTTGATTACCTCTGTCACCACAAATGTTGATCCCGTGGGCTTGGAAAAACTTAGTGGCTTCCTCTTATGCCAAGAGATCCACCAAGAAATGATTGGCAGCATTGAAACCCCCCCTCCTATACTTAATGTAGTCACCAAAGACGATAACTTATGAGATGGGCTTAACCAAAGTCGCAATAACCGAAGGTATAATTACTACCGAGGAAGGGGGCGTGGTCATGGGCGTAATGCTTTTCCTCATCGATCTGTCAATATTGTAACCGTGTTGGCCATGCCGCCTCAAGATGCTACCGCATTAATAGGCCATATCATGGTGAGCCCAGTGCACCAAGTGTGATACTTGCAACACCGTCACCCTCTTTCCATCTCAATTGGTACCCGAATTCGGGTGTCATCCACCATTTAACTGTGAACATGACAATTTTTTCTACTCATTTGAACTATCAAGGCAATGATCAAATCCATACAGGAGATGGTGCAGGTTTGGATATTAAATCTATTAGGTTTTTTATTTTGCATTTTCCTCATAAATCATTTCATTTTGAAAAATATGCTTCATGTCCTCATATCACTAAAAATCTTCTATCTATGAGCAAGTTTACTTGAGATAATAATGTTAGTTTTGAGTTTAATCCATCTACTTGCTTTGTAAAGGATCTGGTGTCCAAGACTATACTTCTCCAAGGAACAGTTAAATATGGTCTTTATGTCTACCTATCAAAGTTGGTCCTCATTGTCCGTCTGTAGCACGTCCTCATGTTTTTGTTGGTGAACGCGTCTCTACTGATACTTGGCATGAACGCTTCAGCCATCTCACTTGTCAAATTGTCGATCACATTCTTGCAACAAATAAGTTGCCCGTAATGTCAAAAAATTCCTCGGGCTTTTTTGAAGCTTGTCAGCTTGGGAAAAGTCATCGTTTACTATTTGTTTCTTACTCATTGTAATTCTCCTTTAGAAATAATTTATTCTGTCATTTGGGGTCCTTCCCCCATACTTGGTACATACTACAATCATTTTATTGATCATTTTAATCGATTTGTGTGGGATTTCCTCTTATTTCAAAAGTCTGAAGAACTTAGTACATTTATCATATTTAAAACCTAAGTTGAAAACATTTTTGGCTACAAAATAAAATAATTCCAATCTGACGTTGGTGGTGAATACTTAAATTTCAAGTCTTACCTTGTAGAACATAGAATTATTCATCACATTCACGAACAAAATGGTACTTCTGAAAGAAAACATCACCACATTGTTGAAACTGGATTAGAACTCAAGGCCCGTGCCTCTGTATCTCCTAAATATTGTGTATATGTCTTTAAAATGGCATCTTCTCTTATTAGCCGATTTCCATCTCCCGTCCTTCACAACAAATCACCGTATGAGATACTATTTCATCCCTTGCCAGATTATAAGCTTTTATGTATCTTCAGGTCAGCTTATTATCCACATATTCAGCCTTATAATACCAACAAATTGTAGCTTTGATCTATGTGATGTGTCTTCTTTGGGTACTCGGCAAAATACAAAGGATATAATTGCTTTTATCTTCCAACTGGACGTCTCTACATTTCAAGGAATGTTATCTTCAATGAAGCAGATTTTCCTTTCCTTGACAAGCGTGGTGCACCATCTCAACAACCTAATTCATCTTTTGTACTACTAGGTCCATTCTCAATCAACAAAGAAACAGCCCCTAGTCCATCCACATCACAAGTTTTGCTTTCTTTTACTTCGAGTCCTATATTAGAAGTACTATCAGGCTTACCTCAACATGCATCCACTACTACATTTACACCATCAACATTGCCTCAACCATCATTTGATCCCACTAATTTATTTCAACCAACTTCTCCAGCCTCACTTGATCCAGTAGTTTCTAAATCTTTTATTGCTCATCCACAAGATATTGTTGTACTTGATCCCTAACATACAATTGTATCTGATCCTCAAGAAACCATTATACCCGAACCTATTGTCCGACCAACTTCATCTCGGGTCACATCATATTCTATGATCACACAGATGAAGGACAATACTCGCAAGCCTAAGATGCATCATACCACACTTCATCCTCTTCCATATGTTATCTTGGCCAATTAAGACACAAAAGAAACTGAACCTACGTACTTTAGCCAGGCCAACAAAAACCTACATTAGAGACAAGCAATGGACTCATAAATCAATGCTCCTTTTCACAATTGTACATGAAAATTTGTCCCATATAATCTAAACATGAACATTATTGGTTACAAATGGGTTTTCTGCATCAAACGGCGTCCCGACGGCTCTGAAGATCGCTATAAAGCTCATCCTCATTGC
Organism: Kingdonia uniflora; assembly: GCA_014058105.1. NCBI lineage: Eukaryota > Viridiplantae > Streptophyta > Magnoliopsida > Ranunculales > Circaeasteraceae > Kingdonia > Kingdonia uniflora. Next base: position 411,001 of record JACGCM010000973.1, on the reverse strand, counting down.
TAAGGGTTATTATCAGCAAACTGAACTTGACTATGGCAAAACATTTAGCCCAGTGATCAAGTCCTCAACTATTCATACGATCCAAAGTATCGTAGTTTTTTTAGGATGAGTGATTTGACAACTTGATGTTCGCAATGCATTCCTCCATGGTCTTCTATCTGAAGAGGTTTATATGATGCAAACCACCTAGTTTTGTTAATCCTCGATTCCCAAATTATGCTTGCAAATTATTACGAGCTCTTTATGGGCTGAAATAAGCACCAAAGGCCTGGTTTTCACACCTTAGTACTTACCTCATACAACAAGGATTTGTTAGGACAAAGGCTGACCCTTCCCTTTCTATTTAACATATACCGAGGGGAATCATTCTTTTTCTTATTTATATTAATGATATTCTTGTCACTAGTTGTAGAAGTATGCTCCTGATAATCACGAGGCTCACGGGTTCCTTGGACGACCTCCTCATCGATAGACGAGCATGTTGTAGGGGAAACTCTCTTAACGACTCTAGAGCTACGGCGAAAGTAACCAATACTGACAAACACTTTATACCAGGCTCGCGTAGAAAGATAGAGCCTAAAATCCTGGAGGGGTATCCTAGGAATTCTATATGTCACTTGAGCCTGAGTACTTCTAGGTCAAAGACTCCTCCTATAAATAGGAGGAGAACGTGACCTAAGAAAGGACCTTTTTTCAGAATCTCCTCCTCCATTTACAAAACCCTAGGAGCTTAAGAGGAAGAGGAAGAACAGACCCAGAGAGAGTCGAGTATTGCCCTCCTCTAGTGAGACGTGTCAGACCCAAAACTAATAATCATGCATTATCGTCCCTGAGAGGATTTCTGATACTATAATTGGCACCATCTGCGTTCACGCGACTAAACCTTTATACAACCGTGCGAAGATGGTGGTTTTCACGCAAAACCAGACCCAGGAGCAAAGATGATAGAGATGCCCGATGTACTCTAGCAGTTACAAGAAAAAAATGCTTACAAAGGAAGATCAGATTCGACAGCTACAAGTGGCTAACGATAAGATGAGAAATTTTTTTGTTACCAAACATTAAGCGTCGGATGCTGCCCAGGACACATCTAAAACCATTAAAGATTTTACGCCACACGAAGAGATACTTAACGGCCAAAACATAGAAACTCATCCCCATTTACCACCACTGTACGGGTCAATCTACGAGCCCCATAGCACCCCAATTTACATCACAGCACCACAACCAGTGGTCCAACGACCTCTACTACCAAGAGCACCTACGCAATATGTTGACGGACCACGACCATCATTATCGCAGCTAACATACTAGCTTATCCACACCGGCCTACCACTACCTGGCCGTTATGCCCTATATTGTCATGGTTTGTTCCCCCCCGCCCCCCCCCCCCCCCCCCCCCGCCCACAACACACCCAGGGGTCTCGTACGATAATTATCATGAAAACCCTCAATGATATTAACAATACAGTCATAATGATCCATCCCACCCACTTAGATATAGTCATCGGAAGTACCTAGAAGCAAGCACCACCTATAACGATAGATTTAACGAATAGTACGAAGGAACACCTCAGTCTGGGCAACCATACGAAGATAACTACTACGACGAGTCATCTATCCGGGACAGACGAGGTTCACAAAGGGATGTAGGAAAAAGCAACAACCTACCACTAACGGCCACCTCCGTCGAGGCATTAATAAGAAATATTCAAAATAACGAACCGGCTAAAAGGCAAACGAAGGAGACTCTATACAGGATACATAACACCCCATTCTCGGAGACCATTATGAATTATGTACTGGTGTAGAGTTATTCCAAACCAAAGATAGAGGCCTTCACAAGGAGCCAAGACCCATGCCAACACATCTCGAAGTTCTAGTATAGCATTGACCTATAATACCAGACAAATGAGCACATGTATCGACTGTTCCGCTCGACCTTGTCAGATGGAGCACTTGCCCAGTTTCAAAGCCTTGAACCCTACTCAATATCCACCTTTGAACATCTCTCTCTAGCATTCGTGGAAAAATACCTTCTAGAGATGGTCGAAAAAACTATTGATTCCTTCCTGACAATCGATTCCTTCCTGACAACCATCAACTTCTTCGTGACAAGGTTCAAGAACAAGCTGACACTCATTGAGAGCTAGATGTCCAGACAGCCTGCCTAGCATTTATAGGTGCCGGCCTACCCAGTTCAAAGCTACGTGAAGCCTTGCATATGAAACGACTATAGACACTAAAAAGTCTGCATGAAAAGGTCCAAAAATACCAAAATGTAGAAGCAGACAATCGTACATCTGCCTCTCAGATAGCTATTTTTTTTAGTATTGCCTCCGCCCCATTGCTAGTCATACGTCCAAGAATGTCCAAACACCTAAGAGACATGCCCGACAGGCAATGCAGATACGACAAAGGTAGGAACAAAAGGAGTGTAAATAAGGACCCTCGAGGTAAAGTTGAACAGCCCCCCTCTCTGGGAAGGTAAGCCAAAGGTCGAGCATTGGGAACGATAGTCACCTAGTGAACTCACTATTACACAAGCGGACCTTCTCATCATCGCTAAAAAAGATCTAGACTACAAGAAGCCACACCCAAAGGTCAATCGACCCAGACGACCATATTGTGCTCATCACGAAGTCCACGACCATGAAACTGAGATGTATTACGACCTAGTCAACATGACTGAGACATGGTTCAGGAAAGGACGCTATACTCGGTACTTAAAACAACTAATCCCAGCAACAAATATACTCCCTTACAGGGTACTAGCCGAACTAGTAGCCACCGTGCAAGTACAGGGGCGCGTGGTAATCTGTTAGGTGATCCTGGGAGACATCAATAAGGTACAATCCCATAAGGTCATCTCCAACTCCACGAGATAGTGTTTTCGGCTAAGCGAGAATAAAATAATAGCTTACAGGGTTATAACAGTTTCAAAGATGTACCATGGGCAAGCCATCTACTTCACAGACAACAACATGGGGGGTATCCCAACCACATGACGACACCTTAGTCATTTAAATCATGATCAGAGAAGTCTTGGTCAAACGCATATTTGTCAACTCGAGAAGCGGAGCAAGCATCCTATATCATGATGCTTTCTAAAAAATATGAACATGCAAGATTGCATGATACCCTCTAAGACCGAAATATTGGGCTTCAATGGGTCTATCGAATAAGCCATCCGGGAACTTGTTACTCATGTACAAGTTGGACCCGTCGTAATATCAACAACCTTTATCATCATCAACAGCCCCTCGGTTCACTACAACGGCATCCTCAGGCGAGAATGGATTCGTGTAATAAGGGCAGTACCATCTTCCGACCACTAGGTAATATGTTTGCCAATAAAATTTGGAACGTACCAAATACGAGGCTGTCTAGCCGCTCATATTTGTTACGCCAACTCTTTAAAAAACTTGGTTGCCCTCGATAATTTAAGAAAAATGGGGAAAAGTTAACAAATCAGGGCATAACAGCGAACAGGGAGCGATCCCATGGCGGTGAACTTGTCCCCCATTTCTACTCACCCAAACAATATGCAAGTTGATATAGAACATACCTCTGACCAAAATGATGTAATTATAAACACGTTTAACAATGAATGGGTACCGCATCTCATAAAGCCGATCGATAAGATTAACCTTGACTGCTTTACGAGAACTACGTTTATTGGTTCGCTGTTGATAGGAAAAGAACGCTTGAACCATGTAACGCTCCTCCAATGATACAATGATGTATTCGCCTAGTCGTTTGAAAAATTATCAGGGATCGACCCTAGTGTTTCCTGTCGCCGCTTGCACGTTAACACAAAGGTAGCATCCGTTAAACAGAAGCCACGATGAACAACCCCAAGACTCCGAGCAGAAATAAATGACGAGATCCAAAAGTTACTCAAAGTAGGATTTAGTAGACCCGTAAATTGTCCCCGATGGGTAGCAAACATGGTGGAAGTCCCCAAGAAGAGGGGCAAAATACGAGTTTGTATTGATTTTAGCGACCTAAATAGAAACTGCCTGAAAGACAGTTTCTTGTGCCCCTCATAACAAGGCTAGTGGACTCTACAGTCGGTCATGGGCGAATATCATTAATGGGCGATTACTCAGGGTATAACCAAATACCTTTGGCTATCAAATACCAAGAATGTCCTTCCTTCACCACAGAGCAGAGTCTATATTACTATACTGTGATGCCCTTCAGCCTGAAGATTGCAGGATCCACATACCAACAATTAGTCAAAATAATGTTTGAAGAATAGTTGGGTAAAATAGTGGAAGTCAATATCGATGACATGCTCGCTAAAAGTAAGTTACATAATGACCATCTAGCCGACCTCGAGACCGTGCTTGCCAAACTAAGATACTACAGAATGAGACTAAACCCTGAGAAATGTAACTTGGTATCTTTTGGGAAAGTTCCTGAGCCACTTGGTCACTCAAGAAGGGATAGAGGTCGAGCCTGACTAAATCTTAACCTTAGCAGATATGCCAACACCTTAGACATTGAAGCAGGTTTAGACTATCGTAGGGAAAATTACCGCGTTCAGACGCTTTATTTATAAAGCCTGATATAAATGCGGACCACTATTTCAATGTATCCAGGAAAATATAAAGTGCCAATGGAGCGAGGAGTTCAAAGTAGACTTCCAGGACATGTTACAATACTTGGTCACACCCCCAATCCTCAATGCATCAAAGGACACAATCTCCTAGGATTGTATTTGGGCAGCACAGAAGAATTAATCAGCACAGTCCTTATTCGAACAGATGTCAAAACCAAAAAGCCAGTATACTTTGTTAATAAGACTTTCTTGGGGGCAGAATTGCAGTATTCTACCATCGAAAAGTAAGCCCTCGCCTTGGTATACGCATCACAAAAACTCTGACCGTACTTCCAAACCCACAAAATCAAGGTTATAACCACCCAGTCCCTACGGGAGGTCTTCACGAAAAAAGACAAGGCCCGTCAAATAGTAAAATGATTAATTACTCTAGGAGAGTTTGACATTCGGTTCGAGCCACGGGTAGCCATTAAGGAACAGGTCGTTGTAAACCTCTTGGCCAACCTTCCCATTAATGACGAAAATTAGATCAACAAGGACGATAGTGATCAAGTCAATCTTTCCGAGGATAGTGATGTACCATATACAAAGGTCTGGTGACTCTACACGGGCGGATCAGTTAATACGGCCGGTTTCGGCATAGGAATTGTCTTAGTAACCCCAACCGACAATAAGATAGAAAAGGCCATATGCGTTAACTTCCTACTTAGTAACAACGAAGCAGAATATAAAGCACTATTATGTAGAATAGATTCAGCGTTGGCACTGGGGGTGGATGAAGTTTATATCTTTACCTATTCGCAGCTAGTTGTTAACCAGCATAACGGGACGTTCCAGCCCAACGGAAAAATGGCCGAGTACATGGAGATTTTAAAATAACAACTGGAAAAGCTTAAGAAGGTCAACCTCAAGTATATTCACCAAGGTGAAAACAGACATTCTGATGCCCTCACCTATTTAGCTAGAACCATTGGCGGCTGGCTAAGAGTCATTAACGTAGAAGTTCTCGATCAACCAAGCATACTCGAATATATGGCAAAAGTAATGCAAATTGATAGTGAAACTGCACATGAAGAAGCAGATTGGCGGCGACCATTACTTAATTTCCTAGTTGAACCCCACGTCCTCCCAGCAGACAGGTCGACCGCTGAAAGTATCTAAAATAGAGCAAGGAAATATACAATAATAAACAGCAAACTCTACCAAATGACCCCTTACGACCCACACCTCACATGAATTACAGGAACACGTGTGACGATGGCCATCGAAAAGGTCCACGAGGGCATCTGTGGGTCTAATACAACAGGTAGGTTCATGGCCGAATGAGCACAAATATAGGGACTTTACTGGCCAACGATGAGGCAGGACTTTATAGAGTATACCAAAAAATGTGACAAACGTCAGTTCCAATGGCATCTTATCCACGCCCCCGATGTAGACCTCCATACAGTCTCAAGCCCTTGGTCATTCATAAAATGGGGACTGGACATAGCCGGAGCACTCCCTATTGCAAGTAGGAGGCGTAAGTTATTGTTGGTCGTAACTGACTACTTTACCAAGTGAGTTGATGCTATACCACTCGCTCGCATAAAAGAGGAAGAGGTAATCATTTTCTTATGGATGCTTATTATCACAAGGTTCAGCGTCCTAGAGGTCTTGATGACAGAAAATGAGATACAGTTTATAGGCAATATGGTAGCTAAGTTTGTGCAACTCTACAGCATCAAAATTTTATCATCTAGCCTAAGGTACCCCAAGGGAATGGATAGGCCGAAGCAGCCAATAAAATGATAATTGACGGTATCAGGAAAAGGTTGGACACCGCCAAAGGCTGATGGGTTTATGAGCTACCCCACATTTTATGGTCCTGCCAAACAACTCCAAGAAAGTTGATCGGCTTCACTCTATTAATGCTTACCTATGGGTCTGAAGTAGTGCCCCTACTGAGGTCATTGCTAATATAATCAGGTCGCTGATCGTTCGCAATAAAATCAATGACTGTTTCCTCGCCAAAAACTTTAATTTGATTGATGAAACAAGAGAGGAAGTTTCCACCCAAATGCTAAGGTACTAGGAGATATTGAAACAAAATTTTAATAAGCGAATCCGCCTACGAGAGTTCAAAAAGTGGGAGTACGTTATGAAGAAAGTCTTACCCACAACTCAGAACCATAACTATGGTAAACTCTAACCAAACTGGGAGGGCCCATACCTCATCTCACGATTCGTGGGTGGCAACGCCTACTACTTAATGGACAGTGACGAGGATGAGCTCAAGTCTCCCTAGCATAGACCTCCAGAAATAGAATTACTAGCATACCCATGTTTGTACAAATTTAGTAACAAAAATTTAAATACTATTTTGACTTGACCTAAACACTATTGAATACAAGGTTATTTTTTGCGTAAAACACCCTCCCAAATGTTGGAGTTATTTTTTGAAGTAAAAACGACTTCTCCATACTGTGAGTGTTTTTGAAGTCATTTTTTCAAGTAAAAACGACTTCCCCATACTGTAGGTGTTCTTGAAGAAAAATGCCCTCTCGTTTACTGGAGTCAACTTTTGAAGTAAAACGATATCCCCTTCACTGTTGAAGACGTTCTTGAAGAGTTATAATATTACAGGGTCATCTAGATTATTACAATGACAATACTGAACGAGAGCCAAAAGTTATTTATTCAATGAAGACACATTCATCACTATTATAAGCTAATCTAGGAAAGGCACCCAGGATACCCAATTTTTTTTTCAAGTGCCAGGTAGTCCTTGACGTGGTAATATTCATCAAACAGTCACAGCTTCTCCATGCCAACATTTTTAGTTCAAAGCTACGAGAGATAGAGTCTAGCATTACTTCACGAAACATAATATATAGGTTCCACCCCTCTTGTACCTCCTCCCGCTCGCATTCAGGGAGGGCCTTCAACATGGGGCACTGCCAAAATTCAGGTACCCCTTCGAAGCCCCTAGTCCCAAAGAGGAACGTGGTTCACTTGTTAACAATCGATGCGATCAACACCTCTATCTTTTCATCATGAGATTGTAATCGGGTCTTCATCGTCCTTCGTGGTATAGCAGAAGATTATAGCCAAGAAACCGATACCGTGGGGAAAAGCTGGCCAACCCCTTTAATATAAATAGCATTCAATGCCCATAATGAATAGGGTACCATAAAATTATCACCATCTATTTTATTTTCAAACAACCAGACTTGACTAAGTCAACCCAGCTCCTTCCCTAGGTATACCAGTACCAACCTTATTTCCTTCGGTCGAATTAACGATTGAGATCAAAATTCCAACGAAGACTAGTAAAAAAGTTGGGGGGAACTCAAAATACATATCTATATATGTTTCAACGCTAGGTCATAGAACCGACCATGTAAAATAGTCAAACGTGGACTAGTAAAAATTTTTGGTGGGAACCCCAAATACCCATCTTTATTTTAACGCTAGGTTGTAACAACGGCCACAATAAATAGTCTAGCGAGGATTAGTGAAAAAGTTGGTGGGAACTCGAAATACCCATCTATCTTTTAACTATAGGTTGTAGTACCGACCACGTCAAGTTGTCCAATGAGGGCTAGTGGAAAAGTAGGTGGAAACTTCAAGCAACCATCTATGCATCAATCACAGGTCGTAAAACCGACCACATCAAATAGTCCAGCGTGGACTATTGAAAGAGTTGGTAGGAACTTCACCCTTCCACATTTCAATGCTAGGTCATAGTATCGGCCACATCAGATAGTCCAACGAGGACTAATGAAATAGTTGGTGGGAACTTCACCCTTCCATGTTTCAATGATAGGTCATAACATCGACCACATTAGATTGTCCAACGAGGACTAGTAAAAGATATGGTCAGAACTCCACCCATCTATATTTCAACGATAGGTCGTGAATGTGCATATAAGTTAAGCCAAGAATTCGGCTTGACTATTACCAAAGAAGCCGGCTTATGACACTTCCTTAGGCCCAACACATATATACTAGCAAGTATACACAGAAGTACCAATGGAAATTTCATTTCCAACAATAAGGATTACAACAAGCAAAAACACTTATGAAATTATAAATAATAAGGACATGGCTTCTCCTACCCACCATAGCCGCGCCCCACCACTCCGGACTCCTTCACATCTTCCAGGGCCATGGCCCTTAGGATGACCGAATGTCCAGGCAGGGTATTCATCTGATTACGTAGCACCTAGTACTAGAACTAGCGCTTATGTTATGCCTTTCGTTCTCCTTCTAGAGGAGCATCAGAGTCCATGTATGTCTACCCTAACGGCTTCCTAACCAAGCTGCGACTGTTAAAGTACATAAAAGTATAGAAGTCTACCCATGCGGTCACGCGAGCTTCAAACCAAGTCTGGGATTGGGTATGCATTGTATAAACAAACTTAAGGAAATACCTAAGCTTAGATAGCAGGCTGAGCTTAAGGTGAGGACAGGTTACCCTTTATAATATATAAGGATATTTAACCTAGCATTCATTGTATTGATTACCAATACATATTAATGCACATAGTAAAAACCAACAACCCCAATAATCTACTCCTAGACCCAAGAAATATCCTTTTAACTTCCTTAAAACTGCCCAAATTATACTACTTAAAGTTTCTTGGAACTCCAAAAAGTAATATCGATATCAACAAAAGTAGGTCGTAACTACGACCAATACACCTAGTTGAATAAAGACTGATTTGAAGTTTGTAGAAACTTCTAATAGTACCAAGGTTCCCATGAGTTAGGTCACAACTACGGCCAATACACCTAGTCTAACGAGGACTAACTTGAAGTTTGTGGGAACTTCTAATAGCACCAAGGCTCCCACGAGTAGGTCATAAGTACAGCCAATACACCTAGACCGAATGATTATTTTCAAATTATATCGTAATTATGACCAGAGATATAGTCCAATGAGGACAAGCCAAAATATAATATAAAATACCAGTATAAATAAACGATATTGTTTACAAGTTACAGAAATGTAGATAGTTTCTTTAAAAATATTACACCATAACCACTACGGGATTTACGACATCCTTATGATCAATATAGCTACGGGGCAGGGCTTAGTTCAACAACGGTAACATCCTTAGTAGCAACCTTGGTTTCTTCCTCGGTAGTAATATCCTTCTCAAGCCTTATCGGAATAGGACCCTGCCGGCCAGAATTACTGAGGTGACGTAGCTCGGGAACATCCTGGGTTAGGCACTGAGAAAGCAATTTGAGGGCAACCGTGGCCACCCACTAGTCAGTTAACAGGCAGAATTCCTTCTCAATACTCACTACGTTCTCGACTAGCTCCCCCATGCGGCCTTGCAAGTTAGCTGACACCATCCTCTCCCCCGTGAGAGCTGGTTGCGAAGAACCTGCTCGTCCGCCTAATTTTCTAACCCCAAAATCTTTAGGCGACCGTTGGCGGCCTCCAAGTCCTACTCGAACATAACTTTCTCATCCCTAAGTACTTTGGCCTCCTCCGCCAATGCCTTCATTTGGTATGCCACATATTCAGTTAGCTCGCGCTGCACCGTCTCTCAGATAAGCTTTTTCTGGTAGGCCTGTATATCAACAAACGCTGCTCCAGGTCGTTATTACAACTAGTAAGGATCTCGCCACACTGCAGCGCGGCCTCCAGAGTCAATGTACACAACAAACGGCAAATAACAATGGTTTAAAGTAAAAATTGAGTCGTTGCCATAAACGATGTAGGTACAAACAATTATAACCAAGATCCTTGCCCGCATGGCAGTGATGACCGTAGCACAACGAGCACGGGGGTTTTAGAGGGCCTCTGTTAAATGAGCCCTTTCTTTCTCCTTATAGGGCGTACTCTAGACCTCCCCCTCTACCAAACCACTGGAGAATAACTTGATGTTACCCATGGAATGGGTCATCTCCTCTGCGAAGAAATGAGAGTAGCGTTAATTTTCTTTTCCCTATAAACTTTCCAACTCCTCGTCAGCAAGGCCTTGGTACATAGGCTTGTGATGCTTCATATTCAGGACATCCTTCTTTTAATGGATACTGATACTCTTTATTCCAACACTCTGATAAGGTACAAGGGAAAACTGCCTGCGAGGTACCGACCGAGTCCCTACCCTTCGAAGATAGAAAATAGGGCTTCATTTTAATACTTTCTACTGACTAATATGTATGTGTGCTTTGCACAGAGATAGTATTACTCGCAGCATGCCCATGTGGCTCGTTAAACTTAGCAGGTGACCAAAACTTATCCGAGTCAAAATTCTCGTCAAAGATGTTTGTCAGAACTTGGCAATCTTTATTCTGAATGCCCAGCCAATGCAGATAATAACTCTTGTAAGTAACCTCTATAAGCATAACACTGCGAAGAAAAGATTATATGTAAGACCGCACATAAAATATGACCAAAATTTAAGAACAAAAGAAAAGTTAGAACATACACTTTGTGTTAAAAAATTTATGATGGAGACGACGGCTGGGACCGTTGTCAAAATCAAATGTATCGGTCACCAGAATTGGATGACGACACCAAAAATTACCACCCGTGAGCAATCCCAAAACAATTTGGCTCGCCTGGCTTACGAGTTATATAACACTAGTGCCTCCATTAAGGAGTACAAGTACGCACGACCTTCTAATTAGTAAGGTTATTTTATGTTATTTTAGTCCCACATTGGTTATTCATAGAAGTAGTTTATTATCTCTCTCATATATATAAGGAGTATGATGTAACCTAAATAATCAATTCAATAATAATATTTTTTTCTCTCTAATCTATTTCTATATGGTGTTAGAGTGAGTTATCATTCAGCACCCTCGCTGATCGAACTCGGCGGTGAGTTCGGTGGGAGGTAAAAAAAATTTAGGGTTGTATTTTTCGTTCATGTTGGTCTGATTCACACCGCCGCTCTCTTTCTCTCTCTTCTCTATTTTGAAGAATGACGATTATCACTGTCTCTCTGGTAGCATTGTTCTGATTGCAACCTAAGCTTTCGCAAATATTATTTTTTTGATTTTTGGGATCCGGTCGTGAGATGTGATAGATGCTGATCTGAATCTCAAATCTATTTGCACTACGCCAAAATAGTAATTTTACCATAGTCTTTCTTATTGTTTAGCACGGACTTGTGACATTGTAACTTTAGTACGGAGCAAATCTGTAGTAAATTTAAATTTAGTCTGTAAAAATTTGGACTTTATTTTTTATTATTGTTCTATTCCCTATCTCTCTCTGGTTTCTCTCTAATGATTTACTTCTCCCTCTCGAATCGTCAAGGGCGCAAACTCAGCCAAAAGACTTATTTGAACTCAATTTGTACACAAAGAAAATTTTCCATCACAAACAACAACAACCCTTTCTTCCAATTTCACTTCTGTACTTGTTTCATCTCTAAGAACCAAGGGAAAAATTGAGCCCTACTAAAACCCTAATTTTTACATATCATTAAATGGAGTGTGCCAAAACAAGGTTTAGATGGAACTCACTGATATCTTAGATGATATTATGATTGGGATTGTGGGGCATCTCATTCCTTCCTCTTTTGCAGGAGAATCCAATACTGTCAAGTATTTTAACATTTTGTCTATTTTTATTAGATTGTTTAATTTAGGAGGATGAGTTTATTTTTTGTTTTAGTAATTACATTGAAATACTCACATAATTATTATGTATGATATGTGTAATTGCATTTGGGTAGATATGAATCTCTGAAATCTAAATATTTGGAAGTTCAAGTAATTTATCCGGGATCTCATCAAAACCCTTAAGAATCTCTTGGATAAAATCCCAAATACTCCCTTACCCCAATCGGCAATAGAAACATACCCTCTAAGGGATTTGATTCTTATGTCAATCTGATTCGAGAATGCTCGAAGAGGAAATATTTAGTAGTACAAAGAAGGCTTCACCTTCAAATCAAGAAATCTGGGTTTCTTTACCCAAGTTTAGGCCTTCAGCTTATCGATTCTTACCTCAAGTGCGGCGGCATTGATGATGTGCGTGATGTCTTCGATGAAATGCCCCAACGGCATATTATTTCTCAGAATTCGATGATTTTCGCTTACATTCGATATAAAAGAATTCGATGGTAACGCAGCGGGGACAATGGGAGCCACTGCCCAATCTAACTGGAAGTTCAATATTGTACAGAGTGGCGTTCACCATGCCTTAAACCCAGATCCTTACAGAGGTTACTTTGGTTCCAATAGATTAAAATATGCAGAAGATGTCCACGGCCTTATTGACTATGAAACTAGTAGTCGTGTTGCTGGCTTCATAACTGAAGCCATACAGGGTGTAGGAAGAATTGGCACCGGGCTACCTGCCTGGTTCATATAGAATGTGGGTATGTCATCAAATCTGTTTACATCATATTTAAGTGGCATAGGTGGCTTGCAAGGGATTCATATCTACCTTTGCTGGCATCATTTGGCATGAAACACAAAGCTCCTGCAACATTCTCACCATCAGCAATTGGCAATGCTCTTTTGCCACAGAACATAGTTTCCTCTAAATAACGACAGCGGCGGTGGCAGGGGTGTTCCAGGAGGGTCACTTGAACCCCCTGGCCGTTGGGAAACCTCTCTTGAGGGAGCGTTTTGCAAAAAAAAAAAAAAAAAGTTTACTTAGTCAAGATTTCATAATTTTGAACTCCCTGGAAACTATATCTCATACTGTTTGAAGCCTAACTGGTTCTTCCTTGTTAGTAATATCCTTCCCCTAGAAAAAGGGTTCAAGTCCTATTATCTCCAGCTTATTTTTTGTAATTAACTTTTTAATGTACATGATATTTTCCTTGGTAAAATAACTTTGAAAATTTCTTCGGGGGCTTATTCCCAGAACCCCCATTTTGAACCCCCTGGAAGACAATCTTGACTCAGCCCCTTGATACCGGCACCTTTTATCGATGACATGCTTGTCTGCGACATGTCAGGTAGATTGAGTAAGCAGTTCGCTGCCCAGTTCTGATATGATGAGCACTTATTCAGTTTGATTGTGTTGTGTGGCTTGTTGGGCCTCTGATTGATTAGTTTTAAGTGACATTTAATGCTTGCTTGCTTGCTTACTCATGTCTTGAATGCCATGCTAATCTTACTCGTATCGTAGAGAATAATCATATTGGGACCCTATTTGAAAGAAGATAGATGGGAGGACATTTTTTGAGGTATAAATGAGTTAAAAGGGCTAAATATACAGAGAAGTGATTGAAAGATATGATTTCAATAAATAGTAGCTTTTAGAGCTGTTGGGAGAGGGTGTAGTCTCGCAGACCCTATATATAACCTGTCTGGGCACATGACTAATCCAATTTTTTTTGTCCATGAGCTATCTTTGCTCCCCGGGATTTCCCTGCTCCACACTTACTACATTTACTACTTTTTGTACACATTATCCCGGCTTGACACCAGATCTGCTCCTCTATTGAGGATACTATTAGATTTCACTTAAGTCATATGTATTATAGTACAAATTAGGTAGGCAGGGAGAGAGTGAGTGGGCAACATTTAGAAAGATTAGATAATCATAACATTTTAAAGTATACAAAACAAGGAAATGAACAAGCAAACATATATACAAGGTGGGGACAACCCCTTCACAAAGGAAGGGAGCTAGTACACCAAACTAAGAAAGAACAAAACCACAAAATCACAGTACCCTAATGTAGACAGTCTTATTTTTATCATCATAGATAATCAACTTCAGTGAAAAAATTGCATTTTAGCGATAGTATAAGTAAAACTTTTCAGTGAAAGATTACAGAAACTTTTTAGTCTGTAGGGCACTACTTTAGCTCCTATAAATTACCCTTACTAGAGGAAACTCGGGCTGAGTTGTATTCAAGTATGGAACTTATTTCCAATGCACCTTTCGCTGAACTTCCCTCCCTCAAGGATTCTAAGCCATATGGGTCTTGCCTGTGCGACCTTAATGTTGATTCTTGGAGGAACATACCCCATCCAGGTGGTAAGGAACCATATAAAGCAAAACCTGGTGACATATTAATTATTTTAGATTATATTCCAGAAATTGTTTTTGATTTACAACGATTCAATAAAACATGGACTTTTGTTTCAGTTACAAAAGTTGGAGAGGTCAAGGATAGTGACATCAGTACCTATTTGAAAGTCTGAACACTGAAGGCCATTGAAGTCAAAGAGAGCATGAAGGAATCACTATTCACTATATTTCTTATGAATATAACTACAAACAATAGAATCTGGTCTGCGCTGCACATGGTAGGAAACTTGGACGTTGTCAAGGAGGTCTTGTCCGCCAAATCTCTGGTACGTAATTTGTATTCCACTACATGTTTTAGATGTAAATATATCGAATAAATACCTTTCTTAGTGAATTTTGAAGGATATCGATCATCTATATTTCCTGTTTGCACTTTGCACATTACTTTTAGATGCGAAATAAAGATGGTTGGCTATGACCTAACTCTGTTGTCCATTATGACATAAGAGAATATCCAATGGAGCTCTCACTCGTTTTGCACTAACTTAATTATCTCTTAGCTTTTAATTTATTAGTGCTTAGAACTTTATGTATGAAACTGGGATGTAAAACAACTAAGTTACGGGTCTGCAAATAGAACATAAATTCTCAAAAAAAAATCTTATGCTATTGTAGGTTGAAGAAGCTTGTCAGCTCTGTTCTCGTTTGCGAACTGATGTCAGTAAGCCTGAAAGATTAGGAGCCAGATTATTATCCGTACTTAACGAATCTCAAACAGATACAGTATTGACTACAATTTCTACGTTTCAATGCCACCACATGTCAACTATTAAACTTATATGGGGTCCACCTGGGACGGGGAAAACAAAAATTGTTAGCACATTGCTTTGGATTCTCATAAAATTGAACTGTAGAACCTTATCTTGTGCCCCAACAAATGTTGCAATAGCTGAAGTTGCTACACGTGTTCTAAAGTTGGTTAGGGACTCTTATGACTCAGATACGAGGGATATATCTCTTTTTTCGCTGGGGGACCAATTATTATTTGGAAATAACGACAAACTGAAAGTGAATGGTGACCTCCAAGATGTTTTTTTTGGATTATCGTGTGGATAGGCTCCTAGAGTATATTGCGCCATTAACCAGTTGGAAGCATTATTTCAGTTCAATGATAGATTTTCTTGAAGATTGTGTTTCCTACTATCATATTGCCTTAGAAAATTAATCAATTAAGGGTATTGGAAATAGAAATAGTGATAAAATTGAAAGTGTGAGCTTATTTCTCAGATTTGTTAGAAAATGACATAACATTCTTGCATCGTCCCTGGTAAGATGCATCAAAATTTTATGCACCCTTCTACCAGTGGGGTTCATCTTGCAAGAAAATTACCAAAACATGGTTTCCATACTTGGTGTGCTTGATTCTCTTAAAAATTTGTTGTTTCAAGACGATGTGGATAGTAAAGAACTTGAGGAGCTATTTACACGTAAAAATGCAGTAGGTGATGCATTACTTAGTTATAGGGATCCACAAAAGTTTGAAATAGGTAAAGGCTCTACCTCTATCCTACTAAACAATGTGAGACGGGAATGCCTTTCTGATCTAAGATCCTTTCACCATTCACTCAAAAATCTTGACCTTCCCAATCAAATAAGCAAATAATTTGTAAGGGAATTTTGTTTCCATACTGCTTCCCTTATCTTTTGCACTACGTCAAGCTCTTACAAGCTGCATTTTGTAGTGATGGGACCACTAGATTCACTAGTCATTGATGAAGCAGCTCAACTAAAAGAATGTGAGTCAGTGATACCCTTGTAAATCCAAGGTATACGACATGCTATACTAATTAGTGACGAGTGTCAGTTACCGGCAATGGTTAGTAGCAAGGTAAGTTTATTTTCATTATAGTGCACATCTATTGGACAATTTTGTTTTTTATTCTTTAAATTTCATATTCCAACATTTGAAATATATTTTTCTTGAACTAGGTTTCTGATGAAGCTGGGTTTGGAAGAAGCTTCTTTGAAAGGTTGAGTGTGATAGGAAAAACAAAACACCTTCTTAATATGCAATACAGGATGCACCCAAAAATTAGTTTTTTCCAAATTCTAGTTTTTATCGCAACAGTATTTTGGATGCTCCTAAAGTTCAAAGTGGAGGTTATGCGAGACAATATCTTCTGGGGAGTATGTTTGGTCATTATTCCTTCATTAGTATATCTGATGGAGGAGAGGAACTAGATGATGTGGGGCATAGCCGGAAGAATATGGTAGAAGTATCCGTTGTCATAAAAATTGTGCGAAACCATTTCAAAGGTGTGATTGCTTATTTAAACTCAGTTTTATGTTCTGATTTACTGCTTATTTTTAAGATGCATGCGATATGATTTCATTTAATATGTTTTATCTTATGTTCGCGATTTTTTATAGCACTTATTGCTTGTTATCCAATTTCTAATCTAATGAAAAGTGTCCTGTATAGAAGAATTCTTAGGCGTTCCCTAATGCTACCATAAGTTGCAGAATCTACTTCATTTATGCAGTTAACTATTAGTGTCATATTACTGTTTACACAATATTGAATTATCCATCAAAAAATTTGACTGAAATAGATTTTGTTGCTACAGCATGGGATGGATCAAAAAATAAACCAACATTAGCATTATATCTCCTTATAATGCCCAAGTTACTGCAATTTAAGGAAGACTCGGACAAAAGTATGAAAATGTCAAGGACTTCCATGTAAAAATTAAGTCCATTGATGGATTCCAAGGTGGAGAGGAAGATATCAAAAATAATCTCCACTGTCAGATCAAATAGTGGTGGAGCAATTGGGTTCTTGTCCAATCCTCAGCGTACTAATTTTGCTTTGACATGGGCTAAGTATGAACTTTGAAGATGATGTATATAGCTTGTAACCAGTGTACCTGGATTTTTTGGGCCAATATTTATAAATGAAACAAGTTATTAAATTGTGTGTTTTTGTTTATATATGTTATATGATGTATACAACAGGTGCAATTATTTTTTTCTGAATTGTGTAGGTTTTGTCTATTTTTTTGATTTTTTAAAAAAAAAAAAAAAAAATAAATTACCATGGACTAAAGCAGTGGTAAATATCCTAATTATACTACTGATATTATTTGTGGTAAAACAATTGCCACGGATTTACTCCGTATCAATATAAATTAGATAACCACAAAAAAACTCCGTGGCAAAAAAAATACCATGGATTTATGCCGTATTAATATAAATTAGATAACCACAGTAAAACTCCATGGAAAAAAAATTGCCACGGATTTAGTTTATATCAATATAAATTAGATAACCACAGGTAAACTCTGCGGCAAAAATATTGCCATGCACCTTTTACTATAGACTTCCACTACTGACTTTATCAGTGGCAAAATGACTATTACCACAGATAAGGACCGTGTTAATTTAGTAAAATTGGTATAGTGTTGGTTTATTTGAGGTAATCGATCGCGATGGCTATCGGTGACGAGTCGAGTTTGAGTTCGAGTTTGATCGTTTCTTTGATTGGAACGAGTGAAGATGTCCAGTCCTTCAACACTGTTCATGATAATCCAAATATGAAGATTACCTAACAACTATTAGATGCCTTGAATTATGTTCGATGGGCACAGTCTGTGAAATTATTTTTTGGTGGCAGTGGAAAGATAGGGTTTCTTCTTGGCATAGAAAAAGAACCAGAAAATTAGATCTGAAGTATTCAAAGTGGCTCTCGGATGATTCAATGGTGAGAACTTGGTTGATTAATTCTATGCAGTCGACGATCTCCGCTGGATACTTATTCACAAATAATGAACATCTGATTTGGGAATCACTTCGTAAAGTATATTCTCAGCGAGAGAAAAATGCTAGGATATTTTAACTTTCCAATGAGATTGGGAATTTTAAACAGGGTACTCAGACTTTGGGGATGTATTATGCGAGACTTCGATTGAGTTGGGAAGAATTATCTCATTATGATGGCTTCATCGAGTTGCCAGCTAGTGCACCAAGTGAAAAGGTTCCTATTCCACCTACGACAGCAGAGATTTATGCAAAGATTGTGGACAAGACTCGGGTGCTTCTCTTTCTTGTGGGGCTCAATCCCAACTTTGAGTATGCACGAGTTCATCTACTTGACAGGGCTCATTCCCCAACTCTTGAAGATGCACACGCATATTGTCTCTCCGATAAGAGTCGTCGGTCACCTATACCTCTTATCTCCAGGATCCCTTGGGAGACTTCTGTTTTGGCTATTCATTATGATTATCCGACACCACCATCATTTCCTTCATAAACTTCACATGCATCATCACCTAGCCTTTCTCCGTTACCAACAGCTTGCGGTAACTCTTGCCCCTCGAGAAAGAAGTATAATTATTATGGTTAGTGAGGGCATCTAAAGACAGCGTGTCATGCTTTGCATGGTTGTCCAGCTGGTTATCAACCCCACCCATCTCAGTCCTCAACACACTTATCTGTCGACTTTAGTGTGCCAGATTCTTTGGCCTTTAGTGGTCTCTCTCAGGATGAAATTAACAGGTTCTGACAACTTCTCTTTATTTCTTCTACACCGGTAGCATCTCATACAGGTAACTTCGCATTTGTAAATAGTATTTCTACATCTCCAACTTTACCTTGGATTGTTGACTCGGGTGCAACCGATAATATTACTGGTATGTCTTCTATTTTCCGGTACTATGCTTCTAGTTTATGGCGATGGACTATTCGTCTTGCCAATAGAACTGAGACTCCTATCACAGGGAAGGGTTGTATCCCGATTATATATTCCCTTTCTTTACCTGATGTCCTTCATGTTCCTTAGTTGGATACTAATATTCTTTCTGCTAGTAAAATTACCATAAATAAAAACTACAGTATAACCTTCTTTCCTGATTATGTTATTTTTTAGGATCTGGTGTCACGGAAGATGATTGGCAGTGGACGTGAAGAAGGTGGCCTTTATTTTCTGGATGAACATGTCTCTTATATTTCTCCTTAAGCTCTCTAGTTAAATTCTATGTCTAGTAGTGAAAATTTAAAGTTGGTACTACGTTGGCATCATCGCTTAGGTCATATTTTCTTTGAGTATCTACGTTATTTGTTTTCATCTTTCTTTTCTAAAGTATCCATGTCGGACTTGTCTTGTGAGACGTACGTGTGAACTAGCTAAACATCGTCGTAGGGGCCTAACTTCTTTCAGAGGGGAAGTCAGCTCTTACACCGTGGGGTTTTATCTTCAAACAAAGGAATTCAAGTATATAACCTAGAATACAGAAAATCAATAGACAATATACTTGCGTAGAGGTCCGAATGTGACACTCTACGACCTCTGATGAGGATTTTAAAGAGAATTTATATTAATGATGAGTAATCGAAGGTTCGAGTACTGGATTTTACAAAGTGATCGAGGGTAAACTACAAAGGGGCTAGGGGGAATTTTCGTAACCACTCCTTGGTTCCCCATCTCTCCTATTTGTAGAACATAGGAAGGGCTGAGTTACTAAGGTTAGGTCAGATTACAAAGGTATGATCCTGATATTCCGGTGTAGGTATGGGCGCCGAAAATGTCGAAATTGTCACTGTAACAGTTGTTGGGTCTGTCTTTATACTTTTAATACTGTGGCAGTGGTTGGGCCTGTCACTATAGCTGCAAGGACCAATAACT
Organism: Kingdonia uniflora; assembly: GCA_014058105.1. NCBI lineage: Eukaryota > Viridiplantae > Streptophyta > Magnoliopsida > Ranunculales > Circaeasteraceae > Kingdonia > Kingdonia uniflora. Next base: position 390,805 of record JACGCM010000973.1, on the reverse strand, counting down.
GTACCGTCTTGTCTATTGAGCTGGTTGTCTATCCCATCATACTTCGACCATGTGCGGATATGGTCGAAGTGTTTATGCTGCGATGTGGAGTCCATTCTCGAGGCTTTATTTGGAGTCGAGGCTTCATTTTCGGATAATCTTTGGGAGGCCTATTTGTGGATTTGATTGGACTTCAAGATGTTCGAGTAGGCTTCAAAGTAGCCTTCGAGTATCTGTTTGGAGTAAAAGGCTGCGAGTAGGCTACTACATTCGCTCCCTCTCAACAAAGGTCTCGAAAACATGTATAGAGGCGTTCGCTGAGAAAACTATTAGGCCTTGGAAGTTAAGCGGTTTGACTGCTAGTTTTCGGGTAGGTAATAAAAGAGGGTAATAAAAAGATGTTGGGAGTTATAAGGTAATAAATGAAATGAGGCTATAAGTATAGGTTTTGGGGGGAGGGATATTGCATATTCTTCCATTTCATTATCTTCTCTTTTTTCTGCAAATTTTTGAAAAATTCTATGGATACTTCAGTTGCTATCAGAAAGAGGATGGGATTCTCCCGGGATCGTCGCGTAGGGCAGAAGACTGCTGAATTGTATATGAAGTTCTTTGGGCATCATGATCTGGACTAGGACATGCCCGAGTTGGTTGAGGTAGAGGTTAAAGAGCTCATCAACGAGGAGCCTTATGCCTATCTTTGGGAGCAACTAAAGTATAATTTTACGACTTCGGAGAAACGGTACCTCTTTCTATCGGCTTTAGCCGAGTGCCTTGTTTTTACAAAAGAGGAGATGGTGGAACAAAGCTCGGTGAGTGGAACTGGACCTTCTGGAAGTAGGACTTCTATTTGAGGCAGTGGCGAAGGTGATAGTACAGGTTTTTTTTTGTAGGGTTGCATTTGGAGTTTTTGGTTTTGCTGCAGTTTAAATGTATTGTTGTTTTGTTGTTGTACTTGGTGGAATGGAATGAGAATAATATTTTGCTGCATATTTGAGTCTTTGTAACTGCTAGGTATTGGAAACGAATAAACTTGAAGGCACGATAGTAAATTTATCTCATCGAATGTTAACGGGTAGTACTGATTAATATTGTGAAAGGTGACCTCGAAGTATAGTGATGTGATCGAAGGTAATTAACTCTGTATTAGTTGAGACTTGATGAAAGGGACTGAAGTCGAAGTCTAAAATGGTCGATGTTTCGATGTTGGTGATTTTTTCGACTGCAGGTCCTTGGGAATATGGTTTAAATGTGCATGCACAAGAAAGCGTTACGTTTAGGAAGTGTAAAAGTCTTGACTATTGGGTTTACGAGGAGAAAAAATTGAAGATCGTAATGAATGCGGCTTTAATGAATGAAAGGTTAAAGGAATCTGATTTCCAGTATAAAATGGGTGTTGCTAAATGGATTGAATATAACCTTTCTTCCATCTCTGAGTGTAATGGCGTCTTCTTCTTCTCAAAGTTACAGTAATGTTCCAAGGCCCGTGCAAGAGGACCCGGCGGCAGTGAGAGTCAGGCGAATGCAGGAGAGGATGTTAGAGCTGCAAAGGAGGTTTGGTATCGATCAGGATATTAATGCGAAAATGCCAAACCTCTTTGAAGTGGAACCCGGGGCACCCATTGCCGGAATGTCTTTTCCATACTGGTAGGGGATTCTTCAGATGATGGGTCCATTACTCGGCCACCAGTTGTCCCTGCTTGAATCATTTGCGGGAGAGATGGTAGACCAGGAGGATACTGGTATTGTGTCTGTGGTCGAAGAGAAGCATCCCAATAATAATTAGGGTCCTCTGTCTGTTTTGGTAACTATTTTTAATATGGAATTTGTATGTAGGGTGTTTGTAAGAACCGTTTGAATTGTGTTGTGTTGTTTTTGAGGTTAATGAAATTGGGTATTGGTAGTATAATCTTTCAAATTATTTTTCAATGTTGTTTTCCGTAAAATTATGAATGTTCGAAGTACAACTTTGATCTCTCGAAGTAACAGGCTTGAACTGTCGGAGTAGGAAGTCTAATCTGCCAAAAATTAAATGATTGATCTGTTGATGTAAAAGGTTTAATCTGTGTAGGCATAAATTTTTGAACTGCCGAAGTATACAATTGTAATCTGTCGAAGGAGAGATGTGGTCTGTCGAAAGAAAATTGGGATTTATGTATAAGTGGAATTCGGAACTGCCGAAGTAAAACTTGTTATCTATCAAAGCATTGTTATGCTTCGTGTATAAATGAAATTCTAAACTGTCAAAGTAAAGGATGATCTGTTAAAATAAGAAAGACCTGAGGTTTTGAACTGACAAATGTGTTGTATGTCAAATGTTTGATATATTTGATAATCGAATTTGAGGTTATCTATTGGAAAATATTTGAGACACAGCATAATCGATTACTCGTATTTAAGAAGTGTGGCGAAGGTTTTGTTGGATTTAACTGGCCGTACTGACAGCCCGGACAGCTGGTTTATTAGAACGGTATGTACATCTGGGGTAGTGTGTTGTACAAGTAATCATGATTTTTGTCCTCGTTTCATGGAAAAGTTGTTTTTTGATGTTGGGATTTGACTGGGTAGCTTCGAGTGAGGGTGAAAAGGGTTTGAGAGGCTTTAATTTTGCATGTAGTTCGAAGTGATTGTGTAGTTCACATATGAGGAAAATAAGGGGTAAATCGATTAAAATGCATTGTAGCCGAAAAGTCAGGGTAGTGTGGGCGTGGTAATGATAATGGTTTGAAAATCGAGGCAACTTTGGTTTTCCGAGGTGGTATATATATTAGAGGGAAATATCAAAATGTATTGCTCACAGAAAAACAAACTAGAGAGTGAGAAGAAGAGAACTGGTATGCCATTGCTAAGTAGAGCTTGAGAGAGGTCGCTGAAGTTATTGCGTTGATCTTGTTGTTTCGAGCATACTTCTTCTAATACAGGTATACCACTTGATCTCTGTTTATTCTTTTCTTTTTTTGTCTTCTGTGTCTTTGAGTAGAATCTTCTGGGTTTGGAGTTTGGAGGTTATCGTCGAGTATAAGGGAATTCATGAGTCTGGGTTCCAACCCATTCGAGGATTTTGAGGGTTTTGAAGAAGGGACTGGGTATAGGATCGAGGTGTTGAATGTTTGCTATCTGTTGGAGGGGGAGATGAGATATGGGTTATTGATACATAGTTATCTTATATATCGGTCTGATTGCGTACCTCTTCTTCTGTAGGATAATATGCGTACCCGTCGAGCTTCGAGGCAGAGGCTGATAGACGAGGAAATCGAAGCATTCAAAGCTAGTATTTCAGGTCGTGCTCCAATGGGTGAGGGCAGTGACTTAGAAGTGCCAGATGTTGTAACCGATGCCCCTTTGGCTATGGTGTTGTCAGTTGGTGAGGTTCCGATTATGAGACGTCATAAGACGGTAGTAACTGAGGATAGTGAAGAGGAGGAGATAGTGTAGGGGGAGAGAGGCGAGGGTAATGCGGGGCCTTCTGGTGGTGGAAAGGGACATGGGGGGCAGAGTGATCAAAGTGGGGATTCGACTGAGTCGGATAAGGCCGAGGGTTCTGTCTTGGCTCGGGATCAGATAAGAGTGGATTAATTTGCTGCCAAGCTAGAGCTGTCAAAGTTGGGGGTGTTGTTGAGTGTGGCGGGAGCAGGGTTAACTTTCAAATTGAACCCTGGAGAAGGGATCATGGCTTATAGGGGTCAAATTCGATTAGGGATGGATCTTCCTCTTTGAAGGCTGATGAAAGAGGTTTTGAATTTTTAGGAGGTTTCTCCTGTGCAAATGAATGGAAATTTTTATGAGATGATGAGGGTAATTGAGGGCATGAATGCAAAATTGAGTTATGAGGGGAGGGGTTTAATTAAGTGGTTTGATGTTGTGTCCTTCTACTCGAAGAAGGCGAGCCAAAACACGGGTACCTGCCACATCCAGTGTCACCCTGAGAAGCCCTAGTTTTTTGCTTTGTGCTCGACGGATCGAGGGTGGAATAAAGACTTAGCTATAGTATGGGGCAACTACGAGAATATTGAGGGGGAGGACCTTTATAAGTTACGTCATAGGGTCTATAGTCAGAGTAAGTTTGTTGTCGAAGAATTATTTTTGATGTATGTCTTGAATAAGTGGTAATTATATTTTGTTTGTTCTGTAGGTCTGAAGAATCTAACTTGGTATCAAGAGGAAAAGAAGGAAGAAGACGGACTCCCTACTTCAAAATGTACCCATTATGCCGAGGCCATCAAAGAGAAGGAGAGGCGAAGGTAGTTCAAAAGTACCCGAAGAAATAAAAGAGGATGATTTGACGAGGACAGTTCAGTTTGTGCCGAAGGCAGTAAACAACATTGATACCCAAAGGGGCTAATGATGCTTCGAGATTGAGGTCAGGGCAGGTACCAACGCTAGTTGAGAAAGGGAAAGGCAAGGTCCCTCCCGAGACTCTGAAGGTAGAGCAGTTGATGGTTGTTCAGCGCAAAAGGCGTAAGGCACTGGGGGAAGATGATGCAGCAGATGAGGATGTTGAGATGACGGAGGCTGAGTAACGAGAGCAAGTAAAAGCCAAGTATGCTTCGATGGCTAAACTCAACGAAGATGAACCAAACGAGGCTTCGAAGGAAATGAAGAGGACTATATATCAGGTAACTGTCTATTAATTTTTTCTATGAGATTCTGAGATTTCTTGTAAGTTTTTCATGCTTCGAGGGGTACTGACATCTTGAATATTCTAGCAGACGGATGCTTGGGCATAGTCTTACAACAAGACAATGAGATCAGTAAAGGGGAACTTGCGATAGGCAGTTGAAAGTCTTGATCTTGCTCGAGGAACTGAAGTGTCGTTGTTGTCTGAGGTCAAAATGCTGAAGCGGGATCTGGCGGCGACCACTGACTCCTTCTATAAGAGGCTTGAGGTTCAGCTAAATGATCAGAAGTAGGTATAGGCAGCGAGGCTTGTTGTGAAGGATAAGGAGAAGGTAGAGCTGAAGGTGCGTTATCAGGCGATGTTTGATAGTGAATGTAGAGTCGTCGTAAAGCTGAAGAAGTTTTTAGAGGATAAGCGGTACAACCCTGACACTTTGGTACCCTTCCCCGTTTCCCCAGAACTGGTTGCTGGAGATGATTTGCAGATGAAGGATGGAGAGGCAGATAGTGGTACTGGAGGTGGCGTTGAGGAGCTTATGATTGAAGTGACCAACGGTGGAGTTGTCGATGACGTGGTTGCCGAAGGTACGGGGTGGAAGCGTTCGACTGAAGGTGCTGAGGATGTTGACGTTGTAGGGCATGTTGGGAAAGAGGATGCGGCCGCGCCGATATGAGGTATTTGTATTGGATATTTGTTCCTGCTTTTTCTGATTGGCTGTGGAGTTGTAAAATTTGAACTATGTTTTTTTTTCTGTGGAGTCGGCCTTTGAACTTGGTATTTTTATGAGTTGTTATATTGTACTGATGTCGCTTATCTGCTAAACTTATGAATTTGAGTCTGAAATACTTTTGAATTTATGCCTGATGTTCTGAACTGAATTCACTATCTTGTTCTGGCCTTGCTTTGTTCTAGAGTATTGAAATATTGAGGCCTATTCTTTTGGCTTAGCTTGTACCGAACTCTTGATGCATGGCTTAACTTGAATTGTGTTGAAACTGTTTTTCTGATGTATGAATCTTCTTTGCATTTAGTAGAATTATAGATACTCCTGAACAATAGTATCTGCATGTACTGTTTCTGTTGAATGACTGTAGAGTGATCGAACCCGTAAGAGCTTTGAGGATGTTGTGATACCTCTTTTTAAATTGAGGGATCAGTTGGACATCAAAAGTCGAAGCCGCAGCGATGTAAAACGTGGGCACCCCCAACACATTCCCGAGGGTCCGGTCGGTCGACCATTCGTGCCCCTCGAGTCTGCTCGAATGTTGGATGTTTAAAATTTTTCAAGGTCACCCCCGAGTATCAGTCGGGACGAGGGGACGTGATACTTATAGGAAACCCAAAAATTCACTGGACTTTGATGGCCTAAGCCACAGGGAAGCAAGACGTGCTCGCCCCCAATGCATTCTTGAGGGTCTGGCCTTTCGACCATTCATGCCCCTCTAGTTTGCTCGAATGTTGGAAACTTGAAAATTTCAAGGTTGCCCCAAAGTATCAGTCGGGGTGAGGGTGAACATGATACCCGTGGAATACCAAGAAATCGACTGGACTTTGACGGTTTTGAACCTGATCGAAGCATATCTGTTCTCCCCCAATGTATCCTCGAGGGTCCGATCTATCGACCATCCTTGCCCCTAGAGTTTGCTTAAAATTGGAAGCTTGAAAATTGACTGGACTTCGAAGGTCGCCCCTAAGTATCAGTCGGGTCGAGGGTTGAGATGATACTTAGAGTAAGCCAAGAAATTGACTGGACTTCGAAGGCCTAAGTCACAGCGAAGCATAACTGTTCGCCCCCAATGCATTCCCGAAGGTCCGGTCTTTTGACCATCCTTGTCCTTCGAGTTTGCTCGAATTTGGAGGTTTGAAAAATTTCAAGGTCACTTCTAAGTATCAGTCGGGTCGAAGGGATGACATGATACCTAAGTTAAGCCAAGAAATTCATTGAAAAAGGAGACAAAGTATGGGTAGAAAAGTTGTTTATTGATTATTCTGTATTACATCAGTTGTACAAGGTTGAGGCCGTAGCCTTTTATAGGAGACCAGCTACATTGTATTCCATGGGTTTTCTAGAGGCTCTTCATCTTCTATTACAAGATAGAATGAACCCCTATCAGTTTTATCGTAGATGATATAAGGTCCTTCCCAGGATTTGGCAAGCTTGCCGGTATTCCGAGGCTTCGAGGATTGGTTGGCACGCCGAAGTACCAGATCCCCGATATTAAAACTTCGTGGTCGAACTCTCTTGTTATAGGACTTCTAAAGTGATGTGTGGTAACGGCCAGGGTTGATGATGGCCCGGTCTCTGGTTTCGTCGATCCATAACATGTTACATCCGAGCTCAAATTCATTGTCTTTGTCTGGGAGGTTGGGATCTCGTATATGTACTTTAAATTGAGTAGAGAGCACAGCTTCGGTACCGCATGCTAGAAGGAAAGGGGTGTAACCTGTAGATTTTCTTGGTGCTGTTCGATAGGCCCAGAGAACATGCTGTAACTCCCAAACCCATTGACCTTTCTTTGCATCGACTCTTTTCTTGAGGCCGCTGACAATGGCTTTATTGATTGCTTCAACTTGACCATTTCCTTGAGGGTAATAAGGTGCTGAGGGTTAGAGGATAATGTTATGCTTCTTGAGGAAGTTTCTGACTTTGCTCCCAATGAACTGTGGACCATTGTCACATCAAATCATATGAGGGCAACCAAAACGTGTGATGATCTTCTCTCATAAAAATTTGATGACTTCTTCTTCCCTGGCTCGGCACAAAGGTACAACTTCAACCCATTTGGTAAAATAGTCTGTTGCAACAAGGATGTTTTCTCGGCTGCCTGAGGCTTTGGGAAAAGGGACAATAAGATCAATAGCCCATCTTTTGAATGGCCAGGAGACTTGACTGAAATAGAGATCTTGTGAAGGGAAATGGATGTCGTGAGCATGACGTTGGCATTTGTCACAGTGTTTGGCATACTCTTCGGCTTGTTTTTTCTCATTCGGCTAGAATAAACCTTGAGAAACGGCTCGAAGGGCCATAGAACGACCAGCGGTATGAGCACCGCAGGTACCTTGATGGAGTTCGGCTAGAATTGATGTGGCTTCATCTTGAGTGATACAGCGAAGGAGGACGCCATTTGGGGACTTGCGATGTAACTCATGCATGTAGATTGTGTATCTGCGACAGTTTTCTAATATGGACCGCTTGGCTTTGGGATCATCTGAGAGGGTTACATTGTTGAGATAATAGAAAAAATATGTTCGCTAGTCATCTGGATCAAGACTCTAGCCCCCAGTATCGATGTCATTGACTTCCATCTAGTCGATACTTGGGCTTTCGAGTACTTCGATATGGACGGGTCGGGATTCTGATTGGCCTAACATAGCTGTTATATTGGCGAGGGCATCTGCATGTCGGTTTTCTCCTCGAGGGTAATGAGTGATAGTTGATTTTTCGGGAAAACGATCCATGCACTGTCGAACGAAAAAAACATAGTTAGCCATGCGACCATTAACTCGATTTTTACCTGTGTAGTACCTCTGAACAAGTTGGGATTCTGTGTAAACTGCAAGTTTGGTAATGCCAAAGTCGAAAGCGAGGCTGAAGCCATAGATCAAGGTTTCGTACTCAGCTTCGTTGTTGGATAATTTGAAGGTAAGTTTGACGGCCTTCTCTATTCGATCATTGGTGGGTGTGACAAAGACAATGCCAATTCTTGAGCCATTAGGTCCAGCGGATCTGTCTGTGAAAAAATGTCAGCCAGTGTTAAGGTTCTAAGGATTTGTTACTTCGGGTTGGTCTTCTGTTAAGTAATCTTCATGTTCTTCCCAATTGATATCTTCTACTGGGAAGTCAGTGAGGAAGTCTACTACTGCCTGGCCTTTCTGGGATATCTGCTTCTCAAATATAATGTCATGTTCGCCAAGGTACACAGACCACTGTTGTACTCGCCGGGATTTTTCTTTTTTACTGAGTACTTCTCGAAGGGGGTAACTTGTTAAAACACGAATGGGGTGGGCTTGAAAATATGGTTTGAGTTTCCGGGCAGAGTAGACAAGGGTGAGGAGAAAATGCAAGTTTTGAGTACCAATTTTCTGTGGGTATTAGAGTTTTGTTGATGAAATATACAGGTCTCTCGATGTTTGAGTTGAGTCGAATAAGCACTGAACTGATAGAGGTATCTATAACAGTGAAGTATAAGGAGAGTGTCTCGCCTTCGATGAAGGTGCTGATAATGGGTGGTCGGCTAAGATAAGTTTTGAGTTCGACGAAGGCCTGTTCACATTTGGGTGTCCATTTGATCTCATGGTTGTTTTTCTTTTTTGCATTGTGGACGCCTTGGCCACGTAAGAGGGAAAAGAGCCAAGCCCATCTGTTTGAGGATTTGGAAATGAAACGGTTGAGGGTGGCGATCTTACCAGTGACCTTTTGGACATTTTTTTTTGTTCTAGGCGAAGGCATGTCGATGAGGTCTCAAATGTGTGTGGGGTCAATCTCGATACCTCGTTTATTGATTAGGTGGCCTAAGAATTTACCGGAGGATATACTAAATTGACATTTATCTGGGTTGAGTTTCATGTTGTATGTTCGAAATATGGAAAAGACATCGGTTAAATCTTGAATGTGGGTCTATTTTCGAAGACTCTTGGATAACATGTCGTCGATGTAAACTTCAACCGACTTGCCAAGAAAGGGTTTAAACATGGTTGTGACAAGGCGTTGGTAAGTGGCTCCCGCATTTTTAAGGCCGAATGGCATTACCTTAAAATAGTAATGGCCTTGTTCTGTGATAAAGGAAGTTTTAAGTTGATCGTCGGAGAGGAGGGGTACCTGATTGTAACCTGAAGCCGCGTCTATCATTGATAGGCGCTCATGTCCAGCAGTGGTATCGAGGAGTGCTGAGATAATCGGAAGGGGGAAACTATCCTTCGGTGTGTGCATATTAAGGTCTGTGAAGTGGACACAAATTCTAATCTTGCCGTTCTTCATGGGAACTGCCACAATATTTAATATCCAATCAGCGTACTTCACTTCTCTGATAAATCTCGTGGCTATGAGCTTGTCTACTTCAAGGATCACTCCTTCTCAAAGTTATGGTGTCAGGTTACGCTTCTTCTATTTTACTGCTGAGGAGTAGGGAATGAGGTCGAGGCGATGACACGCTAAACTGGGGTCAACGTCGGGCATCTCCTGGAACGTCCATGCAAAGACATCTTTATTTGCTCGAAGGAAATCTGTAAGTTTAAGGCGTTCTGCTTCGTCTAGAGAAGTTCCAATGAATGTAACTCGACCAGGACCGTTGAGTTTGATATAAAAAGTGAGTTCAATGGGTGAAGTTGTATCTGCCGAAGGTGTGGGGATAGAAAGAGACAGTGACGGTTATAGGTGGCTGACAAGTTTTCGGGTCTGATCGATCTTCGGGTGCTCGCATGAACGGGCGAGGCCATGTGAGCCTTTCAAGTTCCAAGTACCTTCGGGGGCAGTGAAACGAAGGGTCTGATGATAGGTCGAAGGTATGGTATGCATGGCATGAAGCCAGTCACGCCGAGGATACTGAGGTATTCTGACTTCTTATCGATGACAAGAAAGCAAGTTTGAAGTGTAACAGGGCCTGTGGTAACTGTTAGGCTGATTCGACCAACAACGACTTCTGTGGCCCCATTGAAGCCTTTCAATTCGATATTGGTAACAATAATGAGATCAGTCTTCTTCATTGGTTGAAAAGTTTGAAGGAAAAGCACATCGGCTATACTCCCTGTATCAATTAGCATGGTGTGCAGGACGAGGTTTTTGACCTTAATCATGATGACTAAGGGGTCTGAATAGGGAAATCGAACATGGGAAGTATCACAGTCGATAAAAATGATGCCTTCGAGTTGAGGGGAGAGGCTTGATCCTGGCAGGAGGGAGGGTAACTTCTCCTGATAAGTGAGTTTTTAACATTTTTTGACACGTTTTTGCTTGCTCTTTGAACGGCCGCTGTCTATGTTGTTGATCTCGATGAAATTTATTCTGTAGATATGCACTTCGGCCGAGTCAACAGCAGGGTGGGTTAAGACTTAAGGTACGACCCGTCAAGGTAGCCGAGGAGGTCGATAATATACTAATGTAGACGACCTACTCTGAGAATGATTTCGATAGAGCGCTGGAGGGCAAAGCATTTATTGGTATGGCGACAGTTACATTTGTGATTAGCACAATAAAGTTTGCCTGGTCTGACTTCGATAGGAAATGGGATACGCCAGATGGGGTCAGCCTGTATATGGAGTAGAAGGGTACTGAGAGGGGTAGTAAGTGTGGACAAGACAAGCTTCAGTCACTTCTTGCGGGCTTCTGCATTGTTACCATTGTTAGGGACTAGATACCCCGTGAATTGGTTTGCAAAGATGTCTTCTGAATTATCTTTAATAACGCCAATCTCATTCGCCTTTTATAATTAATAAGGATAGAATGGCTTTTGTGAAATGTGCTTCGTTCTGTCGCCATTGATAAAATTGCCATTAACTTGAATGATATAAGCCAAGATGTCTTCATACATAGTCGATGCTCTAACTTGGATAGAACGTGCCATAACTTCAGTTGATGTGGTATATCTTAGAGCGCAATCATCATTTTTTGCCATCTTCATAAAGTACAAAAATCACCTCGTGGTTCAAGGATGTAGCTACCACTGTCTGCTTCATCAATCCCCAAGAATCATTATGTATCCCCATACATAAATACATAATCCATTTGACAATGACCTCTATGTGGGTCTGAGAAGTATTATGTATCGTTGTACTCTATACATTTACATTTACCATTTTGAGTAGAACAGCCCCCAGTCTTTTATACCGATCAGATACCACAGAATGTGCCAAACTTATTCTAGTATCTTTGGGTAGAAACATAACTATGGCAAGCCAAATAGTTTACTGCGAATGAGTCATCGGGTTTAGTATACCCAACTACCTAGCAAAACACCACCTAGATATGGCGCTACGGCCCTAGAAGTTTCTCCCCCCATTAGGATGGTAAAAGATGTCGTTGTCTAACCCAAGTAATGGTCGTGCAATAAACGACTTAGCACCATGTGCTACATCCATATCAAAGTGTTAGATAACTCTTCTGATATATATTGTTTGGTGTATGAGTATGCCACTGCCAAGACGTTCGATCTATAAATCGAGACACTACTTGATTTCTCAAGGTCTTTTATTTTGAATTTCTTCCCAAGGTATTTGGCGGCACTCGCAATCTCCCCTGGAGGTCTAATGATACCCAAATCATTTAGTACACTATTATGATAATACTGAAGCTAATTTCTGTGTTTTAAATATGAACCCATGGATAGATAAGGATATTTGTAAAGTCCCCGACCTTTAAATACTCAATCAACTTACTATGTCTCATGAGACCTGATTGCTTCAAGTCAATAATAACTTTTATAGTTTTATTACGTACACACATCTTGTGTCAGGCTTAATTGCTTCCAGAAGCTTATAGCTCCCCAGGTGGCTTCATATAGATATCCGTATCTAGTTTCTCATATAGATATGTGATATTTATATTAGACGCATGTCTAGTTTGTCTTCGACAACTTGACAGACTGATCAGTACCAAAATGTTATAGCATCCATAACCGAGTAATAGGTCACATTGCAATCAATACCAAATCTCTTAAAGATTTCCTGGGCAACTAGTCTTGCCTGGACCAAATTATCTCTTTGAGTTAATCGTATTTCTACCTTTTTTATTTATAGCCAACATTCCCATTGGTATCACATCACATTATACTAGCAAGCTGAGCTCCGCTTGGATTCCAGATGCCCACTTTGGCCAATGTATAATAATACACAGTTGTTTACAGTAAGTGGTTCTAAATCCTCATCCTTGATGGTGAGCACAACATCGAATATGAATACCTTATCGATAAATGTCTACTGAATGATCATACGTTGTGCTTATTATAGACTTTTAATAAATCGAGATCTCATTATTATTATTCGCGTATGTGTCACTCCAGACTAGTCTCGTAATACATCAGCTGACCGTGTAACTAATATTGCTTCATCGATGGGTGATTCAATCTTCAATGAACCGACTACAATATTTGTTATATTAATTCATCCCTTATTCTGTAGCTCCCCAGCTCATAATATATTCTTCCAACGGTGCTCCACATTGAGTGTGAGCCACAGATTCGTTTACGGTACTAATTCCCCGAAAATGTTCAGCTGCGGTATTAATTCTCCCAGAATGTTCTGCTATATAGGTGTATTACTTGCAGGTACATAACTTATGTTACTTTAATAGTGTCTATAAATGTATCTGGCAATTCATTTATGACCTATTGGAGGTTTTTAATCTGTTAAACCTTATTATCACCTTATGTATAGGGATCTAAATGAGACAACGATGGTGTTTTCCAAGACCTCTTAGAAACATCCTCAACATTGACTGTCATATCGCCCCCCAATGTTGGGAATATCATCTCATCAAAGTAATAATTATCTGACCTGCAGTATATATGTCGTCAGTGGGTTTTAAATATCCAGTGATAAATACGAATCATAACCCACATAATACTAGGCCGACGTTGAGGGTCACATCTTCATATAGTGTGGTGGTACAATTGGCACCTGTACAGAATATCCAAACGTTTGTTGATAGGCGACACCGAGCTCCGACTCAGTTACTAGTCACTTTTAGAAGAAAAGAAATTTGATGATTTGCTGTGGAATCCCTAATCACTATTATGGGAGCAAGAATGCATATCCCACACATTAGCTGGAAGTTGTAATCATAATAATAGTGGCCTAACGATTATCCTAAATCACATGATTAGGTTCTCCACCAATCCCGAGTTGGATATGGTATGCTAAATCATTTATCCCATTTAGCAGAAAAATAATCATCAAAAGCCTGTAAGTCCAACTCCCAAGCCCCCGTCAAGTCGCATCGATCGACTTTGATCGGTTAATCCAAGAAATAAACCTAAGAACGAATGGTCTAAATGGGAAGTCATGCTAATGTTGCATTCCTAGATTTTAGGAATAGGCAAACGTAAGACCATCTCCAAGATGTGTCTATTATGACCATAAATACTTAAGTGGGTCACTATGTGGATGGATAGGTCTACATGTGCCTCCATAGATACGTTTGGAGCAAAGGCTAGAGATCCCACTCCACCTTGGTCATACTAGGATGAAATAATAAACTTTCCTTGAAAGTAATCATTACATATACACTATCTGGATCTTCTCTCCTTTTAAGGAAAGTAGAGATGTAATCCCGATAATCTTCATCGTTATCCGAGCCTTGAGGAGTATATTGGAAACCGTTCCAATAATGTATTTAAACCTTTAGACATAAAGTGAATGTACAGAACCTTGTCTATCATTTTCTCTGATAATCATTACGTGACAAGAGAATTATCATATATCTCCCTTAACTCAGTAAAATCTGGCTAGATTTACTAGTTTATAAAGTGGACTAGATACCCCGTATTATACCGTTAGAGAGTAATAGCGTGACGCACTCAGTATATTCTATCATATTGGACGTGCCAATAATATTTGTGTTATCCCCGATGCACAGGGTTAGAAGATAAATATATTCATATCTCAAAAAGGATCGAGTACGTGGTACTAATGTCTCTTAGACATGTGTCGCCACTCATTTAATTATCAGTTATACACAATGAGCAGATATATTCATAGGCGGGTTGTATATAGTAGATCAACTATCATACATAAAATTTAGCTACATCTCAAGCAATAAATTCGAATAATCACAATTTTTGAACAAATTGAAAATCTTATGTATGTCACGAGCACTTTATTGAAACATAAATGATTTGCACCCAACATAATCAAAAATACTGATAAAAAGTAAATCAAGTCTCTGTGAGAAAAGAAACTACTAGTACTCTCTATTGTGATATCACATGTCTACTAAGATATCATTACAGATTACTCCCTATATTAATCCATGCCGGCATCAGTGTCGCCGAAGAAGTCTAACACTACTAACTTCATAGTGATAACATATATGTTAGTGGTGATATGGTTACCCTGGACTTTGACTTTAGGTAATGTAGGGACCTATCTCTCAATCTAACCCAATTTAAACTGTTTATAGTTCAAACTACCTCCATATCAGACTCACGCATTCTACATGTGACATAGACAGTCAGCATTGACACCTACGCCATAAACTGATAAAAAATATGGGTCGAGCACAATAGAAAAGCATGAACAAATCAAAGATTCATGTCTCTCACGAACTCAACAGTTACTCAGTCAAACACCACTTACCACGTTGTTCAGAGAACATGCTTCAACACGATAGAGAACTGCAGACAGCTTATATAAAGAAAAAGTTTCAGAATAGACAAAGACCATTAAAATATACGAGAAATCACTAAGAAAGCTATATTTTCTAGATTCTCAAGCACCCAAACTTATTATTTACAAGATCAAAAAATTTTAGTTCGAGAGATCGCTTGCAATAAGATATCAGCCTCAAGCAATAAAAGTCATTGTTACTAAAACCTTCAACTCGAGGTCGTAGTTTTTTACATATTCAAATATTTTTCACGCTAAATTACTTGTGTCATTTCTTATTTCACATTAGTTTTTATTACAGGAACATTAGTATAAGATCTAATTCAGAGCCATTTCGAGCTTATAGAATAGGCCATTACATTTGGCGTCGTTTGTGGGAAAGAAGGCATTTCCACGATATCCTAAGGTATACATTCACTCTACTTCAAATTTCAATTATGGTCACTTCCAGACGACCAATAACCAGAATCCAGCCGGATCTTTCAGTTGAGCCGAAAGAACTTACAGAGCTATGGGCGAATCTCCACACCAAAATAGAGAAGTGTAATGAGCTTGAATATTAGTGGTTATGTCGACCTGGAAAAAATGATATCCGAAAGGCATAATTCTACTAAATTTGTCCTGACTATAGGGATGGCAATGGGGCATATTTGGAGTGGGGGAGCCAATACCATCCCCATCCCCTCTTAGGTTCTCACCTCCCATCCCTACCCCAATCCTCATTTAAATTAAGTAGGGATCCCTAAATCTGCCCCACATAAATACGTTCAATACCAGACCCGCCCTATTTAACTTATGAATAAATAAAAATTACAACATTGCATATTGATAGCCTATAAGGACATTATGAAAAAACATGACCTAGCAGTAATTGAGCAAGCATATTATGATATTCAGATATTCTGAAAAAGCAGTTTACAATACAACATTACATATTCTGAGCAAACATATTCAAAAATTCTAGGCATGCAGTTTACAGTATTACATATTCTAAAAAAATAGTTTACAGCATTACATAATACATATTCTGATACTTTGAACAAGCATAACAAGCAGTTTGCAGCATTACATATTCTGAAAAAATAGTTTACAAGCATAACAAGCAGTTTACGGCTTTGAGAAGATATCAGCTCCCGCAACTTCTCCCTGACAGTTTCAAGTCATAACTCCAGCCTCTCCAATTCCCTATTACAGCGAACCATCAAAATAATAAGTTATTGTTTCAAAGATAGGGGGATCCATTTATGGTACGACACACATAGATGAGAAAGCACTGAAACCCTATTTTACTAATTTATCATGAGTTTTAAGTACTTTGTTCATGGTCATCCATGTGATAAAACTCTGACTAGGGACACCTTTAAACCACATTAGGCAGGTCTACTCCATTACCTGGCTTTTGTGCTTTACTTGGTTGTAGGTATGTTTAGATAATATTCCCCCTTTGATTCTACTGCCCAAACTATTTTATTTCCAGCCCCCTTGTAGCCGAACTCTATTCTGAAGAGATTTCCAAGCTCAGGCGCACAATTTTAATATGACTCCACCTCCCTTTCAGATATTAAATTATTAACCATTCCATTTCTTACTTGTGGGGCCTCCACTTACCTTTATATTGAAGCCTAAATTGTTGACCATTTTTCTATTAATAGTTATGTTATTTCTTATGCTAATGGTATATAGGCAATGTTGATAATTGTGTTATTGACGGTACTCAGGCATATATATAATCTTTTTGAAAATACTTTTAGATTTTGAAATGTCGTTTACCGCTTGCTAGATGTCAAAGATGAATGGATTTGAAGCGACGAGACAAATGCAGGAGGGTGGATGTGAAGATTTGGGAAAGAATACATAAATTGGGAAGATGCAGATGATGGAGTTTTAGCCTCCAAATGAGAAGAGTAATTTGAACAACACCGAACCATTGCCAAACTGGGCAAAAGATTCATCTGTATGCAGTCAGGACATAGTACTCATGAGTGTGCCATCTTCAGTATTCTTTATGGATGTAGCAGAGTTATGACACATCTAAGCTATAACGCTAAAGAGTTACATCATTTTTTTTTATTGTCCATGTTTTTATGGTAATCATAATTAAAACATTTACATAAGACAAATACCTGATATCTTCTTAAAGCATCTTTGACATCATCTTAAGAGCTTGTACTTGTGAGACATGGTTCCTATTAAACAATTAAACACATGCCTAGTTATAAATCTTCATAAATAAAAATGTTAATCATATTTAAATAACCCATAGTAAAAAATGATCAATAACAATCATTTACCTGATCTGCATCTACATCTTCACTTATTGAGCTTCTTGTAAATTGTGTTACCAAAGAAAGATCTAATCATAAAATAAAAACTAATTAGTCAACCTTAAAATATAAAAAAAATCACTAATATTTAGACAATATTAACAAAATGAATAGAAACATCCAACTATTACCTTTGATTTCAGCCCATAACATGTCTTGCACACATATTAAGGCTTCCAACGTCTTTTGATGTAGTCTGCTACGATGAGGGATCACAAATCTACCACTAGTAATAAAAGCGGACTCTAAAATAACCGTAAACACGGGAATAGCCAAAACTTCTTTAGCAATACAATGAAAAATAGGAAATTTACTCTTATTTGCTTTCCACCAACTTAATATCTTAAAGTTTTCAGTCTGAGGTAAGACATCCTCCTCAAAATACAAATCCATTTCTGACTTAACAATCTCAATAGTGTTCATATTAGAAACAAACAAATCAAACCTCTTCAAAAAATCATTCTTTGCAATTCGACTCTCCTGTAGTTGGGGAGAGACAATTGAGGATTGATCTCTAAGATTACTTGAACGCATATGATACTCCTCCAATATGTCAAAACATAATTTGCAATTTTTTTCAATTTCTCTCATAGAATCGTCTTCGTAAATGAGGGGATAGTAAAACTCAATCAACTTCATCTTGTACCTTGGATCCATAATTGTTGCCACAACCATAATCATATGAATTGCACTCCAATACTTATAAAATTTTGTAATCATTTTTTCTCACATCGATATAACTTTTCCATAACTAGACTTGAGCCAATCATATATTGATATTTTGACTTCACAAATTTTAGGGAAGTACGAATTAGTTGTAGGATATTTAGATCCAGAAAACAAATTTGTTACCTCAATGAACAACTTCAATCTCTCACAAATCTTGGTTGCCAACAACCAATCAGCTGAAAGTGGCAAGCATCTATATTGGGATTCACGCTGCTTTAAATGAAGAAAAACATCTTTGTAAATCAAGGCAGTTTGAAGCATCAAATGCATAGAGTTCCACCAAGTTTTACAATCCAATACTAACTTCTTTGTACTTGAAATGTTCAACTGACATACTGCTTCAACAAAATTTTCATCTCTCTTTGGCGTTGCACTCCAATAAGCAACAATATCATGAACACTTTCGATACCATCTCCTATAATATCTAACACGTCTTTCACAATCAATTTTAGAATATGGGCAGAACATCGCATGTGAAAAACATCCCCACGTCGCAGCATTGTGTCTAAAGGAAGCCTTTCTAAAAAGATCTCAATCATAGCATCATTAGTAGAATAATTATCTACTGTCAAAGTAGACAACTTATGGTCAATGTTTCACTCCACCAAGCAGTCCATAAGAGCATTAGCAATCGTCCCCGATGTATGAGGACATGGCACATATATAAATCTAACATAAAAAGAAAATGTAATATATATTACTATAAATAAATACTATAATCTCAAATCAGTTACAACTAAAAGAAAATTTTATTTAAAATGTACCACATAATTCAACTTTGTAAACTCCAAGTGTCGTCAATAAAATAAGGCATGACGGCCATGAATCCCCTCATTTGGTTGCTAACAGTTCACATATCAGTAGTAATTGCAATTCTACACTGATTCCTCTCCAAAAGTGTCATTGTCTTAGCCCTCTCATGATCATATATTTTTAAGAGTGGGTACTCATGTAACTTTTAATAGTGTTCCGAGAAACAACCTTAAACATTGGTTGGAGAGCCTTGCTATACTCTTTAAACCCGTGGTGCTCAACCATTGAAAGTGGGTACTCATGTAAAATTATCATTTTTCCGAGAGCCGCCCGTGCATTTTCTTGGCCGAATATGTAAGTATTGACCTGAACTCTTCCATCACTCATTTGAGATGTATTCAACATCTTTTGTGAAGTATTTCCTCGACGAATAACAAAACATGAAGAATCAATATGATCAAACAAATGTCTTGTACCACCCCTAGTTTCCCCTCCTAGTAATTTCTTACAATGATGACACTCAGCTTTTAATTGCCTCTTAACAATCTTCTTTGTGAAGTGTTCCCAAGCTCTTGATGTCAACTTCCTTTTTTTTTCTTCGGTTGTTGTTCCTCATCAGCAATAACAATTAGAGTGTTGCTCGACTGCGTTTGAAATTCATTTACGTGATCTAGAGAGTCACTTGCACTTGGAGGAATTTTGCTTGACATATTCACCAAGAAAAAATACGAACAAGAACAATTGGGAGAAACTGCAAAGTATAAACCATAGTAGGACTAAAAACTAAAATCCAATAGTTTTAATCAGCAGTATAAACCACAGTATAAATCTAACAGAGACTGCAAAGTATAAATCTAATAGATGCAAACAGATGCAAACTATAATCCAAGAAATTCATGAAATCCAACAGATACTACAAACTATAATCCATGAAATCCAACAGAGACTACAAAGTATAAATCCAACAGATGCAACAAATGCAGAGTATAATCAAAGTATAATGCTGCAGATAAGATATAAAAGTATAATCAAAGTAAAAATCTAAGAAATTCAACAGATGCAACAGAGACTGCAAAGTATAAATCCAAGAAATTTTCCACTGTAAAGAGAAAGAGATATCAGAGATGCAACAGACCTTGATTTTCCAGAATTAAATTGGGAATTCCCTAATCAGAGAAGAGATGATAAGAGCTTGCTGTTGATTCTCAATTCTGATTTTCCCCCAATTCCTCGATTCTAATTTTCCATGATTCCTCGATTGACTGTAGAGATACAGAGAAGAGGATTTAATGATACTTGAGATACAAAGAAGAGGATTCAACGATGCTTGTGATACAGAGAAGAGGATTTAATGATTTAATGATTCCACGATTTTCCATAATGATTGAATGAGATACATGGAAGAGATTAGAGAGAGAATGGGATTTTCCACAATCGTTCAATATTGTCAATGTATGAATGATTGAATATAAGGGTTTCTAATAAAGTAATAATCAAACTTATCTAAGGGTATAATAGGAAAAGTATTGATTAATATTTAGTGGGGCGGATAACGAATTTTTTGCTAGCAGTCCTAAATCTGCCCCGATCCCCGACGTATTTTATGTAGCTTACACCATCCCCACCCCCATACCTGGTTAGCAAATACCAAATCTGCCCCGTTCGGGGCGGGGCAGGGTAAATTTCCATCCCTACCTAACCACGAAAGGTCCACCCACAGAGCGAAACACTGAACCAAAGAAGGATCAGGGTGATCAAAAGTGCTTCAAGGGAAACACTAGCAACCCTCAAAAAGGTGGTTCACTACCTAAAATGGTCTTCCCAAAGATGAACGTTCGAATCTCTACAATTTTTCCAATCCTCTCCAAGGATAAGCTACACCGTCCCTCTTAACCATTGGAACCAATCGAGAACCGCCCGTACTACATGCATCAGAAGGTACACCATCATTCTACTGACAACTGCTATGCTTTACAGAGGTTGCTGGAATTCATTTTCAAGGAGGGACGGATGTTCGAATACATTATCAACCTGGAATCATACAAGGATGGCAGCTGTAATAAGCATCTCAAAGTAGTCCAGGACAAAGATCAATCTGAGGAGAAACATCTCTACCATATACACCACAACAACATTATCAAAATCTACCAGATCACCAACTCTTGCTGATTCAAGAGTATGAAACTGTCTGAATGCTGCGATCTCATACCTCAAGATAAAGTAGCCAAGCTTCTACCTGAGTCGAGCAATCGCCGACTTCGGATCTCCGTTGAAGATTGCGACATTAGTCATATAAAATTTCCACATCATGATGCATTAGTCATAATATTCAAGATGAAGAAGTTTGTCATACACACAATGATGATTGATATTGGAAGCGGTATTGAGATGCTCTTTCAGAGCACAATCGACCAAATGGGATCAAGTTATTTCAAACGACACCGATATCAGTGGATTCAATGGTTCTAAAGAAGAGCGAGTAGACAAAATCATCTTACCTATTTCCGTAGGACCAACCACCATCGATGTCATCTTCTGCGTGATCAATGCCAAATCTCATTATATTGGGATTATGGGCCGCTGCTGGATTTACGACATAGAAGCAATCGATTCCACCTATCATCAAACACTCCGTTTTAAGCACAATGATGGTATCTATGAAATCAAGGGTAATCAAAAGCTTTCTAAAGCTTGCGAAAATACTGTTTCTGCCATTCTAGATATTTTAGGCTGATACGCTATATAGCAATTATAGAAAGCTAATCACCTTGATGACCAGCCTTCAACAGAAAAGCCCACAGAATACGTCAATATTGATGGACCTAGCAGAGATACTTTTATTGGTACCAAGCCGGTCCAGCATGATAAGGATGCTCTCATTCAGTTCTTACGCCTAAATCGAGATGTTTTTGCGTAGAGTTTCGAAGAGATGTCTGGGGTAATCCGACCAAGGCATGTCACAAATTTTCCATCAACATCAATGCCACGATGGTCAAACAGAAATAGCAATGACTATCACCTCGCCTTTGAGATGAAGTTAACATGGAGATTGAGAAATTGATCAAAGTGGGATTCATTCAAGAGGCCAAGTATCCAGATTGGATATGTAACATCGCCGTTATCCCCAAGAAGAATGGAAAAGTCCAAGTTTGTGTGGATTTCACAGATCTAAACAAACATACTCCAAATGACAGTTTTCCTCGTCTCAACATCTATCAAATTCTTGATTCCACAGTAGGTCACGAACTTCTATCTATGATGGACGTAGCTTCTAGATATAATCAGATTCCACTCTTGGAAGAAGATCAAGAAAGACCACCTTCATCACTGAAAGAGGACTTTATTGCTATAAAGTCATGCCCTTCAAACTCAAAAATGCAGGCGCGACTTATCAACGGTTGATGACTACTATGTTCAAAGCACATCATGGGAAAATTGTGGAAGTCAACATTGATGATCTCTTATGCAAGAGCATACAGTCAGTCAACCACATCACAGATCTCAACACAGTATTCAACACTCTTCGATCTTGCAGGATTTGACTTAATTTTGATAAGTATCGATCCATAGTATATTTAGGTGAATTTCACGGCCATCTCATCAGCAAGAAAGAGATTGAGGCCGATCCAGATTAAATTCGGGCTTTCCTCAACATGCCATCACCAAAGACAATTAAAGACGTACTAAACTTGCTAGTAAGATTGCCGCTATCAACCGATTCGTTTCAAAATCTTCAGATTGTCGTCGTTGGCTATTCCAGGTACTCCACGGTTATACTAAGAAAGAAAAACTTTAGCCAAATACAGAGATCCAATAGATATCAGAATGCGAGGTTGCTTTTCAAGATCTCAAAGCCTATTTGGGGAAGTCTCCCATAATGAGCACCCCAGTCGATAATGAAGAACTGATCATCAACCTAGCAGTTATAAATATTTCTATCAGTTCTGTTCTCATTTGACTTGAAGGAAAAATTGAGAAGCCAGTCTACTTCATCAGCAAAACCCTTATTCCAGCGGAAACGAAGTATTCTAAAATCAAAAGGCACCTTCTAACTCTTGTTTACACTTCACAAAAACTTAAGCAACACTTCCAAGCTCATTCAATCAAAGTCATGACGAACTACCCCCTTCGGGAAGTTTTGTCCAAGAAAGAAAAATTCATGAAAGTGGAGCAATGGTCAGTCAGTTTGGGAGAATATGATATCAAGTTCGAACAACGTCATTCTGAAAAGGGTCAGGCCGTTGCCAATTTTCTTATGGATTTTTCAGTGGAAGTTCCCGAGTGAGAGAAGCATGATCCTGACCTTGTAGAAGAAATTACAGAAGATCTGCCCACTAAAGTATTTGACGAGCGAGTTGAATGGATTACAAGGACAGGGTGAAAACTTCTTATAGATAGTTCAGCAGGACCCACAGGGTTAGGAATTGGAATCGTATTGATTACCCCTTCCAACGAAAGAATTAAGAAATCTGTCCGCTTGGATTTTAAAGCCTCCAACGATGTCACCGAATATGAAGCTCTTATTTATGGACTCGACCTCGCACAAGAACTCAGCGTCCCAAAACTCTCAGTCTACACAGATTCAGTACTCATCATCTACCATTACTCTGAGCAATACAAGAAGAATGACAAGATGATCGAATACGCAACCCTCATTTTAGATAGGATGAGCCAATTTGCAAAAGTAACTCTCGATTATCTTTGTTGAGCTAAAAATAGACATGCCGATTCCTTGGCTTATCCAGCTGGGGTCTTGGGGAATAGAAGCCCGATATCTCTAGATCGAAGTGATATCAACCCTCAGCATTTATCGCATTTCTGCATGCACGATCAACACTGGAGGCGATAAATGGGAGGACGACGATTGACGAAAGCCCTTCCTTGCCTACCTGGGAACCAATAGCGATACAAAGGACCCCTTCCAGCATATCCAAAGGAGCACCGACAGCTGATCGATAACTCATAATGCAACACAAATTAAACCAGTTTTTCATATCGCCGTTCAGTCACGGGGCCTTACCTTAAGTGCCTCACCAGAAAGAAAGCAAATAAGATACTCAAAGATTTACATAAAAGAACTTGTGACTCCCATGCCGGAGGTAAATCACTCGTAAATAGAGCAATTAAGCAAGGAGTATTCTGGCCAGGCATGCGCAAGCAAGCAGAAGAGTACTTACGCAAATGCGATACATGTCAATGACATGGAAAAATGATTTGCGCCCTTGCGCTCGAAATACATGCAAGCAAAGTGTTTTGGCAATTTAAAAGATGGGCGCTCGATCTTGTCGGTAAATTTCCAAATTCTCTAGGTAACTGTCGATACCTACTCGTAGCTACAGATTATATTGTAAAATGGGTAGAAGCAGTTCCAATCTGGCGAACTAGAGAAGAAGAGGCTATATCTTTTATCTGGGAATACATCATTACTCGTTTTGGGTACCCCCACCTAATTTGTATCGATAATGAGCCACAATTTGTTGGAGAAAAAGTCGTAGCTTTCCTCAACAAATATAATATCATCCACACACCATCCAATCCCTACTATCCTCAAGGCAATAGCCAAGCCGAAATCACCAACAAAACCATCGTGGATAGACTCAAGAAAAGGCTTCACTCAAAGAAAAAAGGAAACTAGGTACGAGAACTTCCTCATGTCTTATGGGCATACCGCACAACTTCACATCAATCAACCGGCTGTACCCCATTTCTCCTTGCCTATGGGACTGAAGCCATCATTTCTATAGAATATCATCATCCGATCAGAGATTATGAGCTAACTGACGAAGAAAATGAGCTTGAATTGGCCTGCAACCTCAATTGGATTGATGAGACTAGGGAATACGCTACTACCGACCTAGGTTGATATCACCATATGCTGGCCAGTTTGTACAACAGACGAGTCAGAAGCTGTACCTTCCAAATCGATAATTTCGTACTTAGAGAAATCCCTCAACACAGAAAAGAGCCACATGCCAGGAAACTAGCAGAAAATGGGGAGGGTCCATTCCCTATCACTAGTCCCACTGGTCTTGGATCATATTACCTCATGACCAAAAAGGGAGTTCATATCTCAAATCATTGGAATACTAGGCGACTGAAATGGTACTAACGTTAAGTTCCTCACTACTTAATTTCAAATTCTCACTTTTACATTCCAAAAGTAAGATTTTCATCTCCATAGAATGTACATCCCATTCTATTCAATAAAAACTTCTAAGTTTTTCACCTCCAAACGACTCTCTACTTACGTAGACAATATATAGATTAAAGCAAATGTAATACTAGCTTTTAATCAACCTCTATTCCGGTTAAAGCAAAGGTAAAACTAGCTTTGATCGACTCTATACACACTTTGTGATTAAAACGAAGGTAATACTAATTTTCAATCAAAGAACTCTACCAGACATAAGATAAAGCAAAGGTAAAACTATCTTTCATCCCTTAAATGGCTGCGACAATTATACTCTGTGATTAAAGCGAAGGCAATACTAGTTTTTAATCAAAGAATTCTATCAGACATAAGATAAAGCAAAGGTAAAACTAGCATTCATCTCTCAATATGGCTGCAAAAATTATACTCTACGATTAAAACGAAGGTAATACTAGTTTTCAATCAAAGAACTCTACCAGACATATGATAAAGCAAATGTAAAACTAGCTTTCATCTCTCAATATGGCTACAACAATTATGCACTGCGATTAAAATAAAGGTAATACTAGTTTTTAATCAAAGAACTCTAACAGACATAAGATAAAACAAAGGTAAAACTAGCTTTCTTCTTTCAATATGGCTGCAATAATTATACTCTACGATTAAAATGAAAGTAATACTAGTTTTCATTCAAAGAACTCTGCCAGACATAAGATAAAGCAAAGGTAAAACTAGCTTTCATCTCACAATATGGCTGCAATAATCATACTCTACGATTAAAACAAAGGTAATACTAGTTTTCAATCAAAGAACTCTACCAGACATAAGATAAAGCAAAGGTAAAACTAGCTTTCATTTCTCAATATGTCTGCGACATATATTTTTTCAGGTTACATATACAACCACTACAAAGGGTTATTTTCTGTTGTTGGGAGGTCAGCTATGCTTTCCCCTACAACAGGAGGACGATCAGCCATAAACTTTCAGCTACGCTTTCCTCTACCAATTTAGTAGGCCGAGAACCTAACTTCTGTTCCCTGATAATAGTAGCATCAAACTTACTTTGGCACTCCCTTAACCGTTCATTTCCTTTTTGTACTTAACCTTGAGTTCAAGCTATATTTCACTCCAGCCCCCTGATTCGAGCTTATAGGCTAGCCATATCCCCTTGAATAATGGAAACCCTGCTATCACTCTTATTTTTCATCGAGCGCTCCCTAACCACAACATTTTTGGCACGCGAATTGGCCTGGGCCAAATCGGCCTTCAATTGTACCACCCTCTCATTCAACTTATCATATTTCTTTTGCATTAACCAAAACTCCATATCTTTAGCAGGTAAAGCAGCAGTTAACTGCTTAACCACAATTTTGAAGTTAGATATGCAATCTCGAGCTTTCTTCAGCTCGTTATCCTTCTCATCCTTTTTATTCTTCAACTGCTCCAGTTTGCTCCTTGTACTCAGCAAATCAGCTTGAGTCTGCTTATGCTAGTTCATTTTACTGATCATTTGGTCCTTCAAACTAGCCACATAACAGCATAACTCTTTATCTAATGTTTTTAATGCATGTATACGGTATCGAGCCATGTCAGCCTCCCTACTCAACATCATCGCCTCATTCAGGCTTTTGAGTTTCGCTGCCTTTTCCATCACCTTCGCGAGCTTTCTTTTCCCCTTACAAATTTTAGCATCCTTCTCCTCAATCTTCTGAGTGAGGTCATCAGCGGTTTGAGTTACCTCAATGAACTTGAAATGCACCTTAACATGTTGATCTTCCCTATCTTTATTTGCCTCTCTCATTCTATTAAACTCCACCGTAAATTCTTGGTTACATTGGCGTGTCTCTTCTTCGTTCAAACGAGCTGACTCCAATTCAACCTACAAATCACAGATACAATATATCAAGTTTGATTCAGAACACGTACTCAATACATACATCTTATTTTTAACAAATTTTTTATTTTTTGAAATCTACTGTGTGAAACTACTTCTAAACTTGAGGTCAAAGTATGATCCCAATTTGATGAACAATAACATATACTTCCAATTCCAAGGTACGCATTCTCAATATTATAACTTTTTTAATACTTTGATATTATCTATACACAATTGAGTGTCATTTCCCCTAAACTGTTAACAAGTTTTTGGTCTGTCTCTATACTATAATTTTTACTTTGTAGCTATAGAGTAATGAAGCATACAAGTCAAATATTTCTTGCTCTTTTCTAACCTGTAGCTCTACTTGTGAAGACAACAGGGACGCTGAGGCATCTTTTTTCTTATCGAGCTCATTCTCTAATTCTTTTATTCTGAGGCACATTTTCTTAAGTTCCTATAACAAGATTTACAAGAAAATCTTAGCCTACAGAAGTCTATCTAGAAAAAAATATTCCATCAGATTACAGCATTCCAAACCCTTCATAATCATACAATCATAGAGTCAAAATTCTACTTTACCCTCTCGCTCCCTTCCTCTGGACGCTCATTGTCATCCCCTTGGTTATCTTGTACCGTTTGGGGAAAGACACCGTCTAACCCATCCATGACTCCAAAAATGATATCTTCTGCCTCATCATCTTCCTCATCCTCAACAAAGGTATCTGCGATAATGTCATTTACCTCAGTTTAGAAGTACCCCATTTTTAGGAGGTGGTACCCAAATCTATCACGCAGGATTACCACCTCCCCCAAATTATTTCCCACTTCCACTGTCAGCTCGTTGATCTCTACCTCTTGAGAAGCCTTCAATGAGTTCACTCGCTTCCCCTCTCAAGCCAATTCAGCTTTCAAACGGGTTACCTTCTACTCGAGCTCAGCCTTCCCCTTCTCAATCTCAGCTTTTTCCTCCTCCATCCCGAGGTAGACGCCCTTCATTAAATGAGTAGCCTACAAAAACACAAATCGGCTACATTGTAAGTTCTAATCATCATACAAAATTTAGCATATGCTCAAGTCATCAAAATTACCATTTTACTCATTTCCTCCTCACCCTTGAGAACTGCAAGCTTCACTTTATCCTCTACCACTTTCAATTCATCTTCTTCACCAAGTAGACCCTCTGCGACCTTCGCCCCACTCAGTTGGGAAGGGTCAACCCTTCTTTTTTTTACCCCTCCTTGGACCTCACCACTTCTTGTGGTTCTAGAGGTCTAGTCACACTTCAACATCCTCTTATTTGGAAATGCCTGAGCTAGCTTGCTCGACGTAGTGGACTCCGGTACATCAGCAAGGTCAACTCCATAAGCCTTGAGCAAGACCATTCGCCTCTCTCTATCAGCTCCCCTCTTCTTGTTGTCACCAACACCCGTCATTAGCCTCGTTGTATGAGACTTTTGAACTTTCTCGGACCAACTGTTAGCACATTTCTTTATGCTAATGCCAAATTCTTTCAAAATAGCCTCGAACTCAATTCCTTCCTAAGTAATAGTATCTAGCAAAGACTTCTTCCTCGCCACCTTTTATTGAGGACCTACCAAATAATACATTATCACCAACTGAGAAACATACAATTTCAACATTTTAATATTATACATTATGTATTGTTATACTTACATTGTTTTACAGTTCTACACAAAAGTTCCATAGGCTTTTCATTATCTTTCTGAAGGCAATCACCCTTCACCCATATCACATTATCACTCCACATTCGACCTGCCAAATTTAGATCAAAGAAAAGAGGTTGAGTCAAACTCGCAAAAAAGTATGCCCCTCCACTTGCAGAATAGTTTTTCACACCATAAAACTACAAGACATCTTCAGGAGATATCCTCCTCTTAACTTCATCCTCCTTCCATAACTTATTCAAAAATTTACAGACATTTGTTACCTCCCACATGTTCCTGTTCAACTGAATAGGACATGCCCCAATGATGCTCATAATCCCTTTTGCAAGATTGTTAAGGGGTAAACTTAACCCATACTCCAATTGAGACAGGTAACACAGAAAATACTCTTCCAGGTCACCCTAGACATTTCCATCATAATACTCCAAGGAGATTGATTCCTCTAAACCCCTATCTACATTTTCCTTCTCCAAATCAGCCAATAAAAAGAAAAGTTCCTGCCCAGATCCTACAATGCAACTTTTAAGCTGCCTACCGGCATAATCTACAAAATTACCCAATCTTCCCCCTACAGAAGCTTTGGCTTCACAAAACTCCCTAAGCACATCATAATCCAAAGGATAGGATATCAATTTTCCAGGGAAATCTAGAAATTGAACAACTCCTACTTCATCCTCCCTATCAGATACTACATTCTCGGACTCAGTCGATCGACTAAAAGTTGACGCCTCATTAACAAGTGAAGTCTTTATATCAACTACAACGCTAGGTTTGATCCTATACAAAACTCCTCACGCTCGACCTATATACAGGCCCAGGTATTCCATTATTATATTTTACATATATATTACCCACATACATATATCTTTCATATCTTAGTTTACAAATATATCTAGCAGATTTTTATCGATTGCTATAAATAGTAGTTTTTAGATTTGCATACCAGAAAAAAGAATTTTCAAGATAAACGCATTCACAATATCACAAATCATTTACTAACCTTCTATGTTGAAATGTGAATCTGACGCAACGCCAAATCCTTCCCTTACAATGCTGTTATATATCCACCTTTGTGACTCAGTCTATGCAACTCTTTCTCGCTTTGATTGTTGATCACTCTTGATTAATTTCTCACAAAATTCTCTGTTATTCTTTTTTTTTCCTCTCTCACTACTCTACAAGTTTTTAGAAGTTGATAAACATTTGAATGAAGAATATGAAGCATTATTTATATTTTCTCTCTCTAACTACTGGCAGTTATTGGGCCTCACACGAGCCGCTCTCAGTTTTAAAACTGAGGCATCCCTTCCACAATCAATGTCAGACATTTTGCACCTTTTCGGTGAAAATACTTTCCCATCATTACCCCCTGCTTTATATTTTAATATCTTTTCATCTCTCTTTCCCAAATTATCCTCTGACCTCCTTATACTCATGATGACTCAACACTTATATGTAATCAAGCTTTCCCTACTGTTACACTAGAGACAAAATCAAAATCTGCCTACTTTTTCTATCTTTTGCTTCTACTACTTATAAAAGTGTTGACGTCATTTCAAAAGTTTTCCACATTTCAAAAATATTCAAATTCATTTTTCACAACAGTCACAAACAACATTTGCAGTAATAGAGGACAAATTTCAATTCATTCTCATTACGTTACTTTGACAGTTATTTAAACTCGTACAATTCACTCCCTTATATATAATTACACATAAAACATCCTTGATATCTTGGGGAGCCAAACCTGATTAGTTTGCCTCCAGCAATCCTCATATCTTCCAACTCGATCTCTACTTTAGCAATTAGTCTCACAACAACTTTTTGAGCTGAATGCTCCATAATTACTTCCCGGAATAGCTCCTCCTAGAAGCGACGTCCGTACTCAAGTTCCCTACCCATCCAATCTAAACCTATAAACTGATACTTGGTCACTGGCAGGTCAGCATCATAGTCGAGCAAGCAAAAAATCTATTCCAGCACTTCGGTTATCTTTATCACCAACCATTCCTTAGCACCATAATGAATTTTCTCATATCAAGTCAATACCATTTCCATTCTCTTCTACCTGCTTAAAAGCTCATTTTCCCTATTTATACAGTTTTCATAATTATTTCAGATCCCCCACAATTCATAATTATATTCTGTCTATCACAACAGAAACCCTAGTATCCTGAGCAAAGTTATTTGAATTTATGTATCCATGTCAACCTCAATGAATTCAGCCTATTCCTATTAAACTTTTTCTTTCCAAATCCAATATTTTGGAATAACCACCCTGAGCTCGAATTCCCAATTCTTAAATATCCTAAGACTTCTACAGTTATCTCTCTTCCCTGATAATTCTAAGTCATTCAGTTCGAAAACGAATTCTTACACATCTTTTATGTTACAAATATATTTTTTAGCTTGATTACTATAATATATTTTGTAGTTCCAATTTCATACATTACATTTTATCCTCTATTCGTAAATCTTCAAATTATTCATAGTTCGATTTCAAGAGTTCTTCTATATATCAACAAAGAGTTTGAATAACAAATTTTATTAAGCTCGAATATAAATTACAGGTACTTTACAGATACTGATTCTTTTAGGTATTTTACAAATAATAAGTCTTTCAGGTACTCCAAAATTAGGAACTTTACAGATAACAAGTCTTTCAGGTACTTTACAGAAAACAAGTGTAGTAGCCTACTCGCAACCTCCAACCCCAGTCCAACATTCAAAGGCTGCATCGAAGCCTACATGCAAACCTCAAAGCCCATTCAATCCATAAACATGCCTTCCAAGAATACATGAAGATGATGCTTTGAAGACGAAGCCTCGACTCGAAACAAACCTCGAAGATAAACGCTACATCAGTATCAAAGGTTTCAAAGACAAAGCCACGACTCCACATCAGCAGAAGAAATACTTTGCTGACGTGTCAAACAGCCAGTTCACAAGACAAGAACGACACTATTATATGCCCAGGCAGTTACAGTGACATAACCAACAACAGCTATAGTGTCAGAGTATAGTACCAGACCCGACATTTCTGGCGTCAACACCAATTCTAGGATACCCACCTGATACACGGATGGTACCCTTGTAATGTGACCAACCTTGCTGACTCAACCCTTCCCGTGTTCTATAAATAAGAGGGAGGGGAAATCAAGGAGAGGTTACAAAATCTAACCCCAGAGCCCTTGCAACTTACCTTCGACCATCCTGTAATACTCACAGTACTCGAACCTTCGACTACTCGACAGTAATATACAATCTCTTAAAAATTCTTATCAGAGGTCGCAGAGAGGCCCATTCTAGGCCTCCACGCATGTATATTGTCAATAGGTTATTCGCACTATAGATTATATACTTGAATCCTTTGATATTAGATAAACATGTGGTGTAAGAGCCGACTTCCCCTCCGCACGAAGTTAGGCCCCTACATTTGGTGCCGTTTGCGCTTGCCCACCCTACCAATCTCCCTTGTTCATTTTTTCACTTTTCCAACTCCTAAAGATCATTCCCAATGGCCCCCACCCTCTGTTCTACTTCCACCCATGCCGGCAACTCTATCGATAAAGTGGCTGCCTAGCTAGCCTTACTTTCCCAGTAATTCTCTCAAGACGAGGAGCAACACCAAACACAAATGCACCAGGAACGTGAAAATCACCGGCAGGAGTTTAAAGTCGAATGGCATTGCCGTTTAGATGATGTCGATAGACAAAACAGTGTCATCGATGAATTACGCAATATAATCCAAGAGCTGTAATGACTACAGCCTCTAGATGTTCCTCCACTGTCTCGAGCACCAGCTCCATCACGTATATCTGCCCGTTCTCGACTGGGGCCTCTACCACATCAAGAAGTACCCCCGGTCCATATCGACGTCGAGGGTGTTTCCCCTACTGTTCCCCCCCACTGGCTCTATCCATCTCGTCATCCATCCCACCGAGTACTCCTCTGAATCTACCCTTCGGTCCTCCAGACACCCTAAACATCGCCTTGCTCGAGAACGTCTCGGGGAGCGCAGAGTTGAACAAATACCGAACCCTAGGCCTCATCAACTTTAAATCCCTTGATCCCCCCCTTATCCTGCCTATTATGTATAACAGGACTTCGACTACAAAATCCAGCCCATCATCCGTGTCAGCACGAGCCCAGCTTCAAACTCATGGAGTTAGTTAAACAACCCCCTCTGTCCCAAGCTCCTCGCTATTGAGATCCCTCCTAATTTATGTGCTCCCAAACTCAACAAATACCACAACACTGATCCACAATCCCATATTCTCAAATTCCAAAATGCGTTAAGCCTTTACTCCACTGCTGACCACCTGATGTGTCACTTATTTCCTTCAAGCCTCACAGATAGCCCTCTTCGATGGTATCATAACCTTCCTAGTAGATCTATTCAAAGTTTTGAGCAACTATCCCATCTTTTCAATGCCCAATTTTCCTTCAATAAAGATAGAGAGGTCAGAGTCGATGCCCGCTTTAATTTTAGAAAATCCCCCAGTGAAACCCTTAAGGCCTTCACTAAGAGGTTCCTCAACGAATCACGCAAATTCGAAAACCTCGACTGTGCGAGCGCCGTACTCGCGTACTCAAATGTTTTGCCAGATAACAGCCGTGTCAAAGAGTACATGGTCCTCCACAAACCTCGAACCCTCGAGGAGATGCTCTCAAAGGTCAATGGCTATATCGACCTTGAACGCCTCCGGGAATCACATAAAAAGGGGCAGCCTTCGACCACCAGCCCAAATAAACCCCTACAAGGCCCACCCTCTACTCCTACACCCCTGATCTCTCCTGTCCCACAAGAGACTGAGAGCCACAAATGCCCTCACTCTGATAACACTGTAGAAGGTCACAAAAAAATGACCAAAGCCAGTCCTACCTAGACACACTGTCCTCATCAGCACCTTTCTACCACAGATATAGGCAGACACCATATGACATATCCCTTTCCCCATCGAGGTCAAACCAGGCAAACCTTACTGTGCCAACCATAAGTGTAACTGTCACTACGCTAATAAATGCTTTGCCTTACAATGCTCTCTCGAAACAATACTCAAAGCCGATCGTCTACATCAGCATGTCACTGACCTTCCCAGCTACCTCGACGGGCCGTACCTCAAACCTCAACTTGTCCCTTCGGCCGATCCTGTCGAGGTCCACATTTACCAAGTTCATTTCATTGAAGTAAATAATATCATTGAAGTAAATAATACCAACTTGTCCCACCCTCCTGCCAGAATCAAGCCTTTGTCCTCGACCCGAAGGCATGTCTTTCATCGACTGCGATACATCGCATTTTTATTTTCCAAACTCTGACCCTTTAAACATCATGATTAAGGTTAAACATTTTGTCATCCACACCATGCTTATCGATACAGGAAGTACACCTGATGTACTTTTCCTCTAAACCGTCCAAATCATGAACAAAATAGACCTCATCACTGCTGCCAACGTCGAACTAAAAGGCTTTAATGGGGTTATCGAAGTTGCCATTGGTCGAATCTGTCTCCCAGTTACCACCGGCCCTGTCACACTTCAAACCAACTTTCTTATCATCGATAAGAAGTCTGAATACCTTGGCATCCTCGGGCGCGACTGGCTTCACGCTATGTGCGCCATGCCTTTGATCTATCATCAAACCCTTCATTTCACTACCCCTTATGGTACATAGAATTTAAAAGGCTCTTAACGCCTCGTCCGTTCATGTGAGCATCCGGAGATTGAGCAGACCCGGAAACTCATCAGACTCCCATAACAATCACTGTCGCCTTATGTCCCCATACCTTCAACACTCGTCATCTCACCCATCGAACCCACTGATTATATTGAACTCGGCGGTCCTGGTCGAAGTACATTTATTGGAACTTTTCTAGACGAGGCGGAACGCCTCGAGCTTACAGACTTCCTTCGAGCAAACAAAGGCATTTTTGCATGGGCGTTCTAGGAGATGCCAGGCATCGACCCCAGTTAAGCATGTCACCGCCTCGACCATATTCTCCATTCTACAGTAGTAAAATAGAAGAAACGTACCTTGGCACCACGACTTCGAGAAATAGTAAACCTCGAAGTAGACAAACTCATAGCCGCGGGTTTCACTAGAGAAGTCAAGTATGCCGATTGGATATCTAACATAGTTGCAGTTCCTAAAAAGAACGGCAAGATCAGAATCTGTGTCGACTTTACATGCCTCAACAAGCACACACAGAAAGATAGCTTCCCCCTCCCAATTATTTTAGTACTCTTCGATACTACTGCTGGACACGAGCGCCTGTTAATGATGGACGCAGCTTCGGGTTATAATCAGGTAACCCTCCTCCCCGAGGATCAACTTAAAACTTCTTTTATCACTGAACAAGGCATTTACTATTTTAATGTCATGCCTTTCGGCCTTAAAAACGCTAGTGCCACCTACCAATGCCTAGTAACAACCATGTTTAAACCCTTGCTTGACATGTCAGTCGAAGTCTACATCGACGACATGTTGTACAAGAGCCACCAAAAGTAGATCCACATACAGGACTTAACCGAAGTCTTTTTGATACTTCGAATTTACAACATGAAACTTAACCCAGACAAATGCCAATTTGGTGTTTCGTCTGGGAAATTTTTAGGCCATCTTATTAGCAAACTAGGTATCGAGATCGACCCAACTCATATCTGAGCCATTATCGACATGCCTTCCCCTCGAACCAAAAAAGATGTCCAAAGAGTAGCTGGTAAAATAGCAGCCCTCAACCATTTCATTTCCAAATCCTCAAACCATTGTGCTTGGCTCTTCTCTCTCTTACGCGACCAAAGTATTCACAAAGCAAAAAAGAAAAACAACTCTGAGATTAACTGGACACCCGACTGTGAATGGGCCTTCCCCAAACTCAAAATATACCTTGGTCGACCACCCATTATCAGTACCCCTATCGAAGGCGAAATACTCCTCTTATACCTCGCGATCACTGATACCTCTATCAGTTCAGTTCTCATTCGACTCGAATCAAATATTGAGAAACCTGTATATTTATCAGCAAAACACTGACACCTGTCAAAACTCGATACTCAAAACTTGAGCGTTTGCACCATACTCACATTTATACTGCCCAGAAACTCAAACCATATTTTCAAGCTCACCCCATCCGCGTAATAAAAAGCTATCCCCTTCGAGAGGTACTCAGCAAGAAAGAAAAATCTAGACGAGTATAACAGTGATTTGTCTACTTTGGCGAACATGACATTACATTTGAGAAGCAGATCTCCCAGAAAGGCCAAGCAGTAGCCAATTTCCTTACTGACTTCCCGGTCGAAGATATCGACTGGGAAGAACATGAAGACGGCCTACCAAGGGACCAGCCAGAACCTACAGACCCATGGAACCCTAATACAGGCTGACAACTTTTCACAGATGGATCCGCTAGACCTAATGGTTCGGGGATAGGTATCGTCCTAGTAATACCTATCAATGATCAAATAGAGAAGACAGTAATGTTAAACTTCGAATATTCCAACAACGAGGCTGAGTATGAAACTTTGATCCATGGACTCGACCTCGCATTCGACCTCGGCATCCCAAAACTTACAGTTTTTGCAGATTCCCTCGTCTGCCAGCGCATGGACCTTTTCCCTAAAAAATCATCTATCACACACTACCTTCGAGGTGAAAACAGACACGTAGATTCCCTTACCTATATAGCAGCTATGTTAGGCTAATTCGAGTCCCAAACCCTCCATATCGAAGTACTCAAACGCCGAAGTATCGACCAGATAGAAGTCAATGCCATCAATACTGGGGGTGAGAGTCACGATCCAGACGACTAGCGAATACCATTCCTCGATTACTTCAATAATGCTACCCACCCAGATAATCCCAAAGCCAAACGGTCTTTATTAGAGAACTGTCGCAGATACACAATCTTCAAACGCGAGTTACATCGCAAATCCCTAAATGGCGTCCTCCTTCGGTGCATCTCTCAATACAAAGCCTCTATAATCCTATCCAAACTCCATAAAGGAACTTCCGGTACTCATACTGCCGGTAGATCTATGGCCCTTCGAGCCATCTCCTAAGGTTTATTTTGGCCCAACATGCAAAAGCAAGCCAAAGAGTACGCTAAACATTGTGACAAATGCCAGCGCCATGCCCATGATATCCATAGCCCTTCACAAGACCTCCATTTCAACCAAGTCACTTGGCCATTCAAACTCTGGGCTGTCAATCTCATTGGTCTTTTTCCCAAAGCTTCGGGCTGCCAAGAAAATATCCTTGTTACAACAAATTATTTTACCAAATGGGTCGAAGTCGTACTTTTATGTCAAACCAGAGAAGAAAAAGTTATCAAATTCTTATGGGAAAACATTATTACACACTTCGGATGCCCTCATATGATTCGATGTGATAATGGTCCATAGTTTTTTGGGAACAAAGTCAAAATTTTAAAGTGCCTACTTGAGACCCCAGCTTCCCAGACGAAGACAACGAGTTTGAACTCGGATGCAACATGTTATGGATCGACGAAACCAGATACCGAGCCATTACCAATCTCGGTTGTTATCATCTATCACTGCAGAAGTCATACAACAATAGAGTTCGACCTCGAAGTTTCAACATCAGAGATCTTGTACTTCGACGGGTCACATAATCCTTGAACCCTCATAATACTGGGAAGGACCTTATGTCGTATATGATAAAATAGACAAGGGTTCGTATTACCTCATGACAAAAGACGAAGAGCCTCCACCAAATCCATGGAATATAATGCAGTTCCTCTCATATAATAAGTTACGGCCTCAACCTTGTTCACCTGATGTAAACACAAACTAATAAATAAAAAGTTTTTTCCCTCTGAACTTTGTCTTCTGTTTTCCAATAAATTTCTTGGTTAAGCCTAAGTATCATGTCAACCCTCGACCCGACTGATACTTGGGGGCGACCTTGAAATTTTTCAAGCTTCTAACATTCGAGCAAACTCGAGGGGCGCGAATGGTCGAGAGACCAGACCCTCAGGAATGAATTGGCAGTGAACACGTCTTACTTTGATGTGGCTCAGGCCTTCGAAGTCCTGTAAATTTCATGGTTTACTCTAAGTATCATGTTAACCCTCGACCCGACTGATACTTGAGAGAGACCTTAAAAATTTTCAAGCTTCCAACATTCGAGCAAACTCGAGGGGCACAAATGGTCGAGAGACCGGACCTTCAGGAATGTGTTGGCGGCGAAAACATCTTATATCATTTTGGCTCAGGCCTTCGAAGTCTAGTGAATTTCCTGGTTTACACTAAGTATCATGTCAACTTTCGACCTGACTAATACTCGGGGGCGACTTTAAAAAATTTCAAGTATCCAATATTCGAGCAAACTCGGGGGGCATAAATGGTCAAGAGATTGGACTCTCGAGAATGCATTAGGGGCTACCACATTATAATTCGACCTAGTTCCGACGATCGAAGTCCAATTAATTCCTTGAACTATCAGGATCCCATCTCGAAGCTCTTCAAGGTTAGATCACTTTACAAGCATTCTACTCTTACAGCAGATGCAAATGTAAGGTTACAAGAATATCAACAGTTCTACTACATTCAAGACGCTTTAACACAATATATATCAGAGAATCAGGCTCAACAAAAATAATTCAAATAAAGTTCAGAGAATACAGCAGGAATCTAGCACAGTAATTTAGTACAAATCAAATACAATACAAACCAGCAATTCAACACAATTCAATACAAATTCAGCCTACAACAGAAATTCAAAGCATTCGCAAGTTTAAAGATCAAGTGCAAAGCAAGTTCAACATTGTTCACATATTGTAACCCTACAGAAAAATATTCATCTTGGAGTGGCTACACCATCTCCCCCAACTGTCTTCAATGCCAACACCTCCAACACCTTCAGTAGAAGGGTTCGAACCTGTACCATCGACGATCACATCAGTCGCAGTTCCAACAGTAATACCTTCGATGACATGAGTCCCCACGACACCTTCTGAACCCGCAGTAGTAGCATCTCCTTCTACCCCATCGGCCTGGGTAGCATCGTCAGTAACAGGATCTTGGGTAGTGGGGAAACATTGCATAGTTTCAGGATCATACCCCAAATCCTATATAAACTCCTTCCGCCTAACATTATCAGTACATTCATCATTATACTGCCCTTGGAAGGTTTTCTTCTATTCCGCAATAACCCTATTATTCCCAACTATTTTCTCCTCCAACACCTGTGTATGATTATGACGCTGAGCTTCAAGCCTCCTCTCACATTCATCCTTGATAGGGTTACCTCAAAATGCTAATTTCTAAAACCAGCGATGCCTCAATACCTCGAGCAAGCTCTAGAGCATCAACAACCTCTTTTAATTTTCTTATTGCCACCTTCTGTGCCTTGCAGAAAGCCTACGCTCAAGTATTTGTCTGCTAGAATAGTCGAGCCGTCAGTACTTCTCGAAGCATGGTATACTTAAGAAAATTTTAGAATTTCACAAAAAATATAAACAGTTACCTGATACATACTCTTCTTCATCTGCCTCGAAGCCTCATCCGGATCTGTGCCATAGAGTTCTGCCATCGAAGCCACCTTAGCTCGAGCCTGCTCCTCCCGTTTGGATATGGTCAATTCTTCGTTCATATCCTCCCTATTATCTTCCCCCAATGCCCTACGCCTTTTACGATGGGTTACCTTTGGCTATTGTGCCCTCGGAGACTCGGGAAAGACCTTTCCCTTCCCTTTCTTAGCCTGTATCGATGCCTGCTTCGGCCTCTGTCTTGAAGCAACACAAGCTACTTCAGATACTGTGGCTGCCTGCTTTGGTGCCCGTTGCCTCTTTGGGACATACTTTACCTGCCTTGTCAATTTCTCTCCCTCCATTCCTTTAACCACTTTCAAATAACCTTCGCCTACCATCTTCTTCTTTTTTGCTGGCTTCGGCATAACAGGTACATTTCAAAGCAGGGAATCAGTCTTTTTCTACCTCTTCCTCTTGATACCAAGCTTCTTGAACACAGAGTTCTCCCACTCCTCGCCCGAGTCGATTAAGGCATCAATATAATCCCTCAGATTTTCCCAAGTTCAGATGTTGGGACCTACAGAACAAATATAGACACATTTATCAGCCTATTCGATCAGTACGTCAAAGGAAACCTTCGGCATAAAACTTACATGGATTATAGACTTTATGATGTAACCTATAAGGGTCCTCCCCTTCGACATTCTCATAACTACCTCGTACTACCACTAAGTCTTTATTACACCCCCGACCCGTCGAACACAGATCAAACAACCAGGGCTTATCAGCATGGCAATGGATGTGATAGGTGCCCATATTCTGGTTTACATTCCTCGAGTAGAATGACACAACATCATACCATTCGATCAAACTTCTTCCCTCACTCCCCAATTTTGCATTCATGCCCTCGATTACCTTTATCATTTCGTAAAAGTTCTCATTCATCTGAACCGGGGCAACTTCCCAAAAATTTAGCACCTCCTTCACTAGCCTTCAGAGAGGTAGTTGCATGCCTAGCCGGATTTGGCCTCTATATGCCATAATTCCTTCTCGAGGTCTCGACTGGAAAGTGTACCCTGACCCTGCTACTTTTAATACTACTCTTACTTTCGACAGGCCCAATTTTGGAGCAAATTGATATGATCTCATCTTCTCACTAGCTGAGATAGAACCTGCGACCTCCTCCGATTTAGTTGACTCTTCCTCACTTTGATCACTCTGATCCCCTTCTTCCCCTTCATCACATGAAGGCTTGATACTACCTTTACCTCTCTCCCTCTCTTCTCTCTCTATCTCTTCCTCATCACTCTCCTCGGTCACTACCATCTTACGACGTCTACTACTCGAAGCCCCACCTGCTAGCACTACCACATCTAAAGGGGCATCGGTTACAAAATCCAATACCTCTACATCACTGCCCTCATCCATGGGAGCACGACCAAACACACTTACTTCATTCCCTTCGATCTTTTCATCTATCAGCCTCATTCTCGAAGATCGATGGATACGCATCTTACCCTACAAAATAAGAGGCATGCAATTATATCGATACATTCGACTACTACGTGTTAATAACTCATTTTCATCAACCCTTTCCAACTGATACAAACACAGTCGAGTACTTGACCTTAATCCCGATCATACCATAAATACCCTCAAAATCCTAAATGGGTTAAACCCCCAGACACATGGTTTTCCCCTATCCTCAACCATATCCTCACAACTATAAACCCTAGCAGACTTTACACTACTATGTATTCAA
Source organism: Kingdonia uniflora (assembly GCA_014058105.1). Lineage (NCBI taxonomy): Eukaryota > Viridiplantae > Streptophyta > Magnoliopsida > Ranunculales > Circaeasteraceae > Kingdonia > Kingdonia uniflora. The sequence goes on along the minus strand of JACGCM010000973.1, from coordinate 350,114 downwards.
TATACAAAAACAAAAGACGAAGTAACAAGATAAAAGTAAGAAGGACATACCTATTTGTGCAAAGTATTTATTCCTCCTTTCAGAAATTCATATGATCCCACAACAACTACCGAGCTCTATGGAACAATGGAGTATGTTTATCCTTTCCCTCACTCTCTAGTTTTTCTATAAGTGTTTGAATGGGACCAGTAACCATTCCCTTATAACTATATATACCTCCTCGGAATACCAAAAACCCGCCTCGATTCCCTAAACCATTATCATTACCACTACCCCACTATCCCTACTTTTTGGCTGAGATGTGCTTTGACAATTTTACCCTTTACCCCACGCACGTGGCACACGTTCATAATTATGAAATTTCGAATTCAAAAAACAAAGTCGAACCTTTTGGTCCTCGCTTGAAGATGTCAAATCAGATCCTCACATCAAATCAACCCTTTTCCATAATTCAAGGAATCGTTATGATGACCTGTATGGCACTCTGCCTCAGGAACAGTACCATTCTGACAAGCCAGCTGTTGGCTGTCAATTTGTCCGGTCGAAACCAATAGACCTTCGATAAACAATCTTCTTGCACACAAATAATCATCTATATCGTGTCTCGAACATTCGTCCACAGACGATCTGATATTCGATTCCAAAATATGCCAATCATTCAATTGCTTTCATCTTTGACATTCGGCGAGATGTTTTTCGCGCCTAAATTACTTCGAGTACTATATTTATCCTACTTACAAAAAGTTCATTATTTTACTTCGACAGTTAGCTTATAAACTTCCAATTTTATTCGGGCAGACGCCTTTTCACAGAAAACTTAGATCAAAATAGTCAAAATCAACAAAAATACAAACATCCCTACAATAAAGCATCCCCTATTTACAGACAGGATTGCTCTTCAAAGACTCAGCCTTGGCATCTTCCTGGTCTACCACCTCCTCGGAAAAAGACTCTAGCAAGGCCAACCGGTGGCCGAGAAATGGGCCCATCATTTGTAACACCCCTCACCAGTATGCATAGGACACCCCACTAATAGGTTCCCCTGGCTCCACTTTAAACAAATTCGGTATCTCCCAGTCTAGGCCTCGATTAACAAAAATCCTCTATTTAAACTCCAGGGTCTTTACCCATACACAAAGGACCTTTGCTGCCACCTGGTTCTGGTGCTTGGTGTTGGGAGCATTTTCGTTACTTTGGGACGAAGAAGCAGACATTGTACTTAGAGAAGAAGGAGAAGATGTGTGAAGTTCTCCTCAAAACACCCCATTTATACTTGAAGGTACATTTAAACCCACCCTAATCCCAAGTCGTATTTATTATAGTCTTCAATTCTTCTCCTTGAAAACTCAACATTTTAACCTTTACAACTTCCCAGACATAACCGTTTTATCATTATCCAAATTCAAACCCCATATCCGAGGTTCTGCAGTTGACAAATCCTCAATATCAAACCATCGACAAACTTTATCCATCCTTTCACAAATACTATGATATAAACCTTGAGCTTCGATAATTCATAATCAATTATTCAATTTAGTCGAGTACCGACATATATCCTCAATCAATAAGTTATACTCGATACCGCGAAGGTAATCGTTTCTAAATGTTAACATTCGAAGAGATATACTTGATACCGTGCCTACAAATCTATTCGATTACCATATATGCCAGATACAAAATTTTTTTTACAAAAAAGTGTTATTCTCATTCCATTCCGCAGATAACAATAACAGAAACAAAAAGGTTCAGACATACATACAGACAACAAAAACAACAGAGACCTCCAAATATAGTCCTACAAAAAAAACCATCATCACCACCTTGCCTCCACCTTAAGAAGAACCTACCCTATTTTTGGAAGGGCCAGCTCCGCTCGCCGAGCCCTGCCCCTCCAAATGTTCCTCCGCCTTAACGAGATGCTCAGCCAAACTCGACAAGAAAAGGTAGCATTCCTCAGCAATCGTAAATTAAAACTTCATCTGCCCCCACAAGTAAGCATAGGACTCCCCATTGATGGGTTCCCCAGGCTCCAACTCTACCAGATCAGGCATGTCCCAATCAAGCTCATGGTCACCGAAGAACTTCAACTTCAGTTCAATAGCTTTTTGCCATATGCAACGATCCCTGGAAAATCCCATTCTTTGCTGATAATGAGTATTCAGAGTAGTATCCATGGACTTTTCACAGAAAGTAAAAGAAAAGAATGAAGGCGAAGAGTGTGCAGTATTTACCCCTCAAAACCCATATTTATACCCAAGTTAACCTCCTTTATTACTCTAAAGTCACCACAACTCCTTAACTACCTTCCTTTATTACTTCCCTCGGAATTCCAACAAGTCACAGTTAACCTTCCAACTTCCAATAACCAACAATCTTTCTCAACAAATGCCTCTATACCTATTTCTGAGGCCTTTGCTGAGAGGGGGTGAATGTATCAACCTACTCGCAGCCTCAAAGGCTGCATCAAAACCTACATGCAAACCTCAACGCCTATTCAATCCATAAACATGCTTTCTAAGAATGCATGAAGATGATGCTTCGAAGACAAAGCCTTGACTAATAACAAACCTCGAAGATGAATGCCACATCAGCATCAAAGGCTTTGAATACGAAGCCTCGACTCCACATCAGCATCAGAAACACTTTGCAGATGTGTAAGACAGCCAGCTTACCAGACAAGAACGACATTATTGTTGGCCCTGACAGCTACAGTGATAGAACCAACAGCAGCTACAGTATCAGAGTACAGTACCAGACCCGATATTTCTGGCATCAACACCAACTCTGGGATACCTTCCTGATACACGAATGATACCCTTGTAATGTGACCTACCTTGCTGACTCAGCCCTTCCTGTATTTTATAAATAGGAGTGAGGAAAAATCAAGGAGAGGTTATAAAATCTGACCCCAGAGCACTTACAGTTTACCTTTGACCTTCATGTAAAACTCAAATACTCGAACCTTCGACTACTCGATAGTAATATTCAATCTTTTAAAAATCCTCATCAGAGGTCTTGGAGAAACCCATTCTAGGCCTCCACGCATGTATATTGTCAATAGGTTATTCGCACTATAGATTATATACTTGAATCTTTTGATATTAGATAAACTTGTGGTGTAAGAGCCGACTTCCCCTCCGCACGAAGTTAGGCCCCTACAACAAGTCTTTCAGGTACTCCGAAAGAATAAATTCTTCAGTTCGTCTTACTTCAGTGATATTTCACTCAAAGAATCTTCTGAAGCAAAGCAGGCATTGGAAGTCACTAGACGTCCTTCTCCCTTCACACCAGATTACTCTAACATGAAATTGGGTCTGGAGGAAGTTTGGGCATGAAAATAGAAATTGTTAGTGCTTGAATGAACTCTTTAAACATAAGGTCTTCTTAGAGCCAATAAACGATGATGGTGCAGAAGCAGACTTCCATTCTCAATTTCCATTCTCTAATACCACCGTTGTCTCCTCTATAACTACCTAACTACCACCATCGGAGAGTTGGTAGAGATGAAGAGGGCCCAACCATAGAATCCAATCCTATGCAAGACATCGGTGCAACTGCCCTGGAATTATGCCAACCCCTACATCTGTCTCCTCAACCTTGTCGTTCACTAGGATGCAGAGGTACCTCTAATGCTGCTCGTCTGTCAAGACAACGTAATAAAATCTCCACATACAGTAAAAATCTTCTTCAGTTCTAGCCGCTTCTTCTTTTGACATATCTTGATACGTAGGTGAAACGGGAACGGGGGTAAACATCTCTGAGGATTAATCACCGAAGTATCTCAACATAAACTCTCTCTTCGTAAACTATTCTCCAGTTCTTCACTATTGTTAATCTAGACTTCTAGAGAATTTTTACAACAAACAACGTACTTTGACACAATCCTCAATATAGGTACTATTTATATAACCCTAATATTTAATATGCATGTACATTTCCCAAGCGTCATCATTCAAAACAGATAAAATTCTCAAAACCCCAACGTCGCGTACATCAATATTCCCATCATTATTCAATGCATAAATATCCCCCCATAAAAATATACACATTTTCCATACAGTCAAATCTACATTAATGCTCATTCATTTTCAACTCCCAAAGCCCATATACCTATATACCCACAGATTCTTTCTCAACCAAAGCCACTCGTGGCTTCAGTTGCGAGGGGGCGATTGTAGAGACCTATCCCTCGATCTAACCTAATTGGAACTATATCCAGTTTGAACTACCTCCATATCAGACTCACGTATTCTACATGTGACATAGATAGTCAGCATTGACACCTACACCACGAACTAATAAAGAACGTAGATCAAGCATAACAGAAAAGCATAAACAAATGAAAGACATTTGTCTCTCACGAACTTAACAGTTACTCAGTAGCACCACTTACAACATTGTCCAGGGAACGTGCTTCAACACGATAGAGAACTGCGAACAAGGCCTATATAAAGAAAAAGTTCCAGAAGAGGCAAGGACCAGAAAAATATATGAGAAATCACCAAAAAAACCATATTTTCTAGATTCTCAAACACCCAAACTTCTTATTTACAAGATCAAGAATTTTTAGTTTGAGAGATCACTTGTAATAAGATATCAGCTTCAAGCAAAAAATTTATTGTTACTAAAACCCTCAACTCGAGGTCGTAGTTTTTTACCTATTCAGAGGTGTTCCACACTAAATCACCTGTGTCATTTCTTATTTCACATTAATTTTTATCATATGAACATTGGTGTAAGAGCTAATTCTGAGCCATTTCGAGCATACGGAATTAGGTCATTACAGGTACCCTTGGTGTCTTGCAGTTTCATACCCTGTGTTCAGCTGCCCCACATCTCAAGTAAGGAGATTTTAAATCTGGTTTCTTGATCTTCTTTGGTGTTTATGGTTTACCAACCTTTTTAATCCTGTTATTCGTCTAAGAACCCAAGAATCCCTAATTCCTACCTTCAGTCGCATTCCCACTTCTAGAACCCTGTTTGTGGTTGTCTTTATCATGAGATAAGATTTTCCATACAACTGATCTCCTCCTCCTAGGGGGATACCTTTTATTTTTCTTAAAAATAAATTTGTCTTCCTGTTCAGTAGTGAGTAAGAGTTGGATAAGATCTTCAGGACTACTAAATTCCAATTTAGCATACTAGTCCCTTAGAACAGCCTTTGAATGTGGAAATATGAAAAAAGTCATTTGCAAAACCTCTTCCGCGAAGACATAATCATTATTGAGCCATCTGACCGAAATAATTTTCTGTAGTGTTGAGTTATAGCTAGCTACAGTCTTGAAATCACATAACCTCAAATTGTTCTAACGGCTGCGGTTCTTATAGGTCGTTAGAATCTGCTGGAGACCAAAGCGTTCCTCTAAGCTTGTCCATAACGCATATGGATCTCCGCAACGTAGATGCCAAAACTTTCAGCTTGGGCTCAAGGTGAACTTGCATAGCCAACATGGCATGCGCCCTGAGTGGTTCAGAGATGGTATTATCTCCAACAATTGACTTTGAAGCGTTCATTATTTTCAGATGGAGTTTTATGTCCATACACCAAGAAAGGTAATTGGAATAATCAAGCCGCAATGGTTCGTAACCGTAACGTGGGCTGGCAGACATCTGTTATGCAAAATGTAGATCGTAATTAGTAACAATTATTGATATACATTTCAAATGCAATAAAGATAGATCATAGTACTTAAAATAACATAAAATAAATTATTCATAATCTTATTATAGTTGAACCATGTTCATATTCTAAAACTAATAAATAAAAATTATAATAATTAAATCTCAATTTTACCCTATAAAATGGCGATCTTAATGTTAGATGTGCGTTTTAATAGAATCTTAGCCAAGATTGATATTTAGAACCACCAAATATGTACATTCTTTATGAAATCCTATTTAAGTATATGATTTTCAATTATTACTAAAGATAATTCATAGTATTTAAGTCAGTGATTCCCAATCATTACTTATAGGTGAACCTTGCTCATATCTTATTAATCGTCATATTCCAATTTTACCCTGTAAAATGATGATCTTAACCTTCAAGTGCATTTTAATAGAGTCTTAGCCAAGACAGCTATTTAAAACCACTAGATGTTGTGTTTCTTATTTTAATAACTAGGGTGTTCTAAGCCCTAAAGTTCTATAAAGTCTATAAATTCTAGCCAAATAACCCTATTTACTATGAATATGAGAAGTATTAGATGTTTAGCTAATAAGTGGTCCTACCCCGAAGTCTGCTGGGTTCACAAGACAAGTTAATTATGCATGTCTTTAAAATAACATTCTAGGGTACTGTAGGTTATTATTAGTGTCTATATACCTCTAAATGTTATCATATAATATCTAATTGTATCTAGATACGAAAAATTAGTTCCTCAAATACTAAGTTTTTAGAAATAAGATTAAGTCAATTCCCATGATTGAGCTCTAATTATTTGTCATTGACAATTAACAGTGATTTAAATATGATTCTCAGTCGTATTCTAAATTAGTCTTGGTTTTGTATTATCTGTAATCCCTGATCATGATAATTAGTATCCTAGGAGAATGCCATTAATATCTCATAGTGACTGTCACGTCAGTATGGACCCACTACCACGTCAGCATACCACGTGTCCTTGATATATGTCACTGCCACACTAACAAGGTGGACCCACTACCGCGTCAGTATGCCACGTGTCTTTAACACTTGTCATTGCCACGTCAGCAAGTGGATAATGATGACCTCATCAAATAATATTATAAAAAATATTTTATTACTGACGTCATCATGATCTAAAATCCCAGTTTTTGGCCGTGAACTACCCAAATTCAATGCCACTTTCCCGACGATTGGGACATCTCCCTATGACGTGTCATATACCATTGGAAACCTCATGGAATAGGCTATGCAACAAAAATAGTTATGCATCTATCCAATGTCCACAGAAAAAGATATTTTGGTTTGAAAATAACCATTTATCAAGGGTAAAAAAAACCAAAATAGGTTATTATTAATTAAAAAAAAGAGGTAAAAATTACTATAATCTGTATTCAAATATCCTATATCATAGATTAGACAAAAAAATCTAAATTCGAAAATAGGTTAAAATACCTCTCCACAACGCACAAATTGTCAAAAAATATTGATTTGGAAAGTTCTTTCTCCCTCCTAATCCATTAGATCTACGCACTGATAACCTGCTGGACAATAATAGATTAAGCTACTAGTTCTATCAAGAGATATTAAGAGAGAAAAGGGGATATATTTTTATTGAAATTGTATCTCTCTATACAAGTTACAAAGTGGATAAACCAGCAATGAGGTTACCTATCCCTACTTAAACTTTCCCCATAAACCCTGAAGGCCTATGGGCTTGTTAGGAGTCCAGTAGGACACCCCAACCCAGTTGGGTTCCCACCTTGGGCTGGACCTAACTCCTAAGAGCACCTGCAGCAGCTAGGTGAATCATGAGGTAATAAGGTGGATTCCATCCTTTACCCTCCAAAATGCCAATCCACCCAATAACAGCTAGGTAGATCAGCTGAGCTGTCTACCCCAAATCTACCTCGACAGTGGTCTCTCCACCCTCTAGGCGGATTGTTGGTAGATTTATGCCCCGTACTTTAGAACTGTGCATATGCTTTAACCCAATAGAATGATGACACTTGTCAAGCTTTAAGTGGCTCCCCTACCCCGCACTTCAAAACTGCACGCAGAATGTACGCTCTAGATGGAGATACGTGGACGGTTGGGATTCAAACTTGGTTAACAGCTAGTTCTTGCTGCACAGTTCAGAACTGTGCGGCTAGAGCCTGCATAAAAATTTTATCCTTTCCCTCTTCATACTGGGTTTTTTTGTTTGGTGATCAGAAGGCCTATAGTTTTGGGCATACTTGTTCAACAAGAACCTCAACGGCTATATTTTTGGGCAAACTTGTTTGACAAGCAGCTCAACGGTTAGTTTATTGGCCAAACTTGTTTGATAAGAAGCTCAACGGCTAGTTTTTTACCAAACTTGTTTGATAAGAAGCTTAACGGCTATTTTTTTCATTTATAAAAACCATTCATCTTGTATACTTTATTCTCTTACTCTTTTACACTCAACTCTATTCTCTTAATCTTTTAAACTTTACTCTATTTTCTTGTAATCAATTTTGCCCAATCTTGTCTGACCCATCACTCTCATCCTTGTCATCAACGTCCGGAAGTGAAGAGTACTTCCGACGTTAAATTATCATGATGCATGAGTATAGCAAGGTTTTCATAGAGATGGGAGAAGCAGAAGAAAATGAGCAAGAAGCAATATTATCACAGAGGCGGGGGGGGGGGGGGGGGGTAGTAAAATGAGAAGGATACCGTAATTATAAATTGGGTGAGTTTAACCTTAATCGGGATTATTTTGGTGCCAACCTAGTCTTTGCCGATATTCTATTTTATTGTCGATTTTGTATGAGCAAAGGTGTGTATCAACGTATTCATGATCAAGTTATTTATGTGAACCCCAATTTTATTCAAAGAGAAAATGTCGTTAGGATAATGTGTTTATCGTCGCACCAAAAGATAACGTACGCACTTCACATGTTATGTTACAATACGAGCGCAGATGCCCAAGATGAATACGTTCAGATTGGGGAGTCTACGGGTAATTTGAGTTTGAATTTTTTTTGCATAATCAATTCAACATAGTTTAAACATAGCATATCAATTGTTCTGAAGAAAACATAATATAAACTCAATAGTCTAAACAAAACATAACATATACTTGATAGTCTAAACAAAACATAACATAAACTTGATAGTCTAAACAAAATATAATAAAATATAGCCTGAGTGAGATAACCACTTTTCGTTTGGCGTGCGCGTCTGGTCCGGGCGAGACTCTCATCATAGGTATATTGGACTTCTAGCTATGTCTGATAGTTGATAAACATATCAGCTAGTCTCTCTCCAATGACTCAGATAATTTCCTGTGGCCGGCGCAACTATTCCTCTAACTTCTTTATACGTTGAATGTATTACCTCGGATATTCATATGCCGCATACCGCATTCCTTGGTTTTGATGCCACAACTCATCCACACTATACCTAGGTGGATACGGGAGTGGTACCTGCATGGCCGGGATCGGTAGCCGTTTACGTTCTCAACTGCTTTCTGCTATTTCCATGAACCATCCCATATCCCCCACTTTCTCGTCGTATGCCTCAATAACATAGTTTTGTACCTGAGAAGACGTGGCTAAACTTGAAGTAGGTGGTAGAGCAACATCAGGCCTCACTAGATCACGCCCAACCATCCATATATTCCTGACCCTCTTCACTAAACTACAACCGATCTTGGGATTTGGATGAGCCAAATGCCAAAATATCATGCAATCCACGTCAGCAATGATACAATTGTGTCCATCATAGAAGTCTACCTCTTTCAGTCCCTGATAAAGTTGTCGATCGTACCACAAAAATTCCATAATCTCTTGTGGGGGGTCATAGGGAACACTATCATGCCCGGTGTTATGATGCATACACCGGTCTCCTAAATACCAAAGCGTACCGTTCCTATATGGAACTGAAACTAATGGAACCCTTCTTTTACTAAGCTCTGTGACAACTCTGACCTCTAGACGGATTGCTTGTCTAGACCTCGGCCATGGTTACCAATCAATGTTGGTTCTGTCCTTTCATTCTGTCATTTCTCTAATCACAACAAATAGATGATGGATTTTAAAACTAGCCCTTTCATTTCTCCACGTACCCATACGAGGATAAACATGGTTGAAGTTGTTCACCTTCACCAGATACATTCCAACGCAACAATACTCAAAGAACCAAAACTCCAACAAAGTATAGAAGCCTTTGATTAATTTCTTCCCCTTCCCACTCTTCAGAACTGAGACTTCATCTAGTCCCTGATACAAAATTGCCATGATCGGAGTACCGCAGTCGAACCTCGACGTACCTAGAATATGGTGGTCTGTCAAAGCTGCAAGATAACCGGCCGTATAGATGTGCTAGCATTTGAGAAGAAGATATTACCCATCATGTATGCAATAAATGCCCTCGCATACACGATATCCATGTCTTGGTTGTAATTGTTGGTTTCAGGATTCAAAGCGTCTCTCCAGGTTTTTAAATAAGCTAAAGTGGTGTTACCGTACCTGATGTCAGCCGTTGTGATTACGGGGAACATCGTTTGTACTTCTTCGAACATCGAATACTTATCGTCGCACGGGAGTTTGAGACCTACCCCAAAACTTATATCCGTTAGCATGACAAAATCTAACGGCGTAACGCCAAGTTCTCCGCAAGGGAAGTGCAAAGTATGGGTGGAAGGCCACCACCGTTCCACGAGAGCATGAATTAAGCGGTTATCCGAGTTTCTTGCCTTAATCCCCAAAAACTTTTTGAAACCCATATTGTCGACCAACCTCTTCAACGTAGGATACATGATAATCCATTGGTACCACTTTAATACCTTATCCAGTGATCTCCTACATTGTATTTCATCTCGGTTCTGTAAAAACAACACATTAACATATTAAATTTTTATTCGGGCATTTCGTCGAACATTTGACAAATAACGTTAATAACACATAAATTTTACACACAAAACTTACCGACAATTCTTTCGATCCAATGGAAATGTGGACCCAGATGTCTGGGAGAATATTCACTCGGTGTAAATTCTCGAGGGTTGGGGCGGGATCATTTTTCGTGAGGTGTAACGGCCACATATTCGTGACCAATTCTTTCCCCCTTCGTTTAACTTCATCACTTGGCCTACGTCTAGTTTTGGGAATAACATGACTAGGTCCTGGCATTGTTAATCTATGGATAATGAGATTGAATTACTAGAAAAAAGTGGAGGTTGGGAAACTTGAGAAAGAAGTTGGGTTTGGGCAACTATGATATGAGAAAAGGATTGTGGCAATTCGAAGGCCTTTTATGCAGGCTCTTGCCGCGCAGTTCAGAACTGCGCCTGAACTGTGTGACATTAATTAAAATAAATAAATTACGTGGCTTAATTTGATTGGTTCTCTCCACAGTTCAGAACTGCGCGTGGGGATTGAACGTTTAGGATGTTGAGATGTGGCTTAATCTGGGACGTAGGTTGTGCCCCGCAGTTCAAAACTGCAGTGACTAATATCCACCTTGATTTTTGGCTAAACTGTTATGGGGTGGAGGTGGAGGTGGGGGTGGATTGAATCCACCTTGCTTTTGGGTGAATTCACCCACCCTACTGCTGCAGATGCTCTAATAAAAACTTTAATTTCAATTTTATTGTTTTTGGTTTTCTCTTCCATGCTGATTTTGGGGCTTCAATCCGGTATTGTGGATACCACCAAAGGCAGCAACACCAATAGTCCAGCCCAATAGCTCTCTCTAAAAGTGTAAAGCAGAAAATTATCTGAAACAGACAGAAAGAGAATAGAGTCCAACTGTCTTCTCTTTGTTGAAGAGAGAGAGAGAGAAAAGAAAGGTGAGATGCCCCACGTACAACAACAGCAAAGCAAGAACAGCAACAACAACGACGAATCCAACTCTCCCCAATTCTAGAATTCTAGAGAGAGAGAGAGACGAGGAGTGAGCGTCGTGGTCGGATGCAGTAATGGCCACACTTCAATCATGGAGAAAAGCTTACGGCGCTCTCAAAGACACCACTAAAGTAGGCCTCGCCAAAGTCAACAGTGATTTCAAGGTCCATAACCCTAATTCTCTCTTCATTTCGATCTCTCTTTCTCTCTTTCTTTATCCCCAATTGGATTGATCTCAATTTTTTTTATTATTATCATTAGGATGTCGATGTTGCAATTGTCAAAGCGACCAATCATGTCGAATGCCCACCCAAAGAGAGACATCTTAGAAGTAAGTACATCACTACCCAGATTTTGATTTGCACAATTTAATCATACCCAGTTTTTGATTTAGTGATGATTAGGAGATCTTGAATGAATTATGTGTTTTTTGTGTGGCAGAAATCTTGGTGGCGACCTCCGTGATGCGCCCTCGTGCAGATGTTGCCTATTGTTTACATGCCCTTGCCAGACGCTTGGCAAAAACTCATAATTGGACGGTAGGTACAGTTTTAATTGGAAATGCTTGATGGGTTTTATTTTGTTTCTTACTCTGGACTGTAAATCTCGTAAATCATCAATGCGTAATCTGATTTAATCTAATACAGTAAGCACGTTTTCCGCATGTTTTGGAATGGTGGGGTATTCAACATTGTTCTTAAATTTGAATTAGGAAAGGAAAAGCTATCATTTGTAGAAAAATAGTTATGAAAACAATCTTGTATCTTATGTAAGAAAGGACTAAAAGCAACTGATCATCTTTCTTCATTGCCCTTTCACTTGCTGGTGTCCGGCTTGTGTTTGTTTGCCGTCAAACTTACAAGCTGTGTAGTTTTCTTAACTTTTCTATTGGCTATTGTTTTGGAAAGAAATGAGTCCTAGATTCTTCAGTAGCGAAGTCTATCCACTTATTTTGTGGTTATTAATATAATCATACTTTGCATCTATTGGTCTCTTCTAATTTTCCGTATTTTGCATTGGAGAGTTAATGATCTTGTGGGTTGTTGTAGGTATTGGGGAAGGTTATTTCGTGTATTCATTTCACTGTTTTTCCTCCTTTACTCTTCTCCCCAGTTTTCTGTGTGTCATCGCAAATTAAATTTTTCATTTTTCTTTTTTTGTCATGCTTGGCGTACTATTTCATGAGTACATTGAGCTCTAGAATATGCTACATCAAGCCATTAACTAAATTGTTGCGGACAACAATAAATAAAAACCACACTAGCAACTTCAACTATAGTCTTTAGAGTTTACCAACTTAATAGTTTATCTGAAAGTAATCTCTAAGTATTCAATTCCAAAATGTTTAGCATGAGAAGCTCTAACGAATTTGAACACTATCTTCAACAAGCTAACTCCTAAAGGGTTGCAGGTTGAAAGTCATACTGGGGACATCTGTTAGGGAGTCGTCTTATCCTCCTTTAGCTTTTTTCAATTATCCCATGACTTATAATATAACCAAGAGAAATAAGCAGAATATCGAGCACTCGTCCTCACTTTTGGGCTAAGACAATCCCCTTCGTCTGAGATTCAATTTCAAGTCACTCAAGAGATCTCAACAAACATGAGAATCTCTACTCCTTTAATAATCTCACATAATTTTATCGCAACAATCTGGAACACTGCTTCAGACCATCTTCAATAGAGCTTCTAGACAAAGGCCATCTTCGAACCATCATTATTTTCCCATGTTTAATATCTTCTTCTTGAACACTGATTTCTTCTTTTCTCTTTGATTTTTCATCTTAGCATTAACATCTGAAAGGCCTTCAACACTCATCATCAAACCTTCAAATTCCCAGAGAAATCCCCCAACTTCCTACCCTTGTAAATACCTCTTTTCTACAATATTAAGCAATAGAGGTTATATTAATGCTAGATCTAGTTTTGAAGTCTCTCTAGACTCCTAGATTTTTTGTATAGTCAAAGAAACCTTAAAGTATCCTACATGAATTATATCTAGTGGAGATAACTTTGTTTAGGTTTCACTATCTACATTACTTAGAGCTTCTCCAAAACAAGAAAATATCAAAAAGGGGCAAAAATAAAAGAAAATGCACAAGCAGCCATTAAAACTGCAATATTCGGGTGCAACTCAAACCCTAACTCGAGTGCTCGAGTTTGGCATTGTCAGCTTGATCTGACCATACTTTTATTTTTGATCCAACAACCCTATTAACGTTCTTTCAGTTTCGTTGCTTTATAACTGCGTGACCGAATTTGTTTTTGCTTTGCAAAAGAAAAAAGACCAACAACTTTTCCGCTGTAAATTTTGTTCATTTTGACGTACTCTATGATCGCCATAATCAGATATCTCTGATTTTTTTTGTGTTAAGTCATAGATCATTACAAAAACCTCGATTTATGTCATTGCTGATCATCCATAGTTATGAAGAAATCCATTAACCAACCGTAAAACTTGATTCAGTATCGCTAACTATAAAAATAAAATAAAAATCTTCGTACCATAAATAAGATATTATGTCTAGTCCAAACATCCATTCACTTTTTCCTCTCCATGATACCAGAGCGTGCTCCGCTTGAAGCCGTGAAACCACTTTGTCTCAACTTCTGCTTTGAACACAATTCTAAAGCACTGACAACCTCTGATTTACATCACATAATAGATCGTCTAGAATAACTCCGTCTGTACCAAGAAATTACACGATTTCAGCTATAGTAGAAATTCTAAACTGCGTATGTTAAAAGCAAATGTTCAAACCCAGCATAGAAACCTTACCATGTCGATTAAACTTACGAAATCCGACTCTTTGTCCAGACCCTAGAGTTGTCCCATTTTGACAAAAAATGTCACCCACATGAACCATAACTTGCAACTACAATACATGGAAAAGGTGACTTGCTACTCAAATAATTAACCATGGTGAATTACTTGAGGTGCCGCCAGGCTTATTGAATTTAGCGAATCTCCTGATGATTTTGAACGTGGACAATTTTTGAATTTTGCTTGTACTGGCTTCGTTTTGAGATATGGCTTCGTTTTGAGATAAGCTGTTCGAACTTCATCACTTTCATTAAACGGATGTTGCCAAAAGCCTAATCCCAGCGCACATTCATAAGAAGCAACATTAACTTCTTTGGGCTAAGCTCTTCTAAATTTAGGAGGGCATTGTTCACCGAGAGTTGAAGTATCTAGGTAAGATGTTGAAGGTTTATCTTTTTTCATTAGTTAATGTCTACATGTTTAAAAAGCAAATATATGTTACCATATTTAAAGCAAAACCTAAAAGACGAAAACTTACATTTCAAGAGCTCCTCTGAACCCAACGATCTCTTAGTTTGCTACTTGGCAAATTTGAATTATCTAGTTATGGTTTGTTAGAAATTATTTCGTAATGCGGATTAGATTTACGAGTTATAAATTTTAGATATACCAAGTAACAATTAATACATAAAGTGAAAACTAACTTGATGGGCATGCAAAAAAGCTCGTGATGTGATTTTTTTCAA
Organism: Kingdonia uniflora; assembly: GCA_014058105.1. Taxonomy (NCBI): domain Eukaryota; kingdom Viridiplantae; phylum Streptophyta; class Magnoliopsida; order Ranunculales; family Circaeasteraceae; genus Kingdonia; species Kingdonia uniflora. The sequence continues at coordinate 335,087 of JACGCM010000973.1, read as the reverse complement.
GAGCCTGTGAACAACTAATTTAGTTGTCAGATTTCCTTGAATTAAAAATTTGCTTAATGTAGCTGCAGTTATCTTAAGGTTTCATCGTTATTCGCCGAATTTTGCTATAACCTAGTAGATGGACGAAGATAGTTTCTAATTTGATCTGCTTGAGGTAACTGTGGTGAATTTGATTAATTGCTCTTTTGTTACTAACTTACTCGTGAGAAAGAGAGCAATTCAAGTTTCTTTTTTAAAGATTATGGAGAGAGAATCGCAGAGTTTAGAGAGGGAGAGACTTAGAGTTTCGAGAAGGGGGAGATAGAAGAGTTTAGGGAATGGTGAAGTGTGTTGAGAGAAGATAATGAGAAAAGAAAGAGTCCATTCCAAAGGCAATTCAATTAGGTAAGAGTCTTTAACCTTTTTTTGGGAAATTACCCTGTCTACAGCCCACGTTGAGATTCTCCCCTTTTTCCGATGTATTTCTCTACTCCCATCTCGTAATGTGAAGGGTTGGACTTCAGTCGTTGAAAGATTTGACATAAAGTTGATTCCATGGAAGAGGAAGATGTTTCAAAAGGAGGACATCTCATTCTGGTGATAAGCACATTGGTGAGTCTCTATGTTTACTTTACATTGATGTCCATCTGCAGGCCTAAGTTGTTTAGTTGTTTCGAAGCTGAGAGCGTATTCGTAATTATTTTGTGAAAGGGTAATGGGAGGAGATAGTTTCATCTACCTAAGTAGGATCTAGTGTGTAAGGGGCGGAGGTTTGTGTATTTTTCTTGGAACTGAATATATCCTGCTTATGGAGGTTTGTGGCCGTGGGAGGGAAATTTCTTTGGCTGAATGGTTTGAGTAAATTTATCTATGGTACGAAGGAGTTCACATGTTTAATTGACACTAAAATGATCAAATATGGAAATTGCTATCCAACACATGGAAGGGATTTAGATATGCATGTTGAGCTCCTGATTGGCGATGAGGGAAGGGTATGTTGTTGGCACATTGGGTAGTGTGATAAGAAGTTGTTGGTGGATATGTTTCTCTACATTATAGGGCGTGGGATCTGATATAAGGAAGTGTAGTAGTGTTCTATCATTCTATGCCATGGAAGGGTAATTGTTCAACTGGAGCTTACATATTCATAGAGATTTTTGATTGGAAGACTCATCATTTGGTTTAGTTTATTCACAACTCTACTTCGACAATTAATCGGGTGCGCGAGGATGAGTGAAAATGTAAGTAGGAAATGGAGGGACGTTCATAGATTGATTGACTATCCTAAGGTGACTTCACGAGCACTTTGCAGACTTGATAGAGCAAGGTTTGTAGGAATAAATATTATAAGGTTTTATGGGATTATCACACGACAACAATTGGGTGAATTCTGTGGAAGAAAAGAAATGATCATCTCTTTGAGGGGAAGGCAAAGAATTTTCACGTGTTGATGTTAGAGATATAGGTTGTTATTTTGTGTTGGACTTTTACCCTCAACATCCATGAGAAGGGTCAGATGTGAGGATCTTGTGATAAGATGGTTGCTCTTGGCCATCTCGGGTCCTGTATGAACTTCTTGCTACTTAGTTGGATCTGTCTGCGGTTTGTATTTGCTTTCCACCTCGGAATATCTTCTTTCCTTTTTTTACATTCTTCAGGGAAAATAATTTATAGTTCCTTATGGAGATGAAGTGGTTCTGCAGAGTTTTATCCAGTCACATGGTTTATTGGAAAATTTTACTTCCAAAAAAAAAACTCCCTTAGGTGGGAGAACCCCAAAAAACTGAAGTTAGTAAGTAAATACTGATGATATCTGTTGGATAAAGAAATAAAAAGACCGGAAATAAAAAAAGATTCCTTCATATCTAGAGATTGATTTCTTTGTTTGATATGGAGGAGATAATGACACTTGTCGATCTTACATAGATGCTATGAGATAGACGAAGTGCATCAATATTTTGCCTCTCAAGGACGTGTTTTGTTCTTTTGTGGGATGACACCCACACCCACGCGCATATATGCACACGCACATGCGCACACAAACATGAACAAAGCGAGTCTAATTGTGAAACATTTCTCACATTACAGAAGTGTTCACCAAAAGTTGAAGGGACATGAAAAGGCGTCTTTTATAGATGCCATTAAACTGCCTATTCCCATCCGTATTTTAAGTTTTCTTTTATTTTGTATGTTTTGTCATTACTGTGAAGAAAATCCGTGCTCATATTTTATTATTCTTTTTCCTGTATACTCTTCTTAGGTGGCACTGAAGACGCTCGTAGTTATCCATAGGACCCTGAGGGAGGGTGATCCTACTTTCCGTGAAGAGCTCCTGAATTTCACACACAGAGGACGGATTCTTCAATTGTCCAATTTTAAGGACGATTCAAGCCCCATAGGTAAACTATTTTCACTTGTTACATTTGCATCTTAGATTTTTGCATCGTCATTTCTTGGAAAATCTTCTTTTCAGAGTATGGAACATGGTACAGTTTTTAACGAAACATCAGTTTCCGTTTTTAGCTTGGGATTGCTCTGCATGGGTTCGTACATATGCATCATTCCTGGAAGAGAGACTAGAGTGTTTCAGAGTTTTGAAGTATGACATTGAAGCTGAGCGTCTCCCAAGGCCTGCCCAAGGATCAGAAAAGGTACATAGATCAGTTTGATTGTGTTCCGTCTTTACCTTACGTAGATCACAACTAGGAGATTATTGTGTTCCACCTTTACCTTGTCTAGATCACAACTGGGGTTTATTCATAATACCAAAGGACTACGTACTTTCACATCTGATACTTTCTCAAAACACACGCTAGGAACGCTTTATACTTCAGACTACCAAATATGTTTTTACACCAGGATGAGCTTAAGCTACAGGAGCTCCCTGTTGTCTTCTTTACTTATTTGAACCTCTTCTCTCTTTTTTCTTTGTACTGAACCTCTTGTCGTGGACAAGCGGCTGTCTACAATAATCCAGTGGGGATCAAGTACTAGTGTAGTTCGATTATTACATCTCGAGCTTAAAAAAGGCTTTTAACACATCCTCAAGCCCGAAGACTTGCATAGTACCTTTAGCCGAAAGGGCTTAGCACATCTCAAGCCCAAAGGCCAAACACTTCGATTATTACATCTCGAGTGGGGATCAAGTACTAGTGTAGTTCGATTATTACATTTCGAGCTTAAAAAAGGCTTTTAACACATCCTCAAGCCCAAAGACTTGCATAGTACCTTTAGCCGAAAGGGCTTAGTACATCTCAAGCCCAAAGGCCAAACACTTTGAGCCCTCAAGCTAGCATTTTACACTACCAAAGTAGGTAGTAAATTACATGATATCCTTCCCTCAAACATGTTGTTGGGTGCGAACTCACAGCCTCCCAAGAGTGTACAACCGATTGAGCCAAGGCTCGTGTACAATCCCTCCTCTTTGGACCAGAAATTGAAGAACTTAAAAAAAAATCTCCCCTCATTTCACAGGCTTGTAATTGTGCAGTCATAGGACAGTTGCCAGAAACTCTTTTGTTCAGAAATTTAGCCTCAAGAGTCCTCAAATATCCTGCTCCATTCTTCATTCATGAGCACTCTATCAAGTTTAGTTGTGACATTATCCCCATTAACCTACTTGTTAGACCATGTAAGGGCACACACCCTTAACTTAAGGTCAAAATCCTTAGTGTCAGTCATAAATTCTTGCTGTCTTTCGATAATATTAGCTCTTACCAATCTATCTCCCACCTTCTCACTATTGTAAAATGGGGCATTAAAATCACCCATGAGAACCTAACGCTTCTAGATGAACTTGGACAGAAAGAAGATCTTTTCACAGCACTTCTCTGTCAACAAAATCATTAGTTGCATAAATAATAGAAAGCAAAATAGTGGTATTGCCAAGTCCAACAATGCAGTGTATAATTTGCTCAGTGCAACCTATAACCATCACATTAGGATTCCAAGCATAAAGTAATTCTAACTTTGTTACCTTAGCCATAGCTGCCTACATAGCTCTAGTTAGGGCAGGCGTTGCACAAGATATTCCTTTTACAGCGTTGCCGGACCTTAGTTTCCACCAAACCCACAATCTCAAGATTAAAACTAGTAACTATCTTCTTGACGGCTTTACTTAAGAGGGTTGTTAACGCCCTTAACATTCCAACAGTCAGTGATAGGGAATCATGGCCGATTGGCCACTCCGGCCACGTCCTCCGCGTCTTTAGTCCGCCTCTTTGTGGGATCCCCTTTATTTTAGTAGTTTTTAAGTTAACTTATTTGTTTTAGACATGTTTCCTATTAATTTGGGTAGTGTTTTGGGAAGGTGGGGTCTCCTCTTATATAAGGGGGTCTTAGGGGGAGAGGTTAAGACTAGTTGGAGTACTTGAGAGAAAAGGTAGAGTGAGAAAGAGAGAGACTTAGTTTTTGTTTATCAGTAAAGTAATAAAGAGTAGTTAATTTCTGTTTTAATCGTTGCTTCCACTAGACGTTTTTATAAACTTGGTACCAGAGCGAGATTTGTTCCACATGGATTTTTTTTATTTGCAAAATTGAAGATTGTAGGTAATAAGAAGAAAGCGGGATCACGTCATCCAACTCAAGGAGATTGGTTACGTGACCTAGATGAGAAGATTGAGGAATTTTGGGTTACAACGGAGAACTCATTAGCAGAATTCAAGGCGCAATTAAAAGAAACTAATCGGGCATTAAACTCGATCTTGTAAGCGATCACGTCTAACGCTACCAATGGCTAAGGAGAAGTTGGTGTGGGGGTAACAGATAGCATGACATCGTCAAGAGGAAGATGGGTGCCATTGGGTGCGTTTATGAGAGATACCCGAAAGTTGAGGCTTTTACCAACCTATGTTGAGAGCGTTGGGCGAGGAAGGGGTCTCTCCACAAGGGTTAACCTAGAGATGTAATTCGACGAAGAAGGGGCTCTGTTTACCTTGAATAGTTTTGAGGGTTTTGATGTGCAAGATGTGGGTAGCGAGGACAAATTTGTGAACTCTGAGGAGAGAGTAGTCGTGACCGGCTAGGGAGGAGTTGCGCATCAACACGATTGGGGCCTGAGTCATCGCGCATGGGTATAGCGCGACCACCGGCTGCTGGTGGGGAGCGACAAGCAAGGCTGTCGGCAACCCACAACGAGGCACATTTGGTACCGGCTTTCCCTACATATCCAAATTCGGGAGTTCTCAGGAACCCGATCCAGGTCTAGGTATTGAATCCGGACATGAACCAGGCCGAGTACTGAACCTGAATGAGGTTCAGATTGCGAACCCGATCCCGGTTCAGGATCCGGCCTCAACCCCTGAACAACAACTCGTCTAGATCCAGAATCCAGGATTAGGCCCGGTCCAGCAGCCAAGGCCGGTCTTGATTAAGCCAGTGAACCCCCATGGGGTCCAACCCGAGAACTAAGTTCAGGCCCAACTACCGGATTCCGACCAGCTCGCGCCACCGTACCAAACCCAGTCTGGCCAATAGCCCCAGTCTAGTTTTAGCAGCCACACCTAGCTAAGTTGACAGCTCCGGTCAAGTTTTAGGCGACCGGTTACCCCCAATTTTCGACTCCGGGTACCGTTCCCTTAAAAGGTATTACCGCGACAACACAGGGAACTTACGGAACCGGCCAAGCCAATGGTGTTGGGAAAGTTGGTTGGGGACATGCACGTCCTTTTCAAACACTTACTCAAGGGCAGGGACATAACATGAACACGGGGGAGGGGGGGGGGGTAGTTCTCAACAACATGGGAGTGGTACAAGGGATTGGCGAAATCAAGAAACCAACACGACCAAGGTAGTAAGATGCGATAAATACGCTCGCATATGAGACAGATGCAAATTATGCGGCCTGGAATCGTATCGTAACCCTTTAAATGCGACCGGAAGCAAATGCGTTGTATTTTGTCGCATTACGACGCATTTTATTGCTTTTTATCGCATTTTCAAATGCAACAGAAATGCGAGAAACCAAATGATGCCCAATATAAGCCCCAAACAAAGATATATTATGCGAATATACGCTAATACTATGCGAAAAAACCATATATAGTAAATAATTGTTAAATCCATTATACGATATAAATATATGATACAATTACGAAAAGTATAAGCTTCTCATAAGAAACGAGATACTCAATTACCATGCACAACACAGTTCTAGAATTGTCTATATTGCAAAGTATTGGGTTCAAGGCAGGCCTAGAGATGCTCTATGTGCTCAGTCTTGCTATTGACTTTTAAATGAAATCAGAATCTCATGTGATGGGGCCTCTTTAGGAAACCCTGGGTCAGTGGGTGTGGATCTATTTTTAGAGATTATAACAGTGAGGTTATTGGAGTAATGGTGATAAATATGCCTATGGCCACTGCCTTCCAAGCTAAGTGCAACTCTATGGTGGAATCTATGAAACAAGCAACTACGTTGGGCTATGATAAGATATGGGTGACAACTGATTCTTCATCCGCTTGTGATGCCATTAATTCAGACTCTCTACCTTGGGCTCTGATAAGATATGGGTGACAACTGATTCTTCATCTTCTTGATAAACTTCTTAGCTGACTCTGCAACAAAAGAAGGAACTAGACTACCTCCTGGAATGTCAGCTTGGTATGATGGAAGGCCAGAGTCTATCAAGAAGATTGAGGTCCCCAATATAAAATATTCCAGGATCTCATTGTAATTTCTTCTTTTTTGGAAGCTGCAGATGATTAGGAAACATATGGAGTGCCAACCTAGTTGGGATGTCATATGTTATTAGTGATGCTTTTGCTCCCTTTTTTTTCTCTCTCATTTGTAATGCTTATCTTTCTTTCCCTGTATCCTTTAAAAAAAAATCTATAAAAATTTTGCTTATCTAGCAAAAAATTAAAAATATTCCAAGAACTTTTCTGAAACTAACGACCTGTTAGTTTGCTACTTGGCATATAGTTTGCCAGTTATACTTGATTATACGTTTATATGCTTTTCTTAATTAATATATTGCATATGTAGATTTATGTGCACATATATAAGGATTATATACAATTTTTGCCTACTGTTTCGCAATATTTGTAATCGCATTGCAACACGCATTAACTACCTTGAACACGACCAATCAAAATCATTTTGGGGTTGTACCTTATGTCCCTCCTAGGACACATCGAGTGCCTACACCACCACAAGGCACGCAAACTACGGGTACGGGTTTTCAGCCGCTACAATGGGCACCAGTTAATCCTTTTGCAGATGATGGTACTTTTTGGGGGGATAACTAATCTGGTAACGGCCAAGTGTATGGCGATAGATATGGTTTTCACGGCAGGAGGGGGCGAGGCCACGAAGTTCATCCAATAAACTTTGGATCTCGTTTCAGAAACGACAGGTATCAAAGTGAGCCAAAGTGAGCCAAAGTATTGGGAATGCAAGGTTCACACCGCAACAACGACAGTACGGATATCAGGGAAACCCGAAGAGTCAGGTAGCAAATGCGATCATCTATGGTTTTTAGAATATGAATAAGGTGTTAAAATAAACATTCTGGAGTTTGATGTTAAAACAGATGGGAATGGGTTTATTGACTGGTACAATCGGGTTGATCGAGTGTTAGCATTCAAACGATGTGGAGACCCCCGAGCAATCACGTTGATGGAAATGAAACTAACTGGTTACGCTATAAACTGGTGGGAGGGTGTGCAACAATTAAGGGAAACAACCGGGGGTGATTATATTATAGGGATACGATGCGACGTGAGTTGATGGCACGATTTATACCAGATAATTATGAGGAATGAACACTTTGTCAAATTATAGAAACCAATCTATTGATGATTGTGCCGTTGATTTTTACTTATTTTGGTCTCGAGTTGTGTTATTTGAATTGGAGATGTAGCGAATTAGTCGGTTCAAGCTTGGGTTAACAAAATGGATATATGATGAGTTGGTATTGTTCAACGCTGAGAGTTTGTCAGAGGTTGTTGAAATGGCCAAGCGAACGAAAACAAAACTCAAGCCAGCAGTGTACTCATCTTTTATTTCTCCAGGAGGAGGCGAGGCCGCGGAGTTCATCCAACAAACTTTGGATCTCATTTCAGAAACGACGGGTACAAAAGTGAGCCGGGGATTGGGAATGCAAGGTTCACACCCTAACAACAACACGGATATTAGGGAAACCCGAAGAGTCAGGTAGCAAATGTGATCATCTCTGTTTTTCAGAATATGAATCAGATTCTAAAATAAACATTTCAGAGTTTGATGGTAAAACAAATGGAGATGGGTTTATTGACTGGCTCAATCGGGTTGATCGGGTGTTAGCATTCAAACGCTATGGAGACCCCCGAGCAGTTACGTTGGAAACGATTGGTTACGCTATAAACTGGTGGGAGGGTGTGCAACAATTAAGGGAAACAACCGGGGGTGATTATATTACAGACTGGGATACGATGCGACGCGAGTTGATGACACGATTTATACCAGGTAATTAGGAAGGAAGGAGTACTTTGCCAAATTACAACCAATCTATTGATGATTATGCGGGTGATTTTTACCTATTTTTGTCTCGAGTTGTGTTATTTGAATCGGTGATCCAGCGAATTAGTCGGTTTAAGCTTGGGTTAATAAAGTGGATACATGATGAGTTGGTATTGTTCAACGCTTATATTTTGTTAGAGGTTGTTGAAATGGCCAAGCGAACAGAAACAAAACTCAAGTCGACAAAACTCAAGTCGACAGTTTACTCATCTTTTACTCCTCCAGCAGGGCTACTACATCAGTGACAACGGCAACTCTAAAGGCACCAAGGACGTCCGGTTCCATAATTTGTTAAAATTGTGGGAAAACAGGTTATATGAGGCGTGAATGTCCGAATCTTAAGAAGTGTATAGCTCTTGTAACCCAAAATCTTTACAATCACATTGACGAGGCATTTCACCAGATGTGGGGCTGTGGGGCAATAATATGGACAAGGAGACAGTCACTGCGGTGATCCCCTTGAATTCATGGATGAATTCTTCTGGCATCGGCAACTCTAAAGGCACCAAGGACGACCGGTTCCGTAATTTGTTACAATTGTGGGAAAACAAGTTATATGAGGCGTGAATGTCTGAATCCTAAAAGTGTATAGCTCTTGTAACCTAAAATCTTCACGATCACATTGATGAGGCGTTTCACCGAATCTTAAGAAGTGTATAGCTCTTGTAACCCAAAATCTTTACAATCACATTGACGTGGCATTTCACCAGATGTGGGGCAATAATATGGACAAGGAGACAGTCACTGCGGTGATCCCCTTGAATTCAATTCATGGATGAATTCTTCTGGCATCGGCAACTCTAAAGGCACCAAGGACGACCGGTTCTGTAATTTGTTACAATTGTGGGAAAACAGGTTATATGAGGCGTGAATGTCTGAATCCTAAAAGTGTATAGCTTTTGTAACTTAAAATCTTCATGATCACATTGATGAGGTGTTTCATCAAATGTGGGGCAATGATATAGACGAGTTGATGGGGGGGCGTTACGAATCATGGCCGACTGGCCACTTCGGCTACGCCTTACGCGTCTTTAGTCGGCCTCTTCATGAGACCCCCTTTAATTTAGTAGTTTCTAAATTATCTTATTTGTTTTAAATATGTTTCCTATTAATTTGGGAAGGTGGGGGACTCTCCTTTTATAATGGGGTCTTAGGGACAAAGGTTAAGACTAGTTGGAGTTCTTGAGAGAAATGGGAGAGAGAGAGATCTCTAGTTCTTGTTTATCAGTAAAGTAATAAAGAGTAGTTAACTTCGGTTTTAATTGTTGCTTCCACTAGACGTTTCTATAAGTCAACATAAAGCATTTGGAGACTTTTGTTGCTTATTGCTACCACTCACACCCTTGGTGTTACCACTCAATTTACCCCCACTCCTAAGTTCATTTTTTTTATTATAGGGAAGGGTCTCTTGAAAAGATTCTCTTGCCCTTCTGTTTGCTTTATGTTTTTCCTTCCTTGTTTTCCTCTCTTCTCTCTTCTCTTTCACAACTTCATTATCTTTGTTAGGGTCTTCAATGTATTCAGACTCACTCTTAGAGCTAATCACTACCACTCACACCCTTGGTGTTACCACTCAATTTACCCCTACTCCTAAGTTCATATTTTTTATTATAAGGAAGGGTCTCTTGAAAAGATTCTCTTGCCCTTCTGTTTGCTTCATGGTTTTCCTTCCTTGTTTTCCTCTCTTCTCTCTTCTCTTCTCTTTAACAACTTCATTATCTTTGTTAGGGTCTTCAATGTATTCAGACTCACTCTTAGAGCTAATCAAAGCAGATGTTAAATTCATACTCAATGTCTTCTTACTCACTTTGTGGAATCTCTTTTCCGCCCATGTTTTTAATTTTTGAATTATGTTTTAATTTGAATAAGGAGCAAATCATGGGAATTAGTTGGATTGCTCGATTTAAGGAGATTAGTTTAGTAAGTTGGAGATTATTAGAGATCTAACTAAAATCTTTGATTAGCTTTTATTTTTATTTTTTATATTTATTTTAAAGGGTTTGTAGAAGGATACCTAGGGACAGTTCAGTTTGATTGTATAAGAGTTTTAGTGAAGTTTTTGAGTTTATGAGGTTTAGATCTTGTGAATCCCGGGAAATTTAAGTCAAAATCTGGTAATCAAGCATTTTCGATTTCGCCACCATGATGCATCCCAAGAGAAATATCAATGCGGTAACGAGGGAAGAATTTAGTAGCTTGTCAAAAGCAGATACTACCTTTGCCACTCCCCGCCAAGGCCTCTTGACACCACCAAGTTAGACCCCAGACGGAAACACTTGGTCGCACCCTCGTTCTCCAGCAAACCGGGTTTACGATCTTCGACGGCTCGTGGATTTGCGTCCAGGGATCCCACCCCTACCCCTATTGCCAGGATCATTGTCAATGCATTCTCCGGCAGCCCTTCAGGTCTATTGAACTCTCATTTGTTTTAGCTGGAGGTCCTGCAAGCAGAAATGTAAAGCCTATTTGCCATACGTTGCACCAATGGTTGTTTCCATCCCTAGAGCAATGAACATTCTATGGAACGTCAGATCCACGAATGTTTTTGATGTCGTATGTTCTTCTAGGCCCATGAGTGGATTTCAGCACCAGCAAAAGAACCTCCTCCCCAAGGGCTCGTGGACGAGCTGTTCTTCATCAGGGGAATTAGTTGAATTGCTTGATTTTGGAAGATTAGTTTGTGAAGTTGGAGATAAATTAGAGATCTAATTGATCCTAATTCATCTCTGATAGTCCTTGTTTTATATTTAAAGGCTTGTAGGAGAATAGCCTCTTGACGGTTTAGTTTGATTGGATAAAAGTTCTTGCGTTTATGTTTTTGTGAATCCGAAGCGATTCATGTCAAGTATGGGGCTCATTTTAGACACGCTTAGTTGAGTGCTGCTACTGGAGCTGAGCTCCTTAGTCTTTTTCTTTTTTATATATGCTTTATCCTGGTCTGTACCAAGTCCTTGTATCATTTCCTTGGCTTCTTGTCCTTTTACACTTGTGGTTGATTAATGAAATCTCACTCTCCCTCTTGATTAGTTCAGGCTAAGTTAGTATCTTAATTATCTACTACTCCTAATATGGCTTGGGTAGTCTGCAATGCCGGCTCCCAACCCCTTACGTCTTATGAATAGTCTGGCTAAAAAGCCGGCTAAATTAACTGACAACGGTCGTTTCCTAATATTTTGGCTTATTATTAGCCGCTGTCAAGTAAACAAATAAAGCATTTCTTACCAAAAGGCCCTGTGTCTACTACAACAAAGATAAATTAGCCCCTGGGGCATGTGTGGGGTACACTAGTTACTTTAATAAATCATATTCGGCTGCTTAATAATACCGGTTAAATAGGTGTAGATTAGATAAACAACTTTGGATTGCTAAATATATAAGGCTTTTGGCCGGGGTTCGATATGAGTCCGACTTGGACTATGTATTAGTCCATTATTAATTGCTCAATCATTAATTTGTTAGAAGAATTTAAGTGTAATTCAGCAACGTGATTTGCCGACATTGTGTTTATGCAATACTGAAATTCGATTTTATGATACCGGAGTCGCCATGTCACAATTAAGTAATAATGTCAATTTTCTGTTTTTTACAGCTCTGTTCTGAAGTGAGTGTTTAGCTATTTGAGAGTTTTTGAAAATTATACACATGTTTGAGATTACTATCTTATTACCAGTTTATTGTTTATAACTTCTGCAAGTTTCTTCTGATATCAGGGCTATAGCAGAACCAGGGATCTGGACAGTGAAAAATTGTTGGAGCAGTTGCCTGCTTTGCAACAGCTGCTGTATCGTCTTATTGGATGTCGGGTATTTTCATGCAACTCATGGAAAGTTCATTTGAAAGGGTTATTTATAAAAGTTGTTACTACTTGGAAGTGCCTATCTTAATAGTTTTGACAGTCTTTGGATTATTTATCATTCTTGTTATATTTGCTGAAGATGAATGATACTAAAATTTCACTGTGCAGCCTGAGGGAGCAGCTGTTGGCAATTTCGTCATTCAATATGCTTTGGCTCTGGTATGTAAATTGCATGCAGCTGATTAATATAAACATATTACTGATTTTACCTAGGTATAAATGCTATTCTCTTGCATAAATGTAAAATACTATTATGCATTGTAATTAGCAGAGCGGAATGACGTTGATAACGCCCATTTTCATGTTAGTCATGACCTAGTGGCAACCGTAATAGTTGCAATAACTACATAAATACACATGGGATATTTGGGCTAGTTTTGTTTTTCCCTCTTTCTTACTTCTAAAGAAATTTGTGCTTTAAAGGTGTGACTCACACGAGTGAATTATCATGAGGAAACCTTTTTCCTGATTTCCAATATCATTGCTTCTAACTGAACCACATATTTTGTAACACAAAACAATATTAGAGTTATTACTTCAACCCACTTGTCTTCCAGCTTCTGATTGTAAGTTATAACTTTACAAACAATCACATTTTATTTTGAAAATCGTATTTTATGTGATTTGGATCCTCAATTGATCCTTATGATTTAATCTAACATGTTTGACTAAAATAATGGCGCAAACATCCAATTTGAATGATGCAAACTGGGGTTGCTAATGAGAGATACAATTTTTTGTACTTTAAAGATAGTAATGATTAAAGTGTTTGATTTTTTCTTTTCCACGTTTTGTTTTGAAGGAAATCTTGGCCTATTATTAATTAAATCAAGGTTTAAAAAAAATAAAAATAGAATTGCTTTCAGAATTTTCTGAAGATTAGTTGTGTGTTTGCCTTTGTGAATATTTATCTTTTGTTTGAAGATGACAAATCTGTATCATCAAATTTACAGGTCCTCAAAGAGAGCTTTAAAATATATTGTGCTATTAACGACGGAATCATCAATCTTGTAGATAAGGTAAAAGGATATTACAGCATTAGGGCTTCCTACACTGTGGCCCAACAAATTCTGTGTGGCGCATCTATCTGATTAACTTCTCCTTTTCTTGCAGTTTTTTGAGATGCCAAGGCATGAAGCTATGAAAGCCCTTGAAATCTACAAACGAGCTGGCCAACAGGTAATGTTTTTAATCAGTTGGTGTTAAAAATCCTTTTCTAGTTAACTTAGATGAAGGCCATTAAAGAGTGGTCTTGACTTTATGGTGGTCTTCTAAAGAAGTATAGGATTAATTTGCAGGCTGGAAGCCTTACTGATTTCTATGAAGTATGCAGAGGATTGGAACTTGCTAGAAATTTCCAGTTTCCTGTTTTGAAAGAGGTAATTTTGCTAATCTGGATAGATATCAAATTATAACCCTAGTTGACATTATGTTCGCTTATTACATCTGTTTTTTTTGTGTGAATAAATTCTCAAAAGTTTTTTCTACTTGTTCAGCCACCCCAGTCTTTTCTTACAACCATGGAAGAATATATTAGAGAGGCACCACGGATGGTTTCTGTTTCAAGGGAGCCTTTGGTCAGTATGCTATCCAACTTGCATTCATGTATTATTGAAAAGGCAATTCCAGTTAGTATGAATTCTTTATATGACAATCTATACTTTAGAAGTAATATATGCTTCTAAATCAGGAATTTCCAGAGAGACTCCTTTTAACGTACAAACCTGAAGAAATACCATCTCCATCAGATATAGAACCACCCATTGATGAACCAAATCTGTCGCATCCTAACACTGAGGTTGTTCCAGAGAATCCGATTCCTTTTCCTCCTGACAATTTCGATGCTGGAGATCTACTGGTAAATTCTTATTAGCATTATTATATCAGCTGTTATATGCTTTCTGCATGTGCACTCACTTTGTCTTGTTTGTTGTATAGGGATTAAATTCCACTACGAATACAGATGCATCTGCAATAGAAGATAGCAATGCCTTAGCTCTAGCCATTATTTCATCTAGTAAGATGCTCATTTACATAAAATTCTCGTGCATTTCTTTGTCTCTCGTAATCTTGGACTTGTTTTTCTTTTGTAATATTGATTTTTTTATAGATGACTATGCTCCCTACGGATCAAATTCTGATCAACCGAAAGAAGTGGATCCTTCAGGATGGGAGCTTGCTCTGGTTACTACTCCAAGCAGCAATATTTCTTCTGTTAATGAAAGGCAATTGGTTGGTCTATATAACACTCTTCATCTTTATTATTTTCATGATCGTAGCATATTTTATGGTCTATTTTAAAGTACGTATAAGACTTCATTGAATTAGAAAAACTGAACTGGAAGGGAGGAGAACAAAAGAAAGGGAAATTGAAAAATACTTTAGCAAATTTGGCAAAAGTAGAGATCGAGGCATGTGTGTCCACTTTGCATAATCAAAAGATGAGATATTTAATGGAGAGGAACATCATTTCCTAAGGTTTTTAATGGAAATTGAACCGTGGACTTATTCAAGTTTCAGAAGGCGAAAACTTTCACAGTATCCTGCCTCTCTTAGAGACACTCCTAGTATCTCAACCTATAGGAAACTCAATAATTGAATCTACAGAATGCCCGATTTTATGAACAAGTCCACTTTATACTGCTAGCTAATGGAAAATGAGTGGAAAGGGTTATTGATGGATTTTCCGTTAACTTTGGAAATAGATCTGTGAGTTCTTTTCACATCACGGTTATTAAAGACACTATCGTTCGCTAAATGCCTCTCACTAATTGGAAAATCAATTCCTGCAACGTACAAAAAAGCTAACTTCAGCAACGTAAGGTAATTAAGCTAGAAACATAACTAGACACTCTTTCTTAAAAAAAAATACATCACTGGAATCCATGACAATGAAATTTACTGCAGATTCAACTCACTAACATTTAGTTCGTGTTATTAATATCGCTCGCTAAATGGCCCTCGCTAATTGGAAAATCAATTCTTGTACAGAAAAGCTATCTCCAATACTGTAAGGTAATTAAGATAAAAACATAACCAGACCCTCTTTCTGAAAGACACATCACTGAAATCCAAGACGATGAAATTAATCATGGATAAAACTCAGAAAGATTTCGCATGTCTTTCACAGAGCGTAAGCTTACATGAACTAAAGAAAATATTCAAAAGTTGTAATAAAAGATGATAAGAGAACATGAAGGAATGACTGCGCTAGAGGATAACAAATTGAGGGCGTTAGAGATTGTTGGGTTTGTTCTTGAAAACCCAAGCATCTCAAAGTTGATCTTTCAAAATTTATTGCCATGACTAATATGTTGAGCAAATATTATGAAGAGATTAAAAGAATCAAGAGGTTTCTAGAATGAAAGATTGAAAGGGATCTAGGGTTGAGGCTAATCTTAGCAGATGAGTGTTATAACTTATGAAGTATATATGAAAACGTCTGGTAATTTTCTCTTTAGGGATTTAATTGAAACATAAGTTAGCGAGTTCCCAACGATCAGAGTAGAGGTTCAAAGAGGAGGCGTAGGACAGCCCAATTAGGTTGGTACCCTTAGACTCCTCACCCAACTATTAGATTAAGTCACTTAAACCGAAAATGCTGTGTTGGGATCCTCAATTTTATATCAAAATTGATGTCCCTCTGCAATCACTCCTAACCCCCGCATTCTTATTACAACCTCTTTTAAACATAGCATCAGCACTGAAGTTAACTTCCCTGCCTGTTGAAGAGTACCTATTCCTCTTAACTACTTCATATTCATCCATTCAGCTTATAACTCTGCGTAGGATTTGATTATTTTCAAAAGCTTGCACAACGCTTATAGGATTTGTATTCATCCCCTTATTTTCATTATCATATATTTGAGAATGGATCAGGGCCGGCCCTGAGGTTTAGGGGGCTGTAGGAATTTTTTTCTTGGGTGGTGCATTTCTTTATTTAAAAAATTACACTTATACTAAAACCAATGTTTGAGGAATTGAACCTCTAACCGTTTGGTTGTATCAAGTCATTCGAACCAATAGCCTTTTTCTATATAGTTCACCATTTGGGGGCCTTATTTTAATCCAAAATTTGGGGGGCCGAGGCTGTTGCCTCTTGGGTCTATAACCAGGGTCGGGACTGGAATGGATTAGAAGTAATAGTAAGTAGTACCTCTCCTTTTCCCTGCTTTAAATCCAAATTGTGTTGTATGGAGCATCTTTTGTCAAGGTATACTAACTTAGTAAGTAAATTGTCTGAAGTGTTGTATATTATCTTTTCTTCATAGAAGCTCGAACATACACGATATTCACTATGGTAGTTTTTTGCAATTATTTCTGCCCTTTTCCAATTTGGATTGCTTCTGAACAGGACCATAAAGCTCATGATTTGCATTTAGTTGCTATTTAGAATAACTTTATACAAACGTTCTGGAAATAAATTCTCTGATCTCAAATTTTACTATCTTTTTACGTTGGTAGATAATATTCTCTTTTTTATTCATTGGGAGTAGGGTGGTGGAATGGATACTATGCTTCTGAATAGCTTATATGACGAAGCAGCATATAGAACGTCCCAACAGCAGGTTTATGGAGGAGCACAAGTCCATAATCCATTTCAGGATCCATTTGCTATGTCCACCAATATTGCTCCTCCTATTTCTATTCAAATGCAAGCAATGGCTCAACAGCAGGTTCATCCTTTTGGTCCCCAGTATCATAATCAACCTAATTATTTGCAGCAGCAGTCAAATCCTTTTGGTGATTCAGGTTTTGGGCCTTCTTTCACTGCAAACTACACTCCTCACCCACAGAATTCTAATCCATTTGGGAACACTGGACTGCTGTAGTTGAATCACAGAACATAAAGTGTGTTTTATGTACGATATATATTGATATATATTCATCAGGCCCAATATTTTTGTTTGGTATACGAAAACAGACAATTGTGAGGTTTGGGTTGAAAATGGTAATAATAGATTTTGGAGTTATATAGGTTGATACATATTCAGCATAGTCTTCTCTATTCTTGATTGTTTAAAAAAGTTGAAAACATACCAATCCAGCTGTGCAAACATCTAGTTCTATTCACAGATTCCACAATTTTTCTCCTGCAAAGCTTGAACCTCAAAGCAAAAATATTCACACTTGACCCTGAAACAAACCTAGCTTAAAACAATGTTGGAATGATGTCTCTCATTGTTCCTAAGATACGGTAAGCCGTCTTTTGGTGCTATGGACCTCTAAAGCTATAACAAAACACACCACTTTAGATCTCAGCATGGAACCATCAGCATTAGGTAGACCCTCCACATTCATTCATGTTTGTCTTGCCAGTGTTGATAACCAGTCACAACTGCAACTCTGGAAGCTAAGATTCATATATATAGGGCACCATGTGAGTCAATTATTCAAAACAATATCTTACCACATTTGATCCCTTTGTATGAAAACAAAAGATTCCAAAATCATAATGGTATACTCTTTGTTATTTCAAATTAAAGTATGAGAACCCCACAATAGAGATATAGGAGCAGACACAAATTATGTGAAAGAGTGGGTTTCATTCTTTTAGTGGAGCCTGAGTTCCCCACCAAAAATGCAGGAACCATGAGCTCACTTATATGAATGGTTGGCACCTCCTGTGGCACCTTCTCAAGTACAGAAAAGACCCATAGAGCACGACAGGTCGAACCATTTCATACATTGCCAGCCCTCGCCCCTGCAATGCCTCATTCGATTAAAAACCAGTTTTCCTTTGCGCCGAAATATTATACAAAAATATTTCAGAAAAAAAAATATGGCAGGGCCGCAGGGGATGGGGATTGTTTATAAAGCTGGGGCTCACACGCATGAATATTTCAGATTATCTGTCCCAATCTTACAAGTTTTGAAATTTAAGCAACAGAAAAGAAAGGGAAGTAGTCATTTTAATTATCAATTGATACAAATCAAAGTTTATTATAATTAAGGATTCTTCCATCCTGTATCGCTGAGGTCCAAAGCTGACTTCTGCACGGCAGCCACGGTTTGAACGAGCCACTAATTCCTATTTTTGTAATGCGGAATATGCACGACGAAAATGATGAACTGGTCTTCATAGTTTTTATTTGGAAAAATATTTGCTGTGCTATATGACTTTGCTTAGTTTGACGCATAATCATCTAGAAATCTCCAGGTAGGTTGAAAAAACACTAAAAACACAATATTTCTTTTTGAAAAAAATTACTTATCTTCGCGGCTGCCTAGTTATCTTGGTCCCTCAACTATCAAAATCCTGGGGTCTTCCTCCTCAGATTCCCATTTAGGCAGTTTGGTTTATCTTGGCACTCAGATCAAAATACTTGTTTTGCTGGTACAACTGTTAGGGAAACACGATTTAAGCCTCTGTATTAGCTTTGCGAATTATTTTAAGTAAAAATTTACAATACCCCTCTTATTGTTAGAGTAAATAGCATTCAGACCGCATTCGCCCTTAGTTTTACTATCTGATCTTGCAGTTTCTATCCATGAACATTTATCGGAGGAGCGAAGAAGTTTTGCCTAACAAGGCAAAATGCAAAAAAAGAAGAAGTTATGTAAGCATCCAAAATGTAGGATTCTCTTCTTCCTCCATTATATTATATATAGTAACTTTGCTTTATATGTTAGTTATTATTTATAGGAGCAGCTGTTGCTTTTTAACAGCTTTAAAGTGAAAACATTCTATGTCTGAAAAATAACTCAAACTACTTTTCTTCTACCTTCTTCTTCTCTGACTCTGTAAGTCTTCTTTGGCTATCTCTTCTGAGTCCATTCAAGCCATCTTTCTTATAATCACCAACCAAAGCTAGTCTCTTTCTCTAGTTTCTTTTTTATAACTCTCTCTTTCTCTTCCTCTCTCTGTCTTTCATTTGTTGTAAATAACTATAGCTAAAACAGCCATGGCTGCCAACAAATTTGCAACCATGTTACATAACAAAACCAACAAACCTACTGTTATTCTAGTTTATGCCATCCTTGAATGGGTTCTTATAATTCTCCTTCTCCTCAACTCCTTCTTTTGGTATCTCATCACAGTTTTCGCTGAGTATTTTGGCCTAAAACCCCCTTGTATATGGTGTTCAAGAGTTGATCATATATTGGATCCTAAGAAGAGTAAAAACTCTAATGTTTGTGAGAAACATTCTACTGAGATTTCAAAACTGGCCTACTGTTCTAGTCATGGGAAGTTAGCTGAATCCAATGAGTTGTGCGAGGATTGCTCGTCCTCCAAACATGTTGGAGGGAAAGTTGTGACGATATCTTTGGTGGAAGAGATCTCTAATGATAGTGAAAGGAACTGGAGGATATGTTCTTGTTGTAAGTTGAGCTTTAGCAGGGAAGTTTATTCACCATATGTGTTGATTAAACCTTCATGGGGTATTCTGGATTACACCCAGAAAGAAAATTTGATTGAAGAAGCACCAGATGAATCTGGTTTCACCAAAAGAATCAGAGAAGAAAAGGGTGTATCAGACTCAGACTCAGAAGAAGAACATGAGATGTTTTCTGATGGCGAAGATTGCTTGAGATCTTGTAAAGAGATAGAGATGGATGGAGATCATGTAGTGGAATCTATTGGAGATGATTCAAAGATGGTTGTTGAAGGTAGGGATGATGTGTTTATTCGATCCAGTGATGCATCTCTTGAACTTATCTCCTCAGAGAGTTTCTCTGACCGTTACGATCATCGGATATTTCCGATAGAATTGATTGATGATACCACTTTGATGACCCAAAGTTTTTCTGGATTTCAAGAATTTAAGAGTGAGATTGATGGGGGTTTTGAAGAATTGAAGATTGAGGAGCATGGTGAGCCGATTTCGGAAAATAAGACTGATATTTGCGAGAATGATGTCTTTTCAGTTTCTCATGCTGAAGAGCAAAACATGGGTAGATTCGCAGAGTTATTTGATCAAGTAGCAGTGGAGAATTTAGATGCACCTTCAGGTAAAGAAAAATATTAATTGCATGAGATAAATTTTCATGTTCTAGATTCATTTCATTTCTTAGAATTATCTAAATTTTAGTACTATTTGCAGTATTCGAAGAGAAAGAGTTGTTATTAGCGGGTGAAGAATCCAATTCTGATAGCCTTATTAGCGGAGAGGCGTTTCATCAGGAACCGATCAAATATCCTGAAAATTGTGTACCTATTTCATCAGCTACATGCCCACAGGAGGATCCGTCTTTCTTGAGTGAAGAAGATGTTGCTCAGGGTGAAGAAACCAATTCCGATAGCCTTATTAGTGGAGAGGCGTTTCATCAGGAACCGATCAATTATCCTGAAGATTGTGTACCTATTTCATCAGCTACATGCCCACAGGAGGATCAGTCTTTCTTGAGTGAAGAAGATGTTGCTCAGGGTGAAGAAACCAATTCCGATAGCCTTATTAGCGGAGAGGCGTTTCATCAGGAACCGATCAATTATCCTGAAGATTGTGTACCTATTTCATCAGCTACATGTCCACAGGAGGATCAGTCTTTCTTGAGTGAAGAAGATGTAGCTCAGGGTGAAGAAACCAATTCCGATAGCCTTATTAGCGGAGAGCCGTCTCATGAGGAACCGATCAATTATCCTGAAGATTGTGAACATATTTCATCAGCTACATGCCCACAGGAGGATCAGTCTTTCTTGAGTGAAGAAGATGTTGCTCAGGATGAAGAAACCAATTCTGACAGTCTTATTAGCGGAGAGACGTCTCATCAGGAACCAATCAATTATCCTGAAGATTGTGAACATATTTCATCAGCTACATGCCCACAGGAGGATCATTTTTTCTTGAATGAAGGAGATGTTGCTCAAAACTCTATTAGCTCTGACAGGTTCACCACCACTGAAGGTGAAAATACTAAGCTTTAAATCCTTACTCATTCCTACTTTGGTAATTGAAACGTGTATCTGTATGTTCTAACTTATGCTTGCTTTAACAGGTCCCAATGAGAATGAGGAAGTGGCTGTACTAAGCAGAACCATGTTTGTTGGTAGAGATGAACAAGGTATAATAAACCATAACTTGTCCATACGCCCAGAAGTTAACTACGTGGAGGACGATAAAGTGCCAGAAACACCTACTTATGTCGGATATATTCACCACCTTCACAAGAAATTTTTGGTATTGGATAAAAAAGAATCAGGAGCGGAGGAATCCTTGGATGGGAGTCTTATAAGCGAGGTAGACGGTGAAGGGGTTCTGACTAGCGATCGCTTGAGATCTGCTATGAGAGCTTTATATACTGAACTAGAAGAAGAAAGGAACGCCTCTACGATAGCCGCTAATGAGACAATGGCCATGATAACTAGGCTTCAGGAAGAGAAGGCATCGATGCAGATGGAAGCCTTACATTACCAGCGAATGATGGAAGAACAATCTGAGTATGACCAAGAAGCCTTGCAGCTTTTAAATGAGCTTATGGTAAAGAGGGAGAAAGAGAAGCAAGAGCTAGAGGGAGAGCTGGAAACACTAAGAAACAAGGTACTCTATTATGAAACAAAGGGTACGACAAGTAAGACTAGTAGTTTGGACGATGACGAGCACTCTATTTGTCATGATCGTGAAGGGGTTGATGAATATGTACTTGATTGCTACGAAGACAGAAAAATCAAGAACACTCCCACAGATACAGTACTAGATTTGGGGAATATACTGCTAGAAAGTGCAAAGCATATGAGTACTCTTCATGAGTCCTTGGCTAACTTTGAAGAAGAGAGACAATCCATTCTAGACCAGCTTAAGGCTTTAGAGGGGAAGCTGTTTACACTAGGTGAAGATGAAGAAGAGTTCACCGAGAATGGATTTGAGAATCATGATGACCATGTGGATGTTAATGGATTTTCGGATGGCTTTGGTAGGAATTATCATGAGGAAAGAGGCATGGGCCTCAAGGCAAAGAGACTCCTTCCTCTTTTTGATGCAGTTGAAAATGAGAATGAAGAGGAACTATTGAACAATGGGTCTAATTGTGCTTCCTCGGACGAGAAACTTGCTATTGAAGAGGAGGTGGGACATCTCTACGAGAGGTTACAGGCTCTTGAAGCAGATAGAGAATTTCTTAACCATTGTGTAAGCTCAATGAAGAAAGGAGACAAGGGAATGAATCTACTTCAAGAGATATTGCAACACCTTCGTGATCTAAGAAGTGTTGAACTTCGTGCCAAGAATTCGGCCAATGGGGGTGACCATACTTTTACAGAGATTAATGAGAGGTAAGAACATACAGAATCGTGACATTCACTCATTGATCCTTTAATTTGCAATGTTTTTTATCATTCTTCATTGGTCCTATTTGTGTATGGTTCCTAGAAAGTTTTGTTTGATCTTATAAATTGCCAATGCTATAGTACCAAATCCACGAGCTATGTTTATACTAAAAAATAGTCTAAATGTCACTCATACATCCACACTGGCCTTTACTTCATTTCTGTCGATATTTAGCTAAATCTAATTAGATTCTCTCATTTACTATAGTAGTAGTCTCATTCTCTCAATTATTATCTAGTAGTCTCATGTTGAATGCTCCCTATTAGTTTGCTGAGCTCTTTGAAAGGGTGTCATAATTCAGTTATCATACTCAAAGCAGCCACATTTAAGTGGCAGGTTGTACTTAAATATGACATTTTCCTTCACTGTGGCCTTTGAAAGTTACTTTTGGATGTTATTTTGCTATCCAGACCACTATGTAGGGCGAGAATTATAGTTTTTCATCTATACAATTTTTTATTAGGAGCCAACTCTGAATGTTCTTTTTGAGCTTTACTATCTTCACTATTTTGGTTTGTAGACTTATGTCTCATGTTATGAATGAGTAGAACTTCTTTTTATCCATGGATATCTCAGCTTCTGAATCTAGTATTTTCTTAATAATTGCAGATATCTTTCCCAAACATAACGGATGGCAGTTGTATTAATACGGGATTACTAGCCATACTAGCCATGCGCGATCATTGATTGGATTTGTGTCTATTACAGCATATACTTGAAGCCACCTTGAAGGAGAAGGAGGCTCCATCAATAGCATTTTTTTCATTTTTTGTTTGTCCAGTAAACCCAAATATTTGTGGGTTTCGTGTCCATCATAAGCTCTTCAAGGGAAAGGTGAAGTGATGAGGAGACAGGGAGGTATGTGTTTTGGTGTGTTTGTAAGTGAGACCACCCTGTCATCTTTGTGTGTGATCAGGTAGTAGTTTGTGCTTGCAGAGCTGGAGAGATCCAACCAAGATTCCCATGCCAGTGATGCAACATTAGTTTCTTAGGGAGTTAGAAACAACTAGTACAGCCTCATGTCCGGATTTTTTTATTTCTTTGGGTTAACAGAGGTCAAGGAAGACGGAATAAGTAATTCCTTCTTGTCTTGCATCATGTTGTTTTCTGTTGTGGTCAAGTTTTGGGATTTATTTTGTGCACTTGCTGTGTAAATGGAAATGTGTTTATACAAATGATAAATTATTAATACCTACTGACCTGTGAATTTATGTCTGTAGTGTGCTTTTGCAGGAAAAACCACTATTATAATGGTAGATAATTTTTCTAGAAAATCTATGTTTCAATTGATTTTACGTTCTTGCCAAATTGTAACAACTTATATATGTCTTGCATTAGTGATATTGCTTTTATGTATTTTTTTTTTTTTGGGGGGGGGGGGGGGGAGAGGGGTCTCAAAACACGTAATAGCGGGAGAACCAACTCCCCTAGCTGCTAAATAATGTGCTTCAAAGTTACATCTACGATCAACAAACTCAAACCTAAAATCCAAAAAACTGGCTGCCACGGCTCTCGCATCTGGAGCAAGGGTAAGGGAACCCCAAGATAGGTCCTCTGGCCTCTCTCTGAAAGCGCGTACGAGCCGTTGACAGTCTATCAGAAGAAGAATCCTCTCTAAGCTTAGGTGCTGGGCAGCCTCCATCCCTCTAAGCGCTGCGATCGCCTCAACCTCTTCTGGGTCAGCTGCTCTGGACGGACCATAACCTGCACATAAAATTGAGTTTAGGTGGTTTTTAATAGTGAAACCCGACCCTCCAGGCTTATCCTGGGGGTTCCAGGTGGCATCCACATTGATGATGTGCCATCCCTCCTGGACCTGGTATTGGGTTTGGATCTGCCTAATGGTGTGAATCGGGTTCAGAGAGGTTAGAGGGAAGGCACAGAGTTGCTTAGCGTACTGCAGGATTTCCCTCGTCGTCTTGGCTTGCTGTTCGAAGACGAGTTTGTTCCTGCTGATCCAAATTGCATAAGAGATGGTGCTAAAAGTGCTGCAAAAAGTAGAAAGATTAGAAGATTGTCTGTGATGTTGAAAGCATCGTTGGAGAGTGAGGTGAACAGAGTCGGAGTAGCTCCAGCTCCTAAAATCAAGCAAGAGATCAGATTTATACCAGATATCGTGGACCATGGTACAGAAGAATAAGGTGTGAGTGGTTGTTTCCGCTTCCTTGCCGCATCTAGGGCAGTTTGTATCCCAGTCTTCGTTGCCATGCCATAAGTTAAATTTGGTAGGGATGCCATTCTGAAAGATTTTCCATATGAAGAGTTGGATCCTAAAGGGAACTTTAAGTTTCCAGATCTTGTTCCAAGAAAGGCAATCAGTGATGGCTCGGGTCGGTGTGGGGAGCTCAATGGAAGAGGCTTGGGTTGTAGAGTTGTGCACTGACCGCACCGTGAGAATGTCGTTCTTTTCCTTAATCCATCTTAGGACGTCTTTTACTGGGTGCTTGCTGAGGGGAATGCGGATGATAATGCCAACAATGTCGGGGTGGAAGTTGGATTGGATAAGGTAAGTTTTCCAGGTACGACTTTTGGGCCATATGAGGTCCGCAACTTTAGATCTGCCTTTAGGTGAGGGTGCAGGTCCTGCCGGTCTTCCGAACCTAATGCCCGGCATCCAAGGCTCCAACCAGAAGTCAACGCTCTCGCCGTCCCCGATATGCCAGCAAAGCTCAGACTAGATGCTGCTTCGTGCTTTAAGAATGCCTTTCCAAATCTACGAGTCGGAGGGGTGGGCGATAGCCAGCATAATGGATTCTCTAGGGGTGTACTTAGCTTTTGTGTTATGCGCCCAAATTTTGTCCGGCTCATTGATGACGCGCCAGAAAAGTTTGGCCATAAGGGCTTGGTTATGGTTAAAAGCGGTACGAATACCAAGGCCTCCAAACTGGGTGGGTTGGCATATTTGCTTCCATTTGATAAGGTGGGCTTTGGGTCTACCTTCTTTGTTAGAGCCCCAGAGGAAACGCGCGTTCATGGAGTCTAGTTGGTTGCAAATTTTGCGAGAGAAGGGGAAGATGGACATAAGGTAGGTCGGAATTGCTGAGTTAACAACTTTTATAAGGGTGAGACGGCTGGCTTGGGAAATGAATTTGGCTTTCCAGCCTATTGCTTTTATGTATAAAAAAGAAGACTGAACTTATAAAGAGCTGAATAAAATGGTAATGTCCCTTCTTATCTCTGATACAAATGATCGATAGAAGCAAGAGATCGTTTCAATATCAATGGGTTCTAACTAAAGCATACTCAATTCGAGAACACGTTATTATTGAATCTAAAAGAATCAAACAAAGATCGAAAGATTTATGGTTTTAGGTTTTCCCCAAACTTTACGTAACTCTTAACTCTTAGGTGGTGTTTGTTTTTAAGTTCCCAACTGCTGAATTTTTTTGCTGAAATTTTTTTTAGCTTGCTTCAATTGCCAAATTTTTTTGCTGAATTTTTTTTGAGCACTTAAAAGAAGCAAAACAAACACCACCTTAGAAAAGACCTTTGTACTAAAACAAACCTAAGAATATAGCCTAGATAAACTATCCTTTGATAGAAAAAAGAGGCTCATCGCAATTGGAAAATGAGTAGGAAATAACAAAACCTAACTGAAATAGAAATCCTAAAGCTTGTAGGAAAATATATAACAATTAGACTAAACTTTTAAATATATAAAATAAAATATTTTTTTAGAAAATGGATAGGACTTGGCCTCCTACATGGACCTAGGGTTGAAGCAGTCGGTCCTTGGGGAGTGCGAGGTGTGAGTGCACATGGCAAAAACAAAGTGGGGAAAAAAAAACGTCGATAAATAAAGAATTTTTTTACTACATTTCTTGAGGTGATATCGGTTGACTCCTCTCTTGTACTCCCCAAATAAGTCCTCCCTATAACCACTCGATTATTAAGATATACGGTCAAAATTGTCGATAACGTGGCAAAACTAAGTAAATTAAACTTCTTCTTTCCATCAATTTCATGCCCTTTTATCTCATCTCTCTGCCTTTTTCTCTCCTTTATCTGTCTCCTCTATTCTCTCACCCCTTCTCTCCAAAAACTCTATTCAATTTCTGGAGAGAATGGCTGTAACTTCAAGGAGATCACCGATTTTAAGTTGTAAGAACATTACAAGTTAATGTAAAGAACATTAAAATTTACTAATGGACCCTCTACTGCGATTGAAATCTTAATTTTTGTAAGTTTAGATATTTATCTTGAGGCTAAATTCCTAACCTAACTTCTAGTTTACAAAATTTATGGAGATTCTTCTAACTTTTATAAAATAAAACAAGTAAAGGGTAAGAGGTTTTCTTTCAAAACATCTCACCTCTTCTCACCCTTGACCAAAAAACAAACAGGGCCTAATTTACAAATTGCTTATTGTTGGAAATCAATAGCGATAAGTTTTCAAGCCTACAAAACCTAACTAATATTTTCAGATGTTCAAGAGATTATTCTCTTAATGTTATGCATAAATCTCCAAAAACTAACAAGATTGGGAAATCAAAGCAAAATTTTATTATACGTAGGGTATGTTTGATCGATCATTTTCCCGTGGAAAAGAAAATATTCCTATTTCCACCGTTTGATTGCGTTTATATTGAGTACGGAAAATTTTCCAACCAAGAAATTTTTCCAACAAATTACCCATTTATTTTCCCACCCTAACCTTTTACGCACTACCATTATCTCTCTTCATCCTTCCCTATCTGTTATCTTCTCTTCTCTTCTCTTCTTTCTCTCTAGTTCTGAAACCTTCTATGTACCACCAACTCTAAATAGAGACACATGTAATTGTATTTGGTAACACTTCTCAGATTCGTAAACATGACTCCAATAAGTTTATGTAAAGTAAAATACATGGCCGAATTACAAATTTCCTCTCTTTACACTAGCACTTGTTTGTGCCTTTTGAAAGACATCATATTGAGTACTGTTGTACTGGGGATGAAAGAATCATTCATATTTGAGATCTGATAATTTGTTGATTCAATTGAGATGAAGTATTAACAAGTTTTAACAAATTTGAGTGCTCCCCTCTATTTAGGTTCTTTGGATTTCAATAGAGTATAGAACATAGTTGTTACGACGACAAATAGATAGTAATAACTGATAAGGAAGTAGATTCTTTGACAAGCTATGAAAAAAACAGAGGGAGATAATGTATTCGAGATCTCAAGATGCATCATCGGGATTACCAACATCACAAGAAATATAGATTTTCCAATCACCCAATCAAACACCATTTTTTTTATTGTCCCAGGAAAATATTGGTGAAAATAAAATTTTACTAAGAATATTTTCCAAGCAATCAAACACATCTGTAATGGAGTAAAAGAAAATATAGTGTAGGGGGAGGAGAAGGAAACGGGAAGAGGAGATATTATGAGATAATGGAGCAAGAAAATAAGAAGTTACTAATATTTTATTTGCTAAATTAGCAACGTTTACCACCATTGATTCTCTTCATCTAACAGCTTTGCCTGAGAGCTATTTGGAGAGTATAATGAGGGGAGTCAACTGATTTTAGCTTAGTTCTTTTAAAATCTTATTTAAGAGGTCATGACTTCAAGTCCTAGCAAAAAATAATAATTTAGGCCCGATTTTAGTTTTCACACAGGCCTTGCAACTACTAGGGCGAGACTTGGGTTGACGCATGATCCATCAGGGAAGAGGACCACAACATATCAATCCCTCTCATTCCCAACCTCTCGCATTGATGTAATTACATAATTAGTGTAATTAACCATCCCCTCTCTCACTTAGTTTTCTCCACCTCACAAAAAATTGCATCATAATTTAAAACACGACTCAGAGAACCTTACCCACCATAAATCTCCTCATCGGATTGTCTTTAGCCTCATCTTAGTTGCGATCCTTGAACTTTTACCATTCTGGTGCTATAATCTTTTTCCATCGGGAGACGTCAATGTCGCCACCAGGAACACAGTGAAGCTTGGCAGTTTTCAGCCAAAACCTAACAGCCGCTAGGGTTTAAAACCTTGCTTGCGCCATTATTAGGGTTAGACCCGCTGAGGTTGTCTATTAGGGTTAAACCCGCTGATGTTACCTTGCATCACTCTAGACCCGGTCCATTTTGACCCAGACCCTGACCAAGATCAATCACTGACGTAGCCAGGCCCACTGACAATCGACTTATTAGAGTCTCGCAAACGTGGTTGAACCTAGGGGTATGAAATGGGCCGAGCTAACCCGTCCCTAGAGAGATAAGGCCCTTATGAATTTAAGGACAGGACAACCCGACCCTCAGTTGTGTTAAGGGCTGGTCAGCCCTGCCCTTAGGTTACAATATCAACCCTTACCCACCCATTGGCCTTAGTGTAAGGGTTCAGGGCCAGGCTAAAGGCTAGGCTTATGGTCGAGCCAAGTTAGGCCGATTTTAATGATTTTAATAAAAATAAAAATAAAAACAAAAAATAAGCATAATCATATTAAAATTATTGAATATTATTTGTATATTTTGACATAAACACCAATCAGTTTATTATAATTAGTAAAAAACATGAGAGGGGTATATATGCCTTACTTATCTACAATGTTGTTGGGATTAGTGGACAGGTTTAATGAGAGCTAGATTACGTGTGAGAGGGTTGGGCTAAAGGTTGGGATAAAGGCTGCAAACATCAGACCCTGACACTACCCTACCAGTTGCAAGGGACGAGTCAGCTCAGCCCTTAAATATTCAAGTAGGGCTTTAAAGGGCTTAAGCCTAATTGTTAAGGGGCGGGTTGGGCCGGGCCAATGGCTATTTTCGCAGGTCTAGTTGGACCCACACAATGCTGACATGACAGGGCCCACACAATGCTGATGCTGCAACCCTCTCGCTGATGTGGGTGGGGCCCACATACTGATGTGGCAAGGCCATGTGTCGACTGACGTGGCATGTGAGTCCCACGTGTTGACATAGCGGGCTCACGTTGCTGACGCGACAAGGCCATGTGGCGACTGACATGGAAAAAATGGTCTTCACTTTTGGTGACGTAACATGGACCTACTTGACACGTGGCAGGAACCCAGGAGATCACGTTTCCTGTCGCGTGTCAGCCACGTGGTCGGGCTCACCACTGATGTGTTAGACACGTGGACAAATCTTACTGCGACACGTGGTCTAACCCCACAGTGACACATGGCAGTCCAACCCAATGTCCAGATCATGGTTCAAACTTGGTTTAATCAGGTCCAGACCATGATCCAGACCAGATATAACCGGTCTAAACTAGGTCTGACCAAGATTCAAACCTAGATTCTGGATCTAAACCCGGGTTAGACCCTTCAGATCTGGTCCGACTCTTTATAGGGTAATTTTTTTTTAAAAAAATTAATTAATTTTTTTCAAAAAGAATTAATTGATTAATTTTCTAGAAGGCCTTGGCCCCTAGGGGCACCTTATAGTTTCCCTGACCCCTTGTATAAGATATAAGTATACCGTTTTAACCTATCTAGGTTCTTATGAGAGCTATAGGGTAATAAAACACTGTATTCCCTAAAATACAAGTTATTCTAACCTAAGGTCAGAGATAACACGTAACAATGACTAATTTAGACGTGACTTGGAGTGATATTTGAACCACTCTAATGTCGAGGATATTATTGAGCAATCAATTCAGAATTGACTTATTCTTGTTCCTAGAAACATGACTTCTGGGGAACCAGTTTTTTGTATCTTGTGTATTTAGATGTTACCTAATAACATCCAAAAGTATATAGGCCATTATGACAACCTCATATACTTATATATTGTTAGTTCAAAGATAAGATTTATTTACCTACCTTAGGAACTCAGCAGAATTCAGGGATAAAACCACTCATCTGCTAAACATCTAATATCTCGACATATTCGTAGCAAATGGGTCATTTGGCTTGAATATACAGACCTTATAGAACTATAGGGCTTAAAATACCCTATATAGTTAAATAAGGCTGCAGCATTTACTGGTTTTGAATCAACTATTTTCGTTAAGACCTATTAAAACATACTTGTATATTAAAATCACTGGTTTACAAGGTAAATAAAAAATTTAATAGAATATCATGAGTATTAGAATATGAAATAGGTTCACATATTAACATGATTTGGAATAAGTTATTTTCCCCATTTTTCTATTTTACTCCGATCTTAATATATGCAAGAAAATGTTTATCTTTGAACCGCTACTGACTCAAGATTTACGTGGTGCATTACAAATGGTTGCTGCACTTATGAATGCTGATTACCCTCGATTGCTACTCCTTAACTATCTTTCATGGTGTACGGATGCTGAGATCCAGCTGCAATCAATGTGTATGTCCCAAACCATTATTCCCAACAACAACACCTCTGAAGCTTATAAGGCTATGACCACTTTAGCTATTTGCCATCATCTTCAACCGGAGCTGAAGATGAAATATATCTACAAGGAGGATCCCCTTGACTTATGAGAAAACTTGTGACAACGCTTTAGTATATATCAGATCATTAGGTTGCCAAAAGTGTTGACCCATTGGAACAATCTTCGGTTTTGCAATTTCAAGACTGTGGCAGAATACAACTCGGCAGTCCAAAATATTACCTCAACGCTTTTACAAAGTGATAATAAAGTCTTCTGCATAAAAATGATTTGAAAAACTAAATCTACATTCCACGTTTCCAATACTGCTCTTCAAAAATAGTATACAAAGATGAAATTCAAGATGCATGCGAATCTGATCCAGACACTACTCATTGTTAAGGAAGAAGTCCAACTAGTTATGAAGAATAAAAAATTGTACCCACCTAGAAGGATACCAGCGCCTGAGACCCACGAGATCAAGTTTTCTAGTCGTGGAAAGAGCAATAACCAAAAACCTCTAGGCCCTCAGAAGAATCAAGGATTTACGAAAGTTGTCACTTGGAAGAAGAAGAATACCAACAAACCAAATAAGGGGTCTCCATGTTTCAATTGTGGTGAAGTCGGATACTAGGCGCGAAACTGTCAATCACCAAGGGAGGCCAAGGATGATCGTGTTCAAAATAGCCACATGATTGTCGATATCAATTCTGCGATAATAAATTTTGCAGCAACAGACTTCTTCGAGGATACTGACGCAACGATGGGCCAGACTCATAAGTAGTCAGTAGCGTTCTCCCACAGGACGAGTGATGTCACATTTGATAGCACAGTCGTAGTTTCCTTACTTTGTTGCTAGTAGTAAATTTATTTCATTAATACTTTTTCTAGGTTATGTTTATAACAAATCAATTGTTATAGTTTATGAAATGTTGTGACATACATTATAGATAGTAGATAAAGTGTTAGAATTATTGTTTTAGATAGTAGATTATTCTGTTGTATGATAGTTAATCTGCTATATATAGGTTTCCCATAGATTTTTCTGCTCATCAAGCATACCTCGATAATCAGATAAGTAGCGATAACTATCTGGTAGACAGTGGTACCATGTACTCTATCTTGGAAGAAGGGAAAATTTCTCATCCCTTACCCCGTGCATCGGGGATGTCATGATTACCACTGGCTCGACCAATATGATAGAAGGTTTTGGTAGTGCCACGCTATTACTACCCAACGGTAGTCTGTTTTATACGCTAGTAAATCCACCAGGAACTTACTCAACCTTTGAGACATACATGATAACGATTATTAAGTAGAAACTAGGGGAGAAAATACAAACCAGGTTTTGTGCATTACTTCATCCACTTCTCAATGTCAGAAAATAGTATTGGAACGATGTCAAATACACCCCTTAGGGCTATATTCTACTGACATCTAGAATATTGAGACTTACGCCAAAATTAAATTTTCTCTGTTACAAGAGAAAACATTTAAGTTATGGAAAAATCGTCTAGGACATCTAGGCTCTCTGACGATGAGGAAGATTATTAACAGTACCTCTGGACATTTTTTGACTGGAGAAAAGATCTGTATACTAGGAGATTGTCCTTACAACGCCTTCTCTCAAGGAAAGAATATAATCCGTCCTAGCATGACCAAGGTGGAGTCGGAGTCTCTAGCCTTTCTCCAACGCATCCATCGAGACATATATTGACCTATCCAATTGCATAGTGGTCCATTACGATATTTTATGATCATTATGGACTCATCTTTGAGATGGTTACACATTTACCTATTGTTGACTAGGAACATGGCGTTTGCACAACTTCTTGCACAGATTATTCGGTTACGAGCTCATTTCCCCAACCACCCGATCAAGTCAACCCAACTTAACAGCGTCGGTGTGCTTACCTCCCGCACGTTTAATGATTATTGTACCACTAACGGGATAGTTGTTGAACATCCAGTACCCCATGTCCATACCCAGAATGGGATGGCAGATAACCTAATCAAGCGATTGTAGCTAATCGTTAGGCTACTGTTATTATAATCACTGCTTCCAACAACTTCTTAGGGCCATGCAGTCTTGCACGCCTAAACATAGATTAAGGTTTATCCGAGAGTGAATCATCAACTCTCCCCAAGGCAACTAGTCACTTGGTTGGAGCCCAACGTCGCCCATTTGTACACTTTTGGATATCCCGTGCATGCACCGATAACACCTCCGCAACGCACAAAAATAGGTCCCCAACATCGCCTTGGTATCTATGTGGGTTATAATTTATCATTTATTATTCGATACTTGGAACCCACTACAAGCGATGGCTTTACTGCTAGATTCGCAAACTGTGACTTTGATGAGACAATTTTCCTAAAACTTCCAAAGTTAACTTGGGAGACATCATCTTCATCTCATCTGGATCGTGTTATAAAGAAAAGTTACATCGAAGTCCAATGGATACTTCACTTATAGCATGTCACCAATGAATTGCCTGATGCGTTCAGCGACGCCGCTAAAGTGACAAATGGGCATGCACATTCAAGTAATGCTCATGCACGTCTGCAAGTTCCGGAAGAAACTACCGTGCCTCCTGCAAATTAATCAAAGTTCAAGAGACCCAGTGGATGCCCTCCTAAGAAGATCGATCTGGCTTGGAGGAAGTGACCAAATTTGGGATAAAACATGACTAGTGGTGTAGTCGGTTCGTCGAGGATAAAACCACCCATTAACAGGGCTATAGTAGTTATGTAACCAGTTGATACATTACCAAATAAGCCCGGTGTAATACATAGTTATAATAATAGTTACGTGGTTACTATTTACAGCTTCACATTATGTTTTGTTTTAATAATCTTTGGTTTCAAGTGAGTTAAAATTGGAAAAAACAATATAAATTGTCCACTCTGTACGTCGAAAACCCTCTCCACTACTTGCACAATTAGATCTTATCAGTTTGTTTGTGAAATCGGTGTTTTTTAATTTGGATATGATATCGAGGAAGAAAACGAAGGAAAACATGAAAATAAAAAATGGAACAGATTTGGAGTGCCAAAAATTGGAGGCCAAACTGACGCTTGAAAAGAATTTGATTTTGGGCTTTTAATTTGTGACTACATTTAGGTGACCGAATCTAAAAATTTTGAGCTCCCAATTTTTTTGGGTTTCTTTTATTTTGTTAGGTTTTTCGTCATTTACTATCCCGTAGGGATTATTGAGTTGTTTCTTTCCCTGATTTTGCATTGATATACGAATCATAACATCGACAAATTAATACGTTGGGACAAAGTAAAATCAATTAATTTAGCGGCATTTTAATTTATCGATAAATTAATAATTAATTGATTAATTAATATGAACTATTTTAATTTGATGCGGTGGTTACCTTATAGGCAATCGGAAAATAGTTTTTATCGGTGGAGAAAGTTCTAGGATTTTAACTTAGTCTTTGTTGCCATATGAAGAATAACTATGGGCTTGACGAGAAGTTAATTGTGACAATATTTGAAAATCAAAATAAATTTGAGGAGAGTAGAAATAAAAACTAAGGAAATGAAGGAGAAATTTAAGCTTGTAAGAACTCTAACGACGAATATGAATCCTCCGGCAACTATTTTGAAAACTCACCCTCAAAAAATTGGGTTAGACAGAGTTTCAGTGAGTCAACACTATTACAAAATGCCCTAGAAATAAATTTTGTTAAAAGAGAAGGAAAATGGGTTTGGAAATAAGGAAGAGGATTATGTTTTTGATTTGATTTTGGTATGTGTACAAAGATGACACATTTTTAGACTCTTACTAAAAATTCCAATGTGATGGCCAGCGTTTCTTATGGTTACACTCTGTTGAGGAAGCACATAGATACAACTGTAGTGAAGCCCTAAAAGATGTAGAAAAGCTTGGTGATGCTCCGGAAGAAGGTGTTGGCAGCATATCATAAGGTGGCCATGCCACTTTCAAAGTTTTTGAACTTTCAGAAATGAAATGTTTAAAAGTGGAGAGAAAGAGAGATTCAGGAAGAGAGAAAGAAAGATACAATAAGGGATTGACAAATACTATATTTATGTAATAAACGTACTCTTTAAGTTTTCTAACTAAGGACTTTAATGACGGTTTATGGATTTGAAATAAAAAATTGCTCTAAAAACTTTGACTATGACTTAACCTAATAAATCCTTTCGAAGGTGTTGGGAGAGGTACTATAAATAGGAAATCGACACCAACTAAAATTGCTAACAAAGGTAGATGTAAAAGTATGATTATGACATCCCCTATCAGAGTTAGCGCCTTTGAGGATTGTAGGATCGATCATAATATTTATAATTTGGCGAGGTCAAAATAATAAAAGGTCTTGGTTAATGGTCATGAGAGTGTGAAGAAATGAGTTGCTAGCGATAGTGAAAGCATCACGTTTTCCACTGTCAATGTTTTTACTAATAAAAGTTATCTATTATGATGTCAAAATCTCAGAATTGCCTAATAGTTTTCAGATATGATCTCAATGATATATAGATCATATCCGTAAGGAAGAATGTTCTTAAAACATATTTAAATTGATCACATTGAATGAGTGTCGAAGGAGTGCTACAAAAATAAGTGTCCATGAATCCTCTTTATTTTTTAGAATATATGAAATGACAAACTCTAGTTATCTTTTACCTTAAAATCATATCCTTTTTGTTGATGCTCTATTTTCCGTTCAAACAGACTTTGGCTCTATTCGAATAGGGTACCCAGAATGCTGTTTCTTCGAATAGAAAATGTTTTTTGTTCGAATAAAATTGGGTCTGTTCGAACAGATATTGGTAAAAATCAATTTTGTAATTTTATTGGAACCCTTGACTTACCTCGAGATTTGAGCGATTGTAAATAGTTCTCCAACTATATAAGGGTGACTTAGGTTCTTTTAGAGCCAACCCTTGGTGAGATCAATTTTTTAGGAAATCTTTGTGAGAACCTCTAATTGTTTTTGAGTGATTGTAACCTTGGATCTTGAATAAACTCTCTATTTTTCTCTTGTACGGTAGACGTAGGCAATTGCCTAACTACCTTTAACTTGTGTATTGTATATTTTTTTGATTGTTGCTTGTTCATTGCTAACCAAAATCAAAGTTGGAGTTTTGGCTTTTGCGGTTGCGACTCAACAATTGGTATAAGAGCGAGGTTGGTTTCTCGTTGGTGCGCGAATTTGAGGTAACTTAGTGTTTCTCAATTTCAATTTGGTTTTGGATTTGGTTAGTTCATGAAAATTGGGAAAAACATGGGTGACATAGTTGAATCTAGTTCTTCGGTCCCGAAAAGGAATACAACGATGATGTTCAACAATGCAAATATTGAAGTTGAGAAATTCAATGGCACAAATAACATCGGCATGTGGCGATGCGAGGTTATTGATACCATAAGTGAACAAAACTTAGACGAGGTATTGGAGAACGCGCCAGATGACATAGATGAGAGTGAATGGAGGAAGATGAACAAGAGGGCTTGTGGCCAAATTCGCTCTTATCTTTCTCAAGACATTAAATACCTTGTAATAAATAAAACCTCTACAAAAGATATTTGGAGGATTCTAGAGGGGAAGTACTTGGTAAAGTATATCCAAAATCGACTCCATTTGAAGAGAAAGCTTTATTGTTTCACTATAAGGAAAAACATTATCTCGACAGGTTTACTTAAAGCGAAAGGCTGCAAGGTTGTGTCTAAGAATGGGGTGAAAAGGGTTCTAATTGGATCCATGGCTATATTAAAGGGCCAATTGAGAAGTAACAACTTGTATTATCTGGATGGTACAGTTGTTCTTGGTGAGGCTTCAACCGCGGAAAGGCAGGAGATCACTTCCAGTGATACCACACGGCTATGGCACATGCGTTTGGCGCATGCAAGGGAAAAGTCCTTGAGAGTTCTAGCGAGCCAGAGACTATTGAAAGGTGTTAAAATGTGCAAATTAGACTTTTGTGAACACTACATTCTAGGAAGGCAGACAAGGGTTAAGTTCGGCACCGCTATACACCGTACTCGTGGAACCCTTGATTATGTTTACTCTGATGTTTGGGGGCCCTCCATGAAAATATCGCTAGGGGGGGGGGGGAGAACATTACTTTGTGTCTTTTATGGATGAATTTCTAGGCGTGTATGGGTGTTGATAATCCGTATCAAATCGGGAGTTGTAATATAAAAGAGGGTTATCGTTCTTCAGGGATGCATAGATCAAAATCATGAATTCTTATATCAAATCTAGTAAATATAAATTATAAAAAAGAATTAATTAATAAAAAAACTTACTGATTAATTTCATAGATTTCCCAAGATATTCTATAAAAATTATACATAATTATGTCTAGAAGAATACAAAAATAGCTACGGTTCCCCAAAGATAAAAGATGATCTCTTATCCCTTCTCCTTTCTCTTTATCCCCTAACAAAAGTCCTACTCTCTCTCAACCACCCAGATTTGGTGGAGATATTTTAGCTAGGTTTGAATACTAAGTCTTCATCTCCAGCAGCCCTTGACAACTAATCATCTCCAGTAGTATCCTTTAGCTTGTAAAAGTTGGGCTTTCAGGCCGGGCTTGGTTTAAATTATCTTATTACCTGCAATAGTCAAACATACTTCAATTAGGCCAAGTAAAACATAAAATAAGGTCCTAGATAATGTAAATTGAAGGATAAAATAGGTATTTTTAATGCCTATCAGGTGTACACCACGAGCAGGAAGGATGAAGTCTTATAAATTTTAATGACATGGAAGAAGTTGATTGAAACTCAGGCTGGAAGAAAGATCAAGTTACTCCATTTGGATAATGATGGGGAGTACACTAGTGATCCATTCTTGCAAGTATGTCAGAATGAGGGGATAATTCGACACTTCACGGTTAGAGAGGCACCGCAACAAAATGGGGTAGCTGAGCGCATAAACCGTATTATACTGGAGAAGGTACGGTGTATGTTGTCCAATTCTGGGTTGGGCAAGGCATTTTGGGCTAAGGCTTTGACATATGCATGCTATCTCGTTAATAGGTTACTTTTGGCTATAATTGAGGGTAAAACACCAATGGAAGCTTGGTCGGGAGAACCTACT
Organism: Kingdonia uniflora; assembly: GCA_014058105.1. NCBI lineage: Eukaryota > Viridiplantae > Streptophyta > Magnoliopsida > Ranunculales > Circaeasteraceae > Kingdonia > Kingdonia uniflora. Next base: position 297,096 of record JACGCM010000973.1, on the reverse strand, counting down.
ACAGATTATGATCCTCTTCATATATTTGGGCGTCCTGCATACTATCATCTTAAGGATGGTAAGTTGGATCCACAAGCAAGGAAGACCATTTTTCTAGGTAAGAAGAAGGGTGTAAAAGGTTATAAATTGTGTGATACGAGAGACTGAAAGATCATTTTGAGTAGAGATGTCACTTTTAATGAGGCTTCTATGATGAAGTCACATGGCTCTGAGTACACAGAAAAGACGACAAGCGAGGTATTACAGTGGGTAGAGATTGATGCATCTTTAAATTGGCCAGAGAGTTTCGTACTAAAAGGGGGGGTCATCTACCGGTGTGACAACGGGTAATGAGCCACTAGTTCATGTTCTAAGTGATGAAAACACGGATGAAGGTGGGGCATTTGGTAATACGGATGAAGAGATTCCAGTGGTGGAGTCAATCATAAGAAGTAAACCAAAGAAGGATATAAGTAAACCAAGTTGGCTTACAAAGGATATGGTGCTTCCAAAGGCGAAGGCCATGGTAGCCTATGCATTTTTTTCGCTGAAGATGATGTTCCTTCTACCTATAAGGGAGTTATTTATAGTTCCAAGGTTAAGCATTGGGAGGGAGCGATGAAGGAAGAGATGTATTCTCTTTTCAATAATGGAACTTGGGAATTTTTGAAGTTGTCGAATGGAAAGAAAGCGATTGGTTGTAAATGGGTATACACAAAGAAACAAGGATCTCTTGATGATGATGTACGCTTCAAGGCAAGACTCACAGCAAAAGGCTATACTCACAGGGAGGGGATTGATTATAATGAAGTATTTTCTCCGGTGGTGAAACACTTCTCCATTCGTATCCTATTGGCCTTAGTAGCGCAATTTGATTTGAAGTTGCAGCAACTCGATGTTAAAACGGCATTCTTACATGGGAATTTGAAAGAAGATATATATATGACTCAGCCAAGTGGGTTTAAAGTTATGGGGAAGGAAGACTATATGTGTAAGCTGAAAAGGTCATTGTACGGTTTGAAGCAATCTCCAAGAAAATGGTACAAATGCTTTGTTCAGTTTATGATTGGGCAGAAATACAAGCGGAGTCATTATGACCATTATGTCTACTTACGCAAGCTACGCGACAGGTCCTTTATTTACTTGCTGTTGTATATGGATGAAATGCTTATTGCGTGTAAGCATAAAAGCGAGATTGAGAAGCTGAAAAAGTAAATAGGTAAAGAATTTGAAATGAAGGATCTTGGTGATGCAAAAAAGATTCTTGGTATGAAGATTCATAGATATAGAGAGAAGGAAACGATGCGTCTCTCTCAGACGACATACATGAGGAAGGCACTTCAGAGATTTAACATTGATGGGAACACAAAATCTGTAAGTACACCCCTTGCTCCTCTTTTTAAGCTTAAGACTTCTATGTCTCCAAACATTGACGAGGAACGCGATTATATGAGTCAAGTTTCTTATGCTAGCATAGTTGGTAACTTGATGCATACTATGGTATATACTCGGTCAGATATTTTATAGGCGGTTGGTATGGTTAGTCGATACATGCATGATCCGGGTAGAGATCATTGGCATGCTGTAAAAGGATTCTGCGGTATATCAAAGGTACTATGGATATTGGTTTGGAATTTTGGAAAGAATATTCGATTGATCGGTTTTGTATGGGTTATGTGGATTATGTGGATTATGACTATATGGGTGATTTGGATAAACGACGGTCTACTACCGGGTATGTGTTTACATTGGGTGAAGGACCGGTTAGTTGGAGATCCACGCTACAGTCAATAGTGGCACTATCTATTACCAAGGCAGAGTATATGGCAGTTACTGAGGCGATAAAGAAATCTATTTAGATGAAATGTCTTCGGCACGATTTAGGCATTAAGATTGACCATCTTGATGTTTTCTGTGATAGTCAGAGCGCTATCATCTTGGCCAAAGATCAAGTTCATCATCAATATATAAAACATATTGATGTGCGTTATCACTTCATTAGAGAAGTCCTGGAAGAGAGTAAGATTCAATTGCAAAAGATTTACACCAAAGATATCCCAGCGGATATGTTTGCAAAAATCGTTTCGGGAATTAAGTTCAATCATTATTTGGACTTAGTTCAAATTCTTCATTTTGATTGATTGCATTTTTTGGGAACTACGGACGACTTGATCCACGGTACGTAGGCGACCATTGATTTGGTACAGTCGATTTTGGTTCCTTGGGACATTTAGTTTTGTTTTGGTCCTTTGGGATGCTTGGTTTGGATTTGGTCCTTTTGGGACGCTTGGTTTGGTTGGTTTCCCACGCCGCTTGTGTGCTTGGGTCTTTGGGGATATTTGATGGTGGAAAGGTTTTTTATTTGGGCTTGTTTGAACGATGGCCATGTTAGGCCCAGATTTCGGTTTGCTTTGTTGAGGAAATCTTCTTCAAAGTAGAGAATTGTTGATGCTTTCTGTTTGAATAGACTTTGAGTCTGTTTGAATAGAACAAATTCTGAGACCCAAAGTCTGTTCGAACAAACTTTTGGTTTATTCGAATAGAGTACCCAGAATGTTGTTTCTTCGAATAGAAAATGTATTTTATTGGAATAAAATTGAGTATGTTCGAACAGACAACTTGTCTGTTCGAACAAACATTGGTAAAAATCAATTTTGAGATTTTGTTGGAACCCTTGACTTGCCTCGAGATTTGAGCGATTGTAAATAGTTCCCCAACTATATAAGGGGGACTTGGGTTCTTTAAGAGTCAACCCTTGGTGAGATCAATTTGTGAGGAAATCCTTGTGAGAACCTCTAATTGTTTTGAGTGATTGTAACCTTAGATCTTAAATAAACTATCTCTCTCTTATACGGTGGACGAATACAATTGCTAAACCACCTTAAATATGTGTATTGTGTATTTCTTTGATTGCTGCCTGTTCACTGCTAACCAAAATCAAATTTGGAGTTTTGGCTTCAGTGGTTGCGACTCAACACTTTTCAAAATATTTAAGGTTCCAAACCAAAAAAAATATCATAAAAGTAATATCTTGCTCATTGTCTCATTTTCTAAGATCACATTAAAACCCTTAAATGAAAATCTTAATCTGATGAAATTAAGGCTTTGAAACTCTGAAAATTTTAAGATTTTTGGCCTAATTGGATGAATTGGGGATTTAAGGGGGAAATACAGATTTGAGTACACAGGGATGTCAATTGGGAGAGCTTGAGGCACCATTGCCGATGTCATCCAAGTAAATAGACATGATAACGAATAAGGGGAAGAAGTAGAGATTTCAATGTAAGACAAGTATAAAGTTTAATTTGATAGATTCGTACGTATTATATATGATATGAGACAAATTGTATTAAGATCATATGATAAGGCTCTATTGGGAAGATAATGCTTCATGAGTTCTTTATCATTTTGTTCAAACTTGTAACCCCTCATATGCCGCAATAACACTGTTATGTATGAACTCGAATAGTGGTCGAGGAAGTTCGTCAGAGCTCGTGGGACGATCTGTTAAGGATGAAATTCTTGAGGTATGAACTCGAACTATGTTGGACGAAGCTCTTTGGAGCTTAAGGAACGAGCTCAGAATTTACTATGCTTGTCGAAGGTCATTGGAACTCGTGGAACGAGCAAGGATGGAAGTCGGAGTGAAACAGATTAAAAATGAGTTTTTCAATGTTCAGATTCGAACTGGTTTTGGTACCTAGAATTCGAACTGATTAAGTTACCTGAAGATTCGAGCTGGTTATGTTAACTGAAAACTTGAGCTGGTAAAGTTTCATGAAGACTCGAACTGGTTCTGTGCGAACTGCTGAAGAAGGATTCAAAGTTCGTCGAAGTATGACAAGATAGATCGCCAGCTCACTGGACAAGGCAGCGGAGCTGTTAGACCTTACAACTACAGCAGTGTTAGAGCATGGCGCCATACCTGACATTTCCAGCGTCAACACCAACTCTAGGATATCCGGAGAGTACCCTTGAAATGTGACCTAACATAGGAAGGGTTGAGTCGTTCTGGTACGTAGGAGTTCACCTCGAGATCTGTACTACTTGTAATTTGTTATCTACTATATAAAGAGGACTGAGTTTATGTTTAACCTATCATGATGTGAGTTTAACCTTAGAGAGGTTAGGGTTTGATAGACTCCATTAAAGCTTCGAGGAAGCTTGAGCGATCGTTTGTAACCTATTTGATTATAGTGGATTGTTCATTAAAGCTTGAGAGATCCATTAAAGCTTCGAGGAAGTTTGGGAGTGGTATTTTATCAGTAAGGATTTTCCACTTCCCTCCTCCGGGTAAATTACAGTGTTTTCTATTTCGAATCTTTCTGGCATTTCCGTTTATCGTTCTGAGGCGTAGAATTGGGATTAGCTGCCCCTGAGATTTCCCCAACAAACACTTCCCCCCAAGTCATTTTCTCATAAGTGTATCATCGCAATGTCATCCAAGTTAACAATCATGATGAAGAACAATGAGGAGAAGTAGCTAGAGATTGCAATTTTAGACAAATATAGAGTCCAATTCTCACCCTATTTTTTTAGCAAATTTTAAATTTTGTACAACTGTCAATCTATGGCTATGCACACATGTCAAATTACCTTGTGGTGTACCCGAAAGCTGAAACCCGGCCCATGTCTCATTACAAATGAGGCTTCATAAAAATTTATGAATTAGGGATTTATGGGGAAAAATAGCTTGGATTCTATTAAAGAATGTCAAAGGGAACTTTTAATAAGAGTAAAGCACCATGAAACAAAACCATGAAATTGTATGTTTTCCAACACCAAACACAAATGGTACTCAATCTCTTATGCTCTATGAGCAATTATGCATGTGCTATCACACGTGTAAACACGTTACTTTTGAGAATAAAGTTGGGTTGAGCTTATTTTTTTGAAACCTTGCTTATTTTTTATTATCTAGATATGTTGATTGCTACTTTTTTTTCTTATTAAAGATTATAGTATAACTTAACTTTTAATTTTTTTTAATTTTGCGTAAACGTTTCTACCTTAAGTTTATTTTTTTTTAATTTTTTTTTGAAGTCGTTAATAAGCTATTATTGGTTGTGTATACTTTTTGTGGATCAAGGTTTAGGATAATGCTATGACCAATGGACTGGGGTCTCCAACCAATCTACACTACTTCAAAACAGATTACTTGCTCTTGGAAACTCCTTCCTGTAGTGGTTATTAAGCTCAATACTGATGGATCTCTCTTTGGCCCAGCAGGTGGTATTGGGGGTACTTTTATATACATCAACAATGCATTCTTGATGGGTAACAGTAATAACTATCCTCCTGTTACATTTCCCTTACCATGCGAGAGGTGCTCAACTTGTTGTTACCCACAACCATTAGAGATTGATCATTGATAATGACTCAACTTTTATGCAACAAGTGATCAACCATAACATAAGCTTGCTTCAGGAATTCAACATCAACCACAATTTCATAGAAGCCAATCAAGGTCCAAATTTCCTTGCAGTCTTTATGACTCTCAAGGGATTCTGCATAATTTACTATGATACAACTCCTACCACTCTCAAAGATATCTTAGATAAAGATGCTAGTGGTTACTTGTGTGAGGGATTATTTTTAATCCTAGTACTAAGTCCGATATTCGAGTTCATATAGTTTGAAGTTAGCACATGGGTAGCTAACCAAGGGCTGAAGGCAAGCCGTTCACAATACAGACTTCCTCATCTACAGTTCGGGGATGTCGAAACATCCAATAACATCACACTGCAGAAAATACTCAGATGTCTATCAAACAATTCGAATACATGCAAACACTATTAGTGATCGTATCCTCACCTACAGTTTGGAGATATCGAAGGTTCCTGTGACTTCGCGCTGCAGAAGATACTCCCCCACTTATCAACAGGTCGTATGCACACGAACATCATAAGAGATCGTATCTTCCCAACGGTCTGAAGTTACAGCTAAAGAATATTAATAGATCCGTTACAGATTAAGAAATATCAAGACGTTATGGAAGACCATTATGAAGACTCATCAAAACCTGATATTGTAACATCCCTCATCAATGTAACCAGCGGTCATATTATAAGGCCTATAAAAAGAGACCTGGAGATCAGAATCCATGACGGCTATTATTACCTGGAGAGAGCTCTTAGAGAAAGTCATCCCTACCAAAAACTCATAAACTTGATCTCTTTCTCTCTTTGTAATAACTAGCATTTATATAAAAACACCATTCTTTCAGAAACCCTCAGGAGAGGTCATGGTTTTTAACCCATTCAAGGGTTTTCCATACTAAATCACGTGTCCATTGCATTTAGTTCTCAACCATTATTCTATATTTCAAAGGTGTAAAGCACTATTTTTGGTCTCTGCAAAAATAGACTATTACATTTGGAACCGTTTGTGGGAATCGAAGAATTCACTTAGCGTTTTCCAATCCAGTTTTTACCGCATTCACTTTTTAAAGATGAAAAATTCGGACAAATCATACCACGTCCTGCCTGACACTGTTGAAGGAGTGACAGATTTGCGAACAACTGTGTAAGCAGAAGCCGAACGACAAATAAAGCTAGAAAAATAGCTCGCCAGCATACAGGAGGCACTCATAGCACTTCACGATCAAATAATAGCAGATCTGAGACCACGGATTACTCTTCCTGTAACCTCGAGGATATCGGTCCATGATTGCTTAGGAAACTGAGGCAAGAATCTAACACTTCCCCAAATTCAGCATGAACCAGTCTTACCACGGAGTCACGCCAATCCACCATTACCTGCTAGAGCGATAATAGATCCGCAGCAAGAACAAGAACAAAACAGAGAAAAACCTCAAGTTTTGATCTATGACCGCATGGGAGAAGCAACAGGAGAGCATAATCCTACGGAAGAATCAGCAACAAGATGAGCTGTTACGACTCACCTACATCTCACTCCAGAACAGGTGGACAGGCGCATCAAGGAGCTATTAGACGCTCAAATATACACTACAAAAAATAGCTAACCTAAACTACAGAAGAGCCCACTCGCACAAGAGTTATTAGATGAGGAAGTGCCCGCTAGTTTTCATACTCCAAAGATCCAGAAATACAAGGGGGGAGATCCTGTGGAACACGTCCTAGAATTCCAGGATTCTTTGGGACTACATTTGACATCTAACCACATCTTCTGCCGCCCCTTTCCAACCAGTTTGAAAGGAGAACCTCTACGATGGTTCCACACACTCAATAAAGAATCTATCTCCACTTTTGAAAAACTTCGCGAACTGTTTGTCAAAAACTATTCGCACAATAAAGACAAGGAGGAGAGTCTTTACTCTTTGTTTAGCCTCAAGCAGGCACCAGATGAAAAATTAGAAATGTTCACCAGAAATTTTTTTGGGCTAGCTCAAAAAATTGACAACCTCGACAAGAAAATTACAATCTCCGCGTTCACCAGCGCTCTACTCGTGGATGGACGAGTCAAGGAGCACCTGGTCCTCAACAAACCATTGACGTTAGAGGACATGATCGAGAAGGTCAATAACTTCATCGACCTTGAACAGCTGGCAACGGAGAAGCCAAGACCTCAACGCACCACCCTACCAACAAAAGGCCATCTCGGCGAACGAGCCCATAACAACAATAAAGACTATGAGGGAGATAAGAAGCGATTAAAATCTAATGGAAATCAAGGATTCCATGGGCGGAGGAAGCCGATACCATGTATACCGCAGTTAACAACAACTCTGGAAGACCTATATCCGCTGATACAAAAAGATAAGTGCTTCAGAACTGCCAATACTCTTCCTCCCATACTAGGAAAGCCTTACTGCATTCGCCACCAGATACAACATCATGACACAGAGTGGTGTTTCTCACTGATATATTTTCTCTAGACTATATTTGCACAAGGACGAATGCTGGAGTATATTGTCATCATTGAAAGTTATAAGGATGACAGCTACAAGACTGACGCCAAGATCGTCCAAGTTGACGAAACAAATGAAGAAAAACATTTGTATTTCATTGAGACTCAGACAATCAACAACCCCAACAATGCCAAGCATAGGCGCATCGGACAATGCCATGATCTGACAATGGGAGACAAAGAAGCCCGTTTGTTGCCAGAATCTAGCAATCGGCGAGCCAGGATTTCTTTTGAAGAATGTGACGTTCGTCACGTCAACTTTCCACACCACGATGCTCTTTTCATCATGTTAAAAATGAGGAACATAGTTCTACATACAATGATGATAGATACCGGCAGCAAGATCGAACTAATTTTTCAGAGCACAATCGGCCAAATGGGTTTAGCAGACAAGGTTGAACTAAGTGACATCAATGTCTCTGGATTCAACGGCTCACTATAGCCGGGCCAGTCACACTTGACGTAGTTTTCTACATCATCAAAGCCAAATCCCATTACCTGGGCATCATGGGACGACCATGGTTACATGACATGGAAGCTATTCCTTCCACATATTATCAAGCATTACGATTCGATTGGAAAGGAGGGATCTGTGAAATCAAAGGAAGCCAAAAATTAGCCCGAGCCTGTGATAATACTATTAAAACTAAACCAGCTGCAATAACTCCTGCATAGCAATTGCAGCAATCAATTCCAACAGAACCTCGGTTGCCAAACGTCGAACCAACAGAGTACATAGAGATTAGTGGCACGCACAGAGGAACTCATATTAGAACTCTCTTAAGCACGGAGGAGTGCTCGAGTCTCATGCAATTCATCATAGAGAACAACGATGTCTTTGGATGTACGCTTTATGAAATGCCTGGGATTGATCCAGCAATAGCATGCCACAAGCTAGGGCGGAAAGATAAAGCAGAACCGTTCAAACAAAAGATACGAACTCTGGCACCAAAACTGTAAGACGAAGTTAATAAAGAGATTGACTAATTGATCGAGGTCGGTTTCATTCGCAAAGCTATTTAACCAGAATGGATCTCGAACATTGTCGCAGTACCTAAAAAGAATGGCAAAATCTGAATCTATGTTGATTTCATGGATCACAACAAACACACTCCGAAAGGTAACTTTCCACTTCCAATCATCAATCACCTGCTCGATTCTACAGTAGGGCACGAACTCCTCTCAATGATGGATGCTGCATCAGGATATAATCAGATACCGCTTTTTTCTGAAGATCAAGACAAGACTGTGTTCATTACTGAACAAGGTCTATATTGCTATAGAGTCATGCCTTTCGGCCTGAAAAATGCCGGCGCCACCTATTAGAGATTGATGACACAAATGTTCAAAGACCATATTGGTAAAACAATGAAGGTCTACATTGACGATATGCTCTGCAAAAGTCTCAAGAAAGAGGACCATCTTACAGATTTGCGAGAAACTTTCGAGATCTTGCGATCCTACAAGATGCGTTTAAATCCTAAGAAATGCCAGTTCGGGGTACAATCCAGAAATTTTTTAGGCCATCTAATAAGCAGAAGAGGCATTGAAGCTGATTCATTCAATATATGAACTCTCTTAGCTATGCCTTCGTTGAAGACGAAGAACGATGTTCAGAAACTAGTCTGGAAGATTGCAGCGCTCAATAGATTTGTATCCAAATCATTAGATAGATGGTGACCTATGTTCAATCTGTTAAGATAGGGTAATCTCAAGGTAAATCAAAGAAAGGCCCAAAGATCGAATGGACAGATGAATGCGTAGCAGCCTTCTTATGAGCACACCAGTAGAAGGAGAAGAACTAATAGTATACCTGGCCGTCACTGATACATCTCTCAGCACTGTTTTCCTCCGGCTCGAAGAAAAGATCGAGAAATCAATATATTTTATCAGCAAGACTCTGACTCCCGCAGAAACGAGATACACCAAGATCAAGAAGCTTCTTCTTGCTCTCGTCTATACATCCCAAAAATTAAAGTAGTATTTCCAAGCTCATACTATTCGCGTTTTGTCAAACTATCCACTCCGCAAAATCTTATCCAAGCGCGAAAAATATCGACGTATTCAACAATGGTCCGTAATACTTGGGGAGTACGATATACATTTCAAACCACGCCATTCTATAAAAGGTCAAGCTATAACAGATTTACTAGCAGAGTTTCCAGTAGAGGATCCCGACTGGGAAGAAAAATTTATTGATCAGAAAGATGAGCCACTCGCAGATCAATCCGAAGATAAGTCAGATTGGGTAGCAAAGAGAGGTTACCAACTTTTGACTGACGGTTCTGTCGGTCCATCGGGATCAAGGATTGGAATCATTCTTATTACTCCCTCCAATGATCGGCTCAAAATTCCGCTCTCCTCAGTTTTGAGGCAACCAATAGCAAAGCAGAATATGAGGCTTTAATTCATGGCTTGGACATGGCATTCATACTAGGAGTAGCAGAACTCTCAGTCTACACCGATTCACTACTGATCATCAATCATTATACATGCGTCTATCAAACCTATGGGAGAATGGTCAACTATGCTGCTGTAGTGGCCAAACAAATGAATAAATTCCAGACAATTTCCATGGAGCATTTTCTAAGGGGAGAAAATAGACATTCAGATGCGCTCGCTTACCTTGATGGTGTCCTCGGATCAGAAGCTCGTTACTTAATAATCGACGTCATTTCTAACCCCAGTATCAATACCATCAAAGCCAACACCATTAATACTGGGGGAAATGAAGAGATCGAAGATGATTGGAGAAAGCCTTTCATTACTTACATCGGACCTCACAATAAATTCAATGGGCCACTTCCTGAGGATCCTACGGAGCGGCGGAGATTAATTGACAATGCTCAAAGATACACTATTCAGGACAATCTCCTATACAAAATTTTGGTTACTTGTCCCTACCTCCTTTGTCTATCTGACAAAGAAGCACAACAATTCTTGTACGATCTACACGAAGGCACATGCGGATCCCATGCAGTAAGATGATCTCTTGCAAATAGAGCTTTAACTCAAGGAATGTTTTGGCCTAATATGAAAGCGCAGACAATCGAATATGCCCGTAAGTACGATGCTTGCCAGTGGCACGGACTAAAAATTTGAGCTTCAGCACTCAAACTACACTCGAGCCAAGTCACTTGGCCATTCAGACGCTGGGCTCTTAACCTTGTAGGAGAGTTTCCTACAGCACCAGGGAAATGAAAACATTTATTGATCACTACAGATTACTTTACTAAATGGATAGAAGCAGTTTCTTTATGCCGAACCCGAGAAGACGAAGTCATCATATTTATCTGGGAGAACATTATTATCCAATGCGGCAGGCCACATCTCATCCGAATTGATAACGGACCACAGTTCACTGGCTCCAAGATCATCGCATTCCTCGATGGGCACAATATTATTCATTCCACATCCAAACCTTATTACCCACAAGGAAACGGATAGGCTGGGATTACTGATCGAACTATTGTGGATGGCATCATGAAGCGTTTAGACGACAAAAAGGGGAAAGGGGAACTGGGTGAACGAGTTGCCACGCGTACTTTGGGCCTACCAAATAACTCCTAGAACTGTAACAGGCTGTGCTCTGTTCTTATTGGCTTGCGGGACTGAAGCCATCATTCCAACTTAGTATCATCACCCGATACATGATCATGAGATGACAGATGAAGAAAATGAATTTTAGATCGCATGCAATCCGAATTTAATCAAAGAAACATGTGATAGAGCCCTTGTTAATCTGGGAAGATATCATCTCACTTTATCCCGGTCATATAACAAATGTGTCCGACGCAGAGAATTCAAAGTTAAAGACCCCGTTCTCAGAGAAATCCTACCACATCGCAAAACACCTAATGTTGGGAAGCTGGCAGGGAATTGGCAAGGCCCTTTTATCGTAACTGGAATGAGTGGTTTAGGATCCTACGATCTCTGTACGCATGATAGAGTTCCTGTACCTAATCCATGGAATACTCGCCGATTAAAGCTTTATCGAAGATAAATATGCTATAACATCTGATATTATGCCATAAAGTATTTTTCAGCATCATTTTGCAAGTCTACTCAATTCAAGCATTTATGTTATCTCCGTCTATCTCGGAGTATTACATACATCAAAGTTGTTCAAATAAATTCACTTTCGGAAGGTCGCTTATTGATATAATTAATTCGATCTGGCAGGGATGCGCCATACAGCTATTCATTGTTCAAAGATGTCTCAGTATGGTCGCTTATTGATACGCTGAATTTGACCTGTGTTTGAGACCTACATCATAGAAATTTTCTCTCCTAGGGTCGCTTATTGAGATAATCAATTTGATATGGCAGGGATGCACCATACAGCTATTTAATATTCAAAGATGTCTCAGTACGGTCGCTTATTGATACGCTCAATTCGACCTGTGACTGAGGCTTACATCATAACTGTTCAAATAAATTCGCTCTCCGAAGGTCACTTATTAAAATAATCAATTTGATCTAGCAGAGATGCGCCATACAGCTATTTAATATTCAAAGATGTCTTAGTACGGTCGCTTATTGATACGCTCAGTTCGACCTGTGACTGAGACCTACATCATAGCTAGTCAAATAAATTCGCTCTCAAAAGTTTTCTTATTGAGATAATCAATTCGATCTGACAGAGATGCGCTATAGAGCTATTCAATATTCAAAGATGTCCCAGTATGGTCGCTTATTGATACGCTCAATTCGACCTGTGATCGGGGCCAACATCATAGCTGGTCAAATAAATTTTCTCTCCAAAGGTTGCTTATTGGGATAATCAATTCGATCTAGAAGAGATGTGCCATACAGTTATTCAATATTTAAAGATGTCCAGGTACAGTCATTTATTGATACGCTCAATTCGACCTGTGACCAAGACCTACATCATAGCTGGTCAAATAAATTTGCTCTCCGAAGGTCGCTTATTGAGATAATCAATTCGATCAAGCAGGGATGCGCCATATAGCTATTCAATATTCATAGATGTTCTGGTACAAACACTTATTGATATGATCCATTCAACTTTTAACCGAAACCTACACCATAGCCGCTCAAATAAATTCGCTCTCCGAAGGTCGCTTATTGAGATAATCAATTCGATATGGCAGAGATGCGCCATACAGCTATTCAATATTCAAAGATGTCTCAGTACATTCGCTTATTGATACGGTCAATTTGACCTGTGACTGAGACCTACATCATAGCTGTTCAAATAAATTTGACCATACAATACCATTGCAATCATATCTCAACATTGTCGTTTATTGATTCAACCAATTCGACCATACAAAGAGATTACAGAATAAAAACATTTTCTACTAAACTTTTGACATTTTTCTACAACAAAGGCATATTTACACTCTGTCTCATTATAATATAAATAATAAAACTACCTTCCACGCTTTGGGCGTACAACATTCAAACTTTCCCTAGGCCCAGATGAAAGTAAGGCAGGGAAAGGAATAGCCGCATCAACTACAGTAGAAGGTGCATTCAACAATTCCAAAACTCTCGGCATTAAATTATCGATATAAGATAACCGCGCTAGCTTTAAATCATATTCCATGACGTATTCAGTTGAAGCAGCCAAGATCGACTCACGCTCTGTTCAAAATTTCTCTACATCAGCATGCAACATAGCCATAGCGCGCAACGTAACATTATCTGTAGTCAACGAATCTCTATATTGCTTCGTTATCTGTACACTACGCTCCATCTCCTGCTTCAGACGTTGCAACTTATTATCTGCCTCCTTCAAATAATTAATCTCATCTTCTGCTGCGTCCACCAACCTCTGCGACTCATTATACTTCACATGGAGCTTCTCGAAAACATCATTACCTTGTATACACTCTAGTATCAAAGCTTGTTTTTCCCAGTCAAGATCGGCGATACGTGTGTTACACTTATTGATGGTTTCATTCAACTTTTGATCTCTCCTGGAACATGCTTCCTCGTGAGTTTTTGCACGGTCACTTTTTCTCTGGCATGAGTCTCGAGCCTCACACAAATCCCAGTTTAACTTTTTCAGACGCTCTTGCATATGACGGATTTCAGCATCTTACTTCTTTAAGAGATCAGTATTATTTGTTACTACTGACTGATGGAGCAACAGATCATTCTTCTGCTTTTCAATCGTACTTAACAGATCCTGAACTTGTTGATTCACAGCCATGGTCTCCAACTTTTTCTTCTTCAGAAATTCTTTCCACAGTTTGGCCTCATTATTAGCAGTCAATATCTCTGCATCCTTACATGATAACTCTACAACCACCGCATTTAGCCGACTCTGCAGCTCCAGCATATCAGATTCCAGCTTTGAATTCGTCAAAGTCGTATTTTTAACCACCAACAAACATTGCTGCAACTTGGCAGACAGTTTCTTATTTGATGCAGATAAGACAACTAGTTCGTCCTGTTCACTGTCTTCAGCCTAGAAGAACGGATTACAAGTGACAATACATCTATCAACAAATATTCATGCGAACAAGACATATCATTCAACAAGATTTATTACAACATTAGGCTATGATACATTAATCAACATATATTATGCGGAGCACAATCATATGCCACAATTTAGTAGGCTTATGGTTGAACCCTACTACTACTCGCATCTACTTGCAAAAGTTTATTAAAGATTTCGACCTCTTGCGGACGGGTCTTATGCCGTGTGTGAGGTAGCAGATCTTCGACCCCCTCCTCCTCAGACTCTTCAGCTCGTGGTTTTGAGGTTGAAGATCCCCTGCCCTCATTCCCATTTGCAAACCACATATTTTCAACCTTGTCATTCTCTACTTCCACATCTCTACCACAGCTCGAGATATAACGTCTAAATTCATTTTCTACTCTCTCGAGATCGCCCCTATAAAATGCGATCACATCAGTTATTTGACGTTCGTGGTCCGTATTTGTAATAGCCTATTTTTGTATTGCACGAAGATAGCGCTTTACACCTTCGAAATCTAGTATTTTTAATTAGGAAACAAACAACACTAGATTTAGCGTAGAAAACCCTTGAATGGGTTAAAAGCCATGACCTCTCCATAGGATTTTAGAAAGAGATAGGGGTTTATTTAGACTTCTAGCTATTACAAATAGAGAGAGAGAGAGAGAGAGAGATATATAGAAAATCATCTCCTAGTGGTTCTCTGAGCAGTCCCCTTTTAATCTGTAGTTGTCTAGTCTTATTTATAGGTCTTATAATATGATCGCTGGTTACATTGATGAGGAACGTTACAGTATCAGGCTTTGACGAGTCATCATGGTGGACTTTTGTAACGTCTTGATACTTATTGATCTGTAACGGATCTATTAACATTCTTTAGTTGTAACTTTAGATCATTGGGAAGATACGATCTCTTGTGATGCTCGCGTGCATGCAATCTGTTGACAAGTAGAGGAGTATCTTCTGTAGCACAAAGTCATAAGATGCTTTGATATCTTCGAACTGCTGATGTAGATGCAATCTCAAATCGTGTTCGCGTGTATTTGAACTGTTGCTAGATATCTGAGTATTTTGTGCAGTGCGATGTTAATGGATGCTTTGTCATCCCGAGCTGTAGATGAGGAAGTCTATATTATGATCTCCTTGCTTTAGTCCTTGATTGGTTATTAATGTGTAATCTCGAGCGGATTCTTCCAAAAGATGCGGTGTTGACGGAAGACGAGAAGGCGGGGAAGTCGTCTGAGAAGTACTGTCGATACCCTGCAAAAGATTGGGTATTGTAACGGCGGAGGAGGTCCTTCGTTGGAAGCAGAGGTGGGGGTTATGGAGGAGTGGTGAGATTAATTTTGTCCTCTGCCTCATTCCAATTTCCATCCTTGAGCTTTTAGTTTTTCTGCTGGGCCCTCCATTATTTCTTTTCAAGTATTGCACTGTCATCTGCAACGAAGGCTATTCTTTGGAGAAGATAAAAATGTTTGTGGCACTTGTAATCTTTATCTCCGAACTGGTTGAAGTGTTCGTTTTTGTAACTTGATTTCCTTGAATAAGAAATTCAAAATTCATTATCTTGTCTTGTAAGTGCTTGAAGCTATTTTAGAACTATTGTAAAAAATCGAACTAATCACTGATGACATAGGTCAAAAATATGTAGGACGTCGTGTTGATATCTTCGAACTGTACAGGTCGCCCCTATATATATGTGTGGCCTTATTGAAATACAGTGTTGTTATGTCTGTGGGTGTGACAAGGTCGTGATCCTTTTCGTGTCATGAGTTATTTAAAGTTATGCCGTTGTTTAACTTGAATACTTGTTATCATCAATAGAACTTGGTCGGAGCCTTAGAGCACGCGCTGGATAAGCTTGTGAGAGCTGTATTAGAACCATTCCACGTGGTGAGGAGTGTTATCCGTTCTGTCATTGTATGTAAGTTCGGACGGTTGATCTTAATAAAATGATGTGCTTGTGTTGAGGTTGGTTCACCATTGCTTTCTGTATCTATAATAATTTTTGAATGAAATAGGAACTGAAGCAGGATTTGCCGCTGATATTTCTGCGTCCGTCAAGCCTATAATGTGGTAAGTGGCAGCTGTAATAGCTGTTCCTTGGTTTTCTGAACTTGAACCATGCTATGAAAAGTGTAGCAGGGTCGTGCAGCCGTAGAAAGTTGTTGCTGGACATAATCGTGCTGTAAGATCTGTATAAATCTTCTTGGGCAGTGAGTCCGTAATAATGGCGGAGGAGAGCAACAGACGTGAGAACAGAACACGTTACCCCAAAAAACATTATGAGGGCAAACAAAAAGACGTGCCTCTTAAGAGAGATGATGTGGACACGTTCCCCGAAGAACCATCATTTTAGAAACCGAGGGGTAATATAAAGGCTTTTCATCCTTCTTCTCTTAAAACACAATCAGTTCCAGACAGAGGCAGAATCATTTCTAGAGAGAGAATTTTTTTGAATTTTGAACGCAGTCCCCCAGCGTTGTGTGATCATCTTACTAGGAAAGACAAAGTTTTGTCGCATGAGGTGTGAGAGGTAAACGGAGTCGACGACTGTTGCTCTTCTAGTTCAGGTTAGTGCCTCATTTCCCATATTGAGGATTCTTTTCTTCAATATAAAAATGAAGGATAGAATGATCCACACGCAATTAGAAAACAACCTGAGGCATACTTGTGATGAACTGGAACAATGCAAGGGGCATAATGGCTCTCTGGAGATGGAAAAGGTGGACTGTGCCAGACTATTACAGCACTCTGAGAAGAGATTTACCTTGTTAGAAACGCATTTACTATATATGCAAAAATGTCTGTAAGTATCCCAATCACGTTTGAAGAAGATAATTATGCCAAACTGGGGGAAAAGTGCTGCCGATACGGACCACGAACGTCAGATGGCCGACGTGATCGCATTTTACGGGTCGGAGCTCGAGAGAGTAGAAAATAAATTTAGGCGTTATATATTGAATTGTGGTAAGGATGCGGAGGTAGAGAATGATAAGTTTGAAAATATGTGGTTTGCAAAAAGGGATGAGGGTGGGAGAACTTTAAATTCAAAATCATGAGCTGAAGACTCTGCGGAGGAGGAGGTCGAAGAGCTCCTGTCTTACACACGGCATAAGACCCCTCCGCTAAAGGTTATAATCTTTGATGAACCTTTGCAAGTTGACGTTAGTGGTAGTAAGGTGTGGTCATAGACCAACTAGACTGTGGCATTTGATTGTACGTTATCTTCGTGTATTATATTTTGATGTTGTAACACATGTTGTAGAATGATATGTCCTGTAGGAATAAATATCTGTTGATATATATATTGTCTCTTGTGATCTGCTCATCTAGGTTGAGGATAAAGAGAATGACAACGTGGCTGCCGTATCTGCGTCAAATAAAAAATTGTCTACCAAGTTGCAACAATGTTTATTGTTGGTTGAAAGAAAGACTTTGTTTAATTTAAAGCTAGAATCGGAGATGCTGGAGCTGCAGAGTCGGCTAAATGTTGTGACTGTAGAGTTGTCATGTAAGAATGCCGAGATATTGACTGTTAATAATGAATCCGAACAGTGGAAAGAACCTCTGAAGAAGAAAAAGTTGAAGACCATGGCTGCGAATCAACAAGTGCTAGATCTGTTAAGTACGGTTGAAAAACAAAAGAATGATCTGCTGTATCATCAGTCGGTGATAGCGACTAATACGGATCTCTTAAAGAAGCAAGATTTTAAAATTCATTATATGCGTGAGCGCTTAAAAAGGCTGAACAGGGATTTGCGTGAGGCTCGAGATTCATGCCAGAGGAATATGACACGGAATATGACTTGCAGCTAGCACAATTATCCTATATAGATAATTTTATGTCGAGGCTTACAGAACTGTTGAATGCACCTTCTACTATAGTGGATGCAATTATCCTTTCCCCTGTTTCACTTTCATCTAAGCCTGGGGAGAGTTCGAATGTTGTATCCCCAAAGCGTGAGTAGTAGTTCCATGAGAAGAAATGTAAGTATCTCTTGGCTGTAAAAAAAGAAAGAATGTCATATGTTGTTGTTATCTCTATGTATAATCAAATTTGGTGATCCAACGAACAATCATATAGAGATTTAATGATGTCGTATTGTAAGTCAGTTTGAACTGTATAACGTGTATAAGTAACTTTGAACAAATCAATAAAGACTGTTATGAGATATTTGGAGGTCGTATTATTTCCAAGTCAAATTGTTTCTCTCAATAAGCGGCCCTTTGGGTAGTCTGTATGTAGGTCCCCGTTATGGGTCGATCTGAACGATCGTGCTGGGATATTAAATATTGCATAGCTGAGTGGCGTCTTTGCCAAATCGAATTGAATGACTTAATAAGCGATCCTTGGAGAACACGTATATGTTGAAGAGCTATGAAGGAGATCGCGGTTATAGGTCGAGCGTACCGACCATGATGGGACCTATATTGAGTATTGCATAGCTAAATGGCGTCTCAACCAGATCGAATAAGCAATCATCGGAGAGCGCGTATATAATTGAGTAGCTATGAAGCAGATCCTTGTTATAGGTCAAGCGTAGCGACCGTGATGAGACTTGTATTGAATATTGCATAGCTAAATGTAACGTCTCAGCTAGATCGAATAAGTGAACCTCAGAGAGTGTGTATGTATTTGAGGAGCTATGAAGCAGATCCCAGTTACAGGCCGAGCGTAGCGACCGTGATGGGACCTGTGTTAAATATTGCATAGCTAAATAACATTTTAGCCAGATCGAATAAGCGATCCTCGGATATCGTGTATGTATTTGAAGAGATATGAAGCAGATATTGTAGTAGTAGGTCATTTTGAATGATCTATATGGAGACGAGTACGATGCTGAAATAGGTTTGCAGCATGATGATGAAAATTTGCTTTATTAATCGAAATCTGAAGTTACAGCCTATTTAATTTTGATACAGCTTCAGTCGGGGAGTATTCCAAGGATTAGGTACGGGCACTATGTCATGTGCACTAGGGTCGTAAGATCCTAAACCGCTTGCGCCAGTTACGATGAAAGGACCTTCCCAATTATCTGTTAACTTCCCCACATTAGACGCTTTGCAATGTTGGGGGATTTCCTTGAGAATAAGGTCCTTGATTTTGAATTCTCGATGTCAAACGCGCTTGTTATAAGACCATGATAAAGCAAGTTGATATCTTCCCAGATTTATAATGGCTCTTTCGCGTGTTTCTTCGATCTTATTCAGGTTGTATGCGATCTGAAAATTGTTTTCTTCATCTGTCATCTCGTGATCGTGTATTGGGTGATGGTACTGAGTGGGTATTATAGCTTCCGTTCCGTAGGCCAGTAAGAATGGAGTACAATCTGTTGCTGTTCATGGAGTTGTTCGATATGCCCAAAGTATGTGGTAACTTGTTTACCCAATTCCCTTTTTTGTCATCTAAACGTTTTTTGAGTCCGTCTACAATCGTTCGATTAGTAATTTGAGCTTGTCCATTTCTTTGAGGATAGTAAGGGTTTGATGGGGAGTGAATGATATTGTGCTGATTGAGGAACACGATGACTTTGGCACCAATGAACTGTGGTCCATTATCGATTCTGATAAGATACGGTCTGCCAAACCAAATGATTATGTGCTCCTAAATGAATCTGATGACTTCTTCATCTCTTGTCCGGCACAAGGGGACTGCCTCTACCCATTTAGTGAAGTAGTCTATAGCGACAAACAAATGCTTTCGTTTTCCTGGCGTTGTAGGAAATTTTCCTGCGAGATCGAGAGCCCATCGTCGTAATGGCCAGGTGACTTGGCTTGAGTGTAGTTCGAGCGTTGGGGCGCGTATCTTTGGACTGTGACACTGGCAAGCGTCACACTTGCGTGTGCACTCGATCGCTTGAGCTTTCATCTTAGGCTAAAACATTCTTTGCGCTAATGCTCTGTTAGCAAGAGATCGACCTGCGGCATGGGACCCGCATGTGCCTTCGTGTAGATCGTGCAAGAATTGTTGTGCTTCTTTTTCGGATAGGCAGAGGACGTATGGACCAGTGACAGATATTTGTAGAGGAGGTTGTCTCGGACAATATATCTTCTTGCATTATCGATTAATCTCCACTGTTCTGTAGGATCTTCTAGGAGTGGGCCACCGAATTTGTTGTAGATTCCAATATATCTTATGAAAGGCTATCTCCAATCACTTTCGATCTCCTCATTGCCCCCAGTATTGGTGGCATTGGCTACGGTGACATTAATACTGGGGCTAGAAATGACGTCGATTTTAAATAGCGAGCTTCTAATCCAAGGACCCCGGCGAGGTAAGCGAGTGCATCTGAATGTTGATTTTCTCCCCTTGGAAAATGTTCCATAGAAATTTTCTAAAATTTGTTCATTCGTTCGACCACTGCAGTAGCATAGTCAATCATTTTTCCATTGGCTTGATAGATACCTGTGTGGTGATTGATGATTAGTAATGAATTGGTATAGATAGAGAGCTCTGCTACGCCAAGTGTGAGTGCCATGTCCAAGTCATGAATTAGTGCCTCATATTCTGCTATATTGTTAGTCACTTTGAAATTGAGGTGAATGGATTTTTCGAGCCAATAATTATAAGGAGTTATAAGAACAATCCCCACCCCTGAACCTGCTGGTCCGACGGAGCCGTCCGTCAAAAGTTGTCAACCCTTCGTTGTTACCCAATCAAACTTTTCTTCAGGCTGTTCTGTGAGTGGTTCATCTTTGTTTTCATCAAGATCTTCTTCCCAATCAGGATCATCTACTGGAAAGTCAGCTAGAAAATTTGCTATAGCCTGACCTTTCTAAGAGTGGCGTTGCCCAAAGGGTATGTCGTGCTCTCTGAGTGTTACTGACCATTACTGAATACGTCGAGATTTTTTGCGTTTCGATAGAATTTTGCGGAGTGGATAGTTTGTTAATACCCGAACAACGTGGACTTGGAAATACTGCTTCAATTTCTACGAGGTATAGACGAGGGCTAAAAGAAACTTCTCGATCTTGGTGTATCCTATTTCTGTAGGGGTCAGAGTCTTACTAATAAAATAGACTAGTTTCTTGGTCTTCTCATCGAGGTGGATAAGGACAGAGCTGGGAGAAGTATCTATCGCGGCTAAGTATACTGTAAGCCCTTCTCTATCTGTTGGTGTGCTCATAACTGATGGTTTACCCAAATGTTGTTTGAGTTTGAGGAAAGCGGCTTCCCATTTATCCATCCATTTGATCTCGGGATCCTTCTTTGACTTTCCCTGTGATGTACCTTGTTTAAGCAGGTCGAATTGAGGTTGGCAACTGTCTGATGATTTGGACACAAATTGGTTAAGTAATGCGATCTTCCCGACTAGTTTCTGAACATCCTTTTTTTGTCTTAGGAGAAGGCATAGCCAAAAGAGCTCGTATACGTGATGGATCAGCTTCAATTCCTCATTTGCTTATGAGGTGGCCTAAGAATTTCTCGGATTGTACTCTGAACTGACATTTGTCGGGATTCAAGAACATTTTGTAAGCTTGCAGGATCGCAAGAGTTGTTCGTAGATCTGCCAGGTGGTCTTCCTTCTTGAGACTCTTGCAAAGCATGCCGTTGATGTAAACCTCCATTGTTTTACCGAGCTGATCATTGAACATTTGCGTCATCAATCTCTAATACGTAGCGCCGACATTTTTCAGGCCAAAAGACATGACCTTATAGCAATACAGGCATTGTTCAGTGATGAATGAAGTCTTGTCTTCATCTTCAGGGAAAAGTGGTATCCGATTGTACCCTGATGCAACATCCATCATAGAGAGGAGTTCGTACCTGGCTGTTAAATCGAGCAAATGGTAGATGATTGGGAGTAGAAATCTATCTTTTAGAGTGTGGCGATTGAAATCCCTGAAGTCGACGCAGATTCTGATCTTGCCGTTTTACTTAGGAACTACGAAAATGTTCGAGATCCAGTCCTGGTAAATAGCTTTACGGATAAAACCGACCTTGATCAATTTGCTGATCTCTTTGTTTACTTCGTCTCGTTTCTTTGGAGCTAGAGTTCGTTGCTTTTGCTTAACCGGTTCTGCCTTCTCTTTTAACTCGAGCTTGTGGTACGCCACAGCCGGATCGATCCCCTGACATCTTGTGAAACGTCCATGCAAAAACGTCATGATTCTCTGAGAGGAATTGTATGAGACCTAAATGTTCCTCCACGCTCAAGAGGGTCCCGATGTGAGTTCCTCTTTGTGCGTCGTTGATCTCGATATATTCTGTTGGTTCAGTGCTTGGTAGCTGATGTTCTGCCGATGCTAAATACTGTAATTGCTATGCTGAAGCTGTTGTAGCTGGCTCGACTTTAATGGTATTATCGCAAGCTCGGGCTAATTTTTGGTTGCCTTTGATTTTGTAGATTCCTCCTTTCCAGTCAAAACGTAGCGCTTGATGATATGTGGAGGGAATAGCCTTCATGTTATGCAGCTACGGTCGTCCCAGGATGCCCAGGTAACGAGATTTTGTATTGATGACGTAAAAAACTGCGTCAAGTGTAACTGGTCTGGCCATAATGGGAAGTGTAATTTTTCCAACGCGTTCTTCCTTGTAATCGTTGAATCCAAAGACGTTGATGTCACTTGGTTCGACTCTGTCTGCTAAACCCATTTGATTGATTGTGCTCTGGAATAGTAGCACGACGCTGCTGCCGGTATCTACCATCATTGTATACAGAACTATGTTCTTCATTTTTAATATGATGGCGAGAACATCGTGATGCGGGAAGTTGACGTGACGTACGTCACAGTCTTCGAAAGAAATCCTTGATTGTCGGCTGCTTGATTCTGGCAACAAACGGGCTTCTTTATCTATCATTGTTAGATCATGGCATTGTTCAATGCGCCTGCATTTGGATCTGTTGGAGTGGCTGACTGTCTGAGTCTCGATGAAGTATAAATGTTTTTCCTCATTTTCTTCGTCAGTCTGGACGACCGTGATTTTAGTTTTGTAGCTGCCATCTTCGTAACTTTTAACGTCCACAATATACTCGAGCATACGACCATGCAAAAATATACTTAGGAGGAGGAGTTTTAACATGAAACATTGTTCCGTGTCATGATGATGGATCTTGTGGTGAATGCAGTACGATCTTCCTGGTATGGGCTGAAGAGTATTGACATTTTTAAAGAGCTCATCCTTTTGTAGAAGTGGATATATGTTGGCAATGGTAGTTGTCAACCGTGGTAAGCACGGAACTGGTCTCTTTATTCCTTGACGGGTTCGATCATCGCAGAATTTGAAACATTTCTTGTCGCCTCCATAGTCTTTACTGATGTTACGAGTACGTTTTCCGGTATGATCATTGGTGGATAGAGCGGTGCGCTGAGGTTATTGTTTTTCAGTCGTTAGTCTTTCGAGGTCGATAAAATTGTTGACCTTTTCCATCATATCTTTTAACGTCTGTGGCTTGTTGAGGATCAGATGTTCCTTGACTCGTCCATCTATGAGCAACGCATTTGTGAAAGCGGAGATCGTGATCTTTTTGTCGAGGAGCTTTCGAGCTAGCCCGAAAAATTTTGGTAAATGTTTCCAACTTCTCCCTTGGCGCTTGCTTGAGACTGAACAAAGAGTAAAGACATTCCTCCTTGTCTTTATTATGCGAATAGTTTGCGATGAACAGTTCGCGAAGTTGCTCAAAGGTGACGATAGAGCCCTCATCCAGTGTATGAAACCATCGTAACGGTTCGCCTTTTAAGCTAGTCAGGAATAATCGACAGAGGATGTGGTTGGAGGAGGAATACAGTCCCAAAGAATCTTGAAATTCTTGGACGTGTTCCACAGGATCCTCTCCTTCGTATTTCTAAATCGTTGGAGTTTGGTACTTCTTCGTCTTGCAACTCCTCTGCGAGCGGACTCTTCTGCAACTTTGCATAGTTGCTCCTCCCATTGGGTATTTGAGCGTCAAAGAGATCCTTGATGCGTTTGTCCACCTATTCTGGAGTGAGGTGTTGTCGAGACATGATAACTCGTTTTGTTGTTGGGCCTCTCGCAGGGTTGTGCTCACCTGTTGCTTCTCCCATGCGGTCATATACTGAAACTCGAGGTTTTTCCCTATTTTGCTCCTATTGTAGCTGTAGATCTATTACCCCTCCAGCGGGTAATGGTGGATTGATACGACTTTGAGGTAGGACTGGCTCTTGCTGCATTTGTGGAAGTACGGTGTTTCTGCCTTGATGTCTCAAGCGATCATGGACCGATATCCTCGAGGCTGCGGGCAGAGCGTTCTGTTGTCTCGGATTTGCCGTTATTTGAGCCTGGAGTGCTCTGATTGTGTCCTACATGATGGCGAGCTATTTCTCCAGCTCCATTCGTCATCCAGTTTCTGCTTGCACAGTTGTTCGCAGATCCGTCACTCCTTCAGCAGCGTCAGGCAGGGAGTTGTGTGATTTATCTTGATTTTCCATCTTTGAAAGATAAATGTGGTGAAAAACTGGATTGGAGAACGCTGAGTGTAATCTTCGGTTCCCACAGACGGTGCCAAATGTAATAGCCTATTTTCGTATTGCACGAAGATAGCGCTTTACACCTTCGAAATCAAGTATGTTTAATTAGGAAACAAACAACACTAGATTTGGCGTGGAAAATCCTTAAATGGGTTAAAAACCATGAGCTCTCCTGAGGATTTTAGAAAGAGAGAGGTTTATTTAGACTGCTAGCTATTATAAAGAGAGAGAGAGAGAGAGAGAGAGATGTAGAAAATCATCTCCTAGAGGTTCTCTGAGCAGTACCCTTCTAATTTGTAGCTGTCTAGTCTTATTTATAGGTTTTATAATATGACCGTTGGTTATATTGACGTGGAATGTTATAATATCAGGCTTTTATGAGTCTTCATGGTGGACTTTTGTAACGTCTTGATACTTGTTGATCTGTAACGGATCTATTAACATTCTTTAGTTGTAGCTTCAGATCGTTGAGAAGATGCGATCTCTTGTGATGTTCGCATGCATGCGATCTGTTGATAAATGGAGGAGTATCTTCTGTAGCGCGAAGTCACAGGATGCTTTGATATCTCCGAACTGTTGATGTAGATACAATCTCTAATCGTGTTTGCGTGTATTTGAACTGTTGCTAGATATCTGAGTATTTTGTGCAGTGCGATGTTATTGGATGCCTTATCATCCCGAGCTGTAGATGATGAAGTCTGTATTATGATCTCCTTGCTTTAATCCTTAATTGGTTATCAGTGTGTTATCTCAAGCTATGTGAGTTCGAATATTGGACTCAGTACAGGGATTAGAAATATGCCCTTACAGTGTTGATAACACGTTTTCCCCGCTTTGGAGTAATTTTTTTCGTCAAACGCGATTGGGACAGTTGCAGACGTTTTTGCGTATCTAGTAAACGCGCTTCTAAAAATGTCACTCTCTTCTCCGAGCTCTTCAACAACCTAGTACACTCCACCTTTTCCCTCTTCAGACATGCATTATGACCCTTGCATCGCTCCAGTTCATCACAAGCATGCCTCAGACCAATTTCTAATTGTGCCTGGATCTTTCTATCCTCCTTTTTTATGTTGAAGAAAAGGATCCTATTTGCTCTTTGCCCTTACAAAAGTCAAGCTCATCAGGCAATAGACCTACACCACCCCATATGATGGATACTCCAGCCCGAGCTGAGCATCTTTGCGCCTCTATAGTATGACAATTTTGCGCTTCTTGCGTTAAGAATTTCACCCGAGCTGGGTCCGGCACTATGCCTCTCTCAGTTAATAGTCCTAAATAGGCCTCCTTCAAGCCCCACTCACTATCAACTTCGGCCTCAAAATGAAGCGTCAAAGACAGTAACGACCTATGACACTCTAACTTGTCACTCTCATCTACAAGCTACTTATTCTTAAGGGATTTTTGAAATAAATTTAGCCTATCACTCTCTTTTCGCAAAACCTCATCCCTCTCAATTTTTATCTTTCCATATCTACATTGAAGCTCGAATAACTCCTTATAGGTGTTATCAAAGTTTGACTTATGAAGATGTCTCTCATATTCAAGATTATTGTGTACCTGTTGAGTACAATTGATAGAATCCCTTGCTCGACTCAAGGCCTTCTCCAACTCGATCAATTTCCCCCTCAAACGAACTACCTCCTACATACAAATTATACATTCACATCAAAGCAACATATATCAACAACAACCACCAAAAATTCAAGTCTCAGCAAAAACAGCTCTATCACCAGTACAAAGATCAAAATTTGACCACGTCTCAAAACTATGTACAACTATAGAATCAGGATTTAGCTCCTGCTACCTCCTTGATCATATCATCAACAACTGGAGGAGCCGGGCTCTGCTCAGCGACTGGAGAGGCATCATTCCCTGGGAAGAGGATCTCACTATACTTCCCTGCAAGAGCAAGATCGACATCCTCTCTGCTCAAACCCCATAAGTAGAAGGCTTGAATCAGCTTATTTTGGGAAGCCACCACAATGCCAGCAGCCTTCTTGGCCTCATCTTCAACCTCTTTCTTTGTAGCGGCAGCTTCCTTTTCAAACTGATCCTTCTGCAGAGCCTCCTCCTTCTCGAACTGCTCTTTCTGTAGAACCTTCTCCTTCTGCAACTGCTCACACAGCGCAATTCGCTCCTTCAACTATCAGCCAAAGATGCCTTCTCAGCTTCATACTCGACACGATCCGCTGCAGCTACCTTCAATGCCTCCGCAGACGACTTCCAAGCAACAAAAAGCTGTACCACAAGTACAAAAAATCAGTATTGCAAGATCGGATCATTACTTAAAAAGATTTAATCAGATAACATCATGCATACATTTGAGATACTGGATCGAATTTGAGTATCTAGGCGGATGGGATCACACTTAGCCAAGTCCAGCGCCTTCTGCTCTGCCGCTTTAAGGTCGATCCCCTTTGAAGAAGCTCAGATATCTTTCCCAAACTCTTGTTTTTGCTTCTTCAGAGGAGCCATAATTACATCAGCATCCACCCCCTCAGTCCCCACCTGCGGTGTCGGCACAAGAGTTATTTGTTCAGAAGGCGGCACCGTCCTTTTTACTCTAGGTCACCGAACTAAGGAACTCAAAGTACCCGCATTACAGGCAGGAATCTCCATATCATCAGCATAAGCAGAGCCAGAAGTAGCCATAGCTCGATTTTGATGAGGTCGCTGTACTTTTTCAACCACAGAGTTCAACCTCTTCTCTCTACGGATACCTAGTTCTCTAATAACTTTGTTCAGTTCATTTCCTTCACCACTAACGACGTATCAGCAACAACTTTTGGATTAGGCTCAGCCAAAACAGTAACAAACTATGTTAGCAGCTCAAAATAAGTTAAAAGACGAACTACAGGCAGAATGAAGATACTTACTCTCGTTAAAATTCTTATATATCAGCTCGTGCGCTGGTTCCCCAGGCACTTTCATACAATTACCCCTTACCATTACATGATGGTTGCACCAGGGTCTCCCAGCAGATTCAAAATCAAAGAATTTTGGCCTCGCCGAATCACTAAACAAGTATCCGCTTTTTCAAGCTTTCACATATTTAAACTTATTGTATTTCAAGACATCGTCTGCAACGAACTGTCTTGCAATACCACCATCTTTCCACTTCTGATTAAGGGCTTCACAGTCCCTCATCATCTCAAAGACATTACCATTTAATTGACCAGGGCAACTCTTTAAAGTATTCATTACCCCCTTTTGGAAAAAGGTTAGGGGAATACTCAACCCATATACGACCTGGTTCAAATAACAAAGGAATCCTTCCTCTATGACCTCTGCGCCAGTTCCATTATAATAAGAGATATCTATATCGTCTCTTATATCCATATTTTTCTTCCAATGATCCAAGGAAGGCACCTGATAATGCTCTATATTACCACCCGGTCTCACCAGAGTTCTAAACAACAACCCCGCATTCATCACATAATGCTCCCATTTCCCATCTAAACTTCTTTTATACTGCAAAAATTTCTTCGCTACGTCTACATTCTTGGGATACCTAAAAAATTGCCCAGTTTTAATCCCAACATGCAGTCCGAGATCCCTCCTAGAAGGAACAACCGGTATATCAACAGTTACAATACCAATTACCTCTGAATCATCCATAGTCCTATCAAACGATGATGATTTCTCACTACTGGTAGATACAACAAATTTACTATTGGGTTTTAAATTTTTTGAGCGCATCTACCACATACAGGAAAAATTTGTTCAGAGTTTTTAAACCAAACATGCCTCCTCCCTCAGCCGCACCCAACACTTTATTAATCTACCCAGAAGTTCAAAAATGCATCTACTAGTTCCAAGAAACTAATACAACGACAGAAAAGATGGAAGCAGAGATACTAACCTGTACTAGAAGAACAACAATCGTCGACTCCGGTCATCGTTCGCACCTCAGACGACAAAACTTTGCTCTTCTTAGCTAGATCACACAACACTGGAGGACTGCGTTCAAAATTTTAAGATTTTCTCTCTCTAGAAATGCTCCTTCTTCTGTCTGCAACTGATTGTGGTTTAAGAGAAGATGGAAGACAAGCTTTTATATTATCCCTCGGTTTCTAAAATGACGGATCCTCAGTACACGTGTCTACATCATCTCTCCTAGCAGGTATGTCTTTTCGTTTGCTCTCATAATGATTTTTGGAGTAACGTGTTCTGTTATCACGTCTGTCTCTCTCCTCTGCCATTATTAAGGACTCACTGCCCAAGAAGATTTGTACAGATCTTACAGCACGATTACTTGTAGTAACAACCTTCTACGGCTGCACGATCCTGCTACACTTTTTATAGCATGGTTCCAGTTAGAAAACTTAAGTATAGCTATTACGGCTATAGCTTACCTCAATTTCGGTATGACAGCAGCAGAAAATTGGCAACAAATCCTGCTTTAGTTATATTTCAGTAAAAAATTATCATAGATACGGAAAGCAATGACAAGACGACCTCAACATAAAAAAATCATTTTATTATGATCAATCATCCGACCTTACATATAATGATAGAGCAGATAATTCTCTTCACCACGCGGAATGATTTCTCTATCAGAAGCTCCTACCAAGTTCCACCGATGATAGCAAGTGTTCAAGTTGACAATGACCATGACCTAATACCAAGAACTTATATATAGCACGAAGGATATTATGCCCTCGTCATCTCCGCAGACATAACAACACTATATCTCAACAAGGCCATAAATATATAAGAATGACCTATACAGTTTATATATGTTTTATTCAACTCAACAACAATTCGGTCTACATATTTTTGACCTATGTCATCGGTGACTAGTTCGATAATTATTCTATGGTATCTTACAATAGTTCTTCGAGCAGCTTCAAACACTTACAAGACAAGATAATAAAGTTCAAATTTATTATTCAAGAAAAACAATTTACAAAGACTAATACTTCAACCAGTTCGAAAATCAAGAGTACAAGTTCTACATACATTTTTTTTCTTTTATAAAGAATAACCCACGTTGCAGATGATAGTGCAACACTTGAGAAGAATCAATGGCGGGCCCGACAGAAGAACTCAAAGCCCAAGAAGAGGAACTGGAGGGAGGTAGAGGATAAAGTTAATCCTACCATTCCTCCATAAACCCTACCTTCACTGCTAATGAAGGACCTCCTCCACCATTACAATACCCAATCTTTAGCAGGGTATCGGCAATACTTAACAGAAGACACCCCGGCCTTCTCATCCTCTGCCGCCACCGCATCCACTACAAGCATCCGAAGACATGTACGACGGTGAGCAGCAAACAAAACCATATAATGGAAGCACCATAGTTGATGATAATCATACTCTGCCTCCTCTACTTCTTCCCACGACATCCAATAAGAAGTTGGAGGAACAGGGATTGGAGTTGGCAGAGAAAGACTTTGGTTACCAAAGAAGCGGGTTTGCAAAATCATCATCTTCGTTTGAATTCTCTCCTCGTACGCTTGATGAAGAGTAGTCACCATCTCTACTACTTATACAAATCCAGATGGCTGACAGGTTCAACCAGGATGAACAGTGATAACAACTATGCACCATTTTTTATAGTCGCAGCATTTAATTCCATGCCACCACTTCCAATACAGTCTTTATCACAAACACACATCTCAAGCAACATTTTTGGGAGACCCAACAGTCAAAACAATTATTCCTCCAAATACCAAGGAAGCCGTCAATGCAGCATTAAAAAGGATTGGACTTCTCAACCAACACCACTCGCTATACACGTTTCTCCTTCAATTGGCTGAGAGGGGGCAGTTGTGAGGGCTTATTTCTAATCCTCATGCTAAGTCCGATATTCGAGCTCATATAATTCGAAGTTCGCATACGGGTAACTAACCAAGGGCTGAAGGCAAGCAGTTCACAATACAGACTTCCTCATCTATAGTTCGGGGATGTCGAAGCGTCCAATAACATTGCACTGTAGAAAATACTCAGATGTCTATCAAGCAGTTCGAATACATACAAACACTATTAGAGATCGTATCCTCTCCTACAGTTTGGATATATAGAAGGTTCCTGTGATTTCCCGCTATAGAAGTTACTCCCCCACTTATCAATAGGTCGTATGCACGCGAACATCATAAGAGATCGTATCTTCCCAACGGTCTAAAGTTATAGCTAAAGAATATTAATAGATCCGTTACAGATCAAGAATTATCAAGACGTTATAAAAGACCATTATGAAGACTTATCAAAACCTGATATTGTAACATCCCTCATCAATGTAACCAACGGTCATATTATAAGACCTATAAAAAGAGACCTGAAGATCAGAATCTAGGACGGCTATTATTACTTGGAGAAAGCTCTTAGAGAAAGTCATCCCTACCAAAAACTCAAAAACTTGATCTCTTTCTCTCTTTGTAATAGCTAGCATATATATAAAATCATCATTCTTTCAGAAACCCTCAATAGAGGTCGTGGTTTTTAACCTATTCAAGGGTTTTCCACGCTAAATCACGTGTCCATTACTTTCAGTTCTCAACCATTATTTTATATTTCAAAGGTGTAAAATACTGTTTTCGGTCTCTGCGAAAATAGGCTATTACAACTTGTATACTAGATCTTAGGTTGGTGTACAGGCTCTGTTTTTCCGGCATGTTGGTTAAGGAGTTGTTCGCACTTATATAGGTTGTTTTTTCTCCTCCCTGTATTCTTCTCCAATCAATTTATCATTTTTACTTCCTTTTATTCTTGGTAGGACAAATTAAGAATATGGTTATTAGAGCAACTCAATCATCTTTTAATCACTTCAACAATATTATTGGCTTATACAAAATCTTATAGTTTTTTGAATAATAAAAATAAAAATAAAAATATTTGATTCTATGTTTTTGCTAATTGATCGAACATTGATTAGTGGAAACCTCAAAATCTGACTACAGCTCAGGTAGCCTGGTAATGTGACAAAGAAACAGGCTAGAAGCATAAGGGGACAAACTATTCTATTATTCATGAACACTATAGTAATCTAAGATTAGGGTTCACATTACTATAGTCAAATCCTTGCTGGCTGCTTATTATGATCTGAAAATTATAATTAATTGGGGGAATTATACATATGCAGTTATGAGAAGATATAAATACATTTGATTTGCTTACAGTGTTGAAAAGGGAGGAACCTTAAATGTGTTTAAAGTATTGAAGAGGGAGGAATCATTGATGGGTTTAGAGTGTTGGAGAGGGAAGAAAGCTAGAGTAGGGTTTTAACGGCCCAAATCTATTTAATGTGACAATTAGCACCTAATCTGCATTAGGACCATCCAAATTAGCCTTGTTATTTGTGTCGTTAAAATCAAATGGGTAAGACTAGGGGTGCAACTTTTGTCTGAACTTTTAATTTTTTCTGAAATCCGATCCGATTTTTCCGATTTCGGAACACTATTTTACAGTTCTGATTTCCGAAAATCCATATTTTAATTTTTTTCTGAAAAATTTCAGATCGGAATCGGATAGCCTTGAGCTATTCCAAAATTCTGAAATTTGTAATACAATTTTTCGAGCAAGATCTGATCCGATTTTTCTGAACAAAATCCGATCTGATTATTCCGAATACCCTCCGATCCAATTTATTCTGAATACCAACCGATCTAATTTAATTCGAACAATATTTCAATTTAATTCAAATACCCTTCGATCCGATTTAATTCGAACAATATTCTGATTTAATCTGAATACCATCTGATCCGATTTAATCCAAACAATATTCCGATTTAATTCGAATTTTTTAGAATTTCGATTTTTCAGAATTTTTTGAATTTTTTGGATTCGGATCCATTTTTACAGTTCCAATTTTTTTTGGATCAGGACAAATTTTATAGTTCCAAAAAAATTAGAAAAATTTTGATCGCCCCCATTTGTCCTGAAAAATCGAAGATAATTTTACATAAACAGGCCTACCTAAGACCCAACCCATATGTTGGGTCTCCTTTTTCTTTTTATAGAAAGTATATCAAAGATAATTTTGTATCTAGGAGGATTAACAGCTAAGCTGATATCGTTGTTTGAGATCATTGTAGAGTTTTGTTAAAAGGGTTAGGATTAAATAAGTTGGAATGAAACTTTTAGTACATTTTTCATCAAAAGTTTGAAGATTAAAATTTTCTACCTTCATTATATATACCAGCCACAATCCCTTGCGTGTCAACTGGCATATCAGGTAACAACTTTTTCAACATTTCAGGTATTTGCTTATTTTGCGCGAAAATACACCTGCACTGACAAAAATGTCAAGATATCAGTAAAAAGTAAATATCTTAGTAGTCTATCACGAGCTCGAACAATCTAGAACTAACCTAGATTCATGGAGATGAATAAGCAATCAAGCAAATCCCTTGCCTGCGTGATATCTGGTTTGGCGTTAGGAGATGCTTAAAATATGTCTTTGATGATATAAGTAATGTAAGTGATATACTTTGGTAGCTCTAGGATGCGATAGTTCCCATTCAATATTTGTAGCTTTGATTCACTGTCAAATGCAGACTTGAAATTGCATAGCCGGTAGAGAAGACACCCGAGAGCATGCATAAAGTTAAAAGACTTTAGGCTCACTCTAAAAGTATTTCAAATTGTAACTTCCATGAACTTAACTGATGTTACATACGGAAAACCAAAATTTTGGCTTTTTAGCACATGAATATCGATTACTACCCCCAAAATCTTAATTTTAAGAGGTGAACCAATTTGAATGTCATTTCCTTTGCTGAAGCCATTAGATTATTATTCCACAAAAAACAAGGACAGTGTGAGCCTTTCCTTTAAATCTATTTCAAAATAACCAAGTTTTGACTAGTCGGTGAGAACAACATTCAATACTTTAAAGAGCTTCCATAAAGCGGGAACTGAAAAGGTTCAACTTGGTCTATTTCTAATTGCTTCTAATAAAAGGAGGGGAAATAGAGAAGCACACATGATGTAGTAATCATCTTACCCAAATATTGACCTTTTCATTTATGAGTTATCTGCGGAATATATCTCACATCTAGCACGAATGAAAAATAGAAAGACAGGTTTTGTCAATTAAATTTGGACTGACAAAAAATAGTAGAGCTGTTCTAAATTTAAACCTCAGGAGCTCTAGATGCAGGGGTTGTGTGTATCCTGATATTGTCTTCTTTAATTCCAATATCTTTAGGCCTTTCAAAGCACTGGTGATTGATTGAAATGCTTTCAAATCACAACCCTTCTACAATCCATCGTGCCCCAATAAAATATTCTCAGCTTTTAAAGTCTTCAGCGAATAAAGCTCGGAGAATTGTTAAATTTATTGACGTGACTGAGTGTAATACAATGACATACCTAAACTCTTGGATAAATCTAATATATTATAGGGTTCACTTCTAACAGTTGTGCATGAATGATAACAAATATGTTTATTTAGATAGGTAAGAATTAGTTGTTGTAGTAGCCTACTCGCAGCCTTCTAGCTCCAATCGAATACTCGAAGGCTACATCGAAGCCTACCTAAAGACTCGAATCCACGAGGTCTTCCGAGACTAATCGAACACTTGAAGGAGTCATCGAAGCTAACTAACATAATCGAAGATAGATGGTCAGCACCAGAACTCAATTTTAGTACCAAAGATGCTTCGACCAGAGACATGGTCTAAGTTTGACACGTCAGACAGCCAGATCACCTGACTGAACGGAGAAAAAAATTGCTCGACAACTACAGTGCCAGGTCCAACAGCCACAGTGCTAGGTCCAGCAACCACAGTGCCAGGTTCAATAACCACAGTATCAGTACCAACAACTACAGTGTCAGAATCGACAGCTACAACGTCAAAATCGACTCCGGGTACAAATCAGTTGTCCTCGGAGGATATGCATGTAACTTGACCCCCCATGGTGACTCAACCCTTTCTATATCCTATAAATAGGAGGGAAGATACAATATGAAGGGGTTAGAAAAATCTCTCCCAATAGACCTTACAAGCTTACCTTCGAATACCCTGTAATAACCCAGTTCTCGATACTTCGACTACTCTACATATATAACATTACTCTTAAAAATCTTCACCAGAGGTTGTGGAGCCACCCATTCTAGGCCTCCAACCAAGTGTATAATATCTATAGTTGGTCTCGTTATTACTGATTGTATGCTTGAAACCCCCTGGTCAAAGATAAAATCCATAGTGTAAGAGTCAGCTTCCCCTCTTCAGAAGCTAGGCCCATACATTTGGCGCCGTCTGTGTGTTATCCCACCCTACCAAACTCCCCATGTCCTTTTTTTATCTCCCTTTCCTACTCCTACAAGCCACCTTCAATAGCCCCCACCCTCCGCTCTAATTCCGCCTTTGTCGGCAACTCCGTCAATGAAGTGGCCGCTCAGCTCACCCTTCTTACCCAACAATTCGCTCAAGTTGAGGAGAAATACCGTAATCAGTTACGCACTGAGCGTGAGGAACACAACCCATAGTTTGAGGCTAAACGGCAACGCAGTTTGGATGATGCAGACAGAAAATTTTGTGCCCTCGACGATCTACGTAATATAGTTCACAAGTTGTAACAATATCAAACTCAAGACCCCCCTCCGCCCTCTCAAGTACTTGCCTTGTCGCGTGTTTTCGCTAGCGCCCAGCTTAGGCCCCAGCCGTATACTGAAGTACCCCGGTCCATCTTGGCACCGAGGGTGCTCCCCCCACCATTTTACCTACCAGATTGATCCACCTGGGTGTATATCCCATGGAGGATTCTTCCGATTCCACTCTCTGAACTACTCGATACCCCCAACACTACCCTACTTGAGAACATCTCGGGGAGCATAGTGCTTAGCACACGCCAAACATTCAGCCTCATCCCCTTCGAACACAAAGATCCCTCCCTCGCCCTTCCTATCTTACACAGTAGGAACTTGACCATAAAATCCATACCGCTATCCGCATCAGTGCGAGCCCCACATCGAACTCTTGGAGTCGGTTAAATAACCCCCTCTGCCCAAAACTCTTAAATATCGAGGTGCCTCAAAATTTCCTCGCTCCAAAAATTAGCAAATACCGCAATACTGATCCACAATCCTACATTCACAAATTCTAAAATGCCTTAAGCCTATACTCTACGACCGACCACCTGTTGTGTCGACTATTTCTCACCAGCCTCATAGATAACCCTCTCAAATGGTATCATAGCCACCCTAATGGCTCGATATGATGTTTTAAGCATTTAGCTAGCCTTTTTATCACCCAATTTGCCTTCAACAAAGACTGCGAGGTCTGGGTCGATGCCCTCTTCGACTTCCGCAAATCCCCCAACGAAACCCTTGAAGCCATCACTAAGCGGTTTCTCAATGAATCGTGCAGAGTTGAAAACCTCGACTGCGCGAATGCCATTCCCGCGTACTCTAACGCTCTCCCAGATAACAGTCGTGTAAATGAGTATATTATTCTTTATAAACCATGAACCCTGGTGAAGATGTTAATGGGTTCATCGACCTCGAACGCCTCTGCGAATTAAATTGCCAGGGGTAAGCTTCGACCACAAATTAGAATAAACCTCGACAACTTTCGACACCCCTGGTCGCTCCCGTCTCACAGGGGACTAAGAGCCGCAAACACTCCCACATCGACGATACTACTACTGAGGCCAGTAAAAAATGACCCAACAGGTTCTTCCCAAGCTTACTGCACCCATCAGCACCCTTCTCTCTTTGATTCAGGCTGACCCTATATGGTGTTCCCTCTACCCTATCGAGGTCAAATAAAGTAAACCTTACTGCCAAAATCATAAATGTAACTGCCACCACACCAACAAATGCTACTCTCTGCAGCGCTCTCTTGAAATAATTCTTAAGGCGGGTTCATCTACATCAATATGTAGCTGACCACCCCTGTTATCTCGATGGGTCGTACCTCACGCCTACACCCGCCCCAGCTGCCAACCCAGCCGAGGTACACATTTTCCAACTTCATCTTATCAAAGTTAACAATATCGACAACGGCCATTCTAAAAGCAAGCGCAAGCGTTTCAAAGAATGCTGCAAGAATGCTGCAAACTCACCTACCAGGAGAAGCTACCCGCCCTTTTGCCAGAATTGAGCCAATACCCTTGACCCGAGGGTATGTCATTTATCGATTGTGACACTTTGCATGTTTATTTCCCCCATTCTGACCCTTTAGTCATTATGATTAAGGTCGAACACCTCATCCTTCATACCATGCTCATCGATACGGGCAGTGCAGCTGAAGTACTGTTCCTCCAGACTGTTTGAGCCATACAGAAAACCAATCTCACCACCCCAGCTAATGTCAAACTCAAGGGCTTCAATGGCACTACCGAAGTTACCATTGGTCGCATCAGCCTCCCTGTCACTATAGGGCAAGTTACCCTTCAAACTAGCTTTCTCTTAATCGACAAGAAATCTGAATACCTCGGCATTCTTGGCCGCGACTAGCTCCATGCCATGAGAGCCATACCTTGGACTTACCACGAAATACTTTGTTTCTCTACCCCTTGCGGTACCTGGAACATGAAAAGCTCTCAGCGCCTTGCCCGCTCATGCGAGCACCCGGAGATCGATCAAACCCAAAAACTTGTTAAATAGCCATAGCAATCAATGTCTCTCTCTGCCCCCATACCTTCAATGCAATCCACCACGTCCACGAATCTACTGTCTATGTCAAACTTGATGACCTTGGTTGAGGTACGTTCATCGGTACTTTTCTAGATGAGGCCAAAAGCCTTGAACTCATCGACTTCCTTAGAGCAAATAAATATGTCTTCGCTTGGACCTTCCATGAGATGCCTGGTGTCGACCTAACACTGGCATGTCATCGCCTGAACCTCTTTCCTCATTCTACAACTATAAAGCAGAAGAAACAAACTTTGACACTGCAGCTTCATGAAGCTGCTAACCTCGAGGTCAGTAAACTCCTTGCAGTCGTCTTCTTCAAAGAAGTCAAATATGTCAACTGAATATCAAGCATTGTTACTGTTCCCATAAAGAATGGCAAGATCAGAATTAGTGCTGACTTCACAGACCTCAACAAGCACATACCGAAGGATAGTTTTCATCTCCCGATCATTTCAGTACTCCTAGACGTGACTTCGGGTTACAATCAGGTGCTACTCCTTCCCGAGGATCAACTTAAAACTTCTTTTATCACTAAACAAGGCCTTTACTATTTTAACGTCATGCCCTTCAGCCTTAAAAATGTGGGTTCCACTTACCAACGTCTTGTTACCACCATGTTTAAACCCTTGCTTGGAAAGTCGGTCGAAGTTTACATAGACGACGTGTTATGCAAGAGCCTCCAAAAACAGACCCATATATAGGACCTTAGCGAGATCTTTTCCATACTTCATACTTATAACATGAAACTTAACTTAAACAAGTGTCAATTTGGTATTTTATCTGGCAAGTTCTTAGGACACCTCATCAGTAAACGTGGTATCGAGATCAACCCCACTCATATCCGAGCCCTCATCGATATGCCTTCCCCTAAAAAAAAAAAGATGTCCAAAAAGTCACTGGAAAGATAGCTGTCCCTATTTTTCCCTCTTACACGACCAAGGAGTCCACAGGGCCAAAAAAAAAGCAACCCCGAAATCAATTGGACACCTGATTGCGAACAAGCTTTCCTCAAACTTCAAACATACCTTGGTCGACCACCCATCATCAGTACCCCCATTGAAGGCGAAGCACTTTCTTTATACCTTGTAGTTACCGACACTTTTATTAGTTCAGCCCTTATTTGACTTAACTCTAGCATCAAGAAGCCCGTGTACTTTATCAATAAAACCCTGATACCTGCAGAGACTCGATATACAAAGCTCGAACGTTTGCTCCTCAACCTCGCTTACACTGCTCGAAAGCTAAAACCATATTTTCAAGCTCACCCCATACGTATCATCACCAGTTACCCCGTTTGAGAGATACTCAGCTAGAAGGAAAAGTCCAAATGGGTACAACAGTGGTTCGTTTATCTTGGTGAATGCGACATCACATTTGAGAAACAAATATCCCAAAAAAGCCAAGCAGTTGTGGATTTTCTTGCCGACTTCCCGGTCGAGGACATCAATTGGGAAGAACATGAAGATGATCTACCAGAAGACCAACCCGAACAGAATGACACATGGAACCCTAACACAGGTTGACATCTCTTTACAGATGGATCCGCTGGACCTAACGGTTAGGGGATAGGTATTGTTCCAGTTACCCCCACCAATGATCGAATTAGAAAAGCCGTCAAGTTAAACTTTGAATGCTCCAGCAATGAGGCTGAGTATGAAGCCTTAATCCATGGCCTCGACCTCACACTCGAAATTTGTGTCCCTAAACTTGTAGTATTTACAGACTCTCAACTTGTTTAGAGACAATACGCTAGTAAAAATCAGGCCAACGGTCGCATGGCTGAGTATGCTGTACTTGTCCGCCAGGGCATAGATCATTTCCCTGAAAAATCTTCCATCACACATTACCCTAGAGGCGAAAATAGATACGCCGAATCCCTCGCCTGCATAACAGCCATATTAGGCCAGTCCAAATCTTGAATACTCCATATCAAAGTACTCGAGCGCCTAAGTATCGACCAGGTGGAAGTCAATACCATCAATACAGGGGGCGAGAGTCTCAATCTAGATGCCTGGCAAACACCATTTCTCGCTTACTTCAAAAGTTCGATCCTCCCAGTTAACCCTAAAGCCAAACGTTCGTTACTGGAAAATTGCCACAGATACACCATCCTCAAAGGCGAGTTACATTGCAAATCCCCAAACGACGTCTACCTCCAGTGCATCTCTCAAAAAGAAGCTAGTGCCATTCTTACCAAACTCTACGAAGTTACCTGCGGTGCTCACACTACTGGTCGATCTATGACCCTTTGAGCCGTATCCCAAGGTTTATTCTGGCCCAATATGATGAAGCAAGCTGAAGAAGACGCCAAACATTGTAAAAAATGCCAACGTCACTCCATGACATCCATAGCCCTTCTCAAGACCTCCATTATAGCCAAGTCTCTTGGCCATTCAAGCGGTGGGCCATCAATCTCGTGGGTCTTTTTCCCAAAGCATCAGAAAGTCAAAAAAATATCCTCGTGGCAACAAATTACTTTACTAAATGGGTTGAAGTCGTGCCTTTATGTCAAACCAGAGAAGAAGAAGTCATCAAGTTTTTATGGGAGAATATCATTACACGCTTCGGTTGCCTTCACATGATACAATGTGATAATGGTCCAAAAATTTTCGGGTACAAAGTCTGTAATTTCCTCAAGAAGTATAACATCATCCTCTCCCCCTCAACACCTTACTACACCTAGGGGAATGGTCAGGTCCAAGCAATCAACAAAACT
Organism: Kingdonia uniflora; assembly: GCA_014058105.1. Classification (NCBI taxonomy): domain Eukaryota; kingdom Viridiplantae; phylum Streptophyta; class Magnoliopsida; order Ranunculales; family Circaeasteraceae; genus Kingdonia; species Kingdonia uniflora. The sequence continues at coordinate 257,034 of JACGCM010000973.1, read as the reverse complement.
ATAGTCGACGGTCTTAAGAAGCGGGTCGATGAGAAGAAAAGACGATGGGTTCAGGAACTACAACATGTACTCTAGGCCTATCGAACAACACCACGAAAAGCGACGGGCCGTACACCTTTCCTTCTAGCCTATGGTATCGAAGCAGTGCTCCCTACTCAATTTGAAGTACCAATACGCAACCCTAACCTCCCTGACGAAGATAATGAGTTGGAACTTGGATGGAATATACTATGGATCGATGAAACCAGGGACCGAGCCATAGCAAACCTCGGCTGTTACCATCTCTCTCGACAGAAGTCATACAATAAAAGAGTTTGACCACACAATTTCAATATTGGAGATTTAGTACTTTGATGAGTCATACCCTCTTCGAAGCCTCGAAATGCTTGCAAGTTAGCCGAATACTGGGAAGAACCTTATGTCGTGTATGAAAAAACTAATAAAGGTTACTATTATCTGATGATAGAAGCGGAAGAGCCTCTACCCAATCCTTGGAATACTATACAGTTAGTCTTATACAACAGGCCGCGACCCCCACCTTGTTTAATTGATGTCAATACAGTATAATCAATGAACATATTTTTTTAATCCTCTGAGCTTCATGTCTTATCTTCCAGTGAATTTCTTGGTTTAACCTAAGTGTCATGTCAAACCTTGCACCAGACTGATACTTGGGGGCGACCACAAAGTTTTTCAAGTCTCCAATTTAAGAAAACTCAAGGGGCATGAATGGTCGACAGACCGGACCCTCGATAATACATTAGGGGTGAACACATAATGCTTCGCTTAGGCTCAATCCCACAGATAGGCCCATGGGTGACCTTCGAAGTCCAGTAAATTTCTTGGTATAACCTAAGTATTATGTCAAGCCTTCGACCAGACTGATACTTGGGGGTGACTTCAAAGTTTTTCAAGTCTCCATTCGAGCAAACTCGAGGGGCATGAATGGTCGATAGACCAGACTCTCGGGAATGCATTGGGGGCGAACACATAATGCTTTACTTAGGTTCAATCCTGCGGACATACCCGGGTGCGACCTTCAAAGTCCAGTAAATTCTTGGTCTAACCTATGTATTATGTCCATCCCTTGACTAGACTGATACTCGGGGACGACCTCGAAGCTCTTCAAGGTTCGAGCTCAAATCTTGCTATAAGCATTCTATACTTCTCAACATACACAAATACAAACATACATGAATATTAGCAATTCAACTACATTTAAGAAGCTCCAGTACAATATATATTAGCAACTCAAGTTCAATACACAAGAGCAATTCAAATCAACCATATACAGACAGCTCAAGCTCAAATAAGTTACAAAGTACTCGAGTACCAACCATCACTCCAAACTTCCAGCACCACAAACAAAATAAGAGAAAAAAGTTTATTACAGCAAGGAGAAAACTATGATGCCTCATACAGGAGTGGCCACACTACCTCCCACCACAGGCTCTTCCACAGTAATATCTCCAGTACCTTCGATAGCAAGATTCGGCCCCACAGCATCGGCCATCTCATCACCTACCGTACCAGCAGCAACCCCTTTGGATACAGGAGCTTCCACACCATCTCCCACACCTCCAGTAGAAGGATCCACTTCTATCCCTTCTGTCTGTATACCACCAATGACAAAAGACCCTTTGGGTGCAGGAAAGCATTTGAAGGTTATGAGATCATACCCCACACTGTTTATAAAAATCCTCAACTTTGTGGACGTCTCACACTCCTCATCGAATTACCCCTGGAAGGTTTCCCTCTGTTCTTCCATTTCCTTCTCCTTCTCAGCAAGCTTCAACTTTAGTATCTTTCGCATTCGAATATGGTTGGAACGCTCAGCTTCGATTTTCCTTGCTCATTCAGCTCTGATAGTTAACCTCTATCATTTTTGCGCATTAACCTCGAACTCTAGTGACATTTCGGTCCCTCGAGCGAGCTCCAGACCGTCCATCACCTATTTTAGTTTCCTCGTTGTTACCTTCTGGGCTTTGGCATAAGCTTAGGCCCAAGCATGCACCTGCTAGAATACCCGAACTGTCAGTACTTCTCGAAGTATATCAAATGTTACAAAATATTTAGAGTCTCAGAAAATAGTTACCTGATGGAGCACCTTATTCATCTGCTTCACAGCTTCGTCTAGGTCATTTCCACAAAGAGTAGCCACCGACACGGCCGTGGCTTGAGCATGTTCCTCTAGTTCCGTCTTACGATGCGCTTCGCTGACATCATCCGCATTACCACTGCTCACCTTCTGAGGCCTCTTTCGTGAAGTCGTCTTCGGCTGTGGGACATCCGAGGTTCTGGAATGACCTTGCCCGTACCCTTGTCAGCACACCCGACACCTCGGGCACTACTTCGGCCGCACTCGGTGGTATACTCCCTGATCCTTCTTGCCCACCCCTGGGAACATAGTTCATTTTCTGAATCAAACTTGTTTTTTCCATTTCTTTGGCCCCTCTTGAAGTACCTTCCCTCCCTTCTTCTTTGCTGGCCTAGAAGTGACAGGAACATTCTGAAGTAATATATATGTCTTCTTCTGCCTCTTCCTTTTGATACCTAGCTTATTGAATACCCGGTTTATTCATTCCTCATCCAACTCGATCATCTCATCAATATATCTCCCCGAATTTGTCAAAGTTCTATTACCAGGTTTTACAAAACAAAAAAAAATGTTTACCAATCTATTCGATCAATATTTCAAAAACCACCTTCGACCGTCAAGTTACTTGGATTATAGACCATATGCTGCAGCTTATAAATGTCCTCCCCTTCGGTATTCTCATAATTACCTCGCACCAAAACCAAGTCCTTATCCTACCCTCGACCCGTCGAACACAAGTCAAACAACCATGGCTTGTCAGCATGACATTGGATGTGGCATGTATCCACCTTTTTATTGACTTTTCTCGAGTAGAACAATAATATATTGAGCCAATCAATCAAACCCCTCTTCTCCTATTTTAACTCAATATTCATACCCATGACCACCCTTATAATCTCATAAAAATTACCATTCATCTGGCATGAGGAAACTTTCCAGAAGTTAAATACCTCCTTCATCAGTTTTCGAAGGGGTAGTTGTATCCCTAGCCGAATCTAGCCTCTAAATGCCATTAAACCCTCTCATGGTATATCCTTGAACGCATACTCAGACCCTACTTCCATTAATACCACCCCTACCTTTGACAATTTATGCTTAGCCATAAATCAATCAAGTCTCGCCTTCTCTTGAGCTGAGACTGACCCCGCAGCTTCCCTCGAACCAGTCGAACTCTCACTACTGTTGCTCTGCTCCTCTTCTTCTCTCTTATCCCCCGAAGACTCGATACTACCTTCGGGTCCCCTTCCCTCTCCTCCCTCCATCTCATCTCCATCACTCTCCCTAGTCACTCGAGCCTTACAACGTCTCCTACTCGAAGCCCTACCTTCTGGTGCTGCCACAGCCAGAGGGACATCTGTTGCCACGTCTAATACCTCTACGCCGCTGCTCTCACCCCTTGATCCACGATTAGACACACTCATCTCATTTACCTCGATCTCTTTATTTATCAGCTTTAGCCTTGAAGATTGACTGGTATATATTATACCATACAGAAGAAGAAGCACGCAATTAGATCGATATATTTGGCTATTACGCTTCGATATCATATTTTGTCCTATCCTACGTCCAACCCATAGTCAAATGTTCGACTACAGCTCTGGTAACTGCCAAAATATCTCTAATTTCCTACTGGGTCGTACCTCTAGCCACTTGGGTTACCCACTCCCTCGGCCATTCCCTCGCCAACATAAACCCTAACAACACCTACCCTTCAATATACTCACAACAGACAAAACTACAGAGGAGAACTACAAATAACCTATCTACGAAGAAAGTCAGAAGAGTACCTATTCGTTTGATTTAGACTGCAGTAACGATGATCCCTTCTTTACTCTCCAACAAGTATCAATTCAACAATGCCATATGTTTTCTCTCTATGATTGCCTGAGTATTTATGGAATAGTTCCTCCATTACCCCTTTAAATACGTCAGACAAAGTTTCCTTAGTTTCCCCACTGATATCATTACCACTCCTCTACTCCCCCTCATTTTTTGGTTGAGCTGTACATTTACCATTTTACCCTTTAACTGCCCACACGTGCGTATCGCGCGCCCCCCTTCAAATTCTTTTATAAGCCTTTCAATACTGACAATTCAAAACCCACCTGTCACTTCCACCCTTTTCCCATAACGTGAGGAAACATTATGATGACCTGCAGGGTACTCTGCCCTAGGAACAATATCGCTTCTGACATGCCGGCTATTTTGGCTATCAGGTGGTGCAACCAAAGACTATTTACCTTCGACAAAGGAAATTTCCAAACCTCTCCCGATCTTGTTTTCGCACCATCATCTGCATTCCATGTCAAACATTCGTCCATACATACAAAATATTTGATACGTCGGCCTAAATTTTTTGATTATTCAACTTTTTACGAGTTGCTTACAATTTTCTAATAATCGTTCCAAAAAGTTCAACATTCGAGAAAGTATTATCAGGCCTAAGTTACCATCATCTACTGTGTTTGTCATACTTACACACAAATAGTTTAATATCACACTTCGACAATTGTTTTAAAACATTCTAATTTCATTCGAGCAAATGTCCTTATACCATTACAAAAAAACAACAAAACAAATAACATCAACAGAAACTAAAAACCTTCTTGACCACCATCCTACGCCAGCACTTTTACCACAACCAAGATGCCCTTATTTACAGATGGGACAGTTCTTGCAGAGACCGGCCTCCTCCTCATCAACTCGGTTTTCCTTGTTTATCAGATCTTCAACCATACATTGTAAGAAGTAGAACCGGTTGCTGGCAAGTGGGTTCATCCATTGCAGCACCCTCCACCAATGGCCATACAGTATCACAGAGATCGGTTCTTCTGGCTCTAGTTCAACCAAGTCAGGCATATCCCAGTCTAACCCATGGTCCCCAAAGCATTTCTCCTTCAGCTCATGCGTCTTCTCCAGTATACGACGCTCTCTAGCTTTTATTCTCTTATGATATCTCGTATTCAGGGCAATGTTCATGGCTTCGATCACTCAAAATGGAAGATGAAGATACTTTAAAACACTCCTAATACCCCTTATTTATACTTAAATGCTGTTGCATTTAATTCCTCTCTAATAACCACTACCATTAATCACCATCCTTAATTACTCTCCTAAGAATTGTAATAATCACCCAGTCAAAATTTTCAACTTCCCAAGCCTAACCATTTTCTTAGCACGCGCCCTCTACACCAATTTCCAGGGCCCCTACTAAGAGGGGGCGAATGTAGTAGCCTACTCGCTGCCTTCTAGCTCTAATCGAATACTCGAAGGCTACATCTAAGCCTACCGAGAGACTCAAATCCACGAGGCCTTCCGAGACTAATCGAATACTCGAAGGAGTCATCGAAGCTAACTGACATAATCATAGATAGATGGTCAGCGCTAGAACTCAGTTCCAGTACAAGAGACGCCTCGACCATAGACATGGTCGAAGTTAGACATGTAAGGCAGCCAAATTACTAGACGGAACGGAGAAACAAGCCACTCGAAAACTACAGTACCAGGTCCAACAGCCACAGTACCAGGTCCAACAACCACAGTGCCAGGTTCAGCAACTACAGTGTCAGAACGAATAACTACAGTATCATAATCGACAGCTACAGTGTCAGAACCAACTCCATGTACAAATCAGTTATCCTCGGAGTATATGCATGCAACTTGACCCCCCATGGTGACTCAGCCCTTTCTATATCCTATAAATAGGAGGGAAGATACACTATGAAAGGGTTAGAAAAATCTCTCCCAATGGACCTTACAATCTTACCTTCGAATACCCTGCAATAACCAAGTTCTAGATACTTCGACTACTCTTCATATATAACATTATTCTTAAAAGTCCTCACCGGAGGTTGTAGAGCCACCCATTCTAGGCCTCCACGCAAGTGTATAAACTTTATAGTAGGTCTCGTTATTACTGATTGTATGCTTGAAGCTCCCTGGTCGAATATAAAACCCATAGTATAAGAGTCAACTTCCCCTCTTCGGAAGCTAGGCCCTTACAGTTGTTATAATTCTTTCATTTTCTCTTTTTTTTGTCACTGTAAATTCCTAAATGTCTAGCACCATAGGCAAAGGAAGATTTAGGGACTAGAGGAATTTACTTACATATATAGTCTTAAACTTTTAATAGGATGTTCAGGTAAAGAATTAGGGAGTTCTAACCCTTGATAAGGGCTCAATTCCCCTAACCTCGATCTGCTAATTAATTTCCATTAGTTAGGATTTTTTTTACGTTATAATGATGTGATTTTGATGTAAAATGCTCCAGAAATTTTCTCCCTACCCATTAATCACTGTACCTACTACTAAAGTCTATAGGATGAACAATAACTAACAACTTTCTGTGCAAAAAGCAGAATAAAAAAGTAATAATAATGTAACGAAACTGATCATATTAATAGGTATAAGATGTGGGGGTAGACCAATATGGCTCCGTATCTCAACCTCCTTGAGTATCATAAAAAGAACAAATCGTCGACATTTTAGTCTGTGAAAGAAAAAAAGAGTGGAGTGGACTGAGACTTCAAAGAAAGAACAAATATACATTCCTAAGAGAACTCTAATTTTGGTTTTGAAAAAAAAAAGTTCATGTCCTTACTATAACCAAGATACAATGTTTAATTTCATGGAAAAAATGTCATTACTAATAAATATAAATTTAAAGTCATACATTCCTGCCTATTGTAAGCTTGTGCCCTATCTCACCCTGTAGAAAGCCACTAGATTAATATACGAATTAGAGAGATTAATAATATTAAAACTGATGTGAATTATAGAAATAAGTGCTAGGAGGTATTACTTTCCAATTTCTTATCCCTTCTATTTTGGGAGCCTGCTGAGATGTGGCATTTTTTTATTTAAAAAACATCAAGGATGGTCTTTGAGTCTTCTTATGCCTTGTGGTAGTTGAATCAATTCTGGATAGTTTTCTGTGTGTTCTTCCACGAGTTGATAGGAAAGGATGTTTTACATAACAACTTTAGCTTGGGCAATATGCCATTCGTACCATAAACACGACAATTTTCCTAGAGTATGCTCGTACTTCACCACGGGTAACATTTTTTCTTAACTATATGTCGTGAACCTTCGATACAAAAAGACATGTCTACTACTAGATGTGCCTTCAACAACATATAAAGTTATAAATAGAGAGAAATTGAAAAAATGTTAAGTCTAAAGAGAACTGACGTGGCAAGTGCCTATGGATTGTTTACCACAGCCAACCCTTGGTTTATATTTTAGCTTATATTTCTATTTACTCTGTTGGAGTTGCTATAAAGTTTAGTTTTAGTCAGTTTCCTAATTTGATAGGTTGGGGGAGTTATAGTAGGAGTGATCCCAGGGAAACCTAGGTTATAAAGGAAGAGGGTGGCGCAATCTCAGCAGTTCAGTTGTTAATGAAAATTGAGTTGTTTTAGTATAAATTATAAGTTTTCTCTAAACCTAACAAACAACATAATTTTCTTACGAATCTCGCTTCCGCGCTCATAGTATTCACGTCAAGAACAATACCAATTATTAATGTATTGTATAAAACGCATCTTTTTTGGAAAATATGATATCCTTGAAATCTTAGTACACTTAATGATCACATAATGTTAGATAAACACATAACTGAGGAAGAGCATAAGTTCTTAAGCTAGTTAATTTGATGATTATCTATATGCCTCATTGGGGTAGCTTAGTAAGAAATATATTTTCTTATATCTTGGATAAAAAAAAAGATACTAATTTGAAGGAATAAAGAGAAGATTCTGGACCTTCACAGTTTTAGTACCAAAGGATCTATGTGTATGTTGAGGAACATTGACGAAATGATGAGGAACACACATTGATTGAGTACAAATGTGTCCAAAAAATGTTTGCAAGGAAGTACTACTTGAAAGCATTGTACTCTATGTAAAAGCACAAAGTCGTTTCACAATAGAAGTGTTCTTCCCTGATAACTACTAATAGCAACCCTACTGGGCGAACATATCAAGTTTAAATAAAAAGAGTTGCATTATCCAGATGCCTATGTTGAATAAAGATATAGTGGGATGGATAGGTGAAAATTATAATAGGTAGACAAACTGAATAATAAGATACTGATGTGTGATGCAACCAAATAGTTTGTTACTAAGTAGCCCACTCAATGCTTCTAATCACTTGAAATGTATGCAGTAAGAGCATGAAAAATTCACTCTAGTACACATGAAAATATCACAATACTTTATAGCAAAAAAAAAAGTCAATAGCATAATTGTCAATAGGTAATAAGTAGGGTGAATAAATTATAATAGGATGGTTCATATTATGATAATTAGTTCTAGAAATAAGATACCTCTACTTTTGACAAATACCTAATTCCAAACCATCTACATAAGCTACTTAAAGAGAATAAGCTACAAAGAGAAACAACTAATTTGTTACTCATGATCATGAAATGTTCACAACATAATAGATCGTTAAATTAAATAAATGAATCATAAGAAATATTTTGTGTTCATAATTCGTACATTCAAATGTTTCATAATTCTCCAATAAGGAGTCATCTCCAAAACAAAGAAAGGAAATAGCCCACAAAAGATGAGAATTTATGTTCTAATAGTAAGCATTAAGTAATAATATACCTTTAACTTTCATAATTCCCACATACAAATATTTAATATTTCTCCAATAAGGAATCATCTCCAAGGCATAGTAATGAAAATATCCTACAAAAGGGGAGGATTAGTATGGCTTTAGAATTAACTTGAAATGATTTCTAATTTTGTTAGATCCCACATCAACGAAATTAAACAAAGATAAGATATTACCCAATCCTGGAAAAGTAATAAAGTGACACTTGAACTGAGACTAAAGCATTTAGAGTTTCAACATCCCTTTTATTACTTAATAAGTATTTTTCTCAACATTCTTGGTTTAGGCAAGCAAAGAACATTTAAGGAATAGTATATGTAAAGATTAAATAATGACAAATAAAGATTACCCATGAATCAAGATAATACAAAATTCAGACTTAGTGATTTACTCGAGCACATTAAAGGCGGAAGTAACAAATACCCATGAATAAAAAAAAACATAAAATAATAGACATTACATATTAATTGACTAAAGGAAATCTAAATTTTGGAGTTGGAGGTTTTTTTGAGTATTTAGTAATCTATTAGTTCATAAAGTGCGATTATATCTTTTAAACTATCAACACATTTTCTTTAAGCATAATCTTAAAATCATTTATTGAAAATCTAAGGAAACATACCATACAAACAATCTCCATTTTCCCTTAATACCGGCTTCAAACCTGGAATAATTTATCAACAAGGATGCTTCTAACATTCAAATTGGGTATCTAATTAGTACTACCCCGATTCGCTGATCTGAACGCAACATCCCTGAACATCAAACAAAACCTAAATCTGGTCCCGCTGGAAAACTTACTAGAAACCCTTATGAAATTGAATTGTAGAACGCAAAAATTGAGTACCTTTGTCACCATCTTCTTAGCCTTATCTTTCCTAATAGAGATAGAGTTGGATAAGACAAGTGTTTGAAGATAGATTTCGAACCATGAGAATGCAAAGGTGAGCTGGATCTCTTTAAGGGTTGATCTTGATGATGAGTAGAATTTAGGGGTTGAGTTTAAAGCAAGTAAAATATTCTTATATGTTTTTCATAATATTTGAAGATTGTCATTTAATTTGGCTTAACATTTAAGCGACCAAGATTGATTCAATGTGACAAAACCTACCTAAACTTCATCAGGGCCATCCAAACTCGTATTGTTACCCACGCCAGTGAAATCAAATGACCAAGACCCAGCCAATATGTTTATGTTGTCTCTCTTTTTCCTTTTTATAGATAGATCAGAAATTATGAGAATAAATACTACTTTATGCCAACTTTACAAAATCAGACCCAGGGAACAATAAATTCCAAAATCAATATTGGCAAGAGGAAAAACCAATTTTACCCCTACTAAAGTTACAATATAACAGCAGACAATCAGCTATTTTTGGGCTCCACAAGTACGAATGTCACATCCATAATAATTAAAAATTATAAAACTCATTTAAAACTATTATATCAAGCCACGTATTATTACCATTTGTTCTTTTTCATTTGTTAAGAAAAACTTTGTCATTATAACACAAGCAATCAAGTTAATTATTAAAGAATATTTGTCATTTATTTTCCCAGAACATTCTCCTTTGCTCATAAATATTTCATTTAAATTCCCTCAAGTTTCACATTTGTTCAGAGTTGGCGGTCATTTGTACCACCATGACATTGTCATTTGTTCATAAAAAGTTACCTATTTCAAAATCTCACCTGTTTTTATAGGCTTGTGGGTTTTACAAGTATGAATGTCGCTTCTGAAATAATAATAATAAAAGTTTGAATCATTTAAAAATATATTATTATGCTACATGCTCAAATTTAATTCTGCGATGTATGTATAAGGTAGGCACTGTCACCATCTCATACATTACTTGGCATTTGTTTCGGGACAGTTTATCTCGCCTTGTACCATATTTGTTATTTGCAAGTAGGCAGACTTTGCCACCAATTTTGTTACTATTTCTCATCTTGTTTATGGCTAGTTATTACGTGCGGTTTACAGAAGTTCATCATGTTTTTGGCGCTAAAAGTGATCCTGATTTATCGAACAGTTTCTTCTTCTTACTCTATCGTAAAAACTACAAAAAATGTCTCAATTATTTATCATAAACCGTCTGTCTGACTAATGCCTGCCAAGTGTTTGATTAAAGATTGATACTCTACGTAGTAGCTTATTCCTAATTTTGAGCTCATGCTTAATCTTCGATCATCATGTGACCACTCAACCTCATCAACATACACGTGAAACAATATATGGAACATTATAGTTATAGAGCTCTATTAATCACTTTTGACCTCTACATCAATAATTCGTCTTAATAAACGCACTATCATCAATGAAGCCGTTACAAAATAGCAAGATCATACCATTACACAATCTGTTCAAAGATTATCAAATATATATATTGTAACATCCATCATTAAGGATAATAATTGTAATAGCCTAATTTTGTGATCCGAACTTTGTCTTTACACCAAAGATACTCAGAATGCTAATAAACAGTGAATAATATCTAACACAAAAGTTTAGCGCGGAAAAACCTTTGAATAAGTTAAAAACCATGACCTCTCTTGAGGATTTTAGAAAGATAGAGAGATTTTAAAGAGATTTTCTAGCTATTACAAATGTTGTTCTGAATATTCGAGTATAGAGTGTTAGAGCTAAGATTCATCCGTCCCTCAGCTAGAATTCTCTGTTCCTATTTATAGGTCTTATAATATAATCGTTTGATGACCATTATTATCCTTAATGATAGACGTTACAATATATATTTGATAAACTTTTATTTGATTGTGTAACGATCTGATCTTGCTATTTTGTAACGGTTCAATTGATGATTGATCGTTTGTTGGTTCGAACTGCTGATATAAAGGTCAAAAGTGATGATTAATTCTCTTTGTAACTGTAATGTGTCATACACTGTGCCATGTGTATGTTGATGAGGCTGAGTGGTCGCATGATGGTCAAACATAAAGCATGAGTTCGAGATGCAGAATAAGCCACAACAACCGCCCCCTCTCAGCCAATCGTACAAGACGCATTGCGGGCGAGTGGTGTTAGTTGAGAAGCTTTATTAATACTGTAATTAATACCTGGGAATCATTTCCAAAGTATCTTCATGAATATTTGTTTGTAGTTTTTGTGTTTTCTAGAACCAATGGTTCTAGTCAATTTTGCTGAAAGGGAAATCCTCCTGACATTGGGAATTTAGAGATTTAACTTTAATAATAACTGTAGTATAAAGAGAACTCTGATTGGTTTGTGGTGAGCTAAGTATTCCTCTTGAATTTTCTCCTGTATCCATCTTTTGTTAACTATCTTGCTGTAACTTAGAAACTTCTGGGTGTGGAGAATATGGTAATGACGAGGCAACAATCTCGGGAGACTAGGATTCGAGTAAAGATGTAAGAATTCCGTGTAAGATATTTTGGTCACCAACCCTGCACTTACCGACATCAATTCCGGTGTCCCCTACATTTCATGGGATGTCCTATGAGGAGGTGTTGGAGGTAGAGGGTGACCATTTCCAGATGATGCATTTCCATTATCTGTTGACATCAGAGAGGGAGCACCAAAATGGGCTGTGGCTGCGGCTGCTAACAGAGGAAGCTATTACGGCTGAAGATGAAGCGGCAGACATTTGTCCATGGGAGTCTCATTGGTACCCTGCTGGTGAGTGGGTCATGTTTAAGAAATATGACCCTTCTTCATTCTATGTTATGCGTGGTAATGGGGGTGATGGTGGAAGAGACGGCGGTGGAGGAGATTTTTCTTCCATGGACCATAGATTTTGGCCATGGAGAAGATCCTTATGCCGGTGCCGTAACTCTTTTGATGATTTTCAGTTTTACGGTTTTCTGGCCCATTCATGCAGGGGATCAAAGTTTGGAAGTTGCTTCAATTTTGCATCATCTTCCTTAGTGGCTGCTGAGAAGTGTTTCGAAAAATGACTTGATATAGTTTGTGAAGTAATTTGTAAACTGTCTGGATCATCTATTATCTATAAAGTAGTTTGTGAGAAATATTCGAACTAATAAAATGTCTTCATTCTATCATTTTGATGGTGTGTCTCTAACTGTGCAATTTAGATGTATAGTTTTCTGTGCGAATTGGTTTGTTGGGTATTTGGAAATAATAATTTGAACTATGAAGGAAGCAAAATGTGAAGTCCAAAAATAGGTAAATGTAAAAAATGTCTAGTTGTGATGGAGTATCTGCGAATAAATTGAACTGCAAGGATCTTACTATGTATTTCGATATAGGTAGTGGAATTTGAGGCTGAAAAATAGAGGAGTTCGAAAACGTACAAAGGTCGTTTGGTGAAAGTAAGTAAACAATTGGATTAAGATGATTGGGTGGTTGTAAGGGCATGTGTATGTTTACGAGCTATTGATTCGAACTGACTGAAAAATGTCTTGCTGTATGGAAGTAACTGATATCTGCCTGTAGGTGCTACCGCTGGACATGCTTGATTATATGTTGCGATCTGCATATCTGAGCGAATAAAATTTTATGAGATATGAAAAGTCTGACCTGTCACAATATTTTTTGGCTTCTGCTGGTATTCGTATTTATGAAATTTTGTGTAGTATTCCTTCAGCAAAATCTGTGGGGTGATTTAGATTTTTAGAGATCTTCATGTTGTCTATATAAAGAAGTGATCTTTGTCTGGTATGCCATTTATCTTTTGTAGGGACAAGTTGCTATGAAGGTAGTATAAGTAACCATGGTAAGGACGTGTTCTCAGCGTGTTCTTCATGCAGTGGAAGGTAAGTTCCATATTAAGATAGCTGAACTTCGTGAACAATATTTTCGCCAGTTGCCTTACGATGCCATTTTACGGGAATGGTAATTGAAACTGGGTGGCTTAGATGATGAAGGCAGGCGTGCAGAGTATGACTATTTTTTCTGGTGTGACTTGTACCATGAGCTGCTGTTAGGTGCAACTTTATGAAAAGAAGTTGTTCGAGAGATTCTATGGGACAAACTTGCTGAAGAAGATGAGAGAGCAGCAAGAGTGGAGATAATACCATATGGTGTGGTGAGTCATCCAGGCTATTTTAAATGTTACTATATGTGATTGTAAACTGCAAACGTTAAGAGTTCGAGATAAATAAGTACACTGTTTGCAGTAATCTATTTTTTGTTATCTGTTAAATGTAGAATGAGGTAGATTGAATCTGCGAACTAAAATGAATAAGATCAAGGTGTTTGTAGATTATAGTTCTATGATTCTAACAACTGTATAGATAATTTCAAATATGAATATTGAGCTATTTTTTAGAATATCATATATATGCTGGTACAATCTTGTATAAAAATAAGGTGATTGGTCGTGTATACTTCTTTGGGAAAAAGGGGCAGAATGTTTTAATGGCAGACAATAGAGACGGACGTGATGACAGTAGACATTATCACAGAAGTCATGATGATACTGTAAGACGAAATGACATACCTGTAGAGACAGTAGGGGTGACTGACACGTGTCTGAAAGAGCTATTATTTCATAAACCGAGGGAGAGTATAAAAACTCATATCTCTCTCCTTAATAAATTGTCTACAGTTATAGAGAAAAAAATGGTATAACCCATATCTCTAGAGAGAGGAAACATTTGAGTTTTGAGTGAGATCTTATAGGGAAAGCTTCATCTGGAGATATAAATCTATTGGAGAAACGATAGGAGCAGTTAATTTCTGTGAAACGTTTGGGTGAAGCAGAATATTACTGTTCTTCGAGCACAGGTTAGTAATTTGTTCTTTTGCTTTGTTTATGTATGCTGCAATCTGTATATGATTTTGATTGTATATTGATGTTGTATGAGACTAATTTTGGGATATCCAAAGGTCGAAAATGCAGGGTATAGGAGTTAAGGAATTGCCTGTAGTTTTTTTTTTATACACAAGTTTTGGGTATGGGCATAGTTATAGAGAGAGAAAAATGCATTTTTGGAAAAGAAGAGGGAAAGTTGAAAGTGATTTAGTATTATTTTTGGAAAGTTTAAAAGTAAATGTTTTGACTGGGTAAAAAGTATGGGTGGGGTTGTTTTTGCTGTGTGTATAGTGTAGCATGTAATGTATAGACAATGATAAAATATTTTGTGTATCTGTAGATCCAGTATGTATTCAAAACCCATAAATCCCATTAGTAAATCTATAGTATCATCGATTTCAGAGGAAACATCATCGTCGAGAAGGGATGGTAAGTATAATGTAAGGGAAGAGACTGTAGATAAGATATAAGTTACTGTAGGTGTAGAGGCTGGGGAACCCAGTGAAGGAGAGAAGGTTATAGAGGAAGAAGATACGAAGGTAAAAGATAAATTATTTTTCATATACCCTGATGGAGTACATGCAAGGAAAGAATTTCTGAAAAATTAAAGGAAATTATAAGGAGAGTGGGGAAACTATATAATGGACCAAGGCCGATGGTTTAGGGTGTATGTGCCAGGGAAAAGTGAGGAAGTAGTATACTACCAGGTTTCTTGCCTGAATAAGTAGAAAAAAGAGAAGTGTATTGATGCTGATATAAATATTTTATACTATAATGGTGCGGGGATGGCTGGCCCGAATGATGGTTTTTGTGCTATCTAAATCAGGTCGTTTATGGCCTTAAAATCCCTCTAACCTTCTTTCATAAAGGGGCTATTAATGTATTGTAGTGCTGCCCTGCCCAACTGAATGGGAATATATATGAAATGATGAGGGTGTGCGAGGTATTGAATGAGAATTAGAAATGGGAAGGGACTGCTAAGCAGTTCGAGGTGGATGACGTGCTGAAATTTTATAAATAATGGTTCGTCAAAGGTCGTAATAGTGGTTACCTGTATAGTAATTCGTCTAGGCCAAATTTTTTTACTTTGAATCTGTGGGTAGACCATGGAATGACCACCTTATATGGGTAGGGGGAAACTACATGCAGGTTCCAGATGAGCCAGCGCTCGTCCTGAGCCATAAATATTATAAGCTGAGTAAGTAACATTTGTCAACTTTGACCAACCATCAACGTATCTTTGAGTTACTAAATATTGTCATATTTCTTATTTGTTAGGTCCTAATTCTACATCGCTGCCTTATAATACCAGCTTGTTTGATGATGTAGCTCTTGATCAGGTCGAGTTAAAGAAGGTACTGGGTGAGTTAGGTATCCGGAGGGATAAGAGGGTAGACTCCATAATGCCCAAAGTTCAACAAGCTCACGAGAATCGAGCTATGGATGAAAAGAAGGAGGCCTGTTTGTCTGTAGATGATGTTACTAGTCTTCCTCCACCTGTGCTGAAAAATATGAATGTGAAATGGAAGACGCGGAGGTCGAGAAAGTCAGCTCCAAGAGTTCTATTTTTTACTATGGGGTTAGTGCCAGAGAAAGAAGTTGTTAAACCTGCTGTTGGAGATGTAGTGAAGGAGCAGGTGGTGAGTGAGCTCGATTCTGCAGATTCGGGTTCGTTTAAACGGAAGCGGCATGAAGGTGAAGGAAGTAATAGTACTAATGCCAAAGTTGTGGCCAAGATGAGAGAACTGGAGCAACAATACTGCACAATGGCGGGGGCTAATCCGCAACAGCTTGATGAGGTGTATCAAGAGTATACTTTTACGGTATGTATTAAAATCTTTAATGTGTTATATTTGGAATATGATCTGCTATTCTGAACCTGTGCTTTTGTATTGACAATTATCGATGTTGATGAAAGGGGCGATGAATTTCATTGAGAAGAGGAGCCATGAGTTCGGTGATCTAACTCATAGGTTAGATTCTCAAGTGGCTTGAATGAAGGAGATCGAAGCTGAGCTCAAGATAGAGAAATAGAAGAGGGTAGAAGATGTCAAAGCTGCTGCAGAGTAGTATACAGAGTTATCAGAGCATGATGAGGTTATGTGGAAAGAGATTGTTTTGTCCAATCATTTTATAGTTTTGGGTTGACTATTGCTGATGTAGAGCTGGGCCAAACTGGCAAATACCATGAGATAGTCCTTCCTTCGGATGTAGAAGGTGAAGTGGTGGCTGATGCTGCTGGTCCAGCCAATGTATCAACTTCGCCAACTGAACCAGTTCTAGCTGCTGATGTGAAATTGGAGCCTCCATCTGTGGTAGGGATCAACGAGAATCCTTAACCAATATATGGTATTCTATTTTGAACTATGCGGTTCATTCATCTTTGATGAGATTGTACTCTGTATGGTCGTAACACTATTTAAGTTTAATAGACGCTTTAATATGCTCTTCTTAAATGTTTGTATGATAACAAGAAATTTGTAATCTGTGTAAGAGGTAGAACGGTTGAGAAAAACAATTTATGATCTGGAGATATCGTTGGGTAGAGCAAAGGATTCGGTGGCTCGTGTTCAACAGTTATTAAATAAAATTGAGTATGAGAGAAGGCAGTTTAAGTCTAGCTCAGAGAAAATTTTAAAAAAGTTATATGACCTTCTGTGTAGATATACTAAGATAAAAATAAAAAGGGATGAGATTTTAAGAAAGGAGTAGGAAAGGGAGGCATTGGAATGAAAATTGAGTTATGTAGAGCTTTTAGTGACCTATTTTAGTGACCCGAGTAAAAAGGCTAGGTGTCAAAAGCTGTTGGTAGCTCTGATATTGTACTTTAAGGCCGAAGTAGATAGTGAACGGGGCTTAAAAGAAGCTTATGTAGAGCTTTTAAAGGAAAAAGGGTATCGTACTTGACCCAGTTCGAGTTATGTTTCTAGCTCAAGAAGCACGTAAACGTCATATTGTAGAGGCAAAAAAATGCTCAGCTCGAGTTGGGGTATCCGCTATATGGGGTGATGTTAGACCATTGCCTGATGTTCATAACTTTTTGTAGGACCGAAGGGTAATATGGATTGTGTTTTTCAGGGTAAGGAAAGAGCAAATAGAGGTGAACAAAAGTTAGAGGTTGAGATAAAGGAATTGCAAGATGTATTGACGCAACATATGGAGCAAAAAATGTCTTTAGCGACTCAATTGTCAAAAGAAGGATCTATTCGAAAGAAGAAATGCGCAAGCGTCTATACCGGGGGCACATGCAGTTGAAGGAGCATCTGTACCCCTCATGAGCAAAAGATGCAGCTCGAACGGAGCATGAGCGTCATATAGATAGTATGATTGATTTTTACGGAGGGGAGCTGGCGAGGGTAGAAAATAAATTTAGGAAGTATGTAATAGATTGTGGGAATGATTTTGATATAGAGAATGAAAAAGCTAAAAATATGCATTTACAAGAGGCGTGGAGGAAAAGGTTGTGGAAAAAATAACTCCTAGATCGAGATAAAATATGTCAGAAGAGGATGAAGAGGAGGTCGAGAACCTGAAACCTGTGTCACGGCGAAAGCAACGTCAGTAAGAGGTGGTGACCTTTATAGCTCCTTTAGATGTTCAAGTAGATAACTCAAAAGGTGTGGGAGGCAAGAGGCAGTCCTCTTATAGTTCAAAGAAGCAAAAGTAGAGTAGTTCAGTTACCTACCAAACTTGCATATGTATTAGATTTTTGTATACTGTTTGGATGACAAATGAAATTTGTTATCTCTGTTGATTATATAAAAAGTACTGTTATGTTTTTGAGTAAATTTGTTGAATGTAACATGTAATCTGTTTGAAAATGCGAACTGGAATGTATGTGAATGTTAACTATAGCTGCAGGGTAAACTGGAAGTGTTTCAGAAGCAGTGTGAAGGGCTATGTGCTTCAAACAAAAAATTGAACGCTAATCTGAATGGCCAACAAGAAACAATAAGAAGTGTTATTAATTTAAAAGGAAAGACGGAGGTGATAGTAGTAGAGGAAAGAAGTACAATTACGCGTTTGACTGAACAACTGGAAGATAAAGGGGCCAAATTAGCCATTGAGATGAGAAAAATGGAGGGATTAAAAGAAATTATAAGGAAAAAAGATTTGGAAACTCTGGGCATTTTGGGACGAATCAACCAACAAGAGGCAGAATTGATACCTGCGCGAACTAAAATTATAGAGCTTTTGGCAGTATTGAAGAAAAGAGGATAATGTGAATGATTTGCAATATCAGATAAACATGCTTGAGGCGAAAATAATTGGTGCGCAAGCAGCTATGAAAGAGGCCAATGATCATACTCGTAAATATGAAATATTGTGGTATGTCATGGATATGCAAGTAAAGGAGTTAGAGAAAACCAATAATGAATAGAGCTTACTAATAAGCAACTGGGTGATCAAGATAGGGAGTCTCGAAAATGCAGTTCAAATGTTGAATTTAGACGTTTTGGAATATCAATTAGAAAATGGAAAACTGTGTTATGCGAAGGATAAATTATAGGCTGATCTTTTGAAGACTTAAGTAAGTCTTGATAAAAGTATTGTAGAGAGAAGACATAATGAGTATGTCATGGAAGAATTAACGGCGTTACTGGCACATATGGTTAAATTTATGACTGTGATGGAAACGCGTAATAAAGCTACGTTGGATGAGAAACGGGCGATAGAAGAACGTTGTAAAATGTTGAACGAAATGCTGAACGAAGATAAAGGTACAATTGTGGAACTCGTTGACCTTGGTAAGTTTAAACGCGAGGCAAGTGATGTGCATGAAAGGGAGATGGCAGTAATTCTTACATTTTTTGCATCTGAATTGAAGAGATTGGAAAAAGAAAGAGATACTATTTATGATGACTTGGTCAAAAGTGGTGTGCAGGGTGACGTGTGGCTGACGCGAGCAGAGTACCTAGATTATATGGTTTCAAAGCTTGGGGTTCTTATGAAAAGTAAGTTTAAAGAAGGAAAGCAAATTGTTACTTGGAGGATGCCAGAGTTAATGCGCTGGCTACTTTATGGGGACAGTTTGTAAGGAGATGTGTTGCCTGATAGCCCGAGTGATAGCTTGAGTGATTGATGAGGCGTGACTCTTTTTCAAGAATCAATTATAATATAGAAGTCTTGTTGTCGCTTTGTAGAACTACAAGTCATCCTATTGTATAATTTTGGCTAAAGTAACAGGGAATCTATCATGTAATATAAGATTAGTTTGGCTTAAAGAAACAAATGATTTGTAATGTAATAGAAGATCAGTTTTGCTTAAAGCAATAAATGATCTATAATGTAATAGAAGATCAGTTTGGCTAAGCAACAACCGATCTGTAATGTAAATAGAAGATCAGTTTGGCTAAGCAACAAATGATTTCTAATGTAATAGAAGATCAGTTTGGCCAAACAAAAAAAAGATCTATAATGTAATAGAATAGGGTAAATCTACTTGTAATCTGTGATATTTTTAGAAATATAGCCTATATATAGAAGTACTTGTATGACATATTAGAAAAGTACTGTAATGCAGGGAAACCAAACACAAATCTTTCATTGTTGTAAGTTTGACGTACAGAGAATGCTGGATAAAGTACTGTATGAAATATTTAGAAAGTACTCTGATGTAAAGCAACCAAACAGAAAATTTTCATTGTTGTAAGAATGACGTACAGAGAATGTTAGATTTAGTAGAAAAGTACAATGTGATAGATTATTATCTTCGATATAACTTCAATCTCCTTATGTTCCAAGGATGAGGCACGGGATCCCCATGTTCGGTGGCGAGGTCATAAGAACCAAGTCCACTTTTTCTAATAATGATAAACGGACCTTCCTAATTTTCTGCGAGCTTGCTAGCGTTGACTTCCTTTTTGTGTTTTGGCATTTCTTGGAGGACGAGGTCTTTAATTTCAAACTCTCTATGATGAACTCATTTATTATAAGATCTGGCCAAAGCCTGATGCCAAGTTCATAATTGCTCTGTCTCTCATTTCTTCAATCTAATTCATGTTACATAGCAACTGGAATTTGTTTTCTTCATCCGCCATGGTATGGTCATGCAATGGGTTATGATATTGAGTAAGGATGATTGCTTTAGTACCATACGCCAATAGGAACGACGTGCATCCAGTCGATACTTGAGGCATTGTGCGATATGCCCATAATACATGTGGTAATTCTTGTACCCAATTACCCTTCTCCTCTGTCAAGCTCTTTTTAATTCTGTCAACGATAGTTCGATTGGTGATTTTGGCCTGACAATTTCCTTAGGTATTATGGATTGGAAGGAGAGTGGATGATATTGTGATGATTGAGGAACTTTATGACTTTGGAGCCAACAAACTAAGGTCCACTCTTGATTCTGATAAGGTGGGGGTAACCAAACTGTATTATGATCATCTTTAATATAAACTTGATAACTTCATCTTCTTGTGTGCGACACAAAGGAACTACTTCTACAAATTTAGCGAAGTAGTCTGTTGCTACTAAAAGGTGCTTCCTTTTTCCTTGCGCTCTTTGAAACTCTCCCATGAGGTCGAGGGCCCATCTTTTGAATGGATAGACAACTTTGCTATAATGGAGCTTTAAGATAGGAGCTCGAATTTGGCATCCATTTCATTGGCAGGCATCACACTTGCTCACATATTCGATGGCTTGTGCTTTCATTTTAGGCCAAAAGACTCCTTCAGTAAGAGCTCGGTTTGCTAAAGATTGTCCAGCTCTATGGGACCCATAAGTACCTTCATAAAGTTTGTGCAGGAAGTCTTGAGCCTCCTTATCCGATAAACATTCAAGATAGGGGCCTGTTACTGATTTTTTATAAAGGAAATTATTGGCCTCGGCGTATCGCTTAGCATTGTCAAGCACATGTCGTCTTTCATTAGGATCTTTGGGGAGTTCGCCATCAAACTTTTTTTTGAGTTCGATATATGTGTGGAATGGTCATCTCCAATCGTCCTCATTCTCTTTACTGCCCCCAGTATTAACATAATTTAAACTGATGATGTTTATACTGGGGGTGGATATTACTTCAATCTTCAAATATCGAGCTTCTATTCCGAGGACTCCCGCCAGATAGGCAAGGGAATCAAAAGGTCTGTTTTCACCGCGGGGTAAATGCTCGATGGTAACTTTGTTGAATCTTCTCATTCTATCGGTTACAGCTGCGGCGTAATCAATCATTTTTCTATTTTTCTTAAACTTGTCTATAAAATGGTTTATTATGAGTAAAAAATCTGTGTATACAGATAGTTCAGCAACCCTAATCTCTACGGCCATATCTAAATAGTAAATTAGCGCATCAAATTTGGTGTTATTCCTGGTAGCTTTGAGTCTGATTATTTTTTAATTCTGTCATTAAAAGGTGTGATAAGGACGATGCTGATGCTTGATCTCGCAGGTCTGGCAGAATCTTCAATTAGAAGTCGCCAACTATTTTTAGATATCCAATATGATTTTTCCTTGAACTATTCTTTATTGATATCGGTACTATCTTCTTCCCAGTTAGGATCGTCTACATGAAAGTCTGTAAGGAAATCTGCTACTGCTTGCCCCTTTTGGGAATGTTGTGGTTTGAAACGTATATCGTGCTCACCAAGAGTTACTGACCATTACTGGCATGTCTATACTTCTTCAACTTGGACAAGATTTTATGCAAAGGATAATTTGTCATTACTCAAATTGAGTGTGCTTGGATATATTATTTAAACTTCTATGACATGTAAATGAGAGCTAACAGTAGTTTTTCGATCTTAGTATACCGTGATTCTTCTAGAATAAGAGTTTTGTTGATGAAGTAGACAGGTTTCTCCGTCTTCTCATCGAGTCGAATGAGGATTGAACTCAATAACTCATCAGTAATGGCAAGATAGATTGTAAGTTCTTCTCCTTTCTTGGGTGTACTCATTATTGGTGGCTTTCCCAAATAGTATTTGAGTTCCTGGAATGTTGCTTCACATTCTGCCATCCATTTGATCCCAGGATCATTTTTAGGTTTCTTTTTCTTTGTCCCTTCACGCAGTAGGTTGAATAACCATCATCACTGATCTGAAGACTTGGAAGTAAAATGATTTATTACTGTTATCTTGTCAACGAGCTTCTGTACATCTTTCTTTATCTTTGGAGAAACATAGATAACAGTGCATGAATACGATCTAGGTCAGCCTCTATGCCTTGCTTGCTGATCAAATGTCCTAAGAATTTTCTTGATTAAGCTCCAAACTGGCACTTGTCCAGGTTGAGTCTCATTTTGTAAAAACAGAATTTCAAAAGTTTTGAGTAAATCTGCGAGATGGTTCTCTTTCTTGAGGCATTTACACAACATATCATCAATGTAAACTTCCATCATTTTTTCGAGATGGTCTTTTAATATCTGTGTCATCAATCTCTGATAAGTAGCTCCTGTGTTCTTTAGTCCGAAAGGCATGACTTTGTAGCAATACAAACCATGTTTTGTAATAAAAGCTACTTTCTCCTGATCTTCAGATAACAACGGTATCTGGTTATATCCTAATATATCATCCATTATGGATAAGAGTCTATGCCCTGTGGTAGAATCGAGCAGATGAATGATGATAGGAAGTGGAAAACTATCTTTCAAAGTATGTTTATTGAGGTCTGTAAAATCTACGCAGACTCTAATTTTTCCATTTTTCTTCGGCACTGTGACAATGTTCGAGATCCATTCTGGGTAGTTGGATTTTCAGATAAATCCAACTTAAATGAGTTTATCGATCTCTTTGTTGACTTCTTCTCAGAGTCCTGGTGCTAAAGTTCTCTGTTTCTGATTGACTTCCTCAGCTTTATCTTTCAAATTAAGCTTATGACACACCAAATTGG
Organism: Kingdonia uniflora; assembly: GCA_014058105.1. NCBI lineage: Eukaryota > Viridiplantae > Streptophyta > Magnoliopsida > Ranunculales > Circaeasteraceae > Kingdonia > Kingdonia uniflora. The sequence goes on along the minus strand of JACGCM010000973.1, from coordinate 233,727 downwards.
GATCAATGCCTGGCATTTGTAAACGTCCATGCAAAGACATTACTGTTATCTTTGAGAAATTGAATAAGAGCATTGCACTCTATCATGGGTAAAAGAGTTTCAATGTAGGTTCATCTTTTATCTCCACTAATTTTAATGTATTATGTAGTTTATGTACTTGGTAGTTCGCGTTCTGTAAAATTTTCTTTAATTGCTATACGAGCTACGATATGGATGGTTATGTCACAGTGGAAATATAAGTTTTGCAGGATCGGGCTAGCTTCTGACTGCCTTTGATATCGTAAATACCATTATTCCATTCGAATTGTTACGCCAAATGATAGGTCGGCGGGATAGCTTGCATGCTATGCAGCCAGTAGCGTCCTATGATCCCTAGAAAACGTGATCTTGCATTGATAGCGTAGAATACTATGTCGACTATTGTTGGACCGGCTGTAATAGGAAGTATAATCTTTCCTATACGCTCTTCCTTAGAATCGTTGAATTAGCTTGAACTTTATCGGCCAGTCCCATCTGATCGATTGTGCTCTGGAAAAGTAGTTCGATGCTATTTCCCATATCTATCATCATTGTATGTAGTATGACAATTTTCATTTTCAATATGATCACGAGTGCATCATGGTGAGGAAAGTTGACATGCCGAACGTCGCAATCGTCGAAAGAGATCTCTGTGCGTTGGGAACTTAATGCAAGAAGTAACCGTCCTTCTTTGTCGGCTATGGACAAGTCGTGAAATTGACCAGGACGTCATCTTTTGTATCTGACCAACCTATTAATGGTATGAGTTTCAGTAAAGTGGTTGTGGAATAAATGATACAGATGTTTCTCCTTGGCTGCTTCTTCGACCTGCACAATATCCGTGGTAAGCCGATAACTCCCAATTTGGTAACTTTCAACGTCCACGATGTATTCATGTATTCTTCTATCTATAAAAATATATTCCATTAGTCGTTGTAAAGTGAACCAATGTTCCGTCTCGTGATATTAGACTTCATGGTGTATGCAGTATGGTTTGTTCTCAATAGGTTAGAGATACTGGGCATTACAAAAAAAACTTATCCTTCTGAAGTATAGGATATATGCTATCTATGGTATCAGTCATCTTGGGAAGACAGGCTTTTGGCATATTATTGCCTTTCTGAGTTTGGTTATTATTAGATTTGGTCTTCTTCCTGTCTCCTTCGTGATCAGCGGCGCGATTAAAATCATGGTTTGTAGATTGATCTCTTGATGCCAAGTTCGATTTATGAGTTTTCTATCTTTCAGATATCATCCTTTCAAGATCAATATAATCGTTGACCTTCTTAATCATGTCTTCCAAAGTTGTCGGTTTGTTCAGAATCAGGTATTCCTTCATTCTACTATCCACGAGCAAATCATTGGTGAAGGCTAAAATTGTAATCTTCTGATCAAGTCGGTTTACCTTCCTGGCCAACTCCAAGGATTTCTTATAATGTTTTGAGCTTCTCCCATGACACTTTCTTAAGGCTGAACAGAGAATATAAGTTCTCCTCCCTATCTCTATTGTACAAATAGTTCTTGACAACAAGTCGTAATGGACCCTTCAGGTAGTGAATGAAACTATCTCAAAGGCTCGCCAAATAAACTGGTAGGAAAGAGCCGACATAAAATGTGGTTGGATGTAGAATATAGGCCGAGAGCGTCCTGGAATTCTTTAATGTGCTCCACTGGATCATTTCCCCTGTACTTTAGGATTTTTGGTATGTGAAAATCGGTGGTAACCTCGTCATCTAATAATTTTTGAGCGATCGGGCTTTTCTGTAACCTATCGTGAATGCCTTAAGTGGTTTGAGCTTGGGCATTGAACAATTCTTTGATACGTTTTTCAACATGTTCCTAAGTCATGTACTTACGAGCTGTAATGGTCAATCGTTGGACGCGTCCTTCTCGAGGTTTGTAATCTCCACTTCCTTTACTTAATCGATCATGTACTGGAATACGAACTCTTCCTCCGGGTGGCTCTTCTCCTTGTCTGACTCCAGCAAGTCCTCTATCAACTTCTTGGTGAACTTCCTGTACCAGAGTGGGCTCGCCCCCATGTCACTTTAAGGCTGTGATCTGTTGACTCTGCAGGACCTTTAACGCGTCTTGTACGCTTGACAGTTATTGCTCCAAAGTGGCTCGCCTTTCTATTTTGGAGTTGAGATTAGCCCACAATTCTGCTAGTGCGGCGTTTCCTTCTCCTGGATAAATTAGTGTACTCTGGTCTACAATTGTCATGTCGTAGAGAGTTAATCAGCTATTTTCTGAGACAATGAGTTTAAGAACTTCATTTCCATAGACGGCGACAAATGTAATAGCCTAAATTTATGATCCAAACTTAGTCTTTACACCAAAGATACTTAAAACGCTAATGAACAGTAAATAATAGCTGACACAAAAGTTTACCGTTGAAAAACCTTGAAATAGGCTAAAAACCAAGACCACTCCAGAGGATTTTAAAATGATAGAGAGATCTTATTAAGATTTGCTAGCTATTACAAAGGATGTTATGAATATTCAAGTATAGAGTGCTAGAGCTAGGATTCATCCGTCCCTCATCTGGAATTCTCTGGTCCTATTTATAGGTCTTATAATATGACCGTTTAATGACCATTATTATCCTTAATGATAAACATTACAATATATATCTGATAAAATTTGATTTGATTGTGTAACTGTCTGATCTTGCTGCTTTGTAATGGTTCCATTGATGATTGATCATTTGTTGGTTCAAACTATTGATATAAAGGTCGAAAGTGATGATTAGAACTTTATAACTGTAATATGCCATACACTGTGCCACGTGTATGTTGATGAGGTCGAAAGTGTTGATTAGAACTTTGTAACTGTAATATGTCATACACTGTGCCACGTCTATGTTGATAAGATCGGGTGGTCGTATGATGATCAAAGATGAAGCATGAGTCCGAGATGCGGAATAAGCCACTATAATAATGGTCGTCAAATGGTCATATTATAAAGCCTATAAATCGGACCAGAAAATTCTATATGAGAAACGAATGAATGCTCACTTAACAATCTATACAAAACTACTCAGAGCATCTATTGTAATAGCTAGCAACGATCAATTCCATTTATCTTTCAAAATCCTCAAGAGAGGTAGTAGTTTTTAACCTATTCAAAGGTTTTCCACGCTAAACTTTGTACTAGTATTCATTCATTATTCATTTAGACACTCTGAATATCCTTGGTATAAAGGCTAAGTTCAAGATATGGAATTAGGCTATTACATTTGGCACGTCTGTGGGAACCCTAAACAATTAGCCAATGCTTAAAAACTGGGCATATTAGACAAGATATCAGGCCTAAACATTTGAGGTTTTTGCTTCTCTCTTTCTTAAGAACCTGAAAGGAGAGCCACAAAATCTTTCTCTCTCTCTCTTTCTCCAATAGCAATGGTGGGAAACCACAACTTCACTTCTTCTTCAACAAACACAACAATTTATCGATGCTGAAACACAAACATCAATCAATCATAAAGAAGCTTCGATCAAGCATTCACAAACCTAAACACCTCCGTAGCGCTACTTCTCTACCTCCTCCTACATGATCCATTATTTCAGGCTTAGCTGTCCACCATACCAATTTGAAACCTCAATTTCCTTGAGATGTGGAGACGATACAACAAACACCATACCATCTAAACATTATTCAAGATGGTGATCGAAGACCTGATATGCTACTCCAACTTATCGAAGGCCTCGCTCTATAAACTTAAAGTTTTGGATTCTCGAATGCTCTCTCACTCGAGCTCTAGATAATTACTCACTCGTGCTCTGGATAATTCCTCACTCAAGCTCCAGTAAATAAGGTTCATTCCTCCCAAAGTATAGCAACGACGACCTTCCCTTTGGAGGTGTTCGAAAATAAGGTCATTCCTTCCTCTCTTGGAACTATAGTTTCGATTCTTCATGTTACAACCAAAGTTGAATCTGAGCGTCTGAAAGTTTTGCACCTCTGCCAATTCTATGCATTTGAGAAAGCTCATACGTTAAAGATTCGAGTTTGATTGACAAAGGTGTTCGAGGCGGTACCATCTGACTCCTCTAATAGGATTTTTCTCTTCTTTATTACCGGTACTTTAAGGGCCTATTCCAAATCTTAAGCTCAAGTCTCTTTATTCGACCATCACATATTTACTCAACCTCATCAACATACACATGGTGTATTTATGGTACATTATGGAGCAGTTACAAAGAAGAGGAGTTACTCAAGCCGTTACACAATCATTATGAAGACTCGTCAAAACCATATATTGTAACGTTCATCATTAAAGCAGATAACGGTCATAATATAAGACCTATAAATAGGACCAAGGAATAACAGGTTAGGACACAGAAAATCCTAGACATAATTTTCCTATCAATAAAGTTTAGAGACGGATGAATGCTTACTCAATAATCTATGAAGAACTACTCAAAGCATCTCTTGTAATAGCTAGCAACGATCAATACTGTAATAGCCTAATTTCGTATCTCAAATTTAACCTTTACACCATGGATATTTAGAGTGTCTAAATGAATAATGAATGAATGCTAGCACAAATTTTGGCGTGGAAAACCTTTGAATAGGTTAAAAACCACGACCTCTCTTAAGGATTTAGAAAGATAAATGGTTTTGATTATTGCTAGCTATTATAAGAGATGCTCTAAGTAGTTCTGTATAAAGTGTTGAGTAAGTATTTATCCGTCCTCATATAAAATTCTCTGGTCCAATTTATAGGTCTTATAATATGACCGTTTGATGACCATTATTATCCTTAATGATGGACGTTATAATATATATATTTGATAATCTTTGAACAGATTGTGAAACGGTCTGATCTTGCTATTTTGTAGCATCTTCATTGATGGCGCTGCATGAAGGGACCTATCCCTCGATCTAACCCAATTCAAACATTTTCTAGTTTGAACTACCTCCATATCATATTCACGCATCTTGTACGTGACATAAACAGTCAGCATTGACACCTACATAATGAACTGATGAAGAACGTGGGTCGAGCACAACAGAAAAGCATGATCAAGTCAAAGACACCTGTCTCTCACGAACTCAACAGTTATTTAGTCAACCGTCACTTACCACATTATCTGGAGAATGAGCTTCAGCACGATTACAAATTGTGGGCAAGGCCTATATAAAGAAAAAAGTTCTAGAAGAAACAAGGACCAGAATGATAAGCTCATTTAATAGCGCTCAAATGGCATGAAGATCAGATGACAATAATACAAACTACCCTAGAGGCTCTGTAAAATACTCAGCAGGATCCTCCTACCAGAGGTCATGATCAGCACCCAGAGACCTCCCTCATTTCTGCAAGAGAAAGATTGGGACCTCGAGGAATCGCCAGTAAAGCTATTTCCAGGAATCTACAACACGAACCACAACTCTCCATACATTTGATGGGTGAAGTTCAGTCAGAAGTCTGTCGAGGTCACCGAATTTCCGTCCGCTAGGTGGAAGAGTAGCGACCTCAACATCAAGTTCCAGTACGAGATCACCTGAGTAAAGGTACGGGCACTCATTATCCACCGCCAGCTCATTCAACGATTCAACCAACACGTTATTACGTCACAAAAGGGAATATGCACCAACAGATTAAGGAGTTGATCAAAGCACAAGTTCTGGGTACTACCGGCGATGCCACAAAGTTACAAGGAAGTCTGATTGCCAAGGAACTATTCGATATGGAGATACCGAAAGGTTTCCATACTCCCAAAATTTACAAATACAAAGGTACTGACCTGAAGGAGCACATTAAGCAATACCGTGATCCAGTGGGATTGTACTCCAATCTTAGCGACATCCTCTACCGTCTATTTCTCACAAGTCTACAAGAGAAACCACTCCGATGGTTCCATTCTCTCCCTAAAGACTCCATCTACACATTCGATTAGCTGCAGAAGCAGTTCATCAAGACATATGCTCACAACAGAGATAAAGAGGAGAACTTGTATTCTCTTATCGGTCTTAAACAATCGCATGGAGAGAAACTCAAAGATTTCTCGAAGAAATTGTTAGAGCTCGCACAAAAAGTGGGTAACCTCGATCAAAAATGGTTGTTACTACTTTTACCAATGCTCTCCGGCTCGACTGCAAGGCCAAAGAATACCTCCTCCTTAACAAACCTGCGACCTTGGAGGAGATGATCACCAAAGTTAATAGTTACATCAACCTGGAGAGGATGATGTCCGAGCGATAAAAATCTACTAAATCCGTCATCTCCACCAAAGGCCCATTTATAGATCGAGCCAGTGAACCCAAGGAGGAACAGGGAGATCAAAAGCATACTAAGGGCGATACTGGTTACCCTCAGAAAGGTGGCCCACCAAACAAACCCATCCTCCCAAAACTGAACGTCCAAATCTTCATAATTTTTCTACTGCTATCGAAGGATCTACTATACCGTGTCTCTCAACCGTTAGAACCAATCGATAGTCGACCATATTGCCTGTATCATAAGGTAAATCATCATACTATTGGCAATTGATATGCTCTAGAGTGGTTACTCAAGTACATTTTTTAAGAGGGACGGATGCCCGAGTATACTGTCGATCTAAAGTCGTACAAAGATGGAAGCTATAAGAAGCAACTTAAAGTTATTCAGGTCAATGATCAAGCTGAGGAGAAGCATCTTTACTCTATGTACCCCAACAACATGATCGAAATTAATCAAATCACAAATTCAAACAGATCAAAATGCAGGAGACTATCAGAATGCTGTGATCTCATACCTCAAGACAAAGAAGCCAAGCTTCTTCCTGAGTCGAGCAATCGCAGACTCGGAATATCCTTCGAAGATTGCGATACTAGCCATGTCAAGTTACCATAGCATGATGCATTAGTCATAATGCTCAAGATGAACAAGTTTGTCATGCACACAAGGATGATCGATACAGGAAGCGGTATTGAGATTCTTTTTCAGAGTACGATCGACCAGATGTATTTGGCCGACCAGGCTATTTAGAGTGACACCGATATTAGTGGGTTTAATGGTTCAAGGGAAGAATGAGTAGGCAAGATCATCTTACCTATTACCGCAGGACCAGCCACTATCGACATCATTTTATATGTCATTAATGTTAAATCTCACTATCTTGGGATTATGGGCCGCTGCTGGATACACAATATAGAAGCAATCGCTTCCATCTATCATCAAACACTCCGATTCAAACACGACAACGATATTGATGAGATCAGAGGTAGTCATAAGCTCTCCCAAGTTTATGAAAATACTGTCTCTATAATCTTAAATACTTCTGACAGATTTGTTGCATAATAATTACAGAAAGCTGATCACCTCAGCGATCAACTATCCACAGAGGAGCCAGCAAAAAATATATCAGCATCGATGGACCTAGCAGAGGTACTTTCATTGGTACTAAGACGGTTCAGCATGAGAAAAATGATCCCATTTAGTTCTTGTAACTCAATTGAGACATTTTTGCATGGTCTTTCGAAGAAATGCGTGAGGTCAATCCAGCCATGGCCTGTCACAAATTAAATATTAATGTCAATGCCGCAGTGGTCAAACAGAAACAGCGACGACTTTCACCTCGTCTTCGAGATGAAGTTAACATCAAGATCGAGAAATTGATCAAAGTAGGATTTATTCGAGAAGCCAAGTATCCAGACTGGATTTCTAATACTGTCGCCGTCCCAAAGATGAACAAAAATTTTTGAGTTTACGAAAATTTTACAGATTTGAACAAACATACTCCAAAGGACAGTTTTCCTCTTCCCAATATTCATCAGATTCTCGATTCTACAGTAGACCATGACCTCCTATCTATGATGGCTGCAGCTTCGGGATATAATCAAATTCTACTTTTGGGAGAAAGATCAAGAGAAGACAACTTTCATCACTGAAAAAGGATTTCATTATTACAAAGTCATGCCCTTCGGACTCAAGAAAGCGGGTGCCATATATCAACGGTTAATGACTACTATGTTTAAAGCACACCTAGGGAAAGTCGTTGAAGTCTACATCGATGATCTCTTGTGCAAAACTTCACAAGGAGGGGAAGTCAGCTCTTACACCACGGGGTTTATCTTATATCAGAAGATTCAAGCATGTAATCAATAATATAAGAAGCCTACTGACAATATACTTGCGTGGAGGACTAGAATGGGACACTCCATGACCTCTAATAAGGATTTTTAAGAGATTTGATATTACTGTCGTGTAGTCAAAGGTTCGAGTACTGGGTAATTTATAGAGAGATCGAAGGTGGACTGCAAGGTTTCTGGGAATAGATTTTGTAACCTTCTCTTGGTTCCTCTTCCCTCCTATTTATAGAATATAGGTAGGGCTGAGTCACCATGGGGGGCCACATTACAAGTGTACCCTCCGGGTATCAGGCGGGTATTCCGGGGCTTGGGATTTATCGACTGTAAGGCCTCAAAAATAGGGGTTGAATGCGCATACAGATAAAATGGTTGGGTCTGGGAAGTTGTAAAATTTTGACTGTTGAGATTCTGAGGAAAAGAATTGAGAACCGTGATAAATACGGGTTGGGATTATGGAGGGTTAAATGTACCTGCCTTCAAGTATAAGTAGGGTGTTTTTAGGGAAACTTCACACATCTGCTCCTTCTCCATGCAAAATGTCTGCATCTTCGCCCCAAAGCAACGGAAATGTTCCTAACACAAAGTACCAAAACTGGGTGGTGGCAAGAGTTATTCGTATACGGGAAAAGATACTCGAACTGAAGCTGAGGTATTTTGGCGACTAAGGCCTGGATTGGGTTATGCCAGATTTGTTTGAAGTAAAACCAGGGGAACCCATTAGTGAGATGCCTTATGCATACTAGTGGGGGATGTTACAGATGATGATCCCACTTTCTAGCGACTGGTTGACCTTGCTGGAGTCTTTGGCGGAGGAGGTGGTGGACAAGGAAGATGCGGAGGTTGAGTCTTCGAAGAACTATCCCGTCTGTAAATAGGAGCCTCTTTGATGTGGTAGGAGTATTGGTGTAGGATGGTATGGAGGGATGTTTGAATTTTCCTGTAGGTGTATATTGTTTGTTCTATGTTTTCTGCAAGGCGATCTGCCCAAATAAAATTGGAAATTTATAAGATAATTGTCGAAGTGAAATACTGAGTTATGTGTAAGTAGGATAAACGTAATACTCAATGGTAATTTGAATATCAGGTTATCTGAATTTGAATATTAGGTTATCTGAGGACGAATGGCTTCAATTGTCAAAATTGATAGTCCAAACAGCTGGCATGTCAGAAACTGTACGGAGCCTAGGGAAGAGTATCATGCAGTTATCGTGATGCTTCCTTGGATTACGGTAAAAAGGTTGATTTGATGTAAGGATATGATTTGACAGTTTTGAGTGGAAATCAGAAGGTTCGAGTTATTTTATGTATATAAAATTGTGGAAATGTGTGCGTGAGACGCTCACGTGGGGCAATGGAGGGTAAATTCGACAAAACACATCGTAGCCAAAAAGTAGGGGTAGTGGTAATGATAACGGGTTTGGAAATTGAGGCAGTTTTTGGTATTTCGAGGAGGTATATATAGTGTAAGGGAATTGTTACTATTCCTGGTTACCCACTTAGAGAAAAATTAGAGAGTAAGAGAAAGAGAAACATACGCCATTATTTTATAGAGCTCGGTAATTACTGTGGGATCGTCTGAATTGTTGAAAGGAAGGATAGATACTTTGCTCAAACAAGTATGTCCTTCTTACTTTTGTCATGTTGTTTCGTCTTCTATTTCTGCCTGTTGAGTACAAAGTAGTGTAGAGTCTACTAGGGTTTATAGTTGTGATGTATGACCGAGGACTGGGGGAAAATATTTATCTGTGGGTCGTGTCTTTTGGCGTTCTGAGGGTATTGACGGTGTAGTAGGGATTATGGTCGAACATTCAACTATGATGGTCTGAGTTGGAGAGGGTAGGGATAAATAGGTTAATGACACTGAATAGTTGAATATATCGATCTAATTGCGTGCCTCTTCTTCTCTAGGATAAGATGCGTACCCGTCAATCTTTGAGACAGAGGCTAATAGACGAGGAGATCGAAAATGAGGCTAGTGTGTCTGGTCGTGCTCCGATGAGTGAGGGCAGCGACGTAGAATAATTAGATATTGCAAAAGATGTCCCATTAACAATGGTGGTTCGTAAAATTGAGGCTTCAAGTAGTAGACGTCGTAAGACAGTAGTGACCGAGGATAGTGATGAAGAAGAGATAGAGGGACGCAAAGGTAGTATTGAGCCCTCGGGTGATGAAAGAGGGAAGGGGGAGCAAAGTGACCATAGTGAGGAATCTACTGATTTGGATGAGGCCATTGGTTCTATCTCGGCTAGAGAGAAGCAGAGACTAGATCAATTTGTGGCTAAATTTGAGCGATCAAAGGTAGGGGTGATATTATATACTGCGGGGTCAGGGTACAGCTTCCAGTTGAAACCTCAAGAGGGTATTATGGCGTATAGAGGCCAAATTCGGTTAGGAATGCAGCTACTCCTTCGAAGGCTGGTGAAGGAGGTGCTAAAATTTTGGGAAGTCCGTACCTGATGAATGAGATTTTTTACGAAATTATGAAGGTAATTAAGGGTATGAATGAAAAACTGTGAGGTGAGGGGAGGGGCTTAATTGAGTGGTATGATATTGTTTCGTTCTACTCTAAAAAAGCAAGCCAGAAGGTCGGCACCTATCACATCCAGTGTCACATGGATAAGCCCTAGTTATTTGATATGTGCTCGATGGGTCGAGAGTGGGGTAAAGATTTGGTTATAGTACGGGGTAACTATGAGAATGTTGAAGGAGAGGATCTTTATAAGTTACAACATAAGGTCTATAACCCAAGTTTTCTGTCGAAGATTTTTTTTGACGCATTGATCGAATAGACTGATAACCATGTTCCTATTTGTTCTGCAGGTCCTAATACCCGGACTTGGGCAAATCCGAGGGATTATATTGACGCATTAATCAACTCGGATGAGTAGTGGGTGAACTCTGTGTTCAAGGGGCTTGGTATTAAGAGGAAAAGGCAGAAGAAGACAGATTCCCTACTTTGAAACGTACCCATTACGCCAAAGCCATAAAAAAAAGAGGTGTCGAAGGCATGGAGAAAATAAAATTGTCTAGGAAGGTAAATTATGTGCCGAAGGGGCAGCAGGCGTCGACACAGGCTAACAAAGGGAAAGGGAAGGTCTTTCAAGAATCTCCAAAGGTACAACAACCAAAGGTACCTCCGCGGAAGAGGCGTAGAGTGCTCGGGGAGGTTGATGCAAAGGATATGGATGAAGAACTAACCGCGTTCGAACGGGAGGAGCAGGCTTGAGCTAAGGTTGCTTCGATAGTGGAACTCTGTGGTACTGATCCAGATAAAGCTTCTAGGCGGATGAAGAAGAGCATGTATCAGGTAACTGTTTATTTGTTGTGAAATTCTAAAAATTTCTTAAGTGTACCATACTTTCAGATATACTGATGGCTCGAATATTCTAGCAGACAGATGCTTGGGTGCAGGCTTTCAACACGGCGTAGAAGTTAGCAATAAAGAAGTTAAAGAAAATGGTTGACAATCTAAAGCTTGCCCGAGGGACCTAAGCACCGTTGGTTTTAGAAATTGGCGTTTTGAAGCAAGATCAGAGGATTATCAGAGATGAATACGAGTGGAGGCTTGAAGCTCAACGGTACACTCATACACAACTTCTGAATGCAAAACTGGCTGAGAAAGATAGGGTTATTGCAGAGTAGAAGGAGACCTTCCAAGTGCAGTTTGAAGATGAATGCGAGACTAATGTTAGGCTGAAGGAGTTCATCGAAGATTTGGGGTATGATCTTGAAACCTTACAACGCTTGCCCAAGAATCCGAGGTATGATTCTGCTACTGACGATGTTGTTCAGATGGAAGGAGCAGAAGTAGATGTTGTTGGTGTGGGTGCAAGAATGGGAGATGGCGTGGAGACTCCTATGGTAGACATAGTTGCTGCTGCTACTGTGATCGAAGGGGTCGTGTGTGCTGCTAGGTCGAACCCTTCGATTGAGGGCGCTGAAGTTGTTGGCGGAGAGGAAATTATAAGAGAAGATGGTGTAGCCACTCCGATATGAGGTATTGTACTGGTCATGCTAAACTATTTTATCTGATCTTTCTATTGTGTTTTTAATATTTGAACAATGTCGAGCTTGCACTGCACTTGAGCTGTGAACTTTTGATTGATTTGACTTGCTAATGGATGTTGAATTTAAATTTGTTTGTTGCTTTGTATTGAATCTGATTTTCTGATATATGTTGTACTGAAATTTATTGCATGCAGTAGAGTTGCTGATATTCCTGTATAGTTGTATCTGCTTATGTTGTAAGTGTAGAGTGTTTGCAGAATGATCAAACCTTGAAGAACTTGAGATGATTTCCCGAGTATTAGTCAAGAGTTCATGAAATTTATTAGACTTTGTAAACTTGAGTTTGGTCGATATAGAATGTGGACGCCCCCAATGCATTCTCGAGTTTGCTCAAAATTTGAGACTTGAAAAATTCTAAGGTCGCCCCTGAGTATCAGTCGGGTCGAAGGTTGACATGATACTTAAGGTAAACCAGGAAATTTACTGGACTTCGAAGGCCTAAGCCTGATCGAAGTAGAACGTGTTCGCCCCCAAGGTTCGGTCTATCGACCATTCGTGCCCCTCGAGTTTGCTTGAATATTGTAGACTTGAAAATTTTCAAGGTCGCCCCCAAGTATCAGTCGGGTCGAAGGTTGACGTGATACTTAGGGTAAACCAAGAAATTCACTAGACTTTGGAGGCCTGAGCCTGATCAAAATAGAACGTGTTCGCCCCAATGTATTATAGGGTCCGGTCTCTCGACCATTCGTGCCCCTTAAGTTTGCTTGAATATTGAAGACTTAAATTTTTTTAAGGTCGCCCCCAAGTATCAGTCGGGTCGAAGGGTTGAAATGATACTTAGGGTAAACCAAGAAATTCAATGGAAAATAGGAGACAAATTTCAGAGGAAAAGATGTTCATTGATTTATAATGTATTTACATTAGTGGAATAAGGTGAAAGCCATGGCCTGTTGTATGACATTAACTGCATTGTATTCCATGGATTTGGTAAAGGCTCTTCATCTTTTGTCATCAAGTAATATGAACCCTTGTCAGTTTTATTGTAAGCGACATAAGGTCATTCCCGAGTATTTCGAGGCTTCAAAGACTGTGTAACACGTCAAAGAACAAGATCTCCAATGTTGAAACTTCGTGGTCGAATTGGTATCGGCCGAGGTTTGCGATGGCTTGGTCTGTGGTTTTGTCGATCCATAACATATTGCATCCAAGTTCGAAGTCATTATCTTTGTCTAGGAGGTTGGGATCTCGTGTGGGAACTTCAAATTGACTAGGGAGTACTGCTTTAGTACCATATGCTAGAAGGAAAGGAGTATAGCCCGTTACTTTTCCCATAGAAATTTGATGACCTCTTCTTCTCTGGTTCGACACAAAGGTACGGCTTCGACCTATTTGGTAAAATAGTTTATTGTAACTAGGATATTTTCTCAGCTACCAGATTCTTTGGGGAAGGGTCCTATGAGATCGATGGCCCACCATTTGAATGGCCAAGAAACTTGACTGAAATAAAGGTCTTGCGAAGGGCTAAGGATTTTGTGTGCATAACGATGGCATTTGTCATAGTGTTTGGCGTATTCTTTAGCTTGCTTTTTCATATTGGGCTAGAATAAACCTTGAGAGATGGCTTGAAGGGCCCTAGATCGACCAGCAGTATGAGCACCGCAAATTCCTTCATAGAGTTTGACTAGGATTGAAGAAGCCTACGTTTTAAGGGATGTATCGAAGGAGGATGCCATTTGGGGATTTGTGATGTAACTCACGTTTGAAGATGGTGTATCTGCCGCAGTTTTCTAATAATGACCTTTTAGCTTTGGGATCATCTGGGAAGCTAGTATTGTTAAAGTAATCGAGGAATGGTATTCGTTAGTCATCTGGATCAAGACTCTCGCCCCCTTTATTGATGGCATTGACTTCCATCTGGTCGATACTTGGGTGTTAAAGTACTTTGGTATGGAGAATCGAGATTCGGGCTGGCCTAACATAGCTGCTATATAGGCGAGGGCATCTGCGTGTCTATTTTTTCCTCAGGGATAATGAGTAATTGAAGATTTTTCAGGAAAACGGTCCATGCACTGTCGGACGAGAGCAGCATATTCAGCCAAGCGATAGTTGGCTTGATTTTAACCTGTGTATTATCTCTGAACGAGTTAGGAATCTGTAAAAACTGCAGGTTTAGGGATGCCAAGGTCGAGGCCATGGATCAAGGCTTCATACTCGGCCTCGTTATTGGAACATTCAAAGTTTAACTTAACTGTCTTTTCAATTCGATCATTGGTGGGTGTGACCAATACTATACTGACCCCTAAACCGTTAGGTTCAGTAGATCCGCCTGTGAAGAGATACCAGCCTATATTAGGGTTCCATGGATCTGTTGGCTCTGGCTGGTATTCTGGTAGGTCATCTTCATGTTCTTCCCAGTCTACATCTTCGACCAGGAAGTCGGAAAGGAAATCGGCAGCTGCTTGTCCTTTTTGGGATACTAGCTTCTCGAAGTGATATCGTGTTCTCCAAGATAGATAGACCACTGTTGTACTCGTCTTGATTTTTCTTTCTTACTAAGCACTTCTCGAAGTGAATAACTTCCAATAATACGGATAGGGTGAGCTTAAAAATATGGTTTGAGTTTACGGGAAGTGTAGACGAGGGTGAGAAACAAATGCCCAAGTTTCGTGTATTGAGATTCTGCGGGTGTCAAAGTTTAACTGATAAAATATACAGGTTTCTCGATATTTGATTCGATTTGAATGAGGACTGAACTGATAGAGGTATCGGTGACCGCGAGGTATAAGGAGAGTGCTTCGCCTTCGATAGGGGTGCTGATGATGGATGGACAGCCAAGGTATGTTTTAAGTTCGAGGAAGGCATGTTCACAGTCGGGTGTCCAGTTGATCTCAGGGTTGCTTTTCTTTTTAGCCTTATGAACGCCTTGGTCGCGTAAGAGAGAAAAGAGCCAAGCACAGCGGTCTGAGGATTTAGAAATGAAACGGTTGAGGGCTGCTATTTTACTAGCCTCTTTTTGGACATCGTTTTTGGTTTAGGGGCAAGGCATATCAATGAGGGCTCAGATATGGGTTGGGTCGATCTTGATACTTCACTTGCTGATAAGATGGCCTAAACCCAGATGATGCACCGAACTGGCATTTTTCTGGGTTAAGTTTCATGATGTATGTTCGAAGTATCAAAAAGTCTCCGGTTAGGTCCTAGATGTGGGTATATTTTTGGAGGCTCTTAGATTACATCTCGCCGATATAAACCTCGACCGACTTGCCAAGCAAGGGTTTAAACATAGTTGTGATGAGGCGTTGGTGGGTGTCCCTCGAATTCTTAAGGCCGAAAGGCATGACGTTAAAACAGTAAAGGCCTTATTTAGTGATAAAAGAAGTTCTAAGTTGATCTTCGTGGAGGAGAAGTACCTGATTATAACCTAAAGCCGCATTCATCATAGACAGACGTTCATGTCCAGCACTAGCATCCAAGAGTACTGAAATGATTAGGAGGGGGAAGTTGTCTTTCGGTGTGTATTTGATGAGGTCGGTGAAGTCGACGCAAATTCAGATCTTGTCGTTATTTTTAGGAACTACTACAATATTAGATATCCAATCAGCATACTTGGCTTCTCTTATGAATCCCGCGACTATGAGCTTATCGACTTCGATGTTTACAGTTTCTTGAAATTGTAGTGCCAGTGTACGCTTCTTCTATTTTACTACTATAGAGCGGGGATTGAGGCCGAGGCGATGACATACTAAATTGGGGTCAATACCGGACATTTCCTGGAACGTCCATGCGAAGATCTCTTTGTTTACTCGAAGGAATTCATTAAGTTTGAGGCACTCTGTCTCGTCTAGAAAGGTTCCAATGAACGTACCTCGACCAGGGCCGTCGAGTTCAATATAGACAGTGGGTTTGATGGGTGAGAAGGCGGGTGTCAAAGGTATGGAGACAGAAGGAGACGGCGATTGTTATAAGAGTTTGACAAGTTTCTGGGTCTGATCAATCTCTGGATGCTCACATGAACGGGCGAGGTGCTGAGAGACTTTTAAATTCCATGTACCATAGGAGGTAGTGAAACGAAGGGTTTGATGATAGCTCAAAGGTATGGTGTGCATGTCATGGAGCCAGTCGCGCCCGAGGATACCAAGGTATTCAGACTTCTTGTTGATGACAAGAAAGATGGTTTGAAGTGTGACTGGGCCGGTGGAAACTGGAAGGCTAATTCGACCAATAACAACTTTGGTGGCCCCATTAAAACCTTTCAGTTCGACATTGGCGATAGTGATGAGGTCTATTTTGTTCATGGCTTAGACGGTCTGAAGGAAAAGTACATCGACTGCACTTCTTGTATCGATAAGCATGGTGTAGAGGTCGAGGTGTTCGAACTTAATCATGATGACTAAAGGGTCGGAATTGGGAAAACGAACATGCGAGGTTTTGCATTCGATGAAAGAGATACCTTCGGGTCGAGGAAAATGACTTGATTCTGGCAGGAGGGCGGGAAGCTTCTCCTGGTAAATGAGTTTGTAGCATTATTCAACACGCTTGCGCTTGCTCTTGGAATGGCCGCTATCGATATTGTTTACTTTGATGAAATAAACTTGGTAGATGTGAACTTTGGCTGGGTCGGCAGTAGCAGGTTGAGGGTTTAGGTACAACCCATCGAGATAACTAGGGAGGTCGGCGACGTACTAATGTCGGCGTCCTTCTTTGAGGATTATGTCGAGAGAGTGCTGCAGGGCAAAGTACTTATCGGTGCGGTGGCAGTTACACTTGTGGTTGGCACAGTAAGGTTTGCCTTGTTTAACTTCAATGGGGAGAGGGGTACGCCATATGGGGTTCACCTGGATCTGTGGTTGAAGGGTGCTAAGAGAGGCAGTAAGTCTGGGTAAGACCGGCATTGTTCATTTTTTGCGACCTTTTGCAGTATTATCAGTGTAGGACATTTACGGCTCTCAGTCTCCTATGAAACGGGAGCGATCAGGGGTGTAGGAGTAGAGGGTGGTCCTTATTGAGGTTTATTTGGGTTGGTGGTCGAAGGCTGCCCCTGTTTATTTGCTTCGTAAAGGCGCTCAAGGTCGATATAGCCATTTATTTTTGAGACCATCTCCTCGAGGGTTCGTGGTTTATGGAGGAACAGGTACTCTTTGACACAGCTATTACCTGGCAAGGCATTCAAATACGCGAGTACGGTGTTTACACAGTCAAGGCATTCAAACCTCTTGGTGAAGGCCTCAAGGGTTTCACTGGGGGATTTTCTGAAATTAAAGAGGGCGTCGAATCTGACCTCGCAATCCTTGTTTAAGGAAAATTGGGCTATGAAAAGGCTAGATAATTGCTCGAAGCTTCGAATCGAACCATTAGGAAAGTTATGATACCAACGAAGAGGGCTATCTGTAAGGCTGGTGGGGAAAATTTGACACATTAGGTGGTTAGCCATGGAGTAAAGGCTTATAACATTTTAAAATTCTAGAATGTGGGATTGAGGATCGGTGTTGCGATATTTACTGATTTTTGAGGCTTGGAAATTTGGAGGCACCACGATAGCGAGGAGCTTGGGACAGAGGGGGTTATTCAACTGATTCCATGATTTTGTTGTTGGGCTCGTGTTGACACGGATGACATGGTGGATTTTGTAGTCGAAGTCCTGCTGTGCACCATAGGCGGGATAGGGGGGGATTGATGGGCTCGAGGTTGATGAGGCCGAGTGTTCGACATATGTTCGGCTCTACGCTTCCCGAGACGTTCTCGAGCAGGGTGGCGTCTGGGGTGTCTGGAGGATCGAAGGGTAGAGTCAGAGGAATCTTCTATGGGGTGGATACCAAGGTGGATGGAGCCAGTAGGGGGAGATTAGGGGCAGTACCCTCGGCACCAATATGGACTGGGGGTACTTGGAGATGCTGTAGGGGCCCCAATCGGTCTCGAGCGGAGACGCGTGACGGGGCGGGTACTCGGGATGGTGGAGGAGCATCTAAAGGCTGTAACCGTTGCAACTCACGAACTGCGATGTGTAGGTTATCAATGGCGCAGTATTGTATATCAGCATCATCTAAATGGCGTTGTCGTTCGGCTTTGAACACTTGTCGGTGCCCTTCGCGTTCTTCATGCAATTGCGTTAGGTGACGTTCTTCAGCCTGTGCGAACTACTAGGAAAGAAAGGCTAGTTGGGCAGCCACTCCATCGGTGGAGTTGCCAGCATGGGTAAAAGTGGAGTGGAGGGTGAGGGCCATTTGGAAGTAATTTACAGGAATTGGAAAAAGAAAGTACTAGGCAAGGGGAGATTGGTAGGGTGGGAAAGCACAGACGGTGCCAAATGTAGGGGCCTAACTTTGGAAGGAGGGGAAGTCGGCTCTTACACCACGGGGTTTATCTTCTATCAGAGGATTCAAGCATATAATCAATAATATAAGAATCCTACTGATAATATACTTGCGTGGAGGCCTAAAATGGGACACTCTACGACCTCTGGTGAGGATTTTTAAGAGATTTGATATTACTGTTGTGTAGTCGAAGGTTCGACTACTGGGTAATTTACAGAGTGATTGAAGGTGGACTGCAAGGGTTATGGGGAGAGAGTTCGTAACCTTCTCTTGGTTCCCCTTCCCTCCTATTTATAGAATATAGGTAGAGCTGAGTCACCATGGGAGGCCACAATACATGTGTACCCTCTGGGTATTAGGCGGGTATCCCAGAGTTGGTGTTGATGCCAGAAATGTCGGGTCTAGCACTGTGCTCTGACACTGCAGCAATTGTTAGTTCTGTCACTATGGCTATAAGGACCAACAACGGCGTTGTTCTTGTCTGGTGAGCTGGCTGTCTGACATGTCTGCCTTCGACCACCTATGAATATGGTCGAAGTGTTTCTAATGCTGATGTGGAGCTTGTATGATGACGGATCTGTTTTCATCTTCGAGGCTTGTTCATAGTTGAGGCTTCATCGTCTTGTAGCCTTAGAAGACCTATTTAGGGGTTGAATGGGCTTCGAGGTATTCATGTAGGCTTTGGCGTAGCCTTTGAGTGTTAGACTGGAGCTGGAAGGCTGTGAGTAGGCTTCTACAAGGATGAGCAAGTTCGTGAAAGCAACTCTCAATTATCTTCCTCGAGGTGAAAACAAACACGCCGATTCCTTGGCATAAGTAGCTGGGGTCTTAGGTACAGAAGCTCGATATCTCCAGATCAAAATCATTTCAACCCCCAGCATTGATCGCATTTATGTATGCACGATCAACACTGTGGGCGATAAAAAGGGAG
Organism: Kingdonia uniflora; assembly: GCA_014058105.1. Lineage (NCBI taxonomy): Eukaryota > Viridiplantae > Streptophyta > Magnoliopsida > Ranunculales > Circaeasteraceae > Kingdonia > Kingdonia uniflora. The sequence continues at coordinate 214,383 of JACGCM010000973.1, read as the reverse complement.
ATGGGGATTGGTAAAAGCCTTTCTTAGCCTACCTCGGTGTCAACAACAATTGTAACGAACCACTCCTAACAGATCCAAAAGAGTGCCAACAGCTGATCAACAACTCGAAGTGCTACACTAATCAAAACGGTGTGTTATACCGCCTTTCTGTCACATAGCCTTACCTCAAGTACCTCTCTAAATCAAAAATAGATGAATTGCTCTGTGAATTACATGAAGGAACTTGTGGCTCCCATGCCGCAGGTCGATCATTAGCAAGCAGAGTTATCACTCAAGGAGTATTCTTGCCCGGCATGAGTAAGCAAGCAGAGGAGTACTCCTACAGATGTGACACCTGCCAAAGACATGGACATATGATACGCGCCCATGTGCTCGAACTCCATGCAAGCAAGGTTTTCTGGCCATTCAAAAATGGGTACTAGACCTCGTCGGCAAATTCCCTAACTCTCCAGGTAACTGCCGTCACCTACTCGTAGCTACCGATTATTTTACAAAATGGGCAGAAGCAGTTCCACTATGTCGAAACAGAGAAGACAAGGTCATCTCTTCTATCTGGAACCAAATAATTACTCGGTTTGGGTGCCCCCACCTAATTCGTTTCAATAACGGGCCCTAATTTGTGGGTGAGAAAATCATAACCTTCCTAAGCCACCACAATATCATCCACTCACCATCCAATCCTTACTATCCTCCAGGTAATGGCCAAGCCGAGATCACAAATAAACCCATCGTGGATGGACTCAAAAAATAGCTTTACTTACAGACAAAAAGGGAATTGGGTTCGCGAGCTGCCTCATGTCCTATGGGCATATCGTACCACTCCTCGATAATCAACTGGGTGTACCCCATTCCTCCTTGTTTATGGCACTGGCGCCGTCATTCCTTCTGAATATCATCATGTAGTTTGTGATCACGAGCTAACTAACGAGGAAAATGAGCTCGAGTTGGCTTGCAACCTCAATATGATAGATGAAACCAGACAACGTGCCATCGCTAACCTAGGTTGATATCATCATATGCATTCCAGATCGTACAACAACTGAGTCAAAAGTTGTACCTTCCAAATTGAAGATCTCGTCCTCAGAGAAATTCCTCAATATCGTAAAGAGCCTCACGTTGGAAAATTAGCCAACAATAGGGAGGGTTAATTCATTATCACAAGTCTCTCAAGCCTGGGATCACATTATCTCATGACAGAAGAGGGAATCCCCATTTCAAATCCTTGAAACATTAGGCAACTGAAACGGCTCTATCGTTAAGCGTCTTACTACTCCATTTCCTTTCTTTGCTTTTTTTTCAATTCCAAGAGTGAGATTTTCATCTCTATCCAATGTAAATTCTTAATTTATCAATGAAACTTCCAAGTTTTTCATAACATCTCTCTACTTACGTAAATTCAGCCACATTTTATTGATTAAAGCATAGAGGATACTAGCTTTCAATCAATCTTATTCCAGTTAAATCAAGGATAACACTTGGTTTGGCTGACTCTACTAAATCTCCACGATCGTAGCAAGTGTAGAAACTTGTTTCATATCAAAGACTCCACCAAACATCAGATAGGGCAAAGATAATACTAGCCTTCATCTACTTTAACTTGTTTGGATCATTTATACCAGTTAGATCAAGGATAACACTTAGTTTTGCTGACTCTACTAAATCTCTGCGATTGTAGCAAGTCTAGAAATTTGTTTTATATCAGCGACTCTATCAGGCATAAGAAAAGGCAAAGGTAATACTAGCCTTCATCTCTTTCAATATGTCTGCAACATTTCTATAGTTCAATCAAGTTTCAACTTGGTTTACCTCAACCCATTTCTACGATTGAAACAAATGTAAAAACTTGTTTTATATCAAAGACCTACCAGACATATGATAAGGCCAAGGTAATACTAGACTTCATCTCTTTCAATATGTCTTCAACATTTCTATAGTTAAATCAAGATTCAACTTAGTTTAACTCAACCCATTTCTGCGATTAAAACAAATGTAAAAACTTGTTTTATATCAAAGACCCCACCAGACATAAGATAAGACGAATGTCATACTAGCTTTCATCTATTTTCACTATGTCTGAGACATATACTATTTATTAGCAAGTCATATTACAATGGATATTTTTTTTCTTATGGGGAGGTCAGCCATACTTTACCCATCAGAAGGAGGTCAAGCAGACTTCAGTTCACGAGTTACAATAACTCTGCCCTTCTCTATCAGATTAGCAGGTCAAGGGCCTAAATTGGTTTCCATAAAGGTCATACAGTTACCTAGATCTATATTTACTTTACAAATGTATCCCTTGTCAGATAGGTTCTTCGACAAGATATCTCGTTCTAACTTAAGTCTTTTTATTTCCTTTTTAAAATACACAGTGGTCAACTTTAACAGGTCTTCCCGTGATGCATGACCTACGATGATCTTGAAAAGTGACGTCTCACCTTCTCAAGGCGTGACTCCAAACACGGGTACAGATTCTTCTGATGTACCATTTCCCTATATGCTAAATCATAAGCAGCTATATACTCTTCCACTTTTTTGTAATATCTAGCTGATTTAGTCTGAACAGCGATCTCCAAGTTTGCTACCTGAGCACGCAGTGTCACAATTTTTGCATTCAATTCTTCCAAGTTTGCTACCAGAGCACGCAGTGTCATTTAACGAATCGTCTTTCTTCTTCATCAGAGTTTCCTTTGCACTGATTTCCCCTTCTCAGACCTTCTCCCTGATAAGAGAAGAATCCAGCTTGTGCTGACACTCCCTTAAGTTCGTATTTCCTCTCTGAACATGCCCTTAAATGTAAGACATATCACTCTCCAGCTCTCTAATTCGGCCTGAGAGACTAACTACAACCCCTTGGACTAGAGGGGCCTTAACCTCATTTATACTTCCCCCTGAGCGCTCTCTAACCTTGATTTTCTTGGCACGCACGATGGCTTGCGCTAGTTCGGTCTTCAATCGTGTCACCCTCTCATTTAATTCGTTATACCTTCATTGCATTCCCTGAAACTCCATATCCTTGGCAGATAGGGCTATATGCAAGTGTTTAGCCGTGGTTTCCGAAGCTGATATATTTTCTCGAACTACTCTCAACTCATTATCATTTTCAACCATTTTTTGTTTCAGTCAGTCCAGCCCATTTATACAATTCTAAAGATCATATCAAAATTTTCCCTCCGATCTTTCTAGCGCCTGAATATGATATTGAGCCATTTCAGCCTGCTTACCCTTAATTATCAACGTATCAACCTAAATTTGAAACTTCGCAATGTGTTTTGTTATCTCCGCTAGCTCTTTTAGCGCCTTGCCTATTTTGACATCTTTCTCTTCGACCTTATGAGTGAGGTCGGAAACAGCTTGGGTTGCCTCCACAAGTTTAAAATGTACCTTTATGTGTTGATCTTCTTTGCTCTCATTTGCCTTCCTCATCCTATCCAACTCCTCTGCAAATTCCCGGTTACATTGGAGTACATCGTCCTCAAGCGAGCGAGCTGAATCCAATTCGGCCTGTTCAATATAAGGATATTAATACAGTTCGATTCAGAACACCATCAATACGCATATATATATATATATTTCATTTCTAAAAATTATAAATGATTTCTAACATCTGCGGTGTGCAAATACTTTTAGACTTAAAGGTCGGGGTACATTATCAGATAAATGCTCCATGAGGTATATTGCGAAGTCTAAGGTACATGCTTTCGATATTCCACTATATATAAAGAGCGTTAAATTTTTCTATGAACTATATTAGTGTTATTTTCCTAAAGCTTATAGCAAGTTTTGCAATCTGCATCTACATCCTATTTACTTGGTAGCTTTATGTCGATATAACATACAAGTAGAAAGACCTATTCTGATCTAACCTGTAGCTCCATTTACGAAGACAGCAAGGCTGTAGAGGTCTCTCTTTCCTTGTCAAGCCCAGTCTCTAGATATTTTATTCTGAGACTCATTTCTCAAAGTGCCTACAAGAGGTTTATATAAAAAAAAGTCATTCTACAGAAGTCTCCTCCATACACAAAATCCAACAGTTTACAAATATTCATACAAAAGCACATTTCTACCCTACCTTCTCATTATCATCCTCTGGGAGGTCGACGTCATCCCCTTGATTGTCAAGTACTGTCTGACAGGAGACACCGTCCAGACCATCAACGACCCCCATCGCTACTTCTTCTACTTCTTCGTCATCCTCCTCCTCGACGTAAGAGTCTATTTTAATGGCATCCACCTTGTCCTCAGAATACCCCTTCGACATCAGGTGGCGCCCCATCCTTTTCCGTTCTGCCTCGACCTCCTCGAGAGTCACCCTAGCCTCCGATTGAAGATTGCCAATCGCTACTGCATGAGAAGACTTTAAGGCTTCCAACTTCTTTGTTTCCTTAAGAACATCCGTCTTCGATCAAGTTAACTTCTCTTCAAGCACGATTTTTTCCTCCTTCAGCACGGATTTCTTTTCTTTAATTCCGAGCCAAACGCCTCTCATCAAACGACCAACCTGCAGAACACAATTCAGCCTCAGCGTGAGCTTGGAACGCGTGACATAAACATATTTCACATGATATGACATAACGACTTACCATCCTGCTCAAGTCCTCTTCACCTTTAAGAGTGGCCAGCCTAGCCCTTTCCTCCAATGCTTTGAGATTGTCCTCAGTAGAAGGTCACTCTTCAGCGACCTTTTCCTCTGACCTCCTTGAAGGTTTGATCCTTCTCCTCTTTTCTTTTCTACCACACTCACCACTTCCAGTGGTACCAGAAGCCAACGGAAGCTTCAACATTTGTTTCTTCAAAAACGTTCGAGCTAATTTGCTCGACATAATAGACTCCGACTGAGCCGAACTGTCTATTATAGAGGTCTTGGCCACATTAGTTTGACCATCCCTACCAGTTTCAATCTTCTTCCCATCATAAATGCCTGCCATTAGCCTGGTCGATTGAGATTTTTGAACCTTTTTTGATTTACTCCCAATCCTTTTCTTCCTGCTAAGGCCGAGTCCTTCTAACACAAAATCGAGCTCAACCTCTTCCTCTGTAACTTCGCCTAACAGTAAATCTTTCCTCTCGACTCGGGACTTCAGACCTGCCATGCACAATATTTATTATTATTACAAAAGATCATCAGTTTGCACGTATCAATATTACACTCTATACATTGTTATACTTACATTATTTTATAGTTCTAAACAGAAGATCCAAAGGTTCTTCATCATCTCTCAGAAGGAAATTACCCTTCACCCATATTAGGTTGTCATTCCAGGCCCGACCTGCTGAATTAAGATCGAAGAAGCGACGCCGAGTTGCACTTACACATAAATATGCCCCACTGCTGGTCTTATAATTCTTTACCCCATAAAATTGCAATACATCCTCAGGGGTTATCCTCCTCACTTTTTCCTCATTTTCCCATTTTTCATTTAGATGATCGCAAGCAGTTATTACCTCCCACATATTCCCATTCAATTGAACATGATATGCCCCAATCATATTCATAATCCCCTTTACCAAATTGGTAAGGGGAAGACTCAACCTGAACTCTAATTGAGACAGGTAACACAAAAAAACCCTATGGCAGGTCACTCCGAACATCCCCATCAAAATATTCTAACGAGATCGATTCATCTATAACCCTATTTCCTTTTTCCACTTCCAAATTGGCCAACAAATAAAAATACTCTTCCCCCGTCCCTACCATACACCCCCTAAACATCCTAGCAGCGTATTCTACGTAGTTACCCTATATCCCTCCTGCGACAACTTTGGCTTTACAAAATTCTCTAAATATATCTGATCCAGGGGGGTAGGCCACTAATTTACCAGGAAAACCTAGAAATTGCTCCAAACCAACTTCTACCTCATCATCAGACTCTACAGTACGACCGGAGGTCCAAACCTCATTAATAGGCGAACTATCCATCTCAACTACAACTTTACAAGCAAAGATTGATTCTACCCAAATACATCACACGATCGACCTACATACAGGTTCAGGTATCTATCATTATTTTATACATATTGATCATTCATATGCAACATATCTTTCAAAGATTCTGTCTATATGCCAAATATCATGGATTACTATAAATAGTGATTTATTAGGATTTGCTTAAACAGATTATAATAAACGCAGCACACGCTTCTACTAACCATCAGTATCAGAATGAGAATCTGCAGTAGTACCGAGTCCTTCTCTCACAACGCTGTTGTACTGCAACCTGCAAAATTTTGTGCCTGCAACTCCCTTCAATTGTTGGTTACCCTCAAAAAAATTCTTACCAAATCCAATACAATTTTTACGTACTTTTCTCCCAGTGCTCCCCAAATTTTCAGAAGTGGAGAAACGTTTGAATGATGAAGACGAACCACTATTTAATCTTTTTCTCTCTAACGGCTGGCAGTTATTGCACCTCGCACGACCCATCCTCAGTTTTGGAACCGAGGCATCCTTTCCACTATCCATGTCAGACATCTTGTACCTTTTCAATAAAACCGCCTTTCCATCATTACCCGTGCCCTCATATTTTAATCTATTTTCATCACTTGTTACCATATCTTTCTCTGAACTTCCCACACTCTTGACGACTCACACTCCACGAAATTAGATTTTTGCAACTTTACATAAAAAACAAACCTAGAAACTCCTGTATTTTTCTATTTTTGTTTCTTATACTTATAGTACTAGTGACGTCATTTTCAAAGCTAACAAAATTTTCAAACTTATTCAAAATTTGTTTATCGAAAAAATCTTAAATAGCATTTGCAATTATGGAGGATCACATTGACTTCTAACTTTTCTGTTAAACTTCGCAACCTTTGCATTTATTTAGGATAACGTTTTACATATAGTTACATCTAAAAAATGGCCTTGGTGACCTCAATAACTACATCTGCTTAAATCTCCTCACTCGATCATCCCATCTTCAAATTTGATCTCCACCTCAGCGATCAATCCGATCATCTCTTCTCGATCTGTAGGATCCAACACCCATTTACGAAAGCATACCTCATTGAAATACCTGGCATATTTAGGTTCCCTATCCCTCACATCTAACCCTTCAAACTGACATTTCTTTACTGGTAATTTAGCATCATACCCAAATGATCCAAAGATCCTCTCCCACAATTCAGCGGTCTTAATGGCCAGTCGTCCTTCAGTGGTATGACAAATCCTCTGAGATCGAGTCTGCACCATCACAATCACTTCTCCTTAGTCAGGAAATAATTGTTACACTTATTTATAAATTTAGATAACACTTTTGGCTCAAAACATAATTTAACCTTTTATCTCGTAATTGAAAACCAAAATCTTGAGATTGACAATTTGAACTTATCCCTTCACTCCAGTACCTGCTTTACATTATGTATCCTAGTCGAGCTTAATCTATCAAGAGTTATTCTTCTATCGACCTGTAGTAGCTCGAATTTTTGTATTACAAATTTTCTACAATTTTTTCCCCCACATGTTTAAACACACAATAATGTCATACTTACATCACAACGTCAATTTCTGCACGTATTTATCTTAGTTCGAACATCACAACAGCAGTATTTTCAATACTTATAAACTCCTATTCATTTAATATATCCTATACAATTAAGTTTGATTCTAAGAGATATTTTCTATCTACATAACACAAGTAATTGGATGAAAACATTTTATTCATGTCGAAAACATTACATATGATTTTACAGATAACAAATTTTTCAGTACATCAATCTCAGGTATATAACAAAAACATTATTTGTCTAGCATCGAACTCTAGGTACTTTACATATAACAAGTTTTTCACTATATTTTAAAAGTCACAGGTCATTCAGGCGTGCCGACACATCAACTTCCTAGTTTCTTTTTGCTTAAGTGATCTTTCACCCTAATACAAAGCAAAAATTGGAACCAACAAAGAGCTTCCCGCGCATGAGTTTGCCTGAAGTCTAGTCACACTTTAAATGGAAGCTATGCAAGTAGTAGACTTAGTGCTAGAACCAAATTCTCTAACTAAAAGTCTTTTGAGTACCAAAACATGATGAAAATACGGAGCCAGACTCCCACTGGTTGTCTCCCTTCTCTACTACCATCACCCCCTCCATTGAAACTGCCACCTCTGAAGAGTTGGTAGAGATGAAGAGGGCCCGACCTTAGAATCTATGATGATACAAGAAATCAGCACAACATAACTGCCCTGCTGTTATGCCTATCCCTGCATATGAAGCCCTAACACTGTCTTCAGCAAGAGTACAGAGACAGGCCCACCGGTCCTCATATATCAAGACGACGATTTAAAACCTCCACTTACAGTAGAACTCTTCCTAAGCTTCAATCGCTTCGTCTTCCGACATGCCTTGATTCGTCAGAGGAACAGGTGTGGGTATCGATATCTCCAAGGATTGATTACCAAAATATATCAACTTCAACCTCTGGATTTTAGGCGCAATCCTCTCTTCAACGACCATATTGTGAGTCTTTACCATTGTTAAAAATTTTCAGGGAATTTCACAAAGGACAAGCGTACTCTTCTTTTAAAATCCGATACAAGTATCATTTAAATAACCCTACATTTAATATGCAGGTACATTTTACCAAGCGTCATCATTCATTACAGATGCAACTTTTCGAATCATAACCGTCACATACATCAGTATCCACATCCTTATTAAATATACGTCATTTTCCATATTATGCGTAAGTTCCACACAGTCAATACCATCATTATTCTATTTTAATTATCAAGAATTTCAACCCTGATTACAAGTTGATCATTTCACAACCAAAGCCACTCGCGACTTTGGTTGCGAGGGGGCGATTGTAGGGACCTATCCCTTGATCTCACCCAAGTCAAGCTCACCTAGTTTGAATTACCTTCATCTCAAACTCATGTACTTCTAACACATTTCCCCAATCAACATTTTAACCTACCTCACGAACTGGTAAAGAACGTGGGTCAAACTTAAACTGAAAAACCTTATCCAGTCAAAGACACCTGTCTCCCATGAACTCGCCAGTTATTCGATCAACCGCTACTAACCACATTGTTTGGAAAATGTGCTCCAACATGACGAAGAGCTGTGGAGAAGGCCTATATAAATAAAAAGTTCCAGAAGAGATAAGAGACCAGAAAAATTACATAAGAGATCGTTAAGAAACTATCAATTCAAGATTTTCAGAAAAGATTACAAATTTCTTTGTTACAAGGTTAAAAGCATTTTAATATTTAGAGATCACTTGTAATAAAGATATCCACCTCAAGCTATAAAGATACTTTCACAAAAATCCTCCACGCGAGGTCGTGGTTTTTTACATTTTCAAAGGTTTTTCACGCTAAAATCACCTATTTCATTTCTTACTTTCTATTAGAATATTGTTAAAGGTTTATTGGTGTGATAGCCAATTCAAAACCATTTCGAGCTTACAGAATTTGACCATTACACTAGACACCTCCGTAGTACTACTTCTATACCTCCTCCTACATGATCCATTGCTTTCAGCTCAGCTGTCAACCATACCAATTCGAAACCTCAATTTCCTTGAGATGTAAAGATGATACAGCAAACACCAAACCATCGAATCATTATTCAAAATGGTGATCGAAGAACTTATAAGTTACTCCAACTGACCGAAGGCCTCGCTCTACAAACTTGGAGGTTTGGATTCTCGTATCCTCTCCCACTCCAGCTCTGGATAATTCACTCGAGCTCTAGTAAAGGGGGTTCGTTCCTCCCAAAGTACAGCAATGATGATCTTTTCTTTGGAGGTGTTTGACAAAGAGGTCATTCCTTCCTCTATTGGAATTATAGTTCTGATTCTTCATGTTGCAGCCAAAGTTAAATTTGGGCTTCCGAAAGTTTTGTACCTTAGCTAATTCTATGCATTTTAGAAAGCTGATGCATTAAAGATCCGAGTTTGATTGATAGAGGTGTTCGTGGTGGTGCCACCTGACTCCCCTAATGTGGTTTGGCTCTTCTTCATCACTGGTACCATCTAATCTCTGGCCATGTTTACAGTAACTGATTCCAATGAATTAAACGTGTTTGTACAAGATCACCCACAATAAGTAAACCCCAATCCTTTGATTTTGTTACTAGTGCTCTCTAATGCAATCGACATCATCTGTGATCACAAAAGAAAAAAGATCTCATCAAATTAAGATTGGTATTCTATCTTTCAAAGAGTAGTACAAAGCAGTTAGTTTCACAATTCGAAAAACCTCTTTGAATTAAGCTTGAGTTTTTCATCGACCTTAACAATAGAAGATGTTCGATCGACCACAATAATGGCAGGTGAATCTACTCTTGTGACTTCAATCCTTAAAGATAAGCTCGACATTATTGTATGATTCACAACTCAACGCCAACAAGAAGATGTTGCTCCTATTTTCCAACAAAAACAATACCAAGTTATTCATTAGTTTGCAAATCAAATCTATGGTTTCAATTATAGGGGCGTTATACTCATATTGATTTTCTTTTATTCGATGGCAGTGATCCGGAAGATTGGTTTTTTTTTGTGGAACAATATTAGTCCCTTCATGGGTTTTCTCGCGGTCAACACCGGGTTTTCTCACAGTTATGCCGTTGTCTTGGGTGCACATTGGCTCCGTTCTTTAGGCATAATTAATTAGGATTTTGCCAATTTGATCATGAAGTTTTTCTCTTTGATTTGCATTCAACAAACTTCTCTCGCTCGATCTCCATCGCTCTGAAGATGCGAACAATTGCCTCGACGATACTGATGCTGGTAACAGGGGAGAACTTTCTGATCATATTCCTTGGATGGGAGGGAGTCAGTCTTGCTTCCTACTTGCACATCCAAATTTGTGCCTTGTTCACCGCATATTCTGTGTACTGACTGGAATCTCGGCTCTACTCACCTATTGGCCAGTACGCCTATAAAGCAAAATTGGTCCATTGTTGCATGGATTTGTAATTCTTCTGAGTAAACAAATTATTTCTGAATATTAACTCGTGCCTCTTTTGGATCAGCCAGTGTTCCAACTATAGCAGTGTCTATCGCATCCTAGCTTTTACAGCGGGATGTTTGTGCCGCCATTAAAATAATAGTATTTGGGTATATACTTTTTGAACATCAATTTCTCCCTGCTTGCAACATAATAGTTGATTTTGCGAACGAAGTATTTTGTAGATTTATATGTGAATTGACTAAGGAAGATATACTCGACTTGCTCCGTTTCAATAACGTAAAAGCCATACAAACCCCAAGTGTTGGATTGAGTCAATCGACATAAATCGTACTTGGAGGTGAGCTCGACCTCAGCTTCAGACTCAATGCTCAACCTCATCTTTTCAACAACATCAAACTGCATTATTAAGGTGCTCGAGGTCAAGGTACTCGAGGCTCAACTTATTATTAAGCTCATATCCAATAGTATTCAAGGTCAGGGTATTCAAGCTCTTGGGGGTAAAATTGACCTTAGCTTCATGCACAATGCTCGACCTTACAATTAATCTAATCAACTTAAATCATACTTGGGGGCCTGCTCGACCAGCACATTACAAGTCGATAATTGGTTTGTCCAATTTGACCAAACAGATAACATAATCTAATACATTACAGGTTAATTATTGGTTCATCCCAATTTGACCAACCCATCTAATACATTACAGGTCGGTTATTAGTTCATCATAATTCGATAAACCCATTTAATACATTATAGGTCGGTTATTGGTTTGTCCAATTCGACTAAACATAGTACATATTACAGGTCGGTTATTGGCTTACCCAATTTGACCAACAGATTACATAATCTAATATTATACTGGTCGGTTATTGGCTCGTCCAATTCGACCAAACAGATAACATATTACAGGTCAGTTATTGGTTTATCCAATTCGACCAAACAGATTACATATTACAGGTCAACAATTAGTTTATCCAATGCGATCAACACATCTACAATATTGCAACATATTTCATACTGACAACAGGTTCATTCAAATTGGCCAACAAATTACAAGTCAATCAACTTAAATTGTACTCAGGGGGACCACTAAGCCCTAAATTCCTGAAAGCAAGCATCGACGATATTGGTAATAAATTACATCAGAATAAAGATAGAAATGTCAGATAACATATATAGAATGAGCTTCTCAACCAATACCAGTCGCCCACAATGTTTCTTAAACTATTAGCTAAGAGGGGGCGATTGTAGTAGCTTATTCTGCATCTCGAGCTCATGCTTCATCTTCGACCATCATGCGACCACTCGACCTCATTAACATACACGTGGTATAATGTATGATACATTACAGTTACAAAGCTATATTCATCACTTTCAACCTCTACATCAACAGTTCGAGTTAACAAATGCATTGTTATCAATGAAGCCATTAAAAATAGTAAGATCAGACCGTTATACAATCAGTTCAAAGATTATCAAATATATATTGTAATCTCCATCATTAAGGATAATAATGGTCGTCAAACGGTCATATTATAATATCTACAAATAGGACCAGAGAATTCTAGATGAGGGACGGATGAATGCTCACTCAACAATCTATATAGAACTACTCAGAGCATCCCTTGTAATAGCTAGCAATGATCAATACCATTTCTCTTTTAAAATCCCTCAAGAGAGGTTGTGGTTTTTAACCTATTCAAAGGTTTTCCAAGCTAAACTTTGTGCTATGCTCTAAATATCCTTGGTGTAAAGGCTAATTTTGAGATACAAAATTAGACTATTACACTCTACTCCTTGGGAATGGAGGATATGATGGTACTCTACTCCTGTAGATGGTACTCTACTATACTCTACTCATAGAACAAACGATGGAAAATCATCTGCAAGGCTCCTGCCAACCAAACTATATCATTTATTCAGTTAAACTCTGGCATTTTTTCAGACACCTATGTCATTTAGTAAAAGCTAGTTATCATTATCAATACCATCTTTCCCATTTGTACTCTATCTCATTTGTTTTATCATAATTTTGCCATTTGCTCATAAAATATTAACTGCTTGAATATTACAGTAGGTTTGTAGGCTCCGGGCTCTGCAAATACGGCGACAAGTAAGCTCGTGGGCTCTAAAAGTACAAATGTCAGTTCCTAAATAATAATAAAAAAAGTTCAAATCATTTAAAAATATAGTACACGCCACGTATCCAAATTTAATTCCTCAATGTACACACGTCATAAAATTTTGAGACATGTAAGGCATATACTGTCGCCATTTCATGCATTTGTTATCATTTGTTGCAGACCAATTTGTCACGCTTTTAACCATCAGTTATATTGAAACATGTAGACTCTATCACCAATTCTGTATTATTTGGCATTTGTATAATGTTGTTTAAGGTTAGGCAATATGTGCGATTCACACGAGTTCATCTGGCTTTTGGTGCCAAAAACCATCCCCATTTCTTAAACACTTTCTTCTTATGCAACGACTACAAAGACCGCAAAAACAGTAAAAATTGTCCCGGTCGCACAAACCCATTTTCTAACAATTGTCGTGATTCCACGCATTGTGTGTGTGTGTGATTTCAGTATTTTTTTAGTGGAAAATCTTCTGTATGACTGCTGCCTACCAAGTATTTGATTAAAGTCTTGTTAACTACTGCCTACCAAGTGTTTGATTAAAGTTTATTTTTTCTTTTACAATGAAGTCTGATAAAGAAGTGAATGAACAATTTGATGAGGAGAACCAAACGCAGGAGGGTGGAGCCAAGAAGGGTACCTCTAATACAAAAAATTATACCACTCAGTGTATAGGTGTGGGACTTCACAAAATGTTTGAAGCTCAGCCTGAAGAGGAGAAGGGTATTATTCGTACTACCAGCTTTGCAACGTTACTGCTGATTGATCCAATAGCGACGATGTCGACGTTGGTTGTAGAAATATTCGATCATCATCTCGGTGATATGTAGTCCTAATTTGGGGGGATGATAATTCAGATGAAGGCCATTCATGTATGCCTTATTTTTGGGCTATGTGTCTCTCCTATTTTAGATAATTTCTTATTTGCTGATCCTAAGCATATAACGAATTTTAGAATAAGGCTATTCCCCAAGAAGAAAAATACATATGGGTTGAAAGAAATTGACGGGGGTTTAAAATAGGTGAAATTAGAAAGCCATTATTGTAAGATTATAATTTGGCATTTGTTTGTTCTACTTTATCATCATTTCTCTTTATATTTGTCACCCCAAAAAATTTTGCATTGTAATTGACATTTTTGGGTTATTATTTTCTAAGGTTCTTGTAATAGCCTAAATTCGTATCTCGAACTTAATCTTTACACCAAGGATAATCAGATTGTTTAGATGATTAATGAACGAATACTAGCACAAAGTTTAGCGTGGAAAATATTTGAATAGGTTAAAAACCATGGCCTCTCTTGAGAATTTTAGAAAGAGACATGTTATTGATAGTCGCTAATTATTACAAGGATTGCTCTGAGTATTTTGTCTAGAGTGTTTGAGTCTGGATTTATTATTCCTTCATCTTGAATTCTTTAGTCCTATTTATAGGTCTTATAATATGACCATTTGATGACCATTATTCTCCTTAATGATGGACATTGCAATATATTTATATATTTGATAGTCTTTGAACTGATTGTGTAACGATTTGATCTTGCTATTTTTTAACGGCTTTTTTTATGACAGTGTGTTTGTTCACTCGAACTACTAATATAGAGATCAAAAATGATGAATATAAGAATTTTATAGCTGTAATGTGTCATAAATTGTGCCACGTGTATGCTGATGAGGTCGAGTGGACGTATGATGGTCGAAGATGGAACTTGAGTATAAGATGCGAAATAAGCAACTATAATTGCCCCCTCTCAGCCAATAATATGAGAAACATTGTGGGCGAGTGGTATTGGCTGAGAAGCTTTATTAATAATGTAATTAATACATGAGAATCATTTCTAATGCATCTTCATAAATATCTGTTTGTGGCTGCTGGATTTCCTAGAGCCAATGGTTCTGGTTAATATTATTGCATGGGAATTCTTTTTGACGCTGAGAAGTTGGAAAGTCACCTTTAATGTTGATTTGAAGTATAAATAGCACTCTGGCTTGTAGTGGCAGTTGTGATTAACCAAGTATTTCTCTGAACGTTGCTTTTGTATCTTTCTGTCTATAACATTCTCTTTCTAATTTATAACCTTTCGTCAGTTTAAGAGGATGGTAACTACTAGATAACAATCTCGAAAGGCTAGGATTCGGGTGAAAGTGAAAGAATTTTGCATATGATATTTTGGGAATCAATCCTTGAGCTTGCCGACGCCAATTCAAGTGTCTTCTACCTTTTACGAGATGACATATGAGGAGGTGGTGGAGGTAGAGGATGATCATTTCCAACTGGTGCGCTTTCACTATCTGTTGACATTGGAGGAGGAGCGCAGGAATGGGTTGCGTCTGCTGGCGAAGGAAGTTGATATAACTGAGGATTAAGTAGCAGGTGTTCGTCCGAGGGAGTCCCCCCGGTACTCTGTTGGTGAGTGGGTCCTTCCTAAGGAATAGGACCCTGCTTCATTCTCTGTTACCTGGGTAGTGGGGGTGATGGTGGAAGAAACAGTGGTAGAGGGATTTTTTCCTCCGCACAATCATCCTCTCTTGTCGTGAAGAAGATCCTTCTGTTGAGGGTTGGATTAAGCACAGACACCATAACTTCCTCAGTAATTTCCAGTTCCTGGATTGTCTGGTCCATGCTTGCAGGAGATCAGAGTTTGGAAGCATGCATCAATTTTTCATCTTCTTAGAGCTTTTTTGAGGAAGAGTTTTGGAGTGCAAACTGATGTAATGTAATCTAGAAAACCATCTGTAAAAATTATCAGGAAGAATTGTGATCTGTAAAGTATTCTGTAAATTCTGAGATGTAAGAGATATTCGAGCTAATAAAATATATTTATTATGCCAATTTTATTTTGTATTTCAAACTTCGACTTTATAGTACTCTGTGCAAACTGCCTTGCTGGATATAGAAAAATAATAATTCGAACTGCGGATGAATCAAAATGTAAAAAGGTAGAAATGATGAAAAGGAAATCTGAAAATATGTTGGTGTGATAAACGTCAAGGTGTTATAGAGTATTTTAGAACAAATTAAACTGTAGTGAATTTAGTAGATATCTTAGTTATGGTAGTGGAAAGTGAGGTCGAAAAGAGGGGATCCAAAAATGTAATGAGGTTATTTGGTAAATCAAGAAAACAAGTGGCTAGGATGATTGGACGGTTTTAAGAAGATTGGTATGTTTACGAGCTATAGCTTTAAACTGACTAAAAGATGCCATGATGTAGGTAGGTAAATGATATCTTTCAATAGGTATTCTGCTGGAGGTTCTTGACTGCCTGTTGTGAACTCCATATTTGTGGATGTGTTAGCTGTGCGAATACATATGAGGAGATATTCCGTAAAATGGAAAGTATTATCAGTCAAAATATTATCGGGCTTCTGCTGATATTTTTGTTTTCAAAAATTTGTTCTTGTCAAATATATTTTTTCTCAAAATCTATTGGGGAGGCGATTTTGAAGGTGTCTATAGATCTTCGTGTTGTCTATAAGATGTTGATGCTTAGCTGTTATGTCTTATCTTTTTGTAGGGAAGGCTTGTTGTTCATTGATTGCAAGTGTCCATGGTGAGGACATGTTCTCAGCATGTTAGTCATACAGCGGTAGGTAGGTTAAATATCAAAGTAGATGAACTCTGTGAGTGGTACTTTTGCCTGCTTATAAGTTCGGTTACTAGAGTGGCCGTTGAAGTTAGGCGGGCTCGGTGATGAAGGCAGGCGTGTAGAGTATGATCAGTTTTACTGGTGTGACGTACTCTGTGAGTTAATTCTGGATACAACTTTGCGAGAAGAAGTTGTTCGAGAGATCGCACGGGAAAAGCTTGCTGAAGAAGATGAGAAAGCAGTGGGAGGAAAGATAATACCATGTGATGTAGTGAATCATCTGGGTTGCATTAAATGTAACTACATGTGATTGTAAGCTCGAACTTTGAGAGCTTAAAATAAATAAGTAATTTATTTGCAGTGTCTTGCTTTTGTTATCTGTTGAATGTAGAATAATGCCGATTGAATCTGTGAACTAAGATGAATAAAATCAATGTGTTTGTTAACTATTTGTGTGGCAGATATTGTGGATTACATCTATATGATTTTAACAGCTGTGTAGATAATTTTGAATTTTGAATATGCTACTAATTTTAGGAATAACGTTTATTTTGGTACAATCGTGGTAGAGTTTAAAAGTAAGATCTTTGATCGTGTAGACTATTTTGGGAGAGAGGAACAATTTTTTTAATGATAGAAGGTAGAGACATGCGTGATGACAGTAGATGTTGTCATAGAAGTCATGCTGATGCTGTAAGATGAAAAGACATGCCTGTAGAGACAATAAGGGAGACTGACACGTGTCTGAAAGAGCCATCGCTTCATAAACCGAGGGAGAGTATAAAAAATTGCTTCTCCCTCCCTTATAAATTATCTACAGTTATAGAAAGGGAAATTAAAAACTGGTGTAAGCAGTGTCTCTAAAAAGAAGAAACATTTGAGTTCTGAATGTGGTTTGGTTAAGAAAGTTTCATCTGGTGATAGAAAATTGTTGGAGAAACAACGAGAGTGGTTAGTCTCGGTAAAATCTATAGGTAAAGTAGAAGATTGTGGATCTTCTAGTACAGGTTAGTAACTTGTTCTTCTGCTTTGATTTTATTATCTAGTACTATGTATCTTATGTTTTATGCTCATGGCCTTTGTATGTAATTGATTTTGGGGATATCAAATTGGAGAATGTAGGGGTTTAGAACTGATTGTTTGCCTATATTTTTAGTATTTTACACAAGCTTTGGGTATTGGAACAAATTGTAGAGAGAGAAAATTGTTTTTGGAGAAGAAGAGGGAAAGTCAAAAATGATGTTCTATTATTTTGGAAAGTTTGCAAATAAATGCCTTGACTGGGTAAAAAGTAAAGGTAGGGTTGTTTTCACCGTGTGTATGGTATAGCATGTAATGTAGGGAAAATGATAAAATATTGTGTCTCTGTAAGTCCAATATGCGTTCAATAAACATAAAGCCCATGAGTAAATTTGTAGTAGCATCTAGTTCAGAGGAAACATCATCGTCAGGTAGGGAGGATGATTGTAGTGGAATGGAAGAAAATATAGATAGTGCTAAAGTGACTGTAGGTGCAGAGGTTGGAGAACCCAATGAAGTAGATAGAGTTGTAGAGGAAGATGTGGCTAGGGCTGTACAGAGAAACCGTTAAACCAAACCAAATCGGACTGAAACAGACATTTTTTTCCAATTTCTATGAGGCCCGGTTATGAGGAACCGGGCTAGTCCAGTTCGGTTACTGGTTACCCATCCCGGTTAACCGACCAAACCGAACCGGGCCAGTTAGAACTTAAGTTAATTAACCCTAACCAACTTATACTATTATACTCTTACACTCTTACATAGTTTTTATGATCTTTTTTTTTCTCTCTCTCTTCTCATTTCGAAGTCTTGAAGTCAGTGGCTGATGATCTCACTTAACCCTAACCATCTGATGATCTCTTTAATGAATCTCTAATTTCTTCCCTAACTTTTACACTCTTACCCAAACTCGCACTCTTAACCCTAACCAATTGATGGTCTCTTCAATGGATCTCTGATTTCTAATTTCTAAAGTACGCTGATGATTGCTGATGATCTGATTTCTAATTTCTGCTGAATCGCTGATGATCTACAGTACGCTGGTGAACTTTGAATTTTTGATTTCTTATTTTTATGATCCCTAATTTCTATGAACTTTGGATTTTTGTGATTTCTGATTTCTCTTTAGTGGCTGATGAACTTTGGATTTCTATGATCTCTACTGTATCGTTGATGAAGTTTGGATTTCTATTGAATCTATTAATCTCTCTCTCTCTCTCTCATGGCTCCAATTGCTGATAAATGTTAATCTCTGTGATCTCTCTCTCTCTAATGAATATTAATCTCATGGCTCCAATCGCTGATGAACTATTGAGAACTTTGGATTTCTATGATCTTTTTCTCTCTAATGGCTGCTGAATATTGATCTCTCTCTCTCTAACTTATAAATGTTAGGGTACTCTTTCACGTCTGTTGGGGTGGATGCCATTGCTTTCGCGACACAAACATAAGTGTGCGTTAGGGGATTAGGAGGTGAGGCATTTGGTAGAGGGGTCGATGATCATGGTGGAGAAGGGGGGTTGATGATCATTGTGGAAGTTCCAATACAGGCCAAAAACCGAATTGAAAACTAAGCTGAAACCGGACCGACCGGTTCAGTTTTGGTTTTGTTATTTTTGAGGCCAGTTCGATTTTGGTTCCTTATTATCAAAAAATGGGGTACTCCAGTTTGGTTCGCTATTTAGGGCTAAAACTGGACCAAATCGGACCGTGTACAGCCCTAGATGAGGCAAAGGTAAAAGATAAATTATTCTTCATATATCCTGAAGAATTAGATGTAGGAAAATAATTTTTGAAGTATAAGAAGAAGTTAAAAGGAGAGTGGGGGAACTATGTGATGGAATAAGGTCAGTGGTTTAGGAACTATGTACCAAGAAAAGGGGAGGAAGGGGTACACTATCAAGTTCCGTGCCTGGATAAATGGAAAAAGGATAAAGGTATCAATGAAGATATAGAAATTTTGTACAACAATGGTTCGAGGATGGCAGGCCCGAATGATGGGGCTTTTTTGTTATCTAAATCAGGTCGTATACTGCCTTAGGATTCAGCTAACCTTCTTTTAAAAGGGGTTATGAATATATTGCAATGCTGCCCTACCTAATTAAATGGAAATGTATTTGAAATGATAAGGGTGTATGAAGCACTGAATGACAAGTAGAAAAAGGGCGGGACTGCAAAGCAGTTTATAGTTGACAACGTGCTGCAATTTTAAGGACTAAAATTTGTCAAAGGTCGCAATAGCGGCTACCTATATAGTGATTCTCCTAGGCCAAAGTTTTTTTACTTTGAATCTGTGGGTAGACCATAGAATGAGCACCTTGTATGGGTAGGGGGCAACTGTATGCAGGTTCCAGATGAACCGGCGCTTATCCTGAACCATAAGTATTATAATCTGAGTAAGCAATATATGTTAGCTTCGACCAACCATCAGTTTTTCTTGGAGCTGCTAGCCATATTCTTGTTTTTGTATTTTAGGCCCTAATCCCAAATCTCCGCTTGATAATACCAGCTTGTTCAACTGTGTAGCCCTTGAGCAGGTCGAGCTAAAGCAAGTACTCGGTGAATTAGGTATCTGTATGGATAAGAGGGTAGACTCCAGAGTGCCCAATGTATAGTAAACTCACGAGAATCAAGCTATGAAGAAGGTTCGGTTTTCTGTATGTGATTTGACCGGTCTCCTCCTTCTTTAGCTAGAGAGTACAAATGTAAAGCGGTCGTTTCATAGGTAGAAAAAGTTAATGCCAGAAGCTTTGGTTTCTACTGTGGTGGTGGCCCTAGGGAAAAAGGTTGATAAGCTTGCTACTGAGGTCGCTCCTAGTGGAGGAACATGTGGCTAGTGAGGTCGCTCCTTTTGTTGTGGACAAGGGATCACAGAAATGGAAATGTCATGAGGGCAAAGGCAGTGATCATACTAGTGCCAAGGGTGTAGCCAAGCTGAGAGAGATGGAAATAAAATACTTTACGATGGCGGGGACTGATCCGCATTAGCTTAATGATATGTTTCAAGCACAAACTCTAGGGGTACGTACTGACATTCTCTATTTGTTGTATGTGTGATTTGATATATGTCTTACTAATCTTGTGTCTTATATTGACAGCTCTCAATACTGATGAAGGGAGCTACTAAATTTATTAAGAAGAGGAGCTAGGAGTTTGGAGAGCTTACTCATATGCTCGATGCTCAAATAGCTCGTGTGAAGGAGCTCGAGGAGAAGCTCAATAAAGAGGAAGAGAGCAATGCTAAAGAGTTGAAAGCGGCTGAAGCACGGTATGCAGAGTTGTCAGAGTGCGAGGAGACAATCTCTCAAGCATGAACAGAGTTACAGGCAGAAAGAGACTATCTTGTCCAATCTTATCGCTACTTCAGGTTGACTGCTATTGATATAGAGCTAGGCCGAACTAGCAAATATTAGGAAATAGTATTTGCTTTAGATGCAGAGGGCGAAGTGGTTGAAGATGCTGATATACCAGCCACTGTATCTGCTTCTCAATCTGAACAAGTCTGAGCTACTGATAATAAAGTAGATCCTCCATCTAAGGTAGAGACTAACAAGAATGTTTAATCAGTCTCTGGTATTCGGCTTCGAACTTATGTTGTTCTGTCTTGACTTTGATAAGATTGTACTTTGTATGGTCGCAAAACTACTAAGTTTGATAAACATTTTGTATTGTTCCCTATTTGAATATTTGTATGATAATAAAAATATTTGTAATCCGTGTAGGAAGTAGAGTGGTTAAGAAAAACTATTTTCATCCTGGAGAGATCGTTGAGTAGTGTGAGGGATTCCGTGGCACGTACGTATTCAACAAATACTAAATAAAGCCGAGTAAGAGAGAAGGCAATTTAGATCTAATTTGGGGAAAATTTGTAAAGAATTATATGACATTCATTGTAGAAATGCTATGATAAAAATAGAAAGGGATGAAGTTATAAGAAAAGAAGAGGAAAGTCGGACGTTAGTACTAAAACTGAAAGACTTGTCCTGTTTTAGTGACCCAAGTGATAAGACTGGGTGTCAAAGGCTTTTGGTAGTCCTGACACTGTATTTTAAGGCTGGAGTAGATAGTGAGCGGGGTTTAAAAGAAGCTTATGTAGAATTTTTGAAGGAAAAGGGTATAGTACCTAACCCAGCTCGAGGTATGTTTTAAGCTCAAGAAGCACATAATCGTCATAGTATAGAGGCGAAAAATGATCAACTCGAGCTGGTGTGTCTGTTATATAGGGTGATTTAGGGCCCTTACCTGATGCTCTTGGCTTTATGTAGGACCAAAGGGCAATGAGGATTGTATTTTTAAGGATAAGGAAAGAGTAAATAGAGATACAAAGGAAATTTGAGGGTGAGGTAAAGAAGTTGCAAATCGTGCTGACGTAAAGTATGAAGTAAAAAAATGTCTTTATTAAATCAATTGACAAAAGAAGTAACTGTGAGAAAGAAAGTAGAAGGTGATTTGAGAGTGTTAGGTATCTTGCAAAAGGACACGCGCAAGCATCTGTACAGGGCGCATATTCAATTGAGGGAGCATCTGTATCTATCACGATCAAAAAGTCACAGCTCGAACGGCCCATGAACACCATATAGAAAGTATGACTGAATTTTATGGAGGGGAACTGGAAATGGTAGAGAATGAATTTATGAAGTATGTAATGGATTTAGGGAAGAAATTTGATGTAGAGAACACGAAGGCTGAAAATAGTAGTTTACAAAAGATGAAGAGGAAAGGGTTATTGAAAAACCAGTTCCTAAATTGGTGCCAAATTTATCAAGAGATAATGAGGAGGAGGTCGAGAGCTTGATACCTCAGTCTCAGTGAAAGCAACGCCAACAGAAGGTGGTAACTTTTATAGCTCCTTAAGATGTGCAGGTAGATAGGTTCAAGAGTTCGAGAGATAAGGGGCGGTCCTCTCAGAGCTCGAGAAAGTGAAAGTAAAGTGGTCAAGTCTCTTCCCATCTTGTATGCACATTAGATGTTTGTACACTATTTTGATGATAAATGAAATCTATTCTCTATGATGATAGTGCAAATATGAAATAGAACTGTGGATTGATAGTAGTCGAATATTATGTTCTTGAGCAAAATTGTTAACTGTGATATGTAAACTGTTTGGATACATAAACTAGTATGTATGTGAAAGTTAATTGTTGCTACAGGGTGAACTGGCAGAGGTTTATATCCAGTGTGAAGTATTACGTATTTTAAATGAAAAATTGAACGTTGATCTATATTTCTACCAGGAAGCACTGAATAGTGCTACTGATTTAAAGGAAAAAATAGAGGTGAAAGTAATTAACAGAAGAGCAAAGCACAGTGGTTCGTTTAACATAACAATTAGAAGATAAGGAGGCTTAACTAGCCATTGAATTAAAAAAATGGAGGGACTAAAAGAAGTTATAAAGAAAAAATAGTTGGGCATTTCGGAACGATGAACCCAACAGGAGGCAAAACTAACACCGGTGCGACTTGAAGTGACAGAGTTGTTGGCGATGTTTAAGAAAGAAGAAGATTTTATTAAAGATTTGTAATTTCAAATAAATACACTTGAGGCGGAATAGTTGATGTGCAAGCTGCTGTGATGGAGGCAAATGGGTGTGCTCGTAAATATGAAGAATTGTGGTATGCCACTAGTATGAGAGCAAAAGAGTTAGAAAAATCCCACAGTGAACAAAATGAATTAATAAAAAGGCGGTGGCTTAAGATAGGGACCTTAGAGGACGCAGTTCAAACTTTGGAGTTAAATGCTTTGGAGTATCAAATGGAAATTGGAGGACTGTTTAGTACAAAGACCAAGTTGGAGGCTAATCTTTTAAAGGCTAAAGTAAATCTTGACAAAGGGGTTATAGAGAGAAATCATAATGAGTCTATGATAGATGAATCCATGGCTTTGTTGGCACATATGGACAAATTCATGATAGTGATGAAAGCTTGTAATAAAGCTACGTTGGATGAAAAATTGGTGATAGAGGATCGCTACAAAATTTAAGAAGCTATGCTGAAGAAGGCTAAAGGAAAAATTGTAGAGCTTGTTATTCCTGATAAGGGAAGTGCGAGGCCGGTGACATGCATGATAAAGTGATGTCGAAAGTGTTCTCCTTCTTTGTGTCCAAGTTCAAGAGATTGGAAACAGAAAGATATACTGTTTATGACAATCTAGTCGCAAATGGTGTGCAGTGTGACATGTGGCTGGTGTGAGCTAAATATCTGGATCGCATGATGGCAAGAATTGGTGTTCTTACTAAGAGTAAGGTTAAAAGAAGGATAACAAATTATTACTGGGAGGGCGCCAGAGTTGATGTGCCTGTGACTTTCTGGGCGTGGGGAAAGTTTGCGTGGCGATGTCATTGCTGATAATTCAAGTGATAGTTCGAGTGATTAAGGAAGTGTTATGAATGTAAAAAAGGAATTATTCGTACTATACATACTGAAACAAAGTAGATATAGTACATTAAAATTAGAGTGATAATAGAATTAGCGACCTATACATATTTTTTACTGACCTTGTGATGAACCAATTATGGTGTTGAAGTCTGGTAGCCGTATTGTAGAACCAATAGTCTGCCTTTCATATGATAGAAGATCGAATTGTTTAAAGCAATAAGCAATCTGTCATGTAATAGAAGATTAGATTGGCTGAAGGAATAAATAATTTGTAATGTAGTAGAATGGGGTGAACCCACTAGTAACCTGCGATTTTAGAAATGCGTTATGTATATAGAAGTACTTGTATGAGATGG
This sequence comes from Kingdonia uniflora, assembly GCA_014058105.1. Classification (NCBI taxonomy): domain Eukaryota; kingdom Viridiplantae; phylum Streptophyta; class Magnoliopsida; order Ranunculales; family Circaeasteraceae; genus Kingdonia; species Kingdonia uniflora. The sequence continues at coordinate 189,988 of JACGCM010000973.1, read as the reverse complement.
TAAAAAAGTATTGTAATGTAGGGCAACCAAACACAAGTATTTTAATTTTGTAAGATTGACATACAAAAATATTAGATATAGAAGAGTATTGTATGAAATAGTAGAAAGTACTCTGATGCAGGGCGATCAAACATAAGTATTTTATTGATGTAAGACCGACGTACAAGATGATAGATATATTTAAAAAGTATATTGCAATAGATTATTATCTGCAATATAACTTCAATCGCCTTGTGTTCCAAGGATTAGGGACTCGATCTCCATGTTCCGTAATGAGGTCGTATGATCTAAGTCCACTTTTTATAACAATGATAAAAGGTTCTTCCCAATTTTCTCTAAGTTTCCCAGCATTGAGTTCTTTTCTGTATTTTGGTGCCTCTCGTAGGACAAGATCTATAATTTCAAACCCACTATGATAAACTTATTTGTTATATGATCTTACTAAAGTTTGATGGTATCTTCCCAAGTTTATGACTGCTCTGTCTCTTACTTTTTCAATCCAATTCATGTTACATGCCAACTGGAACTTTTTTTCTTAGTCTGTCATGGTATGATCATACAGTGGGTGATGATATTGAGTAGAGATGATTGCTTCTATACCGTTTACCAACAAGAATGGCATATATCTAGTCGATACTCGAGGTGTTGTTCGATACGCCCATAACACATGCGGTAATTCTTGCACCCAATTACCCTTCTTCTCTGTCAAGCGCTTTTTAATTCTTTCGACGATAGTTCAATTGGTAATTTCGGCCTAACCATTTCCTTGTGGGTAATACGGATTTGAGGGAGAGTGGATGATATTATACTGGTTGAGGAATTCAACGACCTTGGAGCCAACGATCTGAGGTTCATTATCGATTCTAATGAGGTAGGGGCATCCAAACTGTATTATAATAGTTTCCCATATAAACTTGATGATTTCATCTTCTCATGTTTGACATAAAGGAATTGCTTCTACCCATTTGGTAAAATAGTTCGTTACCACTAGGAGGTGCTTCCTTTTTCCTGGTGCAATTAGGAATTCTCCTACGTGGTTGAGGGCCCATCTTTTGAATGGCCAAACAACTTTGCTATGATAGAGTTCCAGGGCGAGAGCTCAAATTTGGGGACCGTGTCGATGGCAGGCATCACACTTGCTTGTATATTCGATGGCTTGAACTCTCATTTTAGGCCAAAAAACTCCTTGAGTAAGAGCTCAGTTTGCTAAAGATTGTCAGGCTGTATGGGACCCACAAGTTCTTTCATGAAGTTCGTGCAAGAAGTTTTGGGCCTTTTCATCTGATAAACATTATAGATAGGGTCCTGTCATCAACTTTTTGTAAAGGAAGTTATCGGCAATGACGCATCACTTAACATTGTCTAGCACACGTCATCTTTTAGTAGGATCTATGGGGAGTTCACCATCAAATTTGTTCTTGGGTCTGATGTATGTGAGAAAAGGTAGTCTCCAATCGTCTTCGTCCTCTTTAACGCCCCCAATATTAACAAAATTTGAGCTGATGATGTTAACGTTGGGGGTGGATATTACTTCGATCTTCAGATATCAAGCTTTTATTCTGAGGACCCCAGCAAGAAAGGCATAGGAATCATAATGTATGTTTTCTCCATGAGGTAAATGTTCGATAGTAGCCTTTTTGAATCTGCTCATTCTGTCGGCTACTGTTGTGGCGTAATAAATCATTTTTCCATTTATTTAAATCTTATCTGCATAATGGTTTACTATGAGTAAAGAGTCTGTGTATACAGATAACTCGGGCGCCCCAATCTCAATAGCCATACCTAGACCATGGATAAGTGCCTCATATTCGGTCCTATTATTGATGGCTTCAAAGTTGAGTCAGATTATTTTCTCAATTCTATCAATTGAGGGTGTGATAAGAACGATCTCGATGCCTGACCAAGATGGTCTGGCAGAACCGTCAGTTAGGAGGTTCCAACCTTTCTTAGATATCCAATATGATTTTTTCTTGAATTGTTCCTCATTTATGTCAGTACTATCTTCTTCCCAGTCAGGATAATCTACTGGAAACTCTACAGGGAAATCTTCTACTATTTGCCTCTTTTCAGAATGTCGTGGTTCAAAACGTATATCGTCCTCACCAAGCGTAACTGACCATTGTTGGACTCGTCTGCATTTCTCTCGTTTGGATAAGATTTTGTGTAAAGTATAATTTATCATTACTCGAACTGAGTAAGCTTGGAAATATTGCTTTAACTACTGCGATGTATAGACGAGAGCTAAAAGTAGTTTCTTAATCTTAGTATACCGTATTTCAATCAGAGTGAGAGTCTTACTGATGAAGTAGACAAGTTTCTCCATCTTTTTATCAAGTTGAATGAGGACTGAGCTCAGTGATTCATCAGTAATGGCAATATATATGGTGAGCTCTTCTCCATCCTTGAGTGTACTCATTATTGGTAGCTTTCCCAAATAGCAATTTAGTTCTTAAAACGCTGCTTCACATTCTGCAGTCCACTCGATCTCTGGAACTTTTTAGGTTTCTTTTTCTTCGCCCCTCCACAGAGTAGGTTGATTAACCATCGATACTGGTCTGAAGACTTAGAGACAAAATAATTTATTATTGTTATCTTGCCAGCTAACTTCTTTATGTCTTTCTTTGTCTTTGGAGAAGGCATAGATAACAATACACGAATACGATCTGAGTCAGCCTCGATACCTTACTTACTAATCAAATGTCCCAAGAACTTGCCTGATTGGATTCCGAATTGATACTTGAAAGGATTCAGTCTTATTTTGTAAAACCAAAGAATTTTGAAGGTCGTGTGTAAATCTGTGAGATGGCTATCCTTTTCGAGACTTTTACACAACATATCATTAATGTAAACTTCCACTATTTTCCCAAAATGGTCCTTGAACATCTGTATCATCAATCTATGGTAAGTAGCTTCTACATTCTTGAGGCTAAAAAGTATAACCTTATAGGAATACAAACCATACGGTATTTGGTTGTACCCTGATGCGGCGTCCATCATGGATAAGAGTTCGTGTCCCGCAGTAGAATTGAGCAGATGGTTTATGATAAAAAGTGGAAAACTATCCTTCAGAGTATGTTTGTTGAGGTCCATGAAATCCACACATACTCTGATCTTGCCATTTTTCTTTAGTACTGCTACATAGTTCGAGATCTTTTCCAAGTAGTTGGCTTTTCGGATAAAACCAACTTCAATGAGTTTATCGATCTCTTTATTGACTTCTTCTTAGAGCCTTGGTGCTAAAATTCTTTATTTCTGTTTGACCGCCTTAACTTTATCTTTCAAATGAAGCTTATGGTAAGCCAAAATTGGATCAAGGCTTGGCATTTTGTGAAACGTCCATGCGAAGACATCATTATTGTCTTTGAGAAATTAAATAAGAGTATTGTACTCTATCATGAGTAAAAGAGTTCCAATATAGGTGCCCCTTTTATCTCTACTGATCTTGACATATTCTATAGTTTCTACGTTTGGCAGCTCATATTTTGTAAAGTTCTCAGTAATGTTCTCAAATGGTTTTGAGTAATTGTTATGCGAGTTGTGGTATTGATAGTTCTGTTACAGTGGTAACAAAATTTTCACAAGCTCGGGATAGCTTTTAACTGCCTTTGATCTCATAAATGCCGCCATTCCAATTGAATCATAGCACCAAATAATAGGTTAATGGGATAACTCGCATGTTATGCAGCCAGCAGCGTCCCATGATCCCCAAATAATGTGACCTCAAATTGATAACGTAGAATACTATGTCAACTGTTGCCAGTCCAGCTGTAATAGGAAGCATGATCTTTCCTATACGTTCTTCCTTAGAGCCGTTAAACCCACTAATGTCGACGTTACTAGGCTAAAATTTATCAGCCAGTCCCATCTGATCAATCGTGCTTTAGAAAAATAGTTTGATACTACTGCCAGTATCTACCATCATTGTATGTAGTACGACATTTCTCATTTTTAGCATTATCATGAGTGCATCATGATGAGGAAAATTGACATGGCGAATGTCGCAATCTTTGAAGGAGATCCCTATACGTTGGGAACTAGATGCGGGGAGTAACCAGGCTTCTTTATCAACCATGGATAAATTTTGATACTAGCTGAGACGTCGTTTTTTGCATCTGATCGACCTGTTAATGGTATGAGTTTTAATAAAGTGGCTGAGGGAGATATGGTATAAATGTTTCTCCTCTACAACTTCTTTGACCTGTATAATCTCAGTAGTAATCTTGTAACTCCCATTTTTGTAACTTTCAATGTCCACTATGTACTCATGCATTCGTCTATCCGCAAAAATATACTTTAACAGTCGTTATAAAGTAAAGCAATATTATGTGTCGTAATGTCAGACATTGTAGTGTATGTAATAAGGTTTGTTCTCGATGGGTTAGAGATATTGGGCATTGCGGAAGAACTTATCCTTTTGAAGTGCAAGATATATGTTAGCTATCGCGACATTCATCATGGAAAGGCAGGGCTTGGGCCATATTACCACATCTCCGAGTTTGATCATCATTAGATTTGGTCCGCTTCTTGACTCCTCCGTGATCAGCAGTACGGTAGAACTCTTACTCTATGGAATAATCTTTTGATGTCAAAGTTAATTTCTAAGTTTTATATCTTTCGAACACCATCCTATTGAGATCAATGTAGCCGTTGACCTTCTCGATCATGTCTTCCAGAGTCGTAGGCTTGTTTAGAATCGGGTACTTCTTCCCCCTTCCATCCATGAGTAAAGCATTAGTGATGGCCAAAATAGTAATTTTCTGATCGAGTCGGTCCACCTTTTCTGGCCAACTTCATGAATTTCTTAATAAATGTTTCAAGCTTTTCTCCTGGTACCTGCTTAAGGTTGAACATAGAATGCAGATTCTCCTATTTTTCTCTATTGTTCGAGAAGTTCTTGACGAAGAGTTTCCACGATTGTTCGAAAATTATAATGGACCCATCTGGTAGTGAGTGGAACAATCGCAAAGGCTCACCTTGTAGGTTGGTAGGAAAGAGCTGGCATAGAATGTGGTTAGATATAGAGTATAAGCCTAAAGCATCCTGGTATTCTTGAACGTGCTCTACGATATTATTTCCCCTATATTTTTAGATTTTCAGGGTGTGAAAATTGGTGGAACTTCGTCATCCAATAGTTCCTGAGCAATTAAGATTTTATGTAGTCTGTTATAAATGCCTTTAGTGGTTTGATCCTAGGCATCGAACTGTTCTTTGATATGCTTTTCAACATATTCCTAAGTCACATACTGACGAGCTATGGTGGTCGGTCGTGGGACGCGTCCTTTACTTAGCCAAACACATGCCGAAATACGATTTCTTCCCCGGGGTAGATCTTCTACTTATCTAACTCCAGCAAGACCTCCATCAACTTCATGGTGGACTTCCTATACCTGAGCGGGCTTGCCACCAGGTTGTTTATGATTAGATCGAACGTCACCTCCTAGATTGTTGGTGTGAGGTCATATTTTGTTTTAAGTAGAAACACATAAAGTAGCTAGCAACACACTTGTGTTCTTATGGGAAGCAATCTATTGACCCTATAAAACCTTCAACGCATCTTGTTCACCAGCCAGCTATTGTTCCAGGGAGGCTTGTCTTTCTATTTCAAAGTTTAGAGTGGTCCGTAACTCTGCTAGTACGGAATTTCCTTCTCCTAGAGTAATTAGTGTACTCTGGTCTGGAAACGTCATTCTGTTAAAAAGATAATCAGCTGTTTCTGAGATAATGGGATTGAGAACTTTGTTCCCACAGACAATGCCAAATATAATAGCCTAATTTCGTATCTCAAGCTTAGTCTTTACACCAAGGATAATCAAAGTGTTTATATCAACAATGACCAAATACTAGCATTAAGTTTAACATTGAAAACCTTTAAATATGATAAAAAAAACCACGACCACTGTTGAGGATTTTAGAAAGAGAGATACTATTGATAGTTTTTGCTATTACAAGGATTACTTTGAGTATTTTGCCCAGAGTGTTTGAGACTGGATTTATCTGTCCTTCATATAGAATTTTTTGGTCCTATTTATAGGTCTTATAATATGACCATTTGACGACCATTATTCTCCTTAATGATGGATGTTACAATAGATCTATATATTTGATAGTTTTTAAACTGATTATATAACGGTCTGATCTTACTATTTTGTAATGGCTTCATTGATTGCGGTACGCTAGTTGACTCAAACTGCTGATGTAAAGGTCAAAAATGATGAATAAAACTTTGTAGCTATAATGTGTCATAAATTGCACCACGCATATGTTGATGAGGTCGAGTGGTCTTATGATGGTCGGAGATGGAGCTTGAGTCCGAGATGCAGAATAAGCCACTACAGTTCTTATCATTATATTGTGTATTCTTTGGTATTTTTTACCCATTAATATTTTTTGTCGTGTATGATTTTGTTTTGCAGACGATGTTCTTCGATTAAATTTGTTAAAAATTCTATTATTCATTCTCCTTCCGAACAAGGGGAAAAATATTAAGGTGAAGAATGTTGATCTGGTAGATAATCTAGTAGAGTTCAATAGATTCCCCTAGGGTGAATAAGTTTATAATTTCTTGTGGAGTTTGCCGATTATCGATCAGCCGCTGATAAAAAAATTAGATAGAACTTTATCATTGTACGGATATACTTGGGTGTTTGAACTTTCCTCTCTATTCCTAGCATGAAGTTCAAAAAATTTACGAAACCAAACATTTGTTCCCTAAGTTACAGGGATGGAGGATGACATCCTTTAAGCGTCACCAAATTGTGACGTTTAAAAAGTTTTTTGCTTACCCCAAATTTGTGGTAATAGCTATGAAGGCGTCTGAGACTGACATGTAGCAAGGACTTGTACAGGAGGCCATGGTAATCTTCCATTATTTGTATGAATGATTCATTTTATTGTTTCCTTGTCATTTAATTTAGGTTTCTTATCATTTTGTTTGTTTTAGTTTGACATTTTATATCATCTTCTTGTCATTTGTTTGATTTTTTTCTCTGTCATTTCCCCTATCATTATTAAGTTCTTTTTTATCATCTATTTTATGTTTATTGTCATTGTTAGATGTTTTTCTGTCATTTTAAAATCATTATTTGTCATCGGTTTAAATATTTCAAAGAAATCACATCGAAGCACCTGTAATCGGCGGTGTGCCTGCAATTGGTAGTGTGCCTGCAATCAACATTGGGCCTGCAATCAAACCACCTGTAGTTGGTGTACCTACAATCAGTAGCAGTTCTTCCGCCATTGAGATCGGAGCTATAGTGGCTAAGGTATGCTACCATTCGGAGGACCATGGTAAAATGTTGGAGCAAATTTTAATGTCTACGGTTAGAGACCTACCACTTGGAGATAGTACTCTACTCCTTGGGCATTACCAGTTCTCTACTCCTGAGAAAATTATAAAACACAACCGAGAAGACGAAGATAATGAGAAAGAAGATGGGAAAAGGAAGAAGGCGGAGCTAAAAACCTGGCAAAAAGAGCTCCAACAAAAATATCATAAGATTAAAGAGAAGAAAAAAAAGGTAAGGGGGAAAGGGAGAAGGCATGAGAACATGGAAAGAAACATAAGACCAATGCCAAACAGGGAGAACAAGAAGGCAGAAGAAGTTGATGTGCCCCTGAAGAAAAAAGTTAAAGGAAGAAAGAAAAAAGCTCTCACTGATGAACAAATGGATGATGTCCTACTAATCTTTTTGAAATCCCAAATACTCAAGAAGGCTAATAGAGCGCCAAGGAAGAGACGTGCAAAATTTCCAAAACTTAAGTCTGATAAAATTTAATCAACTGCAGAAAATTTGATTCAACAAGTTACCCCTAAAGAAGGATTTGAGGTGGTAAAAGATGTAAAGGTAGATGATGAAGTTGAAATTGAGAGGGAAGTGAATTTGGAAGCGATATTGTCTGAATATGGTGGTGATCGTCTAGAGGTATCATCCATTTACGACTTCTTATAATTTTATTTTTTTGACATTTGTTTTTCAGAATATTGTCATTTACTTTATGAACTTTGTCATTTGTTCATAAGTCAGTCATTTGTTCAGAATTTTTTAGCATTTCTTTGGACGTCTTTGTAATTATATTTTCCAGAACTTTCATTTGTTTTGAAGTTTTTGCTCATTTTATTTGTTGTATGTGAAATGGAAGAGGGGTCAGTGGAAGATGAGGAACCTGACGCTAAATCTGTTATAGAAGAGCAATCTCAAGTTGCGAAAGAAGATGAAGTTCAAGAGGAATTTATATAACATTTGTTTTGAGATATCTATCATATAGTTGTGTGCTACCCTGCTATTTATTCATTTAATTTTACCATTCGTAGTATGTATATCCTATTTTGTAGATGGAGGATTCAGAACAACAAACTGCAGTGGTGTATTATGATGGAAAAAAAGATGTAGTGGAAGAAGCCAATGAGGTGTTTAACTAATATTTGTTTGTATTGAACTATCCACAATATTAACATCACTTATCCATACTATTTTTAATTTGTTTCTTCTTTACCATTTGTTGTATAAACTATGGAGGTTCCAGAGGTAGCAAAAACTGAAGTAGTATTCTTCCATTAGGAGGAAGATGTTGATGAAGCTTATCAGATAACTTATCATTTGTTTACTGGTAACTTCTCATTTTCTTCTATTTATTTTACCATATCTTGTATCACTTTTGCCATTTGTAGTATGTTTATTTACAGACTAATACAGACCAAACAACTGCTATATTTGTCGAAAAATAGACTATGGAGGTTGTAGAGGCTGCAAAAACAAAATTAGTATTCTCCCACCAGGAAGAAGATGACGATGAAGCTAATATGGTAACTTATCATTTGTTTGCCGGTAACTTCTCATTTTCTTCTATTTATTTTCTCATATCTTGAATCACTCATGTAGAGGATTTCCCCTCGATCTTACCAAAATCGGGCTATCTCCAGTTCGAAATACCTCCATATCAGGCCCGCACATCCTCCATATGGCTTCTCCAGTCAACGTTGTCACCTACTCCACGAACTAATAAAAAATGTGGGTCAAGCTCAAGTAGAAAAACTTGAACAAGTCAAAGACCTATCTCTCACGAATTCAGCAGTTACTCAGTCAACCGTCACTAACCACATTGTTCAGCAAACATGCATCAACACGATGAAGAACAACGGAAAAGGCTTTTATAAAGAAAAAGTTCTATAGGAGACAAGGACCAAAAAAGTCACACGAGGAATCGCTAGGAAAACTATATTTTCTAGATTTTCAAAGCTTCAAACATCTTATTCACAAGAGCAAACATTTCTAAGTCTAGAAATTACTTGTAATAAGATATCAGCCTCAAGCAATAAATATCGCTATTACAAAAATCTTCAACCCGAGGTCGTGGTTTTTACCTATTCATAGGTTTTCCACGCTAAACATATGTGTCATTTCTTGCTTTCCAATTAATTTTGTCAAAGGTGCATTGGTATAAGAGCTAATTCCAGGCCACTTCAAGCTTATGGAATTAGGTCATTACATTTGGCACCGTCTGTGGGGAAAAAATCATTTCCATAATATCCTAAGGCATTCATTCACTTTACAACAAATTCTAGTCATGGTCAAATCCAGGCGACCAGCAACCAGAGTTCAGCTCGATTTTTAAGTTGAGCCGGAACAACTAACAGAGCTACAGGCAAATCTCAACATTCAGAAGGAGAAACGCAACGAGCTCAAACGACAATTAACTCTTGACCAAGAGATCTGCGAGAAGGAGCATGATGCCAAACGACAAGCTCGTTTGAGAGCGCTCAAGCACCATGAAGATCAAATAACAACAATGCAGACTACCTTGCCAGCTCTGCAGAATACTCAACAGGCTCCTCCAACACTAGATCGCGATCAGGTACCTAAAGCCTCACGGGTTTCGGCACGGGAAAGATTGGGACCTTAAGGAGCCACAAGCAATGTCATTTCTATAAATATTTAGAATGGACCTCAACCTTCTATTCATTTGGGTGGTGAAGTTTAGTCTAAGGCCAACCGAGGTCACCGATATTCCATACGTTAAGAGGAGGAACATCGACCCAGCCACAAGTTCTAGCACGAGATCGTTTGAGTAAAGGTACCGGTACTCCCAATCCGTAACCTCCTCATCAAGTTACTTAACTGACACCCTATTATGTAATACAAGAGCATATGGACCAGCGTATTAAAAAGTTGATCAAAGCACAAGTTCTGGGTACTACCGACGACCTTATCAAGCTACAAGGAAGCCTTATTGCCAAAGAACTAATCTATATGGAGATACTGAAAGGTCTCCCTACTCTAAAAAATTGCAACTACAAGGGTACTAATCCAAAGGAGCACATTCAACAATACCGTGATTCATTGGGGTTATACTCCAATTTTAACCGCATTCTCTACCGTCTGTTCGCCACAAGTCTGCAGGGGGAACCGCTCCGATGGTTCCACTCTCTACCTAAAGACTTCATATACGCATTCGAATAGCTGCAGAAATAGTTCATCAAGACATATACTTAAAACAGAGATAAAGAAGAGAATTTATATTCTCTTATCAGTCTCAATCAGTCACACAGAGAGAAACTCGAGGCTTTTGCGAAGAAGTTTTTGAAGCTCGCACGTAAAGTAGACAATCTCGATCAGAAAATAGTTACTGCTGCTTTCACCAACGTACTCTAGCTCAATTGCAAAGCCAAAGAGCACCTCTTCCTCAACAAACCAGTGACCTTGGAGGATATGATCACCAAGGTCAATAGTTATGTTGGCCTGGAAAGGATGATGTCCGAAAGGCAACAATTTACTAAATCCGTCCTTACCACGAAAGGTCCATCTAGAGATCAAAACACTAAACTGAAGGAGGATCAGGGTGACTAAAAGCGCGCCAAGGAAAGCATCGGTAATCCTCAAAAAGGTGGGTCACAAGTCAAACCAGTCCTCCCAAAGATGAATGTTCGAATCTCCAATATTTTTCCAATCTTCTCAAAGGATAAGCTCTACCGTCTCTTCCAACCATTAGAACCAATCGAGAACCGACGATACAGCATGCGTCATAAGCTAAACCGTCATTCTACTGACAATTACTATGCTTTACAGAGGTTGCTCAAATATATTTTCAAGGAGGGACGGATGTCCAAATATATTATCGACCTAGAATCATATAAGAATGACAGCTATAAGATGCAGCTTGAATTGTCCAGGTCGATGATCAAGCTGAGGATAAGCATCTCTACCAAATGCACCACAACAATATGATCGAGATCAATCAGATCTCCAACTCCAACTGATTCAAGCGCATGAGACTGTCCGAATGCTGTGATCTTATACCTCAAGACAAAAAAGCCAAACTTCTACCTGAGTCGAGCAATCGCTGGCTCAGGATATCATTCAAAGATTACGATACTAGACATATAAAGTTTCCCCATCATGATGCATTAGTCATAATGCTCAAGATGAAGAAAATTTTCATGCACACAATGATGATCGATACTGGCAGGGGTATTGAGATTCTCTTTTAGAGTATTATTGACCAAATGGGTTTGGCCGATCAAGTTATTCAAAACGACACCGATATCAGTTGATTCAATGGATCGATAGAAGAGCGAGTGGGAAAGATCGTCTTGCCTATTACCGCAGGACCAACCACAATCGACGTCATATTCTACGTGATCAACGTCAAATCTTGTTATCTCAGGATTATGGACCGTTGCAGGATTCATAACATCAAAGCTATCACTTCCACCAATCATTAAACACTCCACTTCAAACACAACGATAGTACATATGAGATCAGAGGTAGTTAAAAGTTTCCCGATCTTGCAAAAATACCGTTTCTACGATTTTAGATACCTCTGACAGCCTCTTACAGGTATGCTGCATAGAAATTACAGAAAGTTGATCACCCCAATGATCAGCCTTTCATGGAGGAGCCCACCAATTACATCAACATTGTTGGACCTAGCAGAGGTATTTTCATCGGTACTAAGCTGGTTCAATACAGAAAAGATGCTTTTATTCAGTTCTAATGACTAAATTGAGACTTTTTACGTAGCCTTTCGAAGAGATACCTGGGGTCGATCCAGCCTAGGCATGTCACAAATTGGCCATCAACATCAATGTCACTGCGGTCAAACAGAAACAACGTCGCCTATCACCACGACTTCGAGATGAAGTTAACATGGAGATCAAGAAATTGATCAAAGTTGGATTTATTCGATATGCCAAATATCTAGATTGGATATCTAACATCGTCGTTGTCCCAAAGAAGAGTGGAAAAGTCCGAGTTTGTGTAGATTTCACAAATCTAAACAAACATACTCTAGAGGATAGTTTCCCTCTTCCTAACATTCATCAGACCCTTAATTCCACAGTAGGTCACGAACTTCTTTCAATGATGGACGCTGCTTCTGGATACAATCAGATTCTACTCTTGGATGAAGATAAAGAAAAAATAACTTTTATCATGGAAAGAGGACTTTACTGCTACAAAGTCCCTTTGGATTCAAAAACATAGGTGCAACTTATCAACGATTGATGACTACAATGTTCAAAGTACATCTTAGTAAAGTCGTGGAAGTCTACATTGATGATCTCTTGTGCAAAAGCATGCAGTCCATCAACCACATCTCATATCTTAATACAATATTAAATATTCTTCGATCTTACATGATGCGTCTCAATCCAGATAAGTGTCAACTCATAGTAAATGATTCGGTCTATTTCTAGGCTACCTCATCAGCAAATAGGGGATTGAGGCTGATCCAGATCAGATTCGGGCTCTCCTCAACATGCCATCTCCAAGAATGACAAAAGATTTTCAAAAACTTGTCGGTAAGATTGCCGCTATCAACCGTTTCATTTTGAAATCTTCAGACCGTCGTTGCTGGCTATTCTTATTACTCTGCGGTTTTACCAAAGGAAGAAAAGTTTAACCAAATGCAAAGGTTTAAGGGACATTAGAATGCGAAGTAGCTTTTTAAGATCTCAAAACCTATTTGGGGAAGTCTCCCATAGTGAGTACCCCAATACATAATGAGGAACTGATTATCTACTTAGTAGTTATACATAATTCACTCAGCTCGGTTCTCATTCGACTTGAAGGGAAAATCGAGAAACCAGTCTACTTCATTAGCAAAACCCTCACTCTAGCAGAAATGAGGTACTCTAAAATCATAAAACTTTTTCTCTCTCTTGTTTATACTTCACAAAAACTCAAACACTACTTTCAAGCTCATTCTGTCAAAGTCATGGCGAACTACCCACTTCAAGAGGTTCTTTCCAAAAAAGAAAAATCATGAAGAGTGCAATAGTGGTCAGTCAGTTTTAGAGAACATGATATCAAGTTCAAACAACGTCATTCCGAAAAGGGTCAGGCCATTGCTGATTTTCTCAGAAATTTTCTAGTAGAAGATCCCGAGTGGAATGAGCACGATCCTAACCTTGCAGAGGAGGTTACATAAGCATTTGACGAACGAGTTGAATAGATTACAAGGAAAGGGTTGAGACTTCTTTCAAATGGATCAGTAGGGCCCGCAGGGTCAGGAATTGGAATTGTATTGATTACCCCTTCCAACTATAGAATTGAGAAATCAATCCACTTTAATTTTGAGACCTTAAATAGTGTCACCAAGTACGAAGCTCTCATTCAAGGACTCGATCTCTCTCTTGAGCTCGGCTTCCCAGAACTCTCAGTTTACATGGATTTGCTACTCATCGTCCACCATTACTTTGAGTAATACAAGAAGAATGGCAAGATGATCGAATGTGCAACCTTCATTACAAATAGGATGAGCAAGTTCGCATAACCAACTCTCGATTATCTTCCTCGAGGTAAAAGCAGGCACGCCGATTCCTTGGCATATCTAGCCGGGGTCTTAGCCACAGAAGCTCAATATCTCCATATCAAAAGGATTTTAACACCCCGTATTGATCGTATTTTTGTATGCACGATCAACACTGGGGGCGATAAAGGGGGTGACGGCGATTGGCGAAAGCCTTTCTTATTTTATCTCGGTATTGACAACAAATGCGAAGGTCAACTTCCAGCAGAACTAAAAGAGCGCCAACAGCTGATAGTCAACTCAAAGTACTATACTAATCAAAATGGTACTTTATACCGCCGTTCAGTCATGGGGCCTTACCTCAAATGCCTCTCCAAACATAAAGCGGATGAGATGTTCTGCGATCTACATTAAGGGACTTGTGGCTCCCATGCTGTAGGTCGATCACTTGCAAACAGAGCCATTACACAAGGAGTATTCTAGCCTAGCATGCGCAAGCAAGCAGAAGAGTACTTACGTAAATTTGATGCATGTCAGCGACATGAACAAATGATCCGCGCCCCTACGCTCAAACTCTATGCAAATAAGGTATTTTGGCCATTCAAACGATGGGAACTCAATCTTGTCAGCAAATTTCCTAATTCTCCAGGTAATCGCCGCCACCTACTCGTAATTATCGATTAATTTACAAAATGGGTAGAAGCAATTCTACTCTGTCGAACTGGAGAAGAAGATGTCATCTCTTTTATCGGGGAATATATTATCACTCGGTTTGGGTGCCCACCCCTAATTCGTATCGATAATGGGCCCCAATTTGTTGGAGAAAAAGTCGTAGCCTTCCTCAATCAATAGAACATCATTCACTCACCATCCAATCCCTATTATCCTCATGATAATGGCCAAGCCAAAATCATTAACAAAACCATCGTGGATGAATTCAAGAAAAGGCTATACTCTTAGAAAAAATGGAATTGGGTTTGGGAACTTCCTCATATCTTATGGGCATATCGTACCACTCTATGACAGTCAACAGGCTACACTCCATTCCTCCTTACCTACAGCACCAAGGCTGTCATTCCCTCTGAATTCCATCATCCAATCAAAGATCACGAGCAAACTGACGAGGAAAATGAGTTTGAATTGGCCTGCAACCTCAATTGAACGAAAAAATTAGAGAACGTGCCATCGCTAACCTAGGTCGATATCACCATATGCAAGCCAGTTCGTACAGCAAATGAGTTAGAAGCTGTACCTTCCAAATTGATGATCTCGTCCTCAGATAAATACCTCAACACCATAAAGAACCTCATACCGGGAAACTTGCAGATAATTGGGAGGGTCCATTCCTTATTGAAGGTCTCTCAGGCCTAGGATCATATTACCTCATAACAGAAGAGAGAATCCACATTTCAAGTCCTTAGAATACTAGGCGACTGGAACAGAACTATCGTTAAGTCCCTCACTACTCTATTTTACTTTCTAACTTTTTCTATTCTAAAAGTGAGATTTTCATCACCATCCAATATACATCCTTTTTTATTCAATGAAACTTACAAGTTTTTCTCCCATACATCTCTTTACTTCGTAGACATCACATAGATTAAAGCATAGATGATACTAGCTTTCAATTGACCTCTATACCAGTTTGATCAAGGATAACACTTGGCTGGGCTGACTCGACTAAATCTCTACGATTAAAACTAAGGTAATAGTTATTTTACATCAAAGACTATACCAGACCTAAGATAAAGTAAAAGTAAAACTATCTTTCATCTACCTCAATATTACTGCGATATCATACCAGTTCGATCAAGGATAACACTTGGTTGGGCTGACTCTACTAAATCTCTGCAATTAAAACTAATGTAATACTTGTTTTACATCAAAGACTCTGCCAGACAAAAGATAAAGCAAAGGTAAAACTAGCTTTTATCAATCTCAATATGGCTGTGACATCATACCAGGTCGATCAAGGATAATACTTGGTTGGGTTGACTCTACTAAATCTCTGCGATTAAAGCTAAGGTAATACTTGTTTTACATCAAAGACTCAACCAGGCATAACATAAAGCAAAGGTAAAACTAGCTTTCATCTACCTCAATATGGCTGCGACATCATACCAGTTCAATCAAGGATAACACTTGGTTGGGCTGACTCTACTAAATTTTTACGATTAAAACAAAGTAATATTTGTTTTACATCAAAGACTCTACCAAACATAAGATAAAACAAAGGTAAAACTAGCTTTTATCTACCTCAATATGGCAGCAACATCATACCATTTCGATCAAGGATAACACTTGGTTGGGCTGCCTCTACTAAATCTCTCCGATTAAAACTAAGGTAACACTTATTTTATATCAAAGACTCTAACAGACATAAGATAAAGCAAAGGTAATATTAGCTTTCATCTCTGAACTTGTCTGCAACAACTATTTTTTATTATAGGTCCCATATACAACTTCAACAATGGATCTCTTTTTAATTTTAGGATATCAACACGCTTTTCCCAGAAATATGAGGTCAGTCAGCCACAAATTCTTGAGCTCCCCCTGGAACAGGAGGTCGATCTGCCATAAATTCTTGAGCTCGAGCAATCATAATAATCCTGCTATGCTTTATCAATTTAACAGGTCTAGGGCCTAGATCTATTTCCGTGTACTGCATACAATTTCCTCGATCTACATCAGCTCGGCAAATACATCCCCTGTCTGACAAACTGTTAAACAAGGTATCCCTTTTTGACTTAATCCTTTTTACCTCCTCTACAAAATAGATAATAACTGCCCTCAACAATTCTGAGTGCGATGCCTCGGTTATAACCGACCTAGAGAAATTCGCTCTAGCCTTCTGAAGGCGTTCTTCTAACCTCGCATACAGTTCTTTTAGCCATATCATTTCTCTATCTACTCAATCTATGAAAGCAATGTTCTCCTCTAATTTTTTGATGGCTTTTGTTGATTTAGCTCGATTAATTGCTTCTAAATTGGCCACCTGAGCACGAAGTACCTTAATCTCCCTGTTCAGTTCCTCCAAATCCAGAATCCTCTATAACATTTCGTCTTTCTGCTATATCAAAATATCTTTACCACCAATAGTCTGCTCAAGCCCTTGTTCCCTAGAAAGAGTAGCATTCAACTACAGTTGACATTCTCTTAACTTTTCGTTTCCTTTTTGCATATAACCTTGAATACGAGCGATATCCCCCTCCAGCTCTCTTATTCGACCTGATAGACTGACAACATCTCCTTACACAAGGGAGACCTTGGTATCATTTTATTCTTCCTCGAGCGCCCTCCGGCCTCAGTGTGTCTAACACATGAACTGGCCTGCACCAATTCAGATTTCAATTGTGCCACTCTCTCGTTCAACTTATCACACTTATGCTGTACTGTCTGAAATTCAAAATCTTTGGCAGGTAAGGCTATAGTCAGTTGATCAACTGCAACTTCAGATGTAGATAGATCGTCTCGAGCTCTCTTCAGCTTGTTATCTTTATCAACCAATTTCTTCTTTAATCTCTCTAACTCGCTTCTGCTATTCGCTTGATCAGCTTGAGTTTGTACCTGATTATTATTTGTCTTGATCAAATCATTTTTCAAACTGGCCATCGACCGATTTAAACTTTCCTCTGATCTTTCTAGTATATGTATATGATAACGGGCCATGTCAGCCTCCCTACTCTTTACCGTCAATGCATCATTTTGGCTTTTGAGTTTCGCTGCATGTTCTTTTAATTTAGCAACCTCTTTTTACCCTTTCTCAATTTTGGTATCTTTCTCCACGATCTTCTGAGCTAGGTCGACTAGAGTCTATGTTGCCTCAACAAACTTGAAGTGTACTTTTACATGTTGATCTTCTCTGTCTTTATTCGCTTCCTTTATCATATCAAACTCCTCTGGAAATTCTTGGTTATATTGGCGAGCATCATTTTCGCGTAAGTGAGCTGACTTCAATTCGACCTGC
The DNA here is from genome assembly GCA_014058105.1 of Kingdonia uniflora. Classification (NCBI taxonomy): domain Eukaryota; kingdom Viridiplantae; phylum Streptophyta; class Magnoliopsida; order Ranunculales; family Circaeasteraceae; genus Kingdonia; species Kingdonia uniflora. Next base: position 172,274 of record JACGCM010000973.1, on the reverse strand, counting down.
ACATTACAAATACAGTATATCAAGTTCGATTCAAAGTACTCAGTTACCACATATGACTCATTTCTAATAAGATATTTATTTTTTGACATCTACCGTAAAAGACAACTTCTAAACTTAAGGTCGAAGTACAATCTCAGATGGATGCTCCATAACATATACTCCCAAGTCTAAGGTACACATTCTTTATTTTTTAAAGTTATTAATACTTTGGTATTTCCTATATGCCATTTCAGTACCATTGCCACTAAACCAATAACAGGTTTTTGGCCCCTCTCTATACTCAATTTATTACTTCATAGCTCTATACTAATGAAGCATAAAAATCAAATATTTCTTGCTCAGTTCTAACCTGCAACTCCGCTTGCGAAGACAACAGGGACGATGAGGCGTCTATCTCCTAAGCAAGCTCTGCCTCTAAATCTTTTATTCTGAGGCGTATGTCATTAAGTTCCTACAACAAAGTTTATAAAAGCGACTTGGCCTAAAGAATTCTATCAAAAAAATATCCAATCAGTTTACAAACATTCCCAAATATTCACACAATCACAAAGCCATCACACTACTCTACCTTCTCATTTTCCCCTTTTGGATGCTCGTTGTCATCCTCTTGGTTGTCTCTTACCGTCTGAGAAAACACACCATCTAACCCGTCAACAATGCCAGCAGCAACATCTTCAATCTCTTCATCTTCCTCCTCCTCCATATAGGTGTCAGCCCTAATGGCATCCACCTCATCCTCGGAATATCCTTTTGAAACAAGGTGGTGCTCGAGTCTGTCATGCTCAGCTACCACGTCCTCCAAATTCTCTCTTGCTTCTGCATGTAGATTGTTTATCTCCACCACTTGCGAAGCCTTCAGGGCCTCCACTCATTTTCCCTCCTTGAGTAGATTAGTTTTTAATTAAGCTACGTTTCTTTCGAGCTTGACCTTCTTCCTCTTCAGCTCAGCTCTCTCCTCCTCGACCCCGAGGCATATTTCCTTCATCAGACGAACAGCTTGCAAAAACAAATAAATTGACCTCATTAATTAGCTCGAATCATAATACAAAATTTATCACAATACACATTCGAGCATATGAACCTACCATTTTACTCATCTCCTCCTCCTCTTTGAGAGCTGCCAACCTGGCTCTTTCCTTTACCTCTTTCAAATTATCCTCTACAACAGGTCGATCCTTTATGACCTTCATCCCCGACCTCTCAGAAGGTACAACCCTTCTCTTTTTCATGGCCTCACCACTTCCCGTGGTTCTAAAGGTTGAAGGGCACTTCAACATCAAGTTCATGGGAAATGTTCGAACAGGTAACCCTGTGCAATCCACTCCAGGGGGCTTGGACGAGTTGAATCGCATTTCCCCATCATTTCCCATCTTTTTACAGCTATTAGTGCTCGTCATTAGTCTCGTCGACTGAGATTTTTGAACTTTTTCGACTCGGCTGTTGACATGCTTCTTCCTGTTAATGCCAAGATTCTCTAATACAGCCTCGAGTTTTGTCTCTTCCTAAGCAGTTGTATCTAACAGTGACACTTTCCTAGCCACCTGAAATTTAGACTTGTCATTCACAAAACATTATCATCAGTAGAATATCATACAATTTCAACTATCAATTTCATACATTATACATTGTTTTACTTACTTTGTTTTACAGTTCTAAACAGAAGTTCCATGAGTTCTTCATCATCTCTCAGAAGGCAATCATCCTTCACCCATATCATATTATCATTCCATGGTCAACCTACTGAGTTCAGATCGAGCAAGAGAGGCCGAATAGAGCTCGCACAGAAATACGCCCCTCCACTTGCAAAATAGTTTTTTACCCCAAAAAACTGTAAAACGTCCTCATAGGATATCCTCCTCTTTCTCCCATCTCCTTCCCACCGTGAATTCAGAGATTTACAAGCACTTATCACCTCCCACGTGTTCCCATTCAGTTGAACATGACATGCCCCGAAAAGGTTCATAATCCCTTTCGCTAGATTGCAAAGGGGAAGACTCAACCCATACTCCAACTGAGACATGTAACATAAAAACCCTCTGAAATTTTACTCTAAATATTCCCATCAAAATACTCTAGAGAGATCAATTCGTTTATACCCTTTATCCCTTTTCTCCTTTGCCCAATCGGCCAACAAATAAAAATATTCCTCCCCCGCCGCTATTGTGCAACCCCTAAATTGCCTATCGGCGTGTTCTATACAGTTAACCCATCTACTTCTTATCGAAGCCTTGGCTTTATAGAACTCTTTGAATACATCAGAGCGAGGAGGATATGATGCCAATCTTCTAGGGAAATCAGGAAATTGATAAACACCTATTTCAACCTCCCTTTTAGACCTTTTAATCTCATAATCAACCGATCGGCCAGAGGTCGATGCCTCAATTACAAGGGAACTCACCATATCAACTATAGAAAAGGATTTATTTCTACACAAATACTCCTCACGATCGACTTACAAACAGGTCCGGGTATCTATTATAATCTTTTATATATATGTACAACACATACAAAAATCATTCGTATATCATATATCAAGCAGGTGTTTATAGATTACTATAAATAGTAATTTGTTACTTTACCTAAAAACAAAGCATGATCTTCAAACATACATACATGCATCATAAATCTTATACTAACCTTCTATGTTTGAATGCGAATCTAAAGTAGCGCCAAATCCTTCCCTCACCACGCTGCTGTACAACCACCTTCATGACTCATTTTCAGCGACTCTCTCACACTTTGACTGATGATCACTGTCAATTAAATATTCATGAGTTTTTGTACTATTTTTTTTTTCTTCTTCCTTCCTTTATCACTACTTTTGAAGTTTTGAGAAGTTGAGAAACGATTGATTGACGAAGATGAAACAGTATTTATATTTTCTCTCTCTAAGTGTTGGCAGTTATTGAGCATCACACGAGCCGTCCTACATTTTTAAACTGAGGCATCCCCTCTACTATTCATGTCAGACGTCTTACACCTTTTCGGTAAAAATGTTTTCCCATCATTGCCCTTTGCCTTATATTTTAATCTATTTTTATCTCTCATTTCTAAATCTTCCTCTGACCTCACCACACTAATGATGACTCACGCTTACACACAATCGGGTTTTTATAGCTTTTACACAAGGGATAAAATCAGAAGCTCTTTGCTTTTTCTATACTTGCTTCTTCTACTTATAGCAACAATGACGTCATTTCAAAAGCTCTCATAACAAATATTTCAAATATTTTTAAATTCGTTTTTCACAATGGTCATAAACAACATTAACAAAAATAGAGGATCAATTCAACAATAATTTCTTTCAAATTATTCAAACTCATGCAGTTCCATACATTTTATCACCCCTATTTTTATTGGCTTCATCACCTCATATATAATTGCATGTAAAGCAACCTTGATGACCTGGGGAACCACATACGATCAAATATCCTCCAACAATCCTCACATCTTCCAATTCGATCTCCTCTATAGCAAGCAATCTCATAAAACATTTTTAAACTGTAGGATCCACAACAATCAATCGAAACATCTCATCATAAAAATGACGTTCATACTCACATTCCCTCCCAATCCATCTAAACCTTCCAATTGAACCTCCCTCAGTAGGAGCTCAATATCGTTATCCAACACTCCGAAAATTTACTCCTGCACTTTACCGATCTTTATCGCCAACCGTCCTTTAGAGACATACCAGATTCTCACAGATCAAATCCACACCATTCTTATTTCCTTCCCTAAACTTTGAATTTCTTTCCACCTAATTTATACATTTTTGCTACCAATTACTTACAAGTTATGATAATATCCTATTATCTCGTAACAGAAACCTCAATATCTTGAGATAAATTATTTGAACATATCTCTTTCTATCGAACACAGTCATTCAATACTATTTTAGATCGAACTTATTATTTCCAAGTCAAATATTCTAGAACGACCTCTGCATGATCGATTCTCTATTCCAAACCTTTTATAATTTCTTTCACCCTTATATTTCTAGCACACAGATCGAATAATATTTTTTCCTTAAGACATATTTTTCACAAATAAATTTCTAGTAGCTCGATTATTACAAATATTTTTACTTTCTGCCCTCATTCATTTCATTTCATACAATATTCGAAAGTCATCGGATCATACAGCTCAATTTCTAGAGTTATTCTATTCGATATCAACACGGAGTTTGAATAATGAATTTTATTCACCTCGAAACAAATTACAAGTGATTTTACAGATAATAAGTCTTTCAAGTACTCAATATCAGGTGCTTTACAGATAGCAATCTTTCAAGAATTTAACATCCGATACTTTACAGTTTTATGTTTTTCAAGTACTTTTACAGCTAAGAAGCCTTTCAGGCACTCCAAAGCGTCAAATCCTTCAGTTCGTTCTATTTCAATGATCTTTTACCCTGATGCAAAGCAAACATTGGAAATGAGTATCCTCCTTCCCATGAGTCTGTTCGAAGTCTAGACGAACTTCAAATGGAAACTATAGAAGTAGGAGACTCAGTGCTTAAACCAACTCTTCAAACTAAAGGTCTTCTCAGTACAAAGTGGCGATAGAAGTGCAGAAGCAGACTTCCATTCTTTGTCTTCCTCCTCCACTACCACTGCCGCCTCTTCTTTAGCCACTACATCCTCAGAGTTGGTAGAGATTACTTGTAATAAGTTATCAACCTCAAGCAATAAACGTCACTATTACAAAAATCTTCAACCCGAGGTCGTGGTTTTTTTCCTATTCATATGTTTTCCATGTTAAACACTTGTGTCATTTCTTGCTTTCCATTAGATTTTGTCACATGTACATTGGTGTAAGAGCTAATTCCAAGCCACTTCGAGCTTACGAAATTAGGCCATTATAACTTTTATCATTTGTAGTCTGTTTATTTACAAACTAGTATAGACCAAACAACTAGTTTATCTGTCGAGAAACAGAGTAAAGAGGAGGTAGTTGATGGCAAGGATGATGATGATGGAACTTCATAGAAAAAACTAGGCCCTGTGAAAATAATAAAATAGATGGTTGTTGACCAAACCAGTGCATGAAGTTCTTTTAAATCGGACTTTGAGTCATAAGAATTTCTTATTACTCATTCTCATGTAATATGCACATTTATATTTCATTTTCTTATTTCATGACATATCTGTTCAAGTTTGTGTTAATAGATTCGGAAGTGGATGTCACCTTAAAGAAGAGGCATAAATTAGCTGATGAAGATATTAATGACAGAGCCTTCTCATGGGCTTGTCAAATAAATATATTGCATGCTCACCTTGATAAGCATCTTCCTGGAGTGTTATTCGAATCTTTTATTCAAAGACCCATCTCCAAGAATGAGAAAAACTAGGTGGACCAAGTCTGGTCACTGAGGAAGAATGAATTATCTACAAAAGCTAATGACTATAAAACGAGTACCTATAGGAGGATAGGTGAAGAAACCATTTTCCATAACGTTCTCTACACTTTACATCCAAACCAATGGTTGGACAATGGGGTATTTATATTATTTATATATTTTTCTCTGTAATCTATTGGGTTATCCTCTGTCATTTACATAATTTTGTCTAAAAACTATCATTTGCTAAAGAGTTTCTACCATTTGTTTTCAAATTCTCTATCATTTTTATATTGTACTTTGGCATTTGTTTATACAGAAGTTATTTTCCTTGAATTTTATCATTTAGTTTGAAGTTTTTGTCATTTGAATTTCTGAACTTTATCATTTGCGGTTTATAATCTGTCATTGTCATTTTATGTTCAAGTCATGAATGTTCCCTAATTCAATATTATAATTCACAACATTGTACCTGCCCAGCTAAAGAAAAGATTGTGTTGACGGATGTCTATTCCTATCAAATTATAGGTAAGGCTTTCAGTGTCAGGACTCCTGTTATGTCCTCTCCAGAAGCTGTGGAATTAAAGAAGAAATCAATTTGGGAATAAATTACTTCTATGAGATGGGATTCTACAGTTTTACGTTGCTACGATTGAGGAAATTTAAAAGTGATAAATTCAAAATTAATATTCCTTCCCTGGAATCTAAATGACAACCATTGGGTCATTTGCACTATGTCATTTATTCACTAGTGGATATAAAAATTACAAATACAAAGAAGAAGAAGAAGAAGAAGAAGAAGAAGAAGAAGAAGAAGATGAAGTTATCTCCTGGACACCAAATTATTCCTAATCAGCTATCAACAATCCTCCCAACAATATTGATATGGGCAGATTTTGCTGATCGTATGTGTAGTAGCATGTTCCCTAGATTCGACAAAAGTAAGCCAGTATAGTACAGTCGAAGAGATATCATAGTCGAAGACAGCTTAGCACCTATAAGCCAGCACAGTATAGTCAAAGGCAGCTCAGCATTCTAGAAGATACAATAAGTACTCGACCTACCAAAAGAAACCATTGAAGTCCAGTCAAAAGAGAGCTATTAGAGATCTGAGAAGTTTGCCCACTCTCCCCAGAATAGAAAATTGTATTTTTTTATAAAACTGGCTGTATTCACAATAAATACAGGCAGAGAATAGATTATTAAAGATCGAGAAATCTTCACACGTTACCAATTACAACCTCTTAAGCCTACTATCATTCCTAAACTCTGTAATAACTAGCAACATAGTGAATTTAGCATAAAAACTCTCCTCGAGGTGGTAGATTTTCTCAGCTTTTGCTGAGTTTTCCACGTAAAATCTCATCTATCTAATTTATTATAGCCTCTTTACAAATAAGTATTGGCAAATATTTCCCTCCCGAAAAATCTGCCACTACAATTGACGTCGTCTATGGAAAAACCACATTTTTTCTACCATTTCTGATATGACCACCCTCCGACGACAAGCATGAACTTGAGAAGCCATTCTAGTACCGTAAGAAATCAAGAAATACCAAGATCTATTAATCAACATGGTGTTGTACTCGAACTTCAAAAATAAATGGCCATAGAAAAAACTGAGGGACAGAAAGACCAGCGTGTCCACGCTTAAGCCCTTCAAACAAAGAAAAGCTCTGGATCAACAAAGTTAAACACATTAAAAAGAGATGGAGAGGCTACGGAGGACACAAGATTGACTCACTGCCCGTTAGACGTCACCTCCACTCGCTCGAAGTGAACATCGATCAAGAGCGATTCAACGTGATAATCAGCCGAGAGAAGGCGATCAACAAATTTCTCGATCCAGATTTAGAAATCCAAATAGAGCCTCTCGACATTTTGGCTTGACCACTTCAGCCCTGACAACCCAAGGTAGTCGACGCATACGTCACCAGGCCCCTTTGATAAATAACGGCCCATCAAAGATGTATTGGGACCAGAAGGACAGAGAGATTTTGTCCTCAAATCCTAACCCTACCTCATCCTCCATAATAGTTCGTCACCTTAGATAAACTTAGAAACATAATAAAAGCCATTCATTCTGACAGCCCAAGCCGATGATCTGCGCTTGATAGAATCAAAACAAACCCCACCACTCCATATCTCGAAAATATGCCCATCCCAGGAAATTTCCATTTGCCCAAATTTATTCAATATACAGGCCTGACTGACCTGCTTACACATGTTTGACATTTCAAAGTTGCGGTTGGGTCATATTCTAAACTCGACCATATGTTGTGTAGGCTATTCAACATGAGCCTAAAGGAAGAACCACTCTGACGGTTCCACACCATCCAAGAAGCCTCCATCACAACTTTTAACCAGTTGTAAGATCTTTTCAGCCCAATTACGCACATGCTAGGGAACGATAAATTACTATTGATTCTTAGTTTTATTTCTGGCAAGGAGCGAAAGAGACCTTGGCAAACTTTTATAAGCATTTCTATCAGGAAACAAAGAAGATTGGGAATTCAGACCCTAAATCGTAGTTCAGCATTTACCTCCGCTCTGCAGATTGACTCAAAAGTTTAAGAAGAACTTACCTTACACAAGCCTCGCACAGTCACTGAGATGATTGATGTGGCTAATAACTATATCGAACTGGAGCGGTCAAAGAAAGATAAGATGAAAAACTCATCTGTAATCCATTCTCGTGAAGCTTCTTCGATTCCAACTCAGCGAACAGTCACTCCTGAAGCACCTAATCAACGTGACAGAAATACTGACAATAATAGAAGATGGGACAGCAAACCAGACAGACCTGTCCCAATTTTACCGCCAATGATAACAACTCTCTCCACTATCTTGCCCACGATAAAGGGAGATGACTGTTATCGCACACCACAGACAATTCCCGATCTTTCCAACAAACTCTTATGTCAGTACCATAATGTGCATAGTCAATAAATTGACAACTGTTACTCCCTCATCCGAATCTTTCATTATATCCTATTAGCTGGAAGACTCAATAATTATATCATTGACATCCATAAGTTTCTCGAGGATCAAGCTAACAACAAAGAAATCAAGCAAAATCAAGACCAGGGACAAGCTCGCCACTTGTATATGATCGAGATTGAAAAGGGGAAGAAAAGAAAACAAGATGATCGCATTATGTCCTGCTACAAAATGACATCTTTAAACAAATCGGCAAAACTTCTTCCGAGCACAAGCAAGTCAAAGCATCCTTACCAGATAACCTTTGAAAACTGTGATACCAGCCATGTTAAATACCCTCATGATGACCCTCTTGCTATTATGCTCAAAGTCAGACAAGATTGCCACCATACACTTCTCATCGCTACCGGAAGCGCCACGAATGTCTTGTTCCGAAGAGCAATTGAAGTCCTCGGTCTTACAGATTTTGTCAAAGCTTCAACAATAGCAATCACGGGCCTCAATGGTTTAATAGAATTAGCTACCGATGAAATCACACTACCAGTTCAGGCAGGTTCAGAAACTATATTCGTCAAATTTCTAATCATCTATATAGAGTTCAAATACTTGGGAATTTTGGGTCAAAGTTGGTTACATTATATCAAAGTAGTGCCATCAACTTATCATCTAGCACTACGTTTTCCAACGGATCACAGAGTCTATGAAATCAAAGGTAGCCAAATAATAGCATGAATGTGCAAAAATACTATAACCAACCCTCATACAATTAAACTTCTCAAAGCGTAGCAACTACAGCACGAGGAGTTAACGACATTTGAACAGCATGACACCAAAATGGTCACATTTGTTGAACTCGATGACCCAGGGCGTACAACCTTTATCGGCTCTAAATTATCGCCCGATGAAAAAGAGGCCATAATACAGCTGCTTAGGAAAAACATCGACATCTTCGCCAGGACTTTTCATGAAATGCCTAGCATTGATCCTTCCATCGCTTGCCACCGACTCAATCTCCTTTTGAAAGTAAAGTTGTCATTCAAAAATGATGGAATCTAGCTCCTCGACTCCGAGATGCAGTCAACGAAGAAATTGATAAACTCTTTCGTGTAGGATTTATTAGGGAAGCCAAATATCTGAAATGGGTTTCTAATATCGTCGTTGTACCAAAGAAAAATGGTAAAATCAGGGTTTGTGTTGACTTTACGGAACCCAACAAATTTACTCCCAAAGATAGTTTTTTGCTACCATTAATTCCACAACTTCCCGATTCAGTCGCAGGACACAAACTTCTTTCTATGATGGACGCTACCTCGGGATACAACCAAGTACCACTCGCCGAAGAAGATCAGGAAAAAATAACCTTCATAACTGAAAGAGGTCTCTACTATTATGCAGTAATTCCCTTTGGGTTAAAGAATGCTGGAGCTACTTACCAAAGACTTGTAACCCAAATGTTCAAAGACCACCTCGGCAAAATCATGGAAGTTTATATCGATGATATTATCTGCAAAGCCCTGAAGAGAGAAAATCATCTAAACAACCTTCAAACTATCTTAGATATCCTTCGTAAATACCAGATGAAACTCAACCCAGAAAAATGTCAATTCGGCATCGCATCTGGTAAATTCCTAGGACATCTCATTAGCAAAAGAGGGATAGAAATCGACCCAGCTCAAATCAAAGCACTCATGGCAATATCATCTCCTCGAACGAAAAAAGATGCTCAAAATTTCACCAAAATAGCTACTATTCACAAATTTATCTCCAAGTCATCTGATCGATACAAACTCCTTTACCTTCTTCTTCATGGAAACCCCACTCCTTTTCCCATAAACAGCAAAAGGAAATCATTTGAACTCCCGACTGTAAAATGGCTTCCCAAGATCTTAAACGATACATAGAGTGTCCTCCTATAATGAGTACTCCAATTGATGGCGAATCCCATACTATGTACTTATTCACTACAGACGAGTCAATTAGTTCCGTTCTTATTCGAGAAGATGACGGCGTAGAAAAACCAATCTACTTCATCAGTAAAACCCTTATGCCTAATGAAAAATGATATACAGCAACAGAAAAACAGCTACTCGCCTTGGCCTACAGCTCTAAAAAACATCATCCCTATTTTCAAGCTCATCCTATCAAGGTTATCATCAAATACACTCTTAAACTGGTACCCTCCAAAAAAGAAAAATCTCACAGAATCCAGTAATAGTCAGTTATTCTTAGAGAATATGATATTTCCTTCGAACCTCAAATATCCATCAAGGGACAAGCAGTGGCCAATTTTTTGGCAAATTTTCCCGTCGAAGACCCCGATTGGGAAGAACTTGAAGAGATCTTCACAGATGACTCAATTATAGAACCAGATACATGGTCCAAAGGCTCAAGTTGGCTACTTTTTACAGACGGGCCAGCAGGACCACAAGGATCAAGAATTGGCATAGTCCTCATTACACCTTCTAATCATTGCATCGAAAAAGCAATCGAACTAAACTTCTATGATACCAATAATGAGACCGAATACGAAGGAATCTTACATGGTATCAATCTTGCACTTACCCTCGGAGCTGAAGAATTAGCAGTATATGTCGACTCTTTACTCGTGGAAAATCATTATAACAAAACTTTCAAGACAACAGGCAAAATGGGAAATTACGCAGCTTTTGTCGAAGGAAAGATAAAAAAATTTAAACATGCAACAATATCTTATTTACCTCGGCAAGAAAATCGCCATGCTGATGTGTTAGCTTATATCGTTGCCATGCTGGGAGACAGTAAAAAAAGATCTTTGGAAATCGAGATCATCAAGCATTCTAGCCTTGATATCCTATCAACACTCCAGATAACCATTACCGAAGATGACGACCCTGACGACTGGAGAATATCGTTTTATGCTTACCTCAGCTCCATCATCCTCCCTAGTAACAAAGACGAAGCTCGATCCTTGTTGGCCAAGTACCACAGATTCACTGTCTAAAATAAAATATTATATTGCCTCACTGGAGGTGGACAACTTATCGAATGCATCTCACAGAAACAGGCTTATATCAAAATCAGAGAGCTTCATGAGGGTATCTGTGGCACACATGTTTCATGAAGATCGCTAGCCCAACGTGCATTCATAAAAGGATTATACTGGCCTAAGATACGACAAGATTGTGAAGACTTTGTGTGTAAATGCTACAAATGCCAAATCCATGCTCAGGATATCAAAAGCCTGGCCCTCGACTTGAATGTTTGCAATGTCCTCAGGCAATTTAAATGATGGGGAATTAATATCATTGGCCTATTCCATCCAGCATCAGGAAATAGAAGATTCATTTTAGTCGCTACTGATTACTTCACCAAGTGGGTTGAAGCAATTCCTCTTTGTCATACTGATGAGAATGGCGCCATCAAGTTCCTATGGGAGCATATCATCACCAGGTTTAGTTGGCCGCACATGATACCCTCTGATAATGGCAAATAGTTTATTAGCTCTAAAATACTTACTTTTATCCATAAATATAATATTCAGTTAACAACTTCCACACCATATTATCCTCATGACAACGGACAAGCCGAAGCCATCAATAAAAGCATCAAATCTGGTTTACGAAAATGCCTCGATGACAAAAAAGGCAGATGGATGGACAAACAACTCAGTGTTTTGTGGGCCTATCGTGCCATGCCTCGAGTTTCCACAGGCTACACTCCTTTCATGATGGTTTTTGGTACCGAAGCAGTTATCCCTTCAAACCTCGATTTACCAAGTACCCAACGAAAAATCTCAGATAAGGACAATGAACTCGGCCTACGCTTAAACCTCAATTGGATCGAAGAAACCCGAGACTAGGCCATTGCCAATCTGGGACAATATCATGATATATTGAAAAGGTTATACAACAAAAAAGTTCGAAAACGAAAAATTGGTATTGGAGACCTTGTCCTACGACGGATCCAAGATAGTACTCGACCTTAAAATTCTAAAAAGTTATTAGAAAACTAAAAAGGGCCCTATATCGTCAGTAACAAAATAGGTAGCGGAACTTATTGGCTAATGACTTCAGATGAAGTCCAGCTCGAATATCCATAGAATACTGCCCAGCTGAAACTATTTTACAGATGAAACACTATAACCATTTTCTTACAATCAAATAAACAATTTGTACTCATCATTATCTTCTTTACTACTTCGATTTGATCTTAATTTATAATTATCAAGTATACATTACACAAACGATATCTTTACTACTTTGATTTGATCTCGATCTATATTTATCAAGTATACATCAGACAAACGATATCTTAACTACTTTGATTTGATCTCAATCTATACTTATCAAGTATGAATGAGATAAAATAATTCCTTACTATCTAGATTTGTTCTTAGGTCCTTTCTTCTAGAAGTATACCTAACACATATCATTCAAGTTTGCGTGAACAAATAACCAATTACAGGATGTTCTACTATGCGTTCTTTACTTATTGAACAACCTCTTCTGAGCTCTTGTTCTTCTTATATCAAAATCTAGATACCCATCCTAGGATATACATCTGGTATTCATTACTTGCCATTTCTTGGCCATCTTTTACATATCATGCACACCAGCATTCTTTACCTATCTGCTCGAATCTATGATCATTTTTGAAACATCACTTTATCAAATCTACTCAAACTTAATGCACAATAGTTATTTATCAAAATTTATAGCGACAAAACAAATATTCTTCGCACACACAAAATTAAAATTGTTTTGGTCCTACTGACCATTTGTTACATACTTTCACTTAACACAGCATAATTTAAACATGATTCAACATTTTTGAGAAGATTTTTCTTCATTTAAGGCACCTTCGGGTACCTGCACATCTGCTTCCTCCCTAGGAAGAGGACCGTTGACCTCCATCATCACTTTTTCTTCGATCACTTTAATTGTTCTACGCACATCAGAAGTCTGTGGTACATCCTCGTCTGAGGTATCATCACACGCAAGACCACCAGCTTTTACAAGTCCCTTATAATATTTTTCCTTTCTTCTGACTCCTTAAACTATCTTAGAAAGTACAGCCTCACTTCCTTACACTTTTTCAATTTCTTTACATTCATCTGAGCTTTCACTTCAACGAGCAGTTTGCCCTGCTCTAACTTCATTGCTCTACGAGCGTTGGCAACTTATTCTCTAACATCTTTTTCATAAGTAGCTTTCTGCAATGCCAAAGCCTCATTTTTCTCTTTCTCCAACACTTTCTTCACTTCCGCCAGTGCCGCCTCCTTCGCCTTCTTTACTTCCAGCTTGTACCTATTCAGCGTTGTATTCAGATCAGCATTCTCCGCACACAACTCCTTTTATATATTCCTGTAAGCCACCACCTGATTTACCAACTCACTACTGCCCACAACACGACCTATGGTTTCACCCATCAACTTCTTAATCTGCACAAAAGTCATATACTCAGTATTCGAGTAACCTACAAAATTTTTCATTAGAACTAACGCATTAAAATTTCTCACCTTCATCAAATTCCTCTGTCCCTCGCATAAAAACGTATTAAACCTATCAATCCCTACCATATAATTCTCCATCTCCGTCTTCAGCTTATCCGTCCCAAATGTATAGGACTCCATGGTCTTTTGCACTTCCGTTTCAGACTCTTCTACAAATTTCTTCTTCAACGTCCCACCACCAGTAGACTTATTGGGGAACACAATGCTCGAACCCCGTAGAGGTAACCCACCAACCACCACAACTGCCTAGCGGTAACATCAACCCCCTCCGTTGATGACTGTCAAGTAGTCCTCTTATGGTGAAGCAATGGGGGAACATCATAGCTCGCCACCCTCTTTTTCTTATTATTTCCAAAAGACTCCCCGAGCATAGCATCTATCTCAGTATCAGTATTATAGCCCGATAACCTAGGATTTCCAATGGAAAACTTCCATCTGCAACTCTCTTATTCTTTGTCAACATTTTTCCACCAATCACAGGTACCTCCGAACCTTTAGTTCTCGACCTTTTGAGCCCTGCTTCTTGAAAGAGTGTACTTAAACTATCTTGGTCAATAGCTAAGTTATCGATCCTGTAAAAAAATCATCTCCTTATCTTATACAATTCCTCGTCCACTTCAGCTTTCTTCCCGACTTCCTTCAAAGCTGTAAAACAGAAAAACATCAACAGATTACATACATTTTCCTTACTCAAATTTTTATCTAAACTTAACAAATTACATTACCTAACCACAGACCTAGATGAAACATTTTCTTTTTAATGGCTCCCCAGGATCTTTTTGATCGAACTCATAGTTTCCAGACACCAGTAGATGTTCGTCGGTGTATCGACATCCAGTTGACACCATGTCATAAAATATCGGCCTCTTCAAGAACCTCGCCATCTAACGATACCCTTTTAACTTTGGGATCATTTTCAGCATGTAGTACACACACAAATCATCTACTATTATTAACTCTTCCCCCCTGTCCTTAAGTCAACCGTTTATTGTACCACATACCCTAATCAAATCATATACATTCGGGTTGAATTGACCAGGGGCTACATCAAAAAAGTTCATTAACATTTTCTAATTTTCCCTGAGGGGAAGTTTCAAACCTTCCTTTATTTGTTCTCGATGAACCAAAATACCATTCAAAGGTATTTCCTGATCGATCATCTCATACTGAAACTCTTCCAACCTTATGTCCCCAGGAATATCGTATTTTTTATTAAAACTTAAGATCTCTTTCATCTCTGGACCCTCTCCATAATATGCTTCCTCGTCCTCGTCCTCGTCCACATCTTCTTCCCCATCCCCACTACCTTCCCGATCACTAGCTTGGGGCTCGTGATCCACATCCCTTTCTGTGGCCTCCTTCTCAGATAACTTGACAATACAGGGTGCCTCCCTAAACTGCTCCATACTCCTTATATCTTTACTACTTGCCCCTTCTCTATACCTCCCTCCCATTTGTCGCACATAGGTCCTCACATCAATCATCAAAGGCTCTACATCTTCGAGACTCCCGTATATATTTTTCTCATCATTTAAAGTTGGTTCAGCCATTTTAAAGAACCTGTCAAGCAGATTCCATATTTTTAACGCAGTTAGTATCTATGATATGTGATACATATATAAGTTCATATATTCATACTCATCTCGTTGTCGAAGATTCCTCTCCAACACATTATTTCCTATACTGTCTGCTACTATAATTTTATATTATTTAAATACAGTTCTCGATACAATAACATTAATTCATATTCCTATCTTCGTTAAAATTACACATTACTCAGTACTCCTTACATTTTATTTTTTCAATTTAATTTTTGATAAACATTTTAATCAGTTTTCATCATGGTCAAATTTCAGGAATCCCAATAACTTCTCGAAGATGCTTCACCTTTTTCCCGCCAAAACACCATCATTTAAATATTATGGATTCCCCTTCTCCGACACTAAATCTAGTCCAATCCCAACAAATAAGAAAATATTTGACAATCTCGCAGTATCACAACAATGATTTCGATAATCGCGCGGTACCTACTGTGTTACTAACCAATCCCTCTCTCTACTCATCTCCACCAATCCAAACATAACCCAAACCAAAACCAATCCATAAAATCCATACAACTCCATTTCTTCTACCTTCACACCCTTACGAATCACAAGAACAAAGTATTTCCCCCACTACTCCGTGAAAGCCTAACGCAATTCTTTTAAATCCAATCTAGCTATCATTCATTTCACATTCAATTTAACATACAACAACATTCACTTATCTTCCTATTCTTAATCTATAACATCAATCAATCAAAATCACAATCAAACGGCAAGAATCACTAGCCTTGATTTCGCGCTGCTTCTGTATCCCTCTCCTTTGCTTGCTTGGCTCTTTTAATCAGCATGCAAATCTTCTCCTTCGTAATCGTATCCAACCACTCCCACAACGAGCAACAACAATTCACTCCACATAAAAAAATCAATTTTCAAAAAGTATGGACAATCGCCCACCTCTGCCCTATTTATAGACCCCACGTGACAGTTCATTGTACCACTTCACGACTGTTCAGTTCCTCGAATGAAATGCCTCATGCGTTATATCTCGACTTCTTTGACTCTTCGTCTTCTCGCCATCAATAAACCTCTACATTCGTGCTTCAATCCTTCCATATCTCGAAGAGTTTCTTTGGATACATTAATAGCCACCAGAGCATGATCTATCTTCTCAAATAGATGATCTATAATATTTTCCTTGTATTTTATACTATCACCTAAAGGAACACATCTTGCCATAATCATCTTTTATGTTCATTCCCCTATTTTTTATTGTACCTACCCATTCCTATATTTTTGGGATTATATTCGACAATATCGCCAATATCATCATATTTGACAACAATTCATTCGACAAGTGATACACATTAATTCATTCCACTGACATCGATAACACAGTTACATTACTCACCATCAGTAATTCCTTGCCACAGACCTCCTTTACAATATTAAAACTTCATAAACCCCTCACTGTAGCTTCATCTACCCTCTTCACCAGTAACTTTACTCGAGTACACATTTTCACTACAGCGTTTAGGAGGAGTCCAAAACTATAATCTAACGCAAAACTCAATGTCCTCCTCAACCTCCTTTGCTTCTGCCTCACTCATACCGCCATAATCAGGCTCCTCAGGATCTTCCAGATACATATTGTAGTTCCACGATCCAAAATATTGTGTATACAGTACCCAGTACAGCGCCTGCAAATGTTTAAACACACCATCACGGGCTTGATCACTCGTCTTCACCATCTTGCATGAATGCCTCACCTCTACAATGCTAGAGTTATTTATACACCCTCTAGTCCATGTTCAACTCACTACATTTATTCTATCTTGGAACTCTGCAATTTACAAGTCCTGTCAAAATCCCTCAAAATTCGTTCTTGGCCACACACGGTCATATATCTTCGACTTTTTACACATAAACAAAAAATTAACACAGATATCTTCGACTTTACTCATACTAAAACGTACTTGATAAACAATACACATTTTGAAACTAACTTCGACAAATATATTTATTTCATTAAATAAATTGTTTATTACATTCGACATCTATCTCACTTATTATTTCTTATGTTCGACACTTTCATCTTTCGATTACATTACATTAAGTTAAAATCTCTTATTACATTTGACTTACATAACTAGTTACTCTGTTGTCTTTTCACCAGAATCTAACATTAAAGCCTCTTTCTAGTCCTCGAAGCTCATTAAATCTCAAGTTACTAAACTTCTAAGAGATGGTTCAGCAAAAAAAGGGCTAGCAAAAAATTGTAAACCAACTTAAACGTTTAGCAAGATCCCTGGATCCATCTAACCTTTCAATCTACATTATCAACGCATACAGTTATCCCTTCATCCCCGCATGATGATACAATTTCTTCCAACTGATACACATCGTCTCTTTTTTGATCTTGTTCCAACCCCAATGAAATGATGTGATCACATGTCAGCTTCCCATCAATTAGTTTACGCCAAATTTCTCCATTTGAATAATCACCATCTTCAATCCCAGAATACGCCATAAACCACACTTGGGGCGGCATTTCTCCACCAGCCACCATCATCCCCCCCACCATAATACCCTATTTATACCCATAATCCTTCTGCCAGATTCAGTGTACCGCATTTATTATGCCTCGGGAATAAACTTGACCAAATACAGTTCTTTTGACCTCGGAAATGACACAGACGGCCCATATTTTCATTCGGCAACCTTTCCAGATTCTAAAAGTCCTCTCAACACAACCACCAGTGCTTCTGTCAAGAATGGAGCGATTGTAGTAGCATATTCCCTAGATTTGACAAGAGTAAACCAGCATAGTATAGTCGAAGAAATATCATAGTCGAAGACAGCCCAACACCAATAAGCCAACACAGTATTGTCGAAGACAGCTCAACATTCTAGAAGATACAATAAGTCCTCGACCTACCAAAAGTAGCCGTTGAAGTTTGGTCAAAAGAGAGCTGTTAGAGATCTGAGAAGTTTGCCCACTCCCCCCGGAATAAGAAATTAATTCTTTTTTGTAAAACTGCATGTATCTACTATAAATATAGGTAGAGAATAGATTATTCAAGACCAAGAAATCTTCACACGTTACCAATTACAACCTCTTAAACCTATCATCATTATAAAACTCTGTAATAACTAGCAACATAGTGAATTTTACATAAAAACCCTCCTCGAGGTCGTGGTTTTTCTCAGCTTTTATTAAGTTTTCCTTATAAAATCTCATCTATCTAGTTTATTATAGCCTCTTTACGAATAAGTATTGACAAAGATTTCCCTCCCGAAAAATCTGTCGCTACAGTTTGTCACCTACTGGTTTAGAGGTATAGACTTATGGTATTAACTCTAGATTGACAACTCATTTTGGGGAGTATCCAATGCAACCTAATAGTAATGACTGCGGGATTTATATGCTTGTCTTTATGGATAATATCCTAAGGGGGATGAGATTTCCAGATCTGATAGACGGTGATGAATGTCGTTACACAATTGTTTATGACATATTGAGGCTAGGAGTTAAACTGGAGGAGATTTGTAAACTTTGACATCCATTTTGTTGTAAAGTATAATTTCTTTAGATTTGTAAAGTTATAAACAGTTATGAATAACATTCATTTATATGATCTTTATCATTTGTTATTCTATTTCTTATTTGTCATTTATATATGACATGTTTTTTATTTGTTAGAATAGAGTCAGAATGTAGTCTATTCAGTTAAATGTATTTGACATTTTATGAATTATATGTCATCCACTTATAAATAATTTATTATTTGTTAGTAATCTTTTGTCACCTTTTAATCCAATAGTTATCATTTTTTGAGAATGTCATCCAGTTCTGAAATATTTGTGTGAAACATGTACAGGTATGAGAATATTACGCATGGGGGAATAACACAATTAGAATACATGATGTATGGAATCAAATTGTATGAAATAAATTTATAGGTATTTCATTTCATTTTGTTTGACTGTGGTTTATGGGAAATACAAGTGTGTTTAAGAGTATTAATTATATTTCTTAAACCCAAAAACTTAAGCTAAGTTTTTAAAAGCCTATATTATTACCCCCAAATATATCATAACACAACTTTCTTGTCATCATCTTCTACAAGGGATAATGACAGTCCAAGAGCAACAAAATATTGTACAACCTCTAAAGATGAAGATGAAAGAGATTATGATTATCCCATAGATGATTCTTCCGGTGAAGATGAGTCTAATAAAAGGAAGAATGGAGATGATGACTCTATTGAAATATATGGAGATGAGGATGCCAAATCTGATGGTGATAATAACTTTGAAGATGATATTATCTCTGATAGTGATGAGGACTCGAAAAAAATAGATGAAAATGGTGACTGATGATGATGGCCACTCTAATAATGGTGGTAACTCTGATGGTGATGGTGGTAATGGGGATATTAGTGGTGATGGCAACCAAGGTGGTCCTGATGTTCCAAGACCAAAGAATGCTAAAACTTGTTAATCATAGTATCTACATAGCTGAATGTATTCGGCATTTTATGAAATATATATCATCCAGTAATTAATCGTCTCCCATTTATCTTTACTTTTTTTATCATTTGTCATCTTAATTTATGGGCTTATGTATGTTGTTTTCATTTGTTATATATGACTTGTTATTTCTCATTCATAATTTACTATTATTATCGTTTCCTACTATCTTTTCAAAGAATTTACTATTTTGTTTCTGTCTTGTAAAGTCATTATGAAACAAAAAGATCATTTTTCATTTGCTATAAATAATTTGTTAATTGTTATATATAATTTGTCATTTGTTATATAAGATTTATTATCTATGATTTACCATTTGTTATATATGATTTGTCATTTGTTATCTATGATTTGTGAAACATAAACCACAGATATTTATGATTTGTGAAGCATAAATCAACAATTAATTTATTTGGTTTATAGATAGACAATTGATGTAAGTCAATTAGTCTATTTGATATAATAAATTATGTTTGTTTGTAAGTAGACAATATTTGGGATCAAAAACATGATTATTTATTTGTTATCTATGATTTATCATTTGTTATAAATGATTTGTCATTTGTAATCTATGATTTATCATTTGTTATATATGATTTATCATTTGTTATCTATGATTTCTCATTTGTTATATATGATTTGTGAAACATAAACCATAATATCAATAATTTGTGAAACATAAATCAATAATTGATCTATTTGGCTTGTAGATAAATAATTATTATAAGTTAATTGGTCTATTTGGTTATTTGATATAATAAATTATGTTTGTTTGTAAGTAGACAATATTTGGTATTAAAAACACGATTATTCATTTGTTATTTATAATTTGTCATTTATTATATATGATTTGTGATACATAAATCAACAATTGATTTATTTGGTTTATAGATCGACAATTGATGTAAGTCAATTGGTCTATTTGGTTATTTGATATAATAAATTGTGTTTGTTTGTAAGTAGACAATATTTAGGATCAAAAACATGATTATTCATTTGTTATCTATGTTTTATCATTTGTAATCTATTATTTGTCATTTGTTATCTATTATTTGTCATTTGTTATACGTGATTTGCCATTTGCTATATGTAATTTGTCATTTGTTATCCATAATTTGTCATCTGTTATATATGATTTATCATTTGTTATCCATAATTTTTCATTTGTTACATATGATTTGTCATTTGTTCTGCTTGTTGATTCTTGTCGAATTAGGGAATCTCACTCTATAGATATTTTAGGGACAACTCATCCTAAAGATATTTTCCATTCCGACGTAATTTGAGTAACCAAACATCTTTGAGAAGACATATATTTTTAGCATATCAAGTTCGAGATCTATCGTAATTCAAGCTACAACAAGAACGATGGATAAAACATTTATTTCATACAAAAGCTTATTACAAATTCATTTATTAATTTTTACTAAAATAGTTACAAGTAGGTCATCACGGTGCATCCTCTTCTCTCACCAATGTAATCGTACGGTTCTACAGACTACCAACACATTCTGGACCCTTCAGGATTATAGATTACAACAAACAATGGTACACATAATCTTTTTCTGCTGCCTTCGCCTCAACCTCGTTCATCCCCTTATAATCTGGCTTCACTAGTATAAGAGGCCGACCGGATAGGCATAATTTTCCAAAATACCATCTCATAAGCTCTCAATAGTTGTACCCAACACGAATGCACAGCGCCTCCTCATGGAGTTGACCCTTCGTCTGTACCATCTTACCAAAGAAAGCCAATGACCTCCTTAAATACATACAAGGAGTATTTATACGTTTAAATCTAATGAATCACAACTTCTAAGAGTAAAAGACAACAATTACTATCCCAACCAACCTCCTAGGGAACCGTTCTTAGGCACTACACAATTTATACATATTCATTCTAGAACCAATGATTTGTCATTTGTTGTCTATGATTTGTAATTTGTTATATATGATTTGTCATTCGTTATCTATGATTTGTTATTTGTTATCTATGATTTATCATTTGTTATATATAATTTAAAATTTGTTTTTATGTAATTTGTCATTTGTTAGCTATGATTTGTCATTTGTTTGAATGATTTGTCATTCGTTATCTATGATTAGTTATATATATTCAGCATACCAAGTTTGAGAACTAACGTAATTCGAGCTACAACCTACATCTTTCACACAGGTCGACACATAATCAGGACGATGGATAAAAAATGCATTCTATACAAAAAATGATTGCAGTTTTTGCGTAGTTGAATGTATTTGCCATTTTATAAAATATATGTCATCTAGTTATTAATCACCTCGAAGGTGGTGGTGGTGATCGGTCTCCCCCACCACCACCACCACCGTCTCTTCCTCCGGAGCCCCCACCACCTCCGAGTAACAGAGAAAGAAAAATGATTTTACTCAGGGTACTGGTAAGACTTCATCGGGCATACACCAACCGCTTTATATGTCGCTATAACAGTGTCCTTTACCAAAAGACACAGACCATCCTTCTGCCCCTACACCGATATTGCCATATAGTAAAAGCGGACCATTTGATAATAGTCATCATTCACCTCCTCCACCTCTTCAATGTCATGTCATAGAAGGTTGGACGTACTAGAATAAAAGTATGAAGGTTAAGAGACTGGGACTCAAAGTAAAGAAGCTGCAGCTCCTGCACCTTTGCAAGAACCCTAGCCTCGTATGCTTGGCGTCCGGTGGTCACCATCTTTTTTACAGAATAGTCACCAAGGGAATAGTTGCAAAAGATATGGAATAAAGGAAGTACTTTATGAATAAGCAACTACCACTGCAAGCCACAATAGTATTAATACCATACCTCAATTAATACTGAGTTCAAAATTCCCAATGTCAGAATATACTCAAACACAGTAATCCTGACTAAAGCCATTGGTTCTAGGGAACCCCACAACTATAACAGATATTCATGAAGAATATTAGAAATGATCCCCGGGTACTAATGTTCCAAGAGTCAAGAAGGCCAAAACTTGTTGATTGTAGTGTTTATGTAGTTAAATGTATTTGTCATTGTATGAAATATAAGTCATCCATCCATTAGTCGTCTGTCATTTGTTTTTGTTTTTGTTATTTATCATCCTATGTCATGGTCTTATGAAAATATTGTCATTTGTTATATATCTTTTATCATTTCTCATTCAACATTTATCATTATTATCGATTCCTACTATCTTTTCAAAGAATTTGCTATTTTGTTCCTGTCTTATTAAGTTGTTCTGAGACGAAAAGATTATTTAACACGTCACACTATTCTGCTTCTACTTATATATAAAGTGGAATCCATATATGTGAAGTTTCACTCCAAAATTAATCATAATGGATCCATGCCGACCACGCCATTTTTCACAACCACCAACCTGTATGTCACGCCCCAAAATCAAGTAATCGATAGCTTGACCAATTACTAGATCTGAAGCTGTGCAGGTCGGGGAATCCACAGGTTTGCCTCACGAACAATCGAGCCGTAGATAAATTTTGGCCCAATCATTCACAATAGTATCACAACATAGTAAAAGGGAAAACAGAAACAGTGGAAAACTAAGATAACATAATCTAAACGTAAGATTCTACAAACCTCTACGCAGCAAGCCCAACTGCAAAACTGGAGAATGAGCCTCCAGCTCAGCTCCCCAAAGATTACCACAGCAGCAACTAAAATCTGAAACAACCTGCCACTGAAAGGGGGATGCGAGAGTGAGCAAACAACGAGCTCACTAACTCCCTAGAATAGCTAAACGATTATACTAACCAATGAGATGGATATAAATATTAGTGATAGCAGGATATAATAATATCTAACGATAAACAATGCATATATATAAATATATATATGATGACTAATAGGTATACGCATATATACTAACTCAAATAAATCTATCTATAAATATACCTCATGCAAAGGAGTGTTAATCCACACTTTAGTCACAAGTACCACTAACTACACTCTAATCACTACCGTGGCCCTCAGCGCCACAAGCAACTAACCCACCTTAGGAATACAGTCACACGTGAGGCTAAACACCCTCGGCCAACTGTAAACCAACCGGGTTATCCAAACCCCAACCAGGTACAATCCCGAAGCTACCACAAGTTGAACGAGATCACCCACAACCAAATACCAGGCTAAAGCTCACAGTAACCAACCAGACTAATCTACCTAATAACTTAATCAGATATAGAAGAGGGAGGAATAGATACAGAGAGGAGAGGAGTATGCAGAAGGAAGAGAAGTCTAATTATACCGTAATCAATTAGAAGAAGAGGAATCTAATAAGCGGAGAAGAATATAATGAACTAGGATAATCCCATAATTATCCTAATGCAATGATATGTTATGATGATGATATGATAGAATGAGATAATCTTCTAATTATCCCAAGAGCAGAAGATTCTATATTAAACATAATGCAGAAAGCGTTAAGGATTTCTATCAGAAGAACCTACGAATAGGAAATATGCTAAGATGCAATGATATGCTTGATGATGATGATGATGATGCAAAACAATTTGATGAAGTGGGATAGTCCCATACCTATCGCAAATGCAATGGTTTAGCGATGTCAACCCAAAGGGCTAGCCCCCAAGACTAAAGTGGGCTGACAACTGCTGAAAAAGGATTTACCTTATCGGATATTGTTGGATATAGGGGTATGATGTACTGCACTAGCTCGACCAGACTAAAAGATATTAACATAGGTACTTCAACCTCGCCTGAGGAGTCTGGGCACCAGAAACTGGCATCCAACCATGTCTCTCTACGCAGGATGAGACTGGGCACCAGGAGAACTATTCTAACCATAACTTCACTCACAGGAGAAGACTGGGCACCAGGAAATAGTATCCAACCATGTCTCTCTTAGTAGGACGAGACTGGGCACCAGGAAAACTAATCAAACCATATCTTTACCTCTAAAACTTTAACCCGATCCAGGGATCCTATCAACCTATCGGGGCCAGCCGATGCGGAGTTGTTTATGTATCCAATCGCAGTAAGATAAGAAGAGAATATATTATCTAAGGATATGAGCATGATCCTAGAGACTGAAGCACAACTGTTGTTAACACAGCCAGCACACAATAGGATAACCACCTGCCTGAGAGTGTGGCAACAAAAACTAACACAGATGCCCTCCTATGACTCAGTTGCACCATCTAAACCTAGATAAAACAACAACTTAACCGTCACGACATCTAAACGACATCAGTCTCTAAGATTCATCAAAATAATATAATTACTACCAAGTACAACAGTACTCTAGCTGTCAACACAGTCTAGTACTCATGGGGTGACCTACATGAGTCCAACAAGTAGTCAGCAATCCCCGATAATAAAACTGCCTCACAATCCTCCTAATCATGTACATAAGTCTCCAACACGGATGTACAGGAACCGGATTCAATAAAAGGTTTCAGCCGCATTCTAACATCTCGAGTGACGTACAACTTCATAAACTATCTGGCTCAGCCGCGAATCACAATGATCCATACTGTCTCACTGCCTCCTAGATGACGGAAGGGAACACAGCCCTAACAGTCTTATCACGGGGAAAGAAGGCTTACGAGTGAGCTCTATCAGCTCTAAGAATCATCAGGACAATAAGTGTCACAACACGATAAGCAAACAATCCTAAGGCAAACTATTAGAAGTTCACATCCACAACCAACCACCATGGAAAAGCCGTCTACTCACCATCAACAACTAATAGTCCAGGAGATACCACACTCCCACATGGACTCTAACAATCCAAACAACCACTAATCACAATAACAGTGCTCAAGGACCAGGCCTCGAGAATGCAGAGTACACCTAGACTAGTCTTAAGACTAATCAAAACAAAAGCAGGCAAGAGGACGAGCTCCGAATCGAAGACCGTATCTTACTGGAGCTATGTCGCCCCAAGACTACCCTGGAAACAAGTCCAGCAACCCATACTAGCCAAGGTGCTATACTAAAAGGTGAGAACTATAGTCTCTAAACTACACTATCTCAGAGAAATGGCGGCGAAACCACATATCGTCCATAAGTCTCTACTAATAGTCAAACCAAGTTACTAGTGCCCTGAAACAAGATGCCACACTCAATATATTATACATATATATAGCAACTCTGGGCGTCGCAACATACTGAGAAATGTCATTGTTCTCAACCTCAATGAAGAAAAGATCCGCAATAACCACCTACAATGAAATCGGTCTAAGAGGAATCTCAGGAGTCATCGTCACATCGACGACAGTAGAGAATAACCTTCTATGACTAAACATAACCTACAGGTTCTATCTAGTAACTAAACTTATAACAAGCTCGGGCTTTACTAACTTATCAAACCCTTAAGTACTCTCGCCTAAGGTATGCCAAACGGATAACCCGTGAATGTGTCATAAGCAATTAACCCATATACTAACATAATCACAGCAATAAACATGATAAACTATATGATGAAATAACTCACAAATCAATATAATGGTATAGTTATTAAGGAAGATAAAACTCGCCTGATAAAACCACGCTCGGAACAACAATCTCGGCGAAACTGTCCAAACAGCACCCCGACGGAAATGTGCTCCGCGAATCGACTTCCGGAACTGCAAATCAATCAGGGAAAGGACCAGGAACACCACCACATCAACCACTATGAAGTACTGGAGCACATTCACCATTCCAACAAAGGATACCTGCCCGAAATTGCATTTCAGATCAGCACCACAACTGAATTCAGCAACAGAAACTGCAGTAAATCCAACCAATTCACCATCGTAAATCCCCATCCGCCAACAATCGACGAACATCAATCCAATCCACACCTGCGATGAACCCAAAAGAGACACCATGAACCCCAATCTCCAATCATCAACCCCAAACAAACACAAACCGTAAAATCAGCCCAACACCTGCAAACAAACATTGCAAAACCCAATCACCAACAATGCCCATTTGGCCACAAACACCAAACCCTAATCACCACATTTATAAACCCTGAATTCAGCCCAACAATCACAAGGATACCAACTGAAATCAGTCAACAAAATGGTAAAAGGAATCCGTGAAATCACTCACCGAAGAGGGACGGCTGAGCTCGGCAAGGGACGGTGTCCAATCGATGGATCGACGACGGAAACGCAGCCCTCTCTCTCTCTCTCTAGAATAGCAATCTCTCTCTCTGAAGAACTGAAATTAGGATGGCCGGAGGTGACGATTCCTCAACCTAAATCAACCCAAGGAAAGGAGAAGGAATTTAGGGAAGGAGAGGATTCGGTTTTAGGAGAGGAGAGAGATTCCGTTTTGAGAAGGGAGAGAGAGAGAGTGAAAAAGAAAATGTGTGGAGAGAGAATGGATAATGATATATATATATATATATATATACATATATATATATATATATATGTAATCGACAAGTCGTTCTAACGATCCTTCGAACGGGAACAGGAAAATTCCAAAAATGTCACTCTGAGGTCCTCCTGAACCACAGACAACACCAAGACCCTCAGAAGACTAGAATAACCCGAACAACCATCACAACCCTAACAAAGGGTTCCCAAGGTATAAACACCACCTCTACTGCTTCACGGCCACCAAAACGCCTAAACCCCCGAAAAGAAATCTTTTCCTCGGGAAACTCCGAAAACCTACCGGCCACTCCAACGGCTCACCGGAACTACCCCAAATCATACACACAGCACACAAACATCATTACCAAACTTTTTATGCGTTCCCAAGGCCATAATTCCACCTGCTCCTCCGAATCACCTCCGAACCGCCAAAACTACTAAAAGGAATCTAATGGACAAAACCTGCCAAAAGTAATGAATGGATGCAATTTGGATGAAGGAGTATAAGCGGAATATAAGTGAGGAAGTTAATGTGAAGGAATAATAGTAATAATACTAAATAAATAAATAAAATGACCCAAAAATCCACGATATTACACTGTAAGGGAAAAATGCTAAACTACGGAGGATGACTTCTCAGGGACGGTTTTTAATTTCTTTACAAAACTTCAATCAGCTGTCGAAGACATTGGCAATAGGATGAC
The DNA here is from genome assembly GCA_014058105.1 of Kingdonia uniflora. Classification (NCBI taxonomy): domain Eukaryota; kingdom Viridiplantae; phylum Streptophyta; class Magnoliopsida; order Ranunculales; family Circaeasteraceae; genus Kingdonia; species Kingdonia uniflora. The sequence continues at coordinate 144,374 of JACGCM010000973.1, read as the reverse complement.
TACCAGTCTTACAGCCATAAATTTGAATCTTGAGTACATTGTTGACATAGTTGAATCGCTAGAGGATAGGTTAAATCTAATTGAGGAGAGGTTATTCGGCCTTGAACCATAGATTTGCCTATCTGTTGTAATATTACTGTTCAGTAGAATTTGTAGCTCGATTATCATTGTTTATCATTCATATTTCAGCTTTAAACATTTGTTCCTAAAAAGATTAATATTCTAGAGCCAAATATTAGCGTTACTAAAAATAAGGAATATTACACTTTACTCCTACATATTTGACTACATGTTAAGATCTAGAGATTTTAACTTAGGCAAAAAATCTTATAGCATCTCCGTTCTAACCTCAGAGATCATTAGTTGAGTATTAGTTCTATTTGTAATAGTATCTAGGATCTGATTGCTCCCTTGACCAAAATTTGTGATTTCTTCTACCGTTGACGATTGTAGCCTTTTAGAATCATCGGTCGTAGAAAATTCTCGAAACCAAGTTTTGAACTGATAATAGTATTATGGGCAATGGTAGAATCTCCTACCGGGCAGTTTAGAGACTCTACAAATGAGACCACAATCATATTTTTTTCTCCTTATCTACCCATACCTAAAAATAGCACCCACCAAATTTGTAAGCGCATTGACAGAACCAACGGTTAGGGTTGAGGCTTGTACACGAGAGATGAAGATCATAATTTTCACCGTACCAGCAAACAAGGGAAAGTATCATTGGAAGGGAAGTATGTAATGCTTGAGAATAGGAAAGAACTAGAAATAAGTGTGTAGATTATATAGTTAATACTTTATGGTAGTGATAATTCACAGCAGGAAAATGACAAGCTATTTATAAATAAATAAGAACAACTTATATGAGGATGATATTATCTTTATGATAACAATTAACTTTCATTATAATGATACCTTTGGTCATAACAAATGCTAAATGCTCCGCTTAATTCTGACAGCTTCTTTCTTTTACAGTCGATGTGACAAGTCAATCTTTATTATATGATTGAGACAACCTAGCTTAAAGCCAACTTTGATTATGTTTACAATAAGTTATCTATCCAAAATATCTACAATGGTAGGGAAGTATGTAATGCTTGATAATTCACAATAGTAAAATGGCAATGTATTTATAAAAAAATGACAAATACTAATAGGAGGATGACATTGAATTTACGATGACAAATAACTACACTAAAATGATACACTTTGAAAGAACAAATGAAAAATTAGCCGTTTTAATTCCAAGAGCTTCTCTCCTATATAGTCAATGTGACAAATCAATCTTTCAAAGAGCATAAAAGCAGTTGAGTACAAAAGATGCAAGATATGTATTCTCAACAACAACCCCAAAGATATTATCACCACCACGACCCGCAGTTCTTTAATCTAAACCTTACACCAACGCCAAACCTTCTCAAGTTATTACACATACAAAGATGTTTCATTTCTTTGATGTTCCCCAATTCATCAATATCTTTTACCAATTCGAATAAGAAACTGGGGAATAATTTCTATACTTCACTGGATATATTTAGGGAAATCCTATCTATGGTGACTGATTGTACTTTGAGTATTTTGTATGATCCACCACCACCGATATTTAGGGAGTTACCTCATAGATATGAAACTTTCTACTTTAGGGGGTTAGATGAGAGGAAGGGGACTAGAGGGGTTTATCAAGATGGCTACAGAAGGCAATTTTAAAACTCAATGTTGGCTTTTAAGCGAGCGATGATTGTAGGTGGTGTCGTGGTGGTAAGAGTGGAGATGTGAAGGAATGGAGGTTGAGGTGAGGACTATGGACTAGACCAATTGAGGAAGTGAGGGGGCGTTGTTTTAACTTTAAAACTTAAAAGACTTGTTGTTACATGTTACCCTAAAGGTTAAAGACTTAAAGGGTAACTTTAATATAAAAAAATTATAATTAAACCAAATTACGATTACTTAAACAGGTCACGGGTCGACCTGAACTATTTAGGCTAAACCCTAACCCGATCAATTTATTAAATGGGTTAGGCGGGTTTGTGTTAAATGGTTTACAACACCTTAAGGCCAAAACCCAAACCCACCAGAAGTAGGGTTGGGATGGCGGGTCATGGGTCACTTTGCTAGCTCTATAGAGAAGTATGTAATGTTTGATAAGTCACACCAGTGAATACTAATTGGAGGATGACATTGAATTCACGGTGACAATTAATTGTACTAAAATAATACTTTTTGTAAGAACAAATGATAAATAATCTGTTTAAATTCCAAGAGCTTCTTTCCTATACAGTCGATGTGACAAGTTAATCTTTATTACTTAATAAGAAAACTTAGCTTAAAGTCAACTTTGATTACGTTTAGAACAAGCTATGTATCCAAAACATCCACGTGGTTCCCGCCACTCTAAACCCTAATCCCTAAACCCTACCACACGTAATTAAAAGTCCCAATACAATTCTCCCAAGTATAAAAACCTAAACTCCTTTTAGCTATATATTCTCAAGTCTCAACTATTAAAACCATCAATCCTGATATTTATTTTTCAACTTCCCAAGAAATGTCACACTCCCACTCCACTCGATTTAGCCATACCTCTTTCAGCACCCCTCAAGATTGGTTTGAGGTGGTAGGGATTAAGGAAGAATAGGATGACAAACGTCTCTTCAAGTTGAATAGAATTTGTCAAATGGAGAAGGATATCTTCGGTGAGAAGGATATCCCTACCACCTCAAGATTGGTTTGAGGTGGTAGGGATTAAGGAAGAATAGGATGACAAACGTTACTTCAAGTTGAATAGAATTTGTCAAATGGAGAAGGATATCTCCGGTGAGAAGGCGCAACTGCTGAAAGAACATTACGAAGAGTTCAAGGAGAAATTAGGAGAGCACGATAAAATGAATGACGAACTAGATAAAATTATAAAAAAGAAAAAAGCGCATTCTGAAGAGTTCAAATTCCATATCCACTTCTTGGAAGACCAGCTCTGCGCTCTAAAGTTAGAGTAGGATGAGCACAAGAAACTGTGGGAGGAGTCGGCCCGTAAAATTAGTTGTCTCGAGCAGAAGATCAAGGTTATGGAATGTGATTAGAATTCCTCAAGTGAGGAGTTATGAATATTTGTATATATTTTTTAGCTTGTTTTTAGGTTTTAGTTTTTTTTTGTTATTGTTTCCTTTTTATGAACATTTGTTTTATTTTGTTTTGTTTCGTTCGTTTTTTTGCTTTTAAATAGTAATTTTCATCTGATAGGAGGGAAACAAACTGCTGAAAAGTTTTGTCAAAAATAAAATGATATAAGGGAACCAAACAAATGATAAAGGATCCATGAACAATGATAGATCAGTGTTGAACTAAACAAAACTGATGATAACATTTCAACAGACAAATAGTAAATTATCAGTAAAATAATGACAGTTCAGGAAAGAAAAAATGATATATAAGATACAAACAAATGTGAAACTCTCTTTAATATATGATAAGTCGATATGATAAGTAATGATACTTGATTAGACAACTTAGTTTAAATTCACATTGATTATGTCTTAAGTGTACAACAAGTAACAGCGGCGCCGAAGTAATAATACTTTTTACCCTAAACATCATAAACCCTGACACGCGTCCCTTCCCAATGCATTCAATTCCTGATTAAATAAATCCTAATCTCAAATCAACTATTCTCAACTCTTCAACTATTCAAACCCTAGCCCTAAACTTTTTTCAACTTCTTTAGAAAAATGTTTCACTCCACTCGATTTAACCATGTCTCTTCGAATACTCCATACGATTGGATTGAGTCAGTAAGGATGCATGAAGATCAGCGTGACTAACGTCTCTACAAATTGAATAGATAATGCCTAATGGCAAAGGATATCTCTGGTGAGAAGGCGTAAATGCTGAAAGAACATCAGGAAGACTTCAGGGAGAAATTAGGAAAGTTCGATGAAATAAAGGAAGAACTGTATCAAGTTATAGCCAAGAGAGATTAACATTTTAAAGAGTTTAAGTTCCATATGTGCTTCTTAGAAGATCAGCTTTGCATTATAAAGTTAGACCAGGATGAGTACAAGAAACTATGGGAGAAATAGGCTTCTAAGATTAGCAGTCTAGAGCAGAAGATCCAGGCTTTGGAGCGCGATCTGGAATACTTGGAACGTGATCTATAATCCTCAAGTGATGAGTTATGAACATTTATTTTGGTGTTTAGGGTTTTTAGTTTGTTTTAAGTCTTTCATTAGTTTTTTGTGGTACTAATTTCCCTTATATGAACATTTGTTTTGTTTTGTTCTGTTTTGTTTGCTTTTTGTTTTCAAATAGTGGTTTTCGTCTTATATGAGGCAAATAAAACAATAATAATTTCGTAAGAAAATAATGATATAAGGGGGACCAGTTTAATGATGAACTTAAGAAAACTGATGATAATAATTCAACAGACAAATGAAAAATTCTTTGTAAACAAATGACATTTCAATAGCAAATAATGACATAATGGAAAAAAAAACAAATGAGAAATTTTATGTGAACATATGCCAGTTTATAAGCAAATAATAATATAATGAAAACAAACAAATGAGAAATTATTTATGCACAAATGACAGCTCAGAAGCAAACAATGATATAATAGAAACAAACAAATGAGAAATTCTTTGAGAACAAATGACAATTCAGAAGCAAACAATGATACAATGGAAACAGACAAATGAGAAATTCTTTGTGAACAAATGATATTTCAGTAGAAAATAATGATATTATGGAAACAAATAAATGAGAAATCCTTTGTGAACAAATGACAGTTTAGAAGAAAATAATGATATAATAAAAAAAATGAGAAATTTTTCTTAAATAAATGATAGTTATAATTAGACAAATGTTGATTTTAACAAAACTGACGATAAAGATCATACAAACAAATGATATATAGAGTACCCAAAATTATCAGCATAAACTGATTGTAACATCTTTATATGGGATGGCATGTGGCTTAGTGTTCATCATAAAAGACGGTGCCATTGTCGGACATGTATTATCGTCAGATGGGATTGGCAGAAGCTTACAAGAACAATGATTGTGTCCCTTTTTGTTATACTTACTGCAAAATCATATTTTGGTGACCAGACTAGACATTTTTACCCTTCTCTTCCTTTGGGTACGAGGAAGACCGGCTCGAACTGTTGGTATAAGAGCACGAACACATGGATCAATTTTAAAAAAATTCCACTGCTCAATTCCTCTTTAGGAATCCATATCAGTTTATAAATAACCTTGTATGTATCATTTGTATAGTACTCAGAGACTCATGTAGTTGGATAAACATTAGCAAGACCGAATGCGCATACTCCGTGTTCACAAGGTATCCACATCGTTTACCACGTTAAGAACAAGTACCAATTTCAATATTTACTGAATCGGTTCTGCCATAACTAGTCATCTAAAAATGGTGACGTGATATACGAACCCTACAGGTTAGTGAATCTGTCACAAACTTCTTACTCTCACAGTGATCCGTAACCCATGGTGTTAAGCGAGCTTGACTCATCTCAGCTTCTTCCCTATGCGTATAAGACATTTCTGAACAGATTCTACGCAATTCCTTAATAAACACATGGATAGGGAGATCTCTTACTTTCAAAATAATGTTATTCCAACTCCTGACATAATTAGTATAAGCCACTCCGTATCTGAACAAATAACAAACAATTGAAATCAAATGCCAAATTATAATAACCTGATGACAAATGGAAACATAACAACTACAAAAGGATAATAATGAACTGAGGACAAATAATGGCAAAAAAATGACAAATAAGTATGCAAATTGTGTAATGATGACTATTCTTGAAATAATAAATGACAAGTTGATCAATAGAAAATGACAACTTACCTACTCATTAGAATATATAGATTAGACCATATTTCCTTTGGAAGACATAGTATGTATTAGAGACCCACTAGATCCGTATTTCAGATAGCATTCAAGTGTTTACCAAAATCAATGTCGGTGAAGGTCTCTACTGCCATCTTAAATGCGATCCTCGTACTTTTAAGGGTAGTTTTAATGTTGTTCGATATGTGGAAGGTACAAAATGTATCGATTGCAAATTTAAACACCTTATGTACAATATTAATAATTTTGTTGTTTCAATTAGAGATGATAATGAATCGAGTGTCATAACCGGGGAAATTAGACCCAAACATCTTCAACTTTTTATGGTCTCCAAGTCTGTTACTGAAAATGCAAGTGGAAAAATATTATTGCCTGGGTTAATGGCGATGGCTGTTAGTAGAGTCCCATGATATCTCCTTTAAAAAAAGTTTCATCAATCACAACAACGGGTCTCCATAGTTTATAAGTTTTTTTGGGAGGACCAAAAATACCTCGTAAATCTCTTATCTTTACAACTCGTAGTTTGTATCTCAAACACCAAATCCAGGTCAACCAACCACACTTCCGCAAAGTAGCTAGCAAGTAGTTGGTATACGTGCTCTAAGATGCCTCGGATCTGATAATTGCGTACATCAAATGATAAACATTTAAGTACAAATGAGAAATATCAAAGTACAAATGACACAGTGAGTCAATCAAATGATATGAAATAAAATGGTAAATATTGTCGCAGGAATGTCAGGTGATGGGGGAACAAATGACATATAAGATGATGATACCTCTAGGTAGGCTTTTTTCCTTTGCATGTCAGGCAAGATTATATGTTACATTAATATAATGATTAATTTGTATATCATCAGTAATTCTGGAAGGTTTACAGTTAGGGTCTTTTCTTAGTTTTTGCTTGATTGTAGAAGTAACCCATCTACTAGGCAATGCCTTATACACGTTCTCACCATCAGTTTCAACTCAGATGCTTGTATGCATGGAGCAATAAGTACTTACTCTAAATTTGCCAAGAGCAATTATGACATTTGCAATATACCATGATTTTATATTCGTTGCTCAGAATATGTACGAGATTGAACTTATTTACAACTACATAAGCTCTTATGTATTTCTTGAGTATAATACTATCTCGATATCGATCACCAATGAAAAACTATTTACTAAAGTCATAGAGATCCTCCGTGTACGCAGCAGATTTAAAACTAAAATTCACGATATCTTTCACCTGTTCGGGCTGTGGCTCAAACCAAAATTTAGCTGAACAAATGAGAAATATGTTTCTTAGAATGATACTAATTTGATAAGAAATGCTAAAACACACCTCATAAATGACAAATTCTGCGAGCTTACCTGAAGGTTCAGTTTGTTCAATAATAGGTTCGGGTTTAACTTAAAGAGGAAAATTAGTTAACATAGGCTTATTTGATAAAGGAACATTAGTTAGCATAGGTTCATTTTAGAGATGAACATTTGATTGAGGAATACTAGGTTCGTTTAAGGGAGGAGCATCAGTAAGGAGAGTTTTAAAAGATTTATTTGATTAAGGAACATAGTCTACTAAAGGTCCAAACCTACGTAGATCAAGCCCTCTGTCTTCTTTTTTTTGGGTAACCCCTGTATTCAGATTTAGGATCAGGAAATAAGTTATGACGTAAAGATCCCCCCGCTTTAGTGGTAGACAACCCTTTACCTGAACCAGTATCTTTGGCGGTGGACAACCCTTTACCTGAAGAACAAAAATTAAAAATAAAGTTTTGGAAAGGTACCCTTAGCTCATTAATAATCCATATGTGAAAGGGCGTACCGGGATTGTTTTTATTCATATTGATCATTACGATAAAGTCCTGGACTGATAAAATTGCGCATGTACAAGCATGGGCAAAGTTGTACAACTTACAGTCCTCACAATAGATTTTGCTTATTTCTTCAAGGAGTATAACAAAATCTTTATATGATGAGTGCGCTCTTAGTGAGATAAGTTTTATACTTCCTCCAACATAACTAACGATTGATCCGATCTTTGAACGTACGATATCCCCCACAAAATAAAGATGGTATAAAGTTGAACTTTATCCATCCCTGAAACAAATAATATAAATAAACAATTCTGGTGATAATATAGTAAAAACAAATGAGAAAAGTGATAATAAAAATGAAAACAAAGCAGAAGACAAATGATATAAAACTTAACTCCAGTAATCCCTCAAATAAATGATAGGAATCCTAAAATAAATGATATCAATAAACAATTCAGGTGGTATAGTAGTAGATAATAAATGCTAAAAATGACACAAGAAAATTGGCAAATAATAAAGTAGCATAAGATAAGTGATAAAGTTGTAAAAGAAAAATGATTATGTACAAAGTGTATCGTCTTGCATATCATTTTTCTTAAGAAAAAAAACCATCAAATCATGATGCGGATACAAAGTTTGAGATGATGGATACAGAGTTAGAGATGATATGTACTATAATGGTTACTTCAACGGTCGGAGAGATGGATAACAACGATCTTTAATAATAAGAATAACCTAGGATAACAACGATCTTTTTCTCCCCAATGGCCTCGGTGTCAGGACTTTAGCCAATGCACAGCAATAATTGGAAGAGTTGGTATATGAAGGAGACAAATAGTACATCAAGAAGAATCTGCTTTAATTTTTGTAGAAGTTTTATTGTTGAAGAATAATAATAATAATAATAATAATAATAATAAGAAGAAGAAGAAGAAGAAGCTTTGATTTTTTTTAAGGTTGGTAGATTATTTTTGGGGGAATCTTCCCTCTTATTATTGTTTTCATTACTGTATCACTCAACAACTTTAGTAGGGATAGTTTCTCATTTATTCTGTATGATTTGTCATTATCTTTGCCTAAACTTTGCCATTTGTTTGGAAATCTTTGTAATTTTCTTGTTATAGCTTTGTCATTTGTTTAGTAATCTTTGTGAGTTGGTAGATTGATTACTGTAACAGATTAGACTACTCATCAACATTAAATGTTAGAGAATAGGGGTAGCAGCTAAGGGGTAGTAGGTAGTACCAACATCGATTTGTTAATTTTAGTATCTGTAATAGCCTAATTTTAAATTTTAAACTTAGTTTTTACACCAATGATAATCAGAGCGTTTAGATGAACAATAAATGAATATTAGCACAAAGTTTAGCGTGGAAAACTTTTGACTAGGTTAAAAACCATGACCTCTCTTGAGGTTTTTAGAAAGAAAGATGTTATTAATAGTTGTTATCTATTACAGAGGATGCTCTGAGTATTTTAGTATAGAGTGTTGAGTGAGAATTTATTTGTCCTTTATCTAGAATTCTCTGGTCCTATTTATATGTCTTATAATATGACCATTTGATGACCATTATTATTCTTAATAATGGACGTTACAATATATAAATTTGATAGTCTTTCAATAGATTACGTAATAGTCTGATCTTGCTATCTTGTAACGGCTTTATTAATGACGGAGTACTTGTTAATTTGAACTGTTGATGTACAGGTCAAAAATGATGAATAGAAATTTGTAGCTATTTTCATAATGCGTCACGTGTATGTTGACGAGGTCAAGTCGTCGTATGATGGTCAAAAATGAAATTTTAGTTCGAGATGTGGAATAAACCACTACAACCGCCCCCTCACATCCAAGAGTACGAGAAGCATTATGAGCGAGTGGTATTGGTTGAGAAGATTCATAAATACTGTAATTAATATCGAGGAACCATTTCTAATGCATCTTCATGAATATCTGTTGTGGTTATTGGGTTTCCTAGAACCAATGGTTCTGGTCAATATTGTTGCATGGGAATTCCATCTGACGTTGGGAATTTGGAAAGTCGTCATTAATGTTAATATCGGTATAAATAGCATTCTGGCTTGTTATTGCAATTGTGATTAACCAAGTGTTTCTCTGAATTTTGCCTTCTGTATTTTTTCTTTTATTTTCTGTAATCTTCATGTTGCTGTCTGTATCCTTCCTTCTGTTGAGAGGATGGTAACCACTAGACAGCAGTCTCAAGCAGCTAGGATTCTTGCAAAAGTAGAAGAATTTTGCTTTCGATACTTTGGGAATCAGTCCTTGAGTCTTCCTATGCCAATTGCGGTGATTCCTACCTTCCATGGTATGACATATGAAGGGGTGATGGAGGCGGAGGATGGTCATCATCAAATGGTACGCTTCCATTATCTGCTAATATTAGAGGAGGAGCGGAGAAATGGGTTATGTCTGCTGATGGAGAAGGCTGTTACAGCTGAAAATGAAGCGGCAGGCGTTCGTCCGATGAAGTCTCGTCGGTACGCTACTAGTGAGTGGGTTCTTTCAAAAAAATAGGACCATCCTTCCTTCTCTGTCTCGCGGGGTGGTAGGGGTTATAGTAGAAGAGACAGTAGTAGAGAAAGCTTTTTTTCTACACAATCATCGTCTCATGTTATGAAGAAGATCCTTTTGTGGAAGGTTGGTTCAAGCAGAGATACCTTAACTTTATCAGTGATTTCCAGCTCCTAGATTGCCTGGGCAATCCTTGCAAGGGATCAGAGTTTGAAAGAATGCTTCAAATTTTTATCATCTTCAATTTTTCTTAAAGAAGAGTTTCAGACTATGAATTGATGTAATGTAATCTGTAAAACAATCTCTAAAGAATGTCTGGAAGACTTACTATCTATAAAGTATTCTATAGAGTCTGAGATGTAAGAAATATTCGAGCTAATGAAATATCTTTATTCTGCTAACTTTATACTTTATTTTAAACTTTAACTTTATATGTCTAGCATTCTTTCGAACTGACTTATTGGGTACTGGGAAATGAAAATAATAATTCGAAATCAAGTTGTTGTGGAATATTTGTAAACAAATTGAACTGTAGTGAACTCAATGCGTATATCAGTAAAGGTAGTGGGAAGTGAGGGTAAAAAAGAAGGGAGTTTAAAAATGTAATGTGGTCGTTTGGTGAATGCAAGAAATCAAGTGGTTATGATGATTGTATGGATTTTAAAAGATTGGTATGCTTACGAGCTGTTGCTTCGAACTGACTAAAAGATGTCTTAATGTAGGTAGGTAAATGATATATGTCCGTAGGTATTTGTTTGGGCTACTGTTGGAGGTACTTGAATATTCTTTACGAACTCCATCTTTACGGATGTACGATCTGTGCGAACAAGATCGGAGGAGATATTTCGTAAAATGGAAAGTAGTAGCTGTCAAAATATTCTTGGATTTCAACTGATATTCTTGTTTCCGAAAATTTGTTCTTGTAAAATATATCCTTTCTCAAAATCTGTTGGGGAGGCGATTTTGATGCTGTTAATAAATCTCTATGTTGGCTATATAAAATACTGATCCTATGCCTTGTATATTTTATAGGGAAAACATGTTGTTGAGTGATTACAAGTGAAAATGGTGAGGACACATTCTCAGCGTGTTCGTCATGCAGTGAAAGGTAGGCTGAATATCAAAGTGGCAGAACTCCGTGAGCGATACTTTTGCCTGTCCTTATAATGTTATGTTACCAGAGTAGTTGTTAAAGTTGGTCGGGTTATATGATGAATGCAGACGGGCATAGTATGATCGTTTTTTCTGATATGACGTGTTCTGTGAATTACTGTTGGATGTAACTTTACGAGAAGAAGCTGTTCGAGAGATCGCACGGGACAAACTTGCTGAAGAAGATGAGAGAGTAGAAAGATGGGAGATAATACCATGTGGTGTAGTTAATCATCCGGGTTGCTTTCAATCTAACTACATGTCATCGTAAGCTCAAACTTTAAGAGCTCAAAATAAAGAAGTAATTTGTTTCTAGTATTCTATTTTTGCTATCTGTTTGATTGTAGAATATTGCAGATTTATTCTGCGAACTGAAATAAATAAGATCAACGTGTTTTCTGATTTTCTCATGTGGCAAATATTGTGGATTACAGCTGTCTAATTTTAACAACTGTGCAGATAATTTTGAATTTTGAATTTTGAATATTAAGCTATTTTAGGAATGACGAATATTGTGGTACAATCTTGGTTGAGTATAAAAGTAAGGTGATGAATCGTGTATATTATTTTGGAAAAGAGGGACAAAAAATTTTAATGGCAGAAGGTAGAGACAGACGTGATAATGGTAGACATTATCACAGAAGTCATGATGATACAGTGAGACAAAAAGATGTGCCAGTAGAGGCAGTAGGGGTGACTAACACGTGTCTGAAAGAGCTGTCATTTCATAAACCAAGGAAGAGTATAAAAACTCGTCCCTCTCTCCCTCATAAATTATCTATAATTATATAAAGAGAAAAAACTGGTATAAGTAGTATCTCTAGAAAGAAGAAACATTTAAGTTTTTAGTGTAATTTGGTAGAGAAAGCTTCATTTGGTGAGAGAAAATTATTGGAGAAACAACGGGAGTAAAGTAGAAGATTGTGGGTCTTCTAGTACAAGTTAGTAACTTGCCATTCTGCTTTGATTGTATTGTCCAGTACTATGTATCTGATATTGTATGATCATCGCCTTTGTATGGGATTGATTTGGGGATATCAAATTTGACAATGCAGGGGACAAGAAATGATTACTTGCTTGTATTTTTATTGTTCGCCAAAAGCTCTGGGTATGGTATATAATAAAATCTAGAGAGAAAAAATTATTTATGGAGAAGAAGAGGGAAAGTTGAAAATGACTTTCTGTTGTTTTGGAAAGTTTCAAAATAAATGCCTTGACTGGGTAAAATGTATAGGTGGGGTTGTTTCTGCTGTGTTTATGGTATAACATGTAATTGTATTAGTGTTGAATCATAAATGTATAGAAAATGATAAAAGTTTGTGTGTACCTATAGGTCCATTATGCGTTCAAAAAACATAACTCCTATAAGTAAATTTGTAGTATTATCTAGCTCAGAGGAAACATCATTGTCTAAGGGAGGACGATTGTAGTAGTATGGAAGAGACTGTAGATAGGAGTTGAAGTGACTGTAAGTGTAGAGGTTGGAGAACCCAGTGAAGTAAATAAACTTGTAGAGGAAGATGATATAAAGGTGAAAGATAAATCATTTTTCATATATCCTAAAGGAGTAGATGTAGGAAAATAATTTTTAAAATTTAAGAAGAAGTTAAAAGGAGAGTGGGAAATTACGTGATGGAGCAAGGTCAGTGGTTAGGACTTATGTACCAGGAAAAGGGGAGGAATGGGTATACTACCAAGTTCCCTGCCTGGATATGTAGAAAAAGGAGAAAAGTATTAGTGAAGATGTGGAAATTTTGTACTATAATGGGGCGGGAATAGCAGGCCTGAATGATGGGTTCTTGTGTTATTTGAACCAAGTCGTATATGGCCTTAGGATTCCTCTGAGCTTATTTCAAAAAGGGGTTATAAATATATTACAGTGCTGCCCTGCTCAATTAAATGGGAATGTATTTGAGATGATGAGGGCGTGTGAGGTACTAAATGATAAGTGGAGAGAGAATGGGATTGCAAAGCAGTTCGTAGTAGACGACGTACTAAAATTTTACAGACTAAATGTCGTCAAAGGTCGTAATAGCGGTTTCCTGTATAATGATTCTTCTAGGCTAAAGTCTTTTTACTTCAAATCTGCGGGTAGACCATGGAACGACCACCTTGTATGGGCATGGGGAAATTATATGCAGGTTCCAGATGAACCAACGCTCTTCCTAATCCATAAGTATTATAATTCGAGTAAGTCGCATCTGTCAACTTGACCAGCCATCAGTTTGCTTTCGAGCTGCTAACTGTTTCCTTATTTTTTGTTTATCAGGTCATGATCCCAAATCTTTACTTAATAACACAAGCTTATTCGACTGTGTACCTCTTAAGCAGGTCGAGCTAAAGCAAGTACTTAGTAAATTAGGTATCCGTAGAGGTAAGAGGGTAGACTTCAGAGTGTCCAAAGTACAACGAGCTCACAAGAATCAAGCTATGGCTGAGAAGAAGAAGGCCCGTCTTCCTTTAGGTAACTTAACTGGTCTCCCGCCGCTGGAGCCAAAGAATATGAGTGTTGGGAAGAAGTTGCAGAGGTTGAGAAAGACAGTGCCAGAAGCTTCTCCTTCGATTGTGGTAGTGGCCCAAGGAACAGAGGGCGGTAAGCTTGCTGTTGAAGGTGTAGTAGAGGATCAGGTGGTGAATAAGGTCGCTCCTTAAGAGGCAGACAAAAGGTCGCTAAATAGGAAACAACATGAACGCGAAGGCAGTGACCAAATTCACGCGAAGGCTGCAGCCAAGTGGAGAGAAATGGAGCAAAAGTATTTTACGATGGCGAGGACTGAGCCGCAGCAGCTCGAATATATGTTTCAAGAGCAAACAATGGGTGTGCGTACTAATATTCTCTATTTGTTGCATTTGTGATTGATATATGTCTTACTGATCATGTGTCTTGTATTGGCAGCTCTCGATGTTGATGAAGGGAGCTAAGAAGTTTATTAAGAAGAGGAGCCAGGAGTTTGGAGAGCTTACTAGCAGGCTCGATGCTCAAATAGCTCAGATGAAGGAGCTCGAGGAGGAGCTCAAAAAATAAAAAGATAGCAAGGTTGAAGGTGGCTGAAGAGCTGTATGTAGAACTGTTTAAACGCGAGGAGACTGTGTCACAAGCATTCAGAGAGATAAAAGCTGAAAGAGACCATCTGGTCCATTCTTATTACTACTTTGGGCTGACTACTACTGATATCGATCTGGGTTGAACTGGCAGATACAAAGAGATAGTCTTTGCTTTTGATGCTGAAGACGAAGTGGTGGAAGATTCTGCTATTCCAGCTAATGTATCTGCTTCTCAAATTGAACAAGTTTGAGCTGCTGATAGTAAAGTGGATCCTTCATCTAAGGTAGAGACTGGCAAGAATCTTTAATCAGTCTGTGGTATTCTATTTTAAACTATGCTATTTTGTCGTGATTTTGATCATATTGTATTATGTGTGGCCAAAAACTAGTGAGTTTGATAGACACTTTTTTATTGTGCTCTGTTAGAATGTTTATGTGATAACCAAGATATTTATAATCTGTGAAGGAGGCAGGGCGGTTGAGAAAACTATTTCCGACTTGGAGAGATCATTGAGTAAAGTGAGGGATTCCGTGGCTCGTATTCAATATGTACTAAATAAAACTAGTATGAGAGAAGGCAATTAAACTCTAATTCAAAGAAAAACTATAAAGAATTATATGACCTTCAGTGTAAATATGCTAAGATAAAAATAAAAATGGATAAAGTTTTAAGAAAAGAAGGGGAGATGGGGGTATTACTACGTAAATAGAAAGACTTGATTTATTTTACTGACCTGAGAGATAAAGCTAGGTGTCAAAAGCTTTTGGTAGCTCTGACACTGTATTTTGAGGCGAAGTAGATAGTGAGCAGGGCTTAAAAGAAGCTTATGTAGAACTTTTGAAGGAAAGGGGTGTAGTGCCTAACCCAGCTCTAGTTATATTTTTAGCTCAAAAAGCATATAATCGTCATAGTGTAGAGGCAAAAAAATGTTCATCTCGAGCTAGTATATCTGCTATATGGGATGATGTAGGACCCTTACCTGATGTTTTTGGCTTTATGTAAGATTGAAGAGCAATAAAGATTTTGTTTTTTAAAATAAGGAAAGAGCAAATAGAGGTACAAAGGAAATTAAAGGGTGAGGTAAAGGAGTTTCAAAACGTGCTGACGCAAAGTATGAAGCAAAAAACGTCCTTAGAAAATTAATTAACAAAGGAAACAACTGTTAGAAAGAAGGTAGAAGGTGATTTGAAAGCGTTAGGTGTACCATAAAAGGAAATGTGCAAGTGTCTGCACTGAGCACAAATGCAATTGAGGGAGCATCTGTATCCGTCACAAGCAAAGGTTATAGCTCAAACATACCATAAATGTCATATAGAAAGTGTGATTGAGTTATATGGAGGGAAGTTGACAAGGGTGGAGAATGAATTTAGGAAGTATGTGATGGACTGTGGGAAAGATTTTGATAGAGAAAATGAAAAGGCTAAAAATATATAGTTTACAAAAGATGAGGAGGAAAGGGTTGTTGAAAAACCATCTCCTAGATCAACACTAAATTTGTCAAAAATGATGAGGAGGAGGTCGAGAGCTTGATACCTTGGCCATGGTAAAAGCAATGCCAGCAGGAGGTGGTGACCTTTATAGCTCCTTTGGACGTGCAGGTAGATAGGTCAAAGAGTTTGATAGATAGGGGGCAATCATCTCGTAGCTCGAGAAAGCAAAAGTAAAGTAGTCAAGTTTCTTACCAACTTGCATATGCATTAGATGTTTGTACACTGTTTTGATGATAAATGAAATTTGTTTTCTGTGATGATAATATAGATATGAAATAGAGATATGGATTGATAGTACTCAAGTATTATGTTCATGAGTAAAATTGTTAACTGTGATATGTAAACAATTTGGATACACGAACTATTATGTATTTGAAAGTTAACTGTTACTGTAGGGTAAACTGGTAGAGGTTCAAACCAAGTGTGAAGCGTTGTGTGTGTTGAATGAAAAATTAAACACTGATCTAAATTTTCATCATGAAGCACTGAAAAGTACTACTGAGTTAAATTATAAAATGGAGGTGAAAGTAACAAAGGAGCAAAGTACATGATTTATTTGACCGAACAACTGGAAGATAAGGAGGCTGCACTAGCCATTGAGCTGAAAAAAATGGATGGACTAAATAAAGTTGTAAAGAAAAAAGAGTTGGATATTTTGGACATTTTGGAACAAATAAACCAACAGGATGCAGAACTAACACCTGTGCAAATTAAAAAGATAGAGTTGTTGGCGGAGTTAAAGAAAGAAGAAGATAGTGTTAAAGATTTGCAATTTTAGATAAATACACTTGAAGCAGAAATAGTTGATGCGTGAACAGTTGTGAGAGAGGCAAATTGGCATGCTCGTAAATATGAAGGATTGTGGTATGCCACTAATATGAGGGTAAAAGAGTTAGAAGAGGCCCACAATGAACATAACAAATTAATAAAAAAGCAGTGGATTAAGATAGGGACTCTAGAGGATGCAGTCCAAGTGTTGAAGTTAAACGTTTTAGAGTTCCAAGAGGAAATTGGGGAACTGTTGAGCTAGAAGACCAAATTGGAGGCAGACTTGGAGAAAGCTGAATGAAACCTTGATGAAGGGGTTATAGAGAGAAGTCATAATAAGTATGTAATGCAGGAACCGATTGCTTTGTTGGCCCACATGGACGAATTCATGACGGTGAGGGAAGCACGTAATAAAACTTCTTTGGATGAAAACTGGGTGATAGAAAATTGTTGTAAAGCGTTGAAAGTTATGTTGAATGAGGCTAAAGGAAAAATTACAGAGCTCGTTGTCCCTGACAAGGTAAAGCGCGAGGCAGGTGATATGCATGATAGAAAAATGACGGCAGTGCTCTGTTTTTTTGTATCCTAGTTTAAGAGATTGGAAAAAGAAAGAGACCCAGTTTATGACAAACTTGTCGCAAATGGTGTGCAGTGTGACATGCGGCTAATGTGAACTGCATATCTGGATCGTATTATGTCGAAAATTGGTGCTCTTCTGAAGAGTAAGCTTAAAGAAGGGAGATAAATTATGACTGGGAGGGTACCAGAGCTGATGCGTCTACAACTTTTGGGGCATGGGGAAAGTTCACGTGGTGATGTATTTTCAGATAGTTAGAGTGACTGAGGAGGCATTATGAATGTAAAAAAGAATGATTCTTAATATACCAATTAAAATATAGTAGATAGAGTACAACAAAATTTGATTGATAATAGAATTAGTGGCATTTACATATTTGTACTGACCTTTTGATGAACCAATTATGGTGTAAAAGTTTGTCGTCTGTTAGCCGTATTATGGAACCAATAGCCGACCTATTATATGATAGAAGATCAAATTGCCTAAAGCAATAAATGACCTGTTATGTAATAGAAGATCAGTTTGGCTGAAGCAACAAACGATCTATACTGTAATAGAAGATCAGATTGGCAGAAGTAACAAACGATCTGTATGTAAAATGGGGTAAACCCACTAGTAACCTGTGATATTATAAATGTTTTATGTATATAGAAGTACTTGTATGAGATAGTAGAAAAGTAATGTAACGTAGGATAACCAAACACAAGTATTTTATTGTTGTAAGATTGTTGTACAAAGATGTTAGATATAGTAGAAAGTATTGTACGAAATAGTAGAGAGTACTCTGATGTAGAACGATCAAACATAAGTATTTTATTGATGCAAGATCGACGTATAAAATGATAGATATAGTAGAAGAGTACTGTATGAAATAATATAAAGTACTCTGATGTAGGTTGGTCAAACATAAGTATTTCATTGATGTAAAAATGACCTACATAATTAGAAGAAATAGTAGACTAGTACACTGTAATAGAATATTATCTGCGATATAACTTTAATCTTCTCGTGTTTTAAGGATTAGGGAGTCGATCTCCATTTTTTATGGCAAGGTCTTAAGAGCCAAGTCTACTTTTTTCGACAACGATAAAAGGTCCTTCCCAATTCTCTGCGAGCTTCCCAGCATTGAGTTCCTTTCTGTGTTTTGGTATATCTCGTAGGACGAGATCTTTAATCTCGATATCTCGATAATGAACTTGTTTGTTATATGACATTGCTAAAGCTTGATGGTACCTTCCCAAATTCATGACTGCTCTATCTCTTGTTTCCTCAATCCAATTCATGTTACACACCAACTGGAACTCATTTTCTTTATCTGTCATGGTAAGGTCACATAGTAGGTGATGATATTGAGTGGGGATGATTGCTTCGGTACCATATACCAACAAGAACGGCGTACATCTAGTCGATAAGCGAGGTGTTGTTCGGTATGCCCATAACACGTATGGTAATTCTTGTACCCAATTCCCCTTCTTTTTTGTCAAGCGCTTCTTGATTCCGTCGACTATATTTTGATTGGTGATCTCGGCCTAGCCATTTCCTTGTGGGTAATACGGATTTGAAGGATAGTGGATGATCTTATGCTGGTTGATGAAATCAATGACCTTGGAACCAACGAACTGTGGTCCATTATCTATTCTTATGAGGTGGGGGCATCTAAACCGTATTATAATAGTTTCCCATATAAACTTGATAACTTAGTTTTCGCGTGTTCGACACAAAAGAACTACTTCTACCCACTTGGTGAAGTAGTTTGTTACCACCAGGAGGTACTTTTATTTTCCAGGCCCTGTTGGGAATTCTCCCATAAGATCGAGAGCTCATCTTTTGAATGGCCAGATAACTTTGCTAGAATAGAGTTCCAAAGCTGGAGCCCAAATTTTAAGTCCATGTTGCTGGCATATATCACACTTGCTCACATATTCGATGGCTTGAGCTTTTATTTTAGGCCAAAAGACTCCTTGAGTAAGAGCTCGGTTTGCTAAAGATCGTCCTGCCGCATGGGATCCACAAGTGCCCTCGTGAAGTTTGTGCATGAAGGGTTGGGCATCTTTATCAGATAAACATTTGAAATAGGGATCCACAAGTGCCCTCGTGAAGGGTTTGTGCATGAGGTTTTTGTCAACGACGTACCGTTTAGCATTATCCAGCAAATGTCTTCTTTCATTAGCATCTTCAGGGAGTTCACCGTCAAATTTGTTTTTGGACTCGATGTATGTGAGGAAAGGTCGTCTCCAATCATCTTCGTTCTCTTCACCGCCTCCAGTATTAGCATAATTTAAGCTGATGATGTTAATGTTGGGGGTGGATACTGCTTCGGTCTTCAAATATTGAGCTTATATTCTGTGGACTCCTGCAAGATAGGCAAGGGAATTAGAATGTCTATTTTCTCCGCGAGGCAAATGTTCGATGGTAACCTTTTTGAATCTGCTTATTCCATCAGCTACTGCTGCGGCGCAATCAATTATTTTTCTATTTTTCTGATACTTGTTTGTATAATGGTTTATTATAAGTAAAAAGTCTATGTACACAGATAACTCAGGCGCACCAATCTCAAGAGCCATATCTAAACCGTGGATTAGTATCTCATATTTGGTCTTATTGTTTGTGGCTTCGAGGTTGAGTCAGATTGACTTCTCAATTATGACATTGTAAGGCGTGATAAGAACGATCCCGATGCCTGGCCCGTAGGTCAGGCAGAACTGTCGGCTAGAAGGCGTCAACCTTTCTTTGATATTCAATCTAATTTTTCTTCGAACTGTTCCTCATTTATGTCAGTACTATCCTCTTCCCAGTCAGGGTTTTCGACTGGAAAGTCGACAAGGAAATCTGTTATTGCTTGCCCTTTTTCAGAATGTCGTGGTTCGAAACGTATATCGTGCTCACCAAGAGTTACCGACCATTGTTGAACTTGTCTAGATTTTTCTCGTTTGGACAAGATTTTGCACAAAGGATAATTTGTCATTACTCAAACTGAGTGAGCTTGGAAATATTATTTTTAACTTCTACGATGTATAGACGAGAGCTAAAAGCAGTTTCTCAATCTTAGTGTATCGTGTTTCTGCTAGAGTGAAGGTCTTGCTAATGAAGTAGACAGGTTTCTCTATTTTTCATTAAGTCGAATGAAAACTGAGCTCAGTAATTTATCAGTAATGGTAAGATATATGGTGAGCTCTTCTCCTTCCTTGGGTGTACTAATTACTGGTAATTTTCCCAAATAACATTTTAGTTCCTGAAACGCTGCTTCATATTTTGTAGTCCACTCAATCTCAGGATTTTTTTTAGTTTTTTTTTCTTCGTCCCCTCGTATAGTAGGTCGAATAACTATCGATACCGGTCCAAAGACTTAGAGAAAAAATGATTTATTGCTGCTATCTTGCCGGCTAACTTCTGTACGTGTTTCTTTTATCTTTTGAGAAGGCATAGATAACAAACCACGAATACGATCTGGGTCAGCCTCGATATCTTGCTTACTGATCAAATATCCCAAGAACTTGCCTGATTGGACTCCGAATTGATATTTATCTGGATTTAGTCTCATTTTGTAAAATTGAAGAATTTTAAAGGTCGTGTGTAAATCTACGATCAAATACCTTGATTGGACTTTTACACAGCATATCATTAATGTAAACTTCCATTATTTTTGTAAGATGGTCTTTGAGCATCTTTGTCATCAGTCTTTGGTAAGTGGCTCCGGCGTTCTTGAGGCTAAAAGGCACGATTTTGTAGCAATACAATCCATGTTCTGTGATGAAAGCTATTTTTCTTGGTCTTCGGGTAACAGAGGCATCTGATTGCACCCTGATGCGGCGTCCATCATGGATAAGAGTTCGGGTCCCACAGTGGAATCGAGCAGATGGTTGATGATAAGAAGTGGAAAACTATCCTTTGAAGTATGTTTATTGAGGTCTGTGAAATCCACGCATACTCTGATCTTGCCATTTTCCTTCGGAACTGCTACTATGTTCGAGATCGATTCTGGGTAATTCATTTTTTAGATAAAATCAACTTCAATGAGTTTATCGATCTCTTTATTGACTTCTTCTCAGAGCCTTGGTGCTAAAGTTCTTTATTTTTATTTGACTGCCTCAGCTTTATCTTTTAAACTAAGCTTGTGGCAAGCCAAATGTCGATCAATGCCTGACATTTCATGAAATGCCCATGCGAAGACATCACTGTTGTCTTTGAGAAATTGAATAAGAGAATTGAGCTCTGTCGTGGGCAGAAGAGTTCCAATGTAGGTGCCCCGTTTGCCTCCACCAATCTCGAAGTATTTTATAGTTTCCACGCCTGGCAGTTGGTTTTTTGTAAAGTTATCTGTAATGTTCGTTGTGGTTTTTTGTAATTGTTATGCAAGCCGCGGTATCGATGGTTCTGCCATGGTGGTAACAAAATTTTTGCAAGCTCGAGCTAGCTTCTGACTGCCTTTATTTTTGTAAATGCTTTTATTCCAATCGAATTGAAGTGCCAAATGATATGTCGATGGGATGGCTCGCATGTTAAGCAGCTAGCAGCATCCCATGATTCTCAAATAATAGGATTTTGTATTGATAACATAGAACACTACGTCAACCGTTGCCAGTCCAACAGTAATAGGAAGTATGATCTTACCTACACGTTCTTCTTTAGATTCGTTGAACCCACTGATGTCGATATCTCTAGGCTGAACTTTGTCGGTCAGTTCCATCTGATCAATCATGCTTTGGAAAAGTAGTTCGATACTACAGCCAGTATCTACCTATTATATGTAGTACGACATTTTTCATTTTCAACATGATCACGAGTGCATCATGATGAGGAAAATTGACGTAGGGAACGTCGTAATCTTTGAAGTAGATCCCTGTACGTTGGAAACTAGATGTGGGGAGTAACCGAGCTTCTTTATCGACCATGGATAAATTGTGGCACTGGCCAAGATGTCGTATTTTGCATCCGATCGACCTGTTAATGGTATGAATCTCGATAAAGTGGCTAAGGGAGATATAGTATAAATATTTTTCCTCTGCCGCTCCTTCTATCTGTACGATCTCAGTAGGAAGCTTGTAACTCCCATTTTTGTAACTTTCAACGTCCACAATATACTCATGTATTTGTCCGTCCGCAAAAATATACTCCAATAATCGCTGCAAAGTGTAGCAATATTTCGTGTCTTGATGTCGGACTTTGTGGTATATGCAATATAGTTTGTTTTCAATGGGTTGGAGGTACTGGGCATTACGAAAAAATTTATCATTTTGAAGTATAGGATATATGCTGGCTATTATGACAGTCATCTTGGGAAGATAGGGCTTGGGCATATTACTACCTTTCCGAGTTTGATCGTCATTAGACTTCGTCCATTTTATGTCTCCTCCGTGATTAGCAGCACGATTGAACTCTTGCTCTGTGGATTGATATCTTGTTGTCAAGATTGAATTCTGAGTTTTCTACCTTTCGGATACCATCCTTTCGATTATGTCCTCCAAGACTATAGGTTTGTTTAGAATTAGGTACTCCTTTACTATTTTATCCACGAGCAAAGCGTTGGTGAAGGCCAAAATAATAATTTTCTAATTAAGTCGGTCCACCTTTCTGGCTAACTCCAAGAATTTCTTAGTAAGTTTTTCGAGCTTCTCTCCTAGCACCTGCTAAAGGTTGAATAGAGAATACAGATTCTCCTCTTTGTCTATGTTGTACCAATACTTCTTAACGAAGAGTTCCCAAAACTGTTTGAAAGTTGTAATAGACCCTTCTTGTAGTGAGTGGAACCATCGCAAAGGCTCGCCTTGTAGGCTGGTAGGAAAGAAATGGTATAAAATGTGGCTGGATGTAGAATGCAAGCCTAAAGCGTCATAAAATTCTTGAACGTGCTCTACGAGATTATTGCCCTTGTATTTTTAGATTTTTGGGGTATGAAAACCGGTGGGAACTTTGCAATCCAATAGTTCCTGAGCAATCAGGCTTTTCTGTAGTCTATTGTAAATGCCTTTAGTAGTTTGAGCCTGAGCTTCGAACAATTCTTTGATACGCTTTTCAACATGTTCCTGAGTCACGTACTAACAAGCTGTGATGGTCGAACGTAGGACGCGTCCTTCGCGGGGATTCTAGTCGCCACTTCCTTCACTTAGTCGATCATGTGCCATAATACAAACTCTTCTACGAGCTAGATCTTCTGCTTGTCTAACTCTAGCAAGATCGCCATCAACTTCTTGGTAGGCTTCCTATATCTGGACAATCTCGGCCCCAAGTTTATTATGATTAGATCGAATTTTGCCTCCTAGATTGTTGGCCTGAGGTCTGAGCCTGTCTCGAACTGAAACTCGTGAACCAGCTGGCAGCACGCCTTTGTTCTTCTGGGCTACAATCTGTTGTCCCTGTAAAACCTTCAATGCATCTTGAACACATGCCAGTTGCTATTCCAGAGCAGCCCGCCTTTATGTTTCAGAGTTTAGAGTGGCCCGCAATTCTGCTAGTGCGGCGTTTCCTTCTATCGGAGCAATTGACGTACCCTGGTTTGGAAGCGGCATTCTGTAGAAAGATAATTAGCTTTTTCTGAGATAATGGGTTTGAGAACTTCGTTCCCACAGACGGTGCCAAATGTAATAGCCTAATTTTGTATTTCGAACTTAGTCTTTACACCAATGATTATCAGAGCGTTTAGATGGACAATGAACGAATATTAGCACAAAGTTTAGCGTGGAAAACCTTTGAATAGGTTAAAAACCATGACCTCTCTTGAAGATTTTAGAAATAAAGATGTTATTGATAGTTGCTAGCTATTACAAAGGATGCTCTGAGTATTTTAGTATAGAGTGTTGAGTAAGAATTCATCCGTCATTTATCTAAAATTCTCTGGTCTTATTTATAGGTCTTATAATATGACTGTTTGACGACTATTATTATTCTTAATGATGAACGTTTATATATATAGTCTTTGAACTGATTGTATAACGGTCTGATCTTGTTGTCTTATAACGGCTTCATTAATGACGGAGTGGTTGTTGATTTGAACTGTTGACATAAAGGTCGAAAATTATGAATAGAACTCTGTAGCTATTTTCGTAATGTGTCACGTGTATGTTGACGAGGTCGAATAGTCGTATGATGGTCGAAGATGAAACTTTAGTTCAAGATGCGAAATAAGCCACTACATATCAATTTTGGAAGAGGCTTGCCAAATTATCGATTTTGTAAAGTTGGCATAAAATAGTATTTATTCTCATAATTTCCGTAGATAGATTATGTTACATTGTGGCAGTGGAGAAGCACAACCCTACATGGACCCAAAACGCCTATTGGAGTTCGTCCCAACTCAAACGAACTAACACCCTGCTGGAGATGCGGTTCAATCACACATTCGTCCCAAATCAGACATTAAAAAATTCTTCCAACATCTCCCACCACCATTAACACTTTAACACAGTAACAGAGAAGGGAAGATTTAGTTTTGCTTTGAATCATCACATAATATAAACAAACCCTAGTTTAGATTTAGATGAAGATTGTGATTCAAGCAGTGATGGGTTAACACACAGCACAATTTGAGTCGTTGAGGAGGATCAAGGTCTCCATTGAATCTCGCTCACTCTTTTATTCCAAGGTTAGTGTAGTTATTCACCATTTCAATTGTATTTAAATTTGCTAATCTAGTAGTAGCGTTATATGCTCGATAAATTCATCCTTGAACATGGACGATAAATTGCCAGCTAGGGAAGGGAGATCATCTAGAAGTTGCTTTCTTACGGTTTTGGTTAGCTTTAGCACACATCTATGTAATGTGCTTCTTGTAAATCAATGAAGGATCGGTTTACTAAAGAATCTGATTAAAATCATAGTCACATACATTGTAGCAAGAAACGCCTATTTGAATGCTATGTAACAAAGTCAGGCAAAATATAGACAAAATTTGTTAGAAGGTGGGTAAAAGTAAACACAAAGATAAATAATAATTAAGACAAGCAAAAGATCCATGTCAAAAAAGTTGGGTGAAAATTTTATCAAGGTAGTAAACCTCAAGTTATGCCTGATCTCATAATATCAGGTGTTATTGGTGCAATACTAAAGGGGTACCATATCATGTTTGCCACTGAGCTTAACATCATCTGTATCTCAAGATCTGGGCTTTGGTACGATACCACGTCCTCCTGAATTTTTCTCGTGACCTGAGATTCCAGCCGAAGTTGAAAAGCATTTGTCTATCCGCAAGTGAAATCTGTTAGCTCAATTTTTATATCTCACAGAGAGTCATAATAAATTTATCATATTAGTTGCCCATTATAAATTTCAATGAGTGGGAGCTAAATTCAATTGGAAAGTCTTCTTTAGAAGCTAGCATCAGACTTGGGTATTACTTTTCCCTTATGTACCATAACTCCACTTTTTCCTACATTTATAGGTAACAACTTGCTAAATGTTCTCTTACCTGTTAGTCTGTCACTTATAAACCTCTAAGTCACGGAAAATGATGTTCTTCTTCACATAATAAGTGAGTTTTGTTTCCTATTTGCTTGAAGCTGATATTGATGATACCTGTGCAGCTCTTCGGTAATTGCGGGTCTTGAGTGTTTTGCAATGACTGGAACTGTGCTGCCTACTTTGGGTCGTGTGAAACTCACTGATCTGATATCCTCTGAAGGACTCGCTTCCGATTCTTACTTAATTGCAACATCAACTTTGTCACAGTCATTACTTCAATATTCTGCTGTCATAGTTCAACTGCCAAAGACTGATGGGGCTCTTCTACGTTCTGGGATAGATTCCGCTCGCCTCTACTTCCATCAAAGAGCATCTGGATACCCATCTGAGATGATCCATACTAACAATTCCCGTGAATGGTGTAGGACCTCTGGTTATTATTCGGACCCTCAGGCATGGCAGGAATCTTATGATTATAGACCAGGTCTAACATCAACTGAACCTGATAATATTTTGGAATTCCCTCCTTCTGGTTTGCCTGATATATTTTCAATACTTGGGAAAGCGGCTAGAGACATATTGGATGCCATCACTTTCTCCTTGAAGTTGCGAAGTTATGCCTTTGCTGGAATACTCGACAATGTCCCTTTGAGACCTGAGGAAATTTCCTCGTCCGTTTTGTCTGTTTGCTGTCACTTGAGACCATCCTTTCAAGGAGCACAACACCATAATCTAGCAACACAGGAAGATGGACAGTTGTTGATGTTTCCTGACCATGAGTATCAAGTGGATAAAAGCTTCATAACAATTATTAAGTCAGATAGAGCTGGTTTACATGTAAGGGACTTCCATGGGCGAATGGTTCTCTTGGATGGAGAGCTCGGCCCCCAAGAGGTAATTGTCTACCCTGGGCTTGCACTTTACCAGGCTTCTGCAGGTGCTGTTAGTCCCGCGCTGCATCGAATAGAAACTGGAAATTTGCATGGTCACATGTACGGGCGGTGTTCTTTAGCATTCAAGCTCATGCCTAAATCTCTTGCAATTCTCTGCAGTTCAGAGATGAGCGCAGCGGGTCGTGTGGTTGAACCTCAGTTTCAGCTTCCGATACAAGTGGATGAGTTCATGCAAAGATCACACTCTATGGATCAACTATTTACCAGGAACAACTTCCAACATTATAACTTCCCGACGAGCCAAGATGGTAAGCCAGTTATCTAGTACTTCTTTTACACATTGTACTATTCGTTTCCCATTTTGATTACTTGTTGAAGCATGTCCATGAGTATAATCAAAATGTATCTTGACCTTCGGTTATCTGGAAACCACGATAATTTAGCAAAACTTAAACAGTTTTAATCAACTATATACTTATTTCAATATATTTTCATATATTTGAAACTTACTGAGGATTATATTTATATAGAAGTATAGTTCACTTCGTCAGAAAAGTTTAACTGACAGTCTTGCATGTCTCCGTATCTTCTCTATCTTCTTTGTCATTATCTTCTGCGTCTGCTGAAATCAAAGCATGGAGCCCTTATGACAAGCTCTCGTTGAGGCTTGCATCCTAATGTGTCGACTTCTTACTTCCATTAAATTAGCGATGTTATCACCAATTGTTTTTTCTTTTCATATAGGGTTGTTTCCTGACCAAATCCTAGACATATTCTACATTTAGTTCAGGAGTTTAGGGTGAGGATGTCAGCAGACTATTAGATGAAGACCAGGTAGGAGTTATTCCGCTCACCTTATAATGCTGTCTAGGATGCGCTGAGTTCGACTTCTTGTCCCTGTCATTAGCCTTTAGTTCCTTCATTATATGCTTCCCTGCCTCTATAATGCCTTCCTTTGCAAACAATTGTTTCTTTAACTGCCTCACCCTTCACTCTTGATTTTCTTTCTTGCGATGCGGACATATGGCTCCTTCTATCGGATTCTTCCATCCAGCATCTTGAGGCTATTTTGGAGCGATGTAATTAAGAAGATCTGAGACCAGTTAGAGAGGGAATTGAGAAATGCGATATATCACCTAATAAATCATGTACTATATTGTGACAAGTATGTAACTAAGTTTATTTAAATGCTAAAATCTACTTGGATTATTAATAGATTCTCTTAGAAGGTAAAATGGATAATTAAAGTGCAGTCATAATTCAACAAAAATGTGGTGATTCTTTTTCCAGTATACCATGATAATGCAACAAAATCTATGTAAGCTTCGATTTAATGTTGCACAGAGAATTTATTCGATAATTAGGGCTAAATTCTCTAAATGAAACATTTTAATATAAAAGCTACTTTTATTATTCCTGAAACTTGTAATTAAACTGAACTCAAACAACTACGAAGGAGTATATATTATAGCAATCACGCTTGGCATATAAATGAAAGGAGTGAAAGGAAGTGTTGTTTCAGGAAACATGGGTTTTGAAAAACAGAGAAGACCATGGGTTCCCAATTTTGGAGGATTCTTACCAAGATGACAGATCCTGCTTTAGGTGCCTCTACATGAGCTTCAGGTAACCAGATATAAGCAGGGACCATAATTAGTTTTCAGGGTCGAACCTCTTTAAATACTAACATAATACTAACTCTATTAGAATTCTATTTCTAATTTCCAATAAAAGTAAATAACTTAATAAAATAAAGAATACAAATCAGTGTGATTCTCTATATTCTTGGAGTACAAAAACTCCCTCTGTATTCATGTTACTGAGATGGTCTTAATGATACTTTCCTGACTTTGAAAAGTTAGTCCACAAACTTTTGTTTTTCGACTTTCTGTTCTGATAAGAACACATTGAACTAATGAATATGAAAATTAGGAAAGAAGTTGTGGATCAGAAATTGAATAAAGGACTTTAGAATGATAACGATAAACTTATAGCCCTCAATCCTCATCAATCCCCATATGGTAATGAGGGATTCACAAGAGATCATATGAGAGGAAAATTGCAAATCTCAACATTAAAATATTACGAATTGTTAAAGTATTTGCATACACGGTCCAACACAATATTATAAGAGCTAGACTCTTTATCTTAGATAAGGAGATAAGGCGAAGTGTTGTGGGATTAATATTCAAGAAACCTACAGGTAGTAGGTTTCTTAATTGATTTATGATTAGTATTCAGGAAACCTACAGCTAGTAAGTAAGCTTCCTAATTAGAGTTGTTTTAGGACTCTCTAATCTATAAATAAATCCCGGCATGTTGAGTATTTGTATTTCCTCTCAACCCTTATCTTCAACTCCCTCGATTCAGATGTTCTTCTTCTTTTGTCCCTTTTGATTTTCTTCTTGGTATTATGTATCATCATACCCAGATTAACCATTAACATAAATCAATAATCACCAATTGATTTATACATTTAATCGAATTTGGAGTTAAGCAAAAATTAATTCCAGCCAAGAAAATCACACCAACAAGAAAACACAAACCAGATTTCATACCTAGATTAACCATTAACATAAATCAATAATCACCAATTGATTTATACATTTAATCGAATTTGGAGTTAAGCAAAAATTAATTTCAGCCAAGAAAATCACACCAACAAGAAAACACAAACCAGATTTCATACCCAGATTAACCATTAACATAAATCAATAATCACCAATTGATTTATACATTTAATCGAATTTGGAGTTGAGCAAAAATTAATTCCAGCCAAGAAAATCACACTAACAAAAAAACACAAACCAGATTTCGGGAAAGGGAGATTGCATAGAGATACTAAAAAGGAACCGCAGGGATTCTACAGTTCTAACATCAATTTAATGCAATAAAATCGGTGGAACCTTAGATTGAAGTTACACAAAGAATTCATTTAAAACTTAGAGTAAAATCTCTAAACTAAACACTATAATATGAAAACTACTCTTTGGTATTATAACTAAATGAAGTTCAAACAACCAATTAACTTTAGGGATAAAATCCCTTTAAATACTAAATACTAACATCTTTCTTCATTTTCTATTAAATATTTGTGTTGACGTATTGACAAAAATACTAATTTCACTAGGATTCTGAATCCTATAATTTACCAAATCCTAAAATTAGTTTTCCTTATAGATTAGGAAAGAATAAAAGTAAATAACTTCTAAATAAAACAACCCAAATTAAGGAGATTCACCATATTCTTGATATTGATATGTTGCCTTGAGATACTTGTTTCAGAGATGGTCATTCAGACAATTTACCTTATTTCTTTTGGACTTGAAAGGATGTAATGAGTACAATGTGGCTAAGACATATTGCAAATGAGTAGTACTAGTGCATGCTTGTGGCTTACGACAATTTGACACCTTTTTTGACTATTTGGTGTTTGCCATGGGTACTACAAATAGCAAACTTCATCAGTTCATTTTCAAATCAAACCCCAAAGCCACTTATGGGGTACCGGGTATGTAAGATTTTTCTTACATCAACTTTAGTTGCGTTAACTGAAAAAACCACTTTATCACATAAACCTCACAGTACTAATGGAAGACACTTTCTCAAAAAAAAAAAAAAAATGAAGAAGGGAAAGCTCTGAACATTAGTGTACCATATGCATGCATTACCTAATTTTACTCTCATAAAATACAAGAAAATCAAAACGTTAAATGATTGAGTAATGCAAGAACTTGTTTATGAAACAACTTTTGGAAGTACTTCTACTTGGGTAATCTTCTTCAACAACTTTAGACTTCCGATCCTAGAAAATTAAGCTTTGGTTGGATGTCTATATGAGTCACCTTGTCTTTCTCCTTCTACTACCCCTTCATTGTTTTCTCAATCTACTTCAACATTGTCTCTTCCTTTAACTCTGTCAAGTACATTACTGCACCTGATCAAGGTAGTTAATGCGTGTTGCGATGCGATTGCGAAAAAGAAATTGTGATTGCGAATAACGTCAATACTACAACGCTATTGCGAATGTTGCAATACAATAGGCCAAAATTGCATATAATCCTAATATATATATACATATAAATCTATATATGCAATATATTCATTAAGAAAAACATATAAAACATAATATAACATAACTAACAAACCCAGATAATCCAAAAAGGAAATGAGTAACTGAGATATATACACATACCAAGTA
This sequence comes from Kingdonia uniflora, assembly GCA_014058105.1. Lineage (NCBI taxonomy): Eukaryota > Viridiplantae > Streptophyta > Magnoliopsida > Ranunculales > Circaeasteraceae > Kingdonia > Kingdonia uniflora. The sequence goes on along the minus strand of JACGCM010000973.1, from coordinate 113,643 downwards.
CCAGCTAATAAACAAAACTTGAAAATCTAATCCTTATTTCAAGTATAAACTAGCAAACCATAACTAGGAAATTTAAATATGTTAAGTATCAAATTAACACATCTAGTTCAGGGGAGTTCTTAGAATGTAGGTGTTTCATATTTTAGGTTTTACTTTGATTAAGGTAATTGAGTATCTCATTTCTCGTTTCTCAATATCTCTTATCGTAATCTTATTAATTAGGAAGCTTATACTTTTTGTAAATGTATCATATATAGGTGTCGTATAATAGATTTAGCAATTGTTTATTGTATATGGTATTATCCCGTAAAATTAACGTATACTTGCACAATATTTTCCATTTTTGCGTTTCCTATCGTGTTTCAGTTGGCATCTCACATTTGCGTTGCATTAGAAAATGCGATAATATGTGACAAAAATCGAAAAATGCGACAATATGCAACGCATCTACGTCCGGTCGCATTCAAGGGGTTGCGATGGATATGCGATGTGATTCCAGGTCTCATTAAACGCATATATCGCATATGCAAGCGCATCTGTTGTCGCATCTGACTACCTTGCACCTCATCTTAATATCTTAGGCCATTTTGTGTTTTGAATGACGGGATATTAAAAACAATGGGACATTATAGATGGCCACAAATATGGAGTACGCCTATTGGATCTTAGTTGATCTCGACCAAAATATCCATAAACTTAATGTGGTTTTCTCTTTAGTTTTGATTGCTGAAAATCAATCTCGTCCCTCAATCAAGTATTTTATTTTCCGATCGTCGTCACATTCCCATGGTATGTGCCAGCTAGGTAAGATGTTGACCTTTCTGTTACTTATAATAGATTATTCACCAAAATGTACTCCAAGATACCCGATCCATTGCCAACTTATCACTTTATTTTGAACCAGGGATTAGAGAACATGGAACCCTAGGCATCTTATTTTGCATAATACTTATACTATGAAGGAATGAGCTGAGTTCCACGGGGAAAAGTGCTAGGAAGATCCATTCTAGAAGTATAGTACCTTTTGTGATGTATGAAGTGAATCCTTGTATATTTTGATTTTCAACAAGGATATGTAATCTCATTAAAAACAAATCATTGTTCATCTATTTATATGCTGAAAGTACATGAACATTTAATTTATTGATAGATTTCCGATTTACCCTCTTTTGCAATCAGTTTCGCTACAACACCCGCTGCTCTAGCTAATTGTCCATCCTTTCCAAGTGTGATTTCTATGTTATGTATGGCCGTGCCTAAAGGCATATCGGTTGAAGTAGATTCTTCTTTTTGATCAATCAAAACCCCTTCCCAAACTGTACAAGCTTCTTCCAAAGCATACGGCTTTCTGGATGTATATGATGATATCTAGACAGACGGATCTTTTATAAATCGTATGATGAAGTACCACATGAGTGGATATATAGGAAACCAAATCTGCCGAATCACTCATGTTATGATCTTCTACATCCTAGGTCTCCCTGTTCCGTCATCTGCTTATGTTCTTCATGCAACATTCAGACCGAATGACTATGAAATTACGTCGATACTTCCACATATTACGGGTAACGTAGGAGACATCTCTATTTTTCCCCCGGGGGTAGAATTACCACTGCTTAGCTTTCAATTCGCCTCTAACTATCAAATAAAATGTGAATAACCCGTTCTCCTCTCTTTGAAACAAGGGGCGCTTCCGGTTCTGTCGGTGCTTCAAACAATTTTGTCTTCTCCATATTACCATATCTCTAGAGTCAATAATTTTATTTGAGGAACTACTGAACTCAATCACTTGCTGCCGTTACTCTTCAGTTTTTTGAAGAGGTTTATCCCATAGAGGTACTCAAATTGGATCAGTGATCGATTTCTAGCTTTCGTCGTAAACCTAATTGGTTACTTCCAATTACGTAAATCAATGGTTCAAATCGCACTCAAAGGTAGGGCATTTCCCATTGAGATAGGAACTTCTGTACCATAAACAATGGTATCTCCAATTATAGCCCTTCTGGGATGTAAAATATATCTCTTCTCACCATCCCCATAGTGTATGAGACAAATGTATGCATTTCAATTAGGGTCATATTCTATGGTTACGGTTCTACCAGATATGTCTTTTTCATTCCGTCGAAAATCAATTTTACGGTATAGACGCTTATGACCTCCCCCTATATGCCTTACGGTAATGATTCCTCTGGCATTACCACAATGACGCTGTCCATAGATCAAATTATTTCGTGGATTGGATTTCACTTGACTGTCGACGGCTCCATTGCGTGTGCTCGGGGTAGAAGTTTTGTATAAATGTATGGCCGTGTTGTTAAGTATTTTGATTTAAGTTCTTTTCTTTCTAAGAGGTGGAATAGAATAACCCGGTTGAAGCGTAATGATCATACGTCTGTAATGCATTGTATGTCCCATAATAGATCCCATTCTTCTACCCTTTCCCGGGAGTCGATGACTATTCATAGCTATTACCTTGACACCAAAGAAGAGTTCGACCCAATGCTTTATTTCTGTCCTAGTTGATCCTGATTCGACATTAGAAGTATATTGATTGTTCCCCAATAACCGAATACTTTTGTCTGTAAATACTGCATGTTTGATTCCATCCATAAATATATTTTCTTCCCTATACGTATTGTTTTTACTCTGTTCATATATCATATATTATGATATAATATTTCGTACTAATTCGATATGTATGGATGATTAGATTCCATTGATACAGAGCCAATTCAAATAGACTTATTGGACGTTCCCATTAGCGTGCATCCAGTAGGAATTGAACCTACGAATTTACCAATTATGAGTTGGGCGCTTTAACCACTCAGCCATGGATGCGTAACGGGGAGCATCATATTCATATATAGAACATCCTATATAGAAATAAAATATTTAGGAGGAATCAATGATTAGGAGTAATCAATGATTAAGAAGAATCATAAATGAAAATTAAAATGAATATTAGGAGGTTTCAGAAAATGAAACGACATCAATTCAAATCCTGGATCTCGAATTGAAAGAGATCAAGAATTCTCACTATTTCTTAGAATTCTCACTATTTCTAAGAGAAAGTTCCAGTTACTCTGTTAGTGAAAAAGCTATTTCTATCTAATATCTGATTACTTTTATCAGTTAGTGATTTATAATATACCTATTAGTGAGGAATAATTAACAAGAGGTCCTTGGATCGATGAAATGGTGGTACAGGATCTCTAAAGACTTTGTTAAAGAGGAAGAAAAATAATGCAAGCTGCAAACCTCTGCCACCTTCCAAGAGGTTGAGGCTCGAAGCACAGAGAGTCCTCAAGGAGCGGGTTCAGGAAATTGCTGACAAGAAGGGCATTAAATTAAGATTCTGCAATCTGAAAGAGTGCGAAGGTCACCTACTTGCTTTGGATAGCCCATGCGGCAGCATACGACTGGAGATTGGGTGGCCACCAGGGGTTCCGTTTGTTCATCCTCATGATCTACCTAATAAGGCAAAACTTGGTTTCCTTGAAGCATATGAACCTGGTTGGGCGGCATCTCAAGATATAGAGTTGAGTCTCATGAACTTTAAAATGCTACTCAAATTTAAACTGACTGTACAAGGGAAAAGATGATATATGTTTTATTCAAGCACACACAATACTCTCTACACTAAAAGCTATGAAACATAGACGTCGACACGGTTTTCCTGCACAGTGTGCTCCCATACAAAGAATTTTAGTCTATAAAGCATTGGCTTCAAAATGTAATTCACAATTTGTAGAAGGGTGTGTTAGAGTTTTCAGAAAAGAATATCATGTCATGTAACACCATATTGTATTGGTACATTATATATAGCATTTTATCTAACCATATAACACGTTCAGAAAGACATCTAGATAGTAAACACTCATTAGAAAGACGAGGGATATTCTCTTATGCTATTGCAATTTGACACGAACACACAATAATAAGTTTTCGCAATTACGGTTGGACAACAAAACATGTGCCTCTTATCATGAAAATTGCATAGTTTTGTTATTACAAAAGCTGATCTAATATTAATCTCTTTTCTTCTTCTACAGAAATCAGTCTCCCTGATTTTTGAAATTAGTCCATCCTTGGTCAGCCTGTGACTTGACATACTCAGCCAGCAGCTTGATTTCCTCATCCTGTAGCCGTGCCCCGAATGTACATTGGCCCCTTGGTGTGCATTTCTCACCAAATCCCTGCAGAGAACATAAACTCGCTGATCTATACTAAAAAAGATACGGACTTGATTGTAAATATGGAGTTTTGAGAAACTCACTGGCATTCTTCCATTGCCGTAGTATGTGATCTTGTATATCTCCTCTTCCGACTCTATGCCATTCCTGTGGAGAGGAACAACCCTGACTGTTACAAAGTTTATTAGCAGAGTGAAATAAGGGAAATACAGCAGTGACACACTGTGATTTATTACCTTTGTAGGTCTTTCTCAAAGAGAGTTGCACCCTATGAAGAAAAAATTTGGGTTAGTGAAGAACTAAGCAACACAGTATCCAAAAGTTTCTTGCATTTGTATATTTTTCAAGGGATCAAAGGTGAAGACGTACAGGTTGAATTATGTTTCCACCTCCAGTGTGACAGCCAATGCAAGCTTTATGAAACAGTGCTTCTCCTCTTTGAACATTTGCAAGAGAAACTGCCAACAGAAAAAATGTTGTAGTAAAAAGAACAATATTGAGTGATTTGTTATTTGAAAATGGAATGACATGGTCTGTTCTGTATAATGATATACTCTTTTCGTGAGCCCTTGATATCATAGCTTATCAAGGGGGTACATGGGCCAAGTGCCATGCTATATCATTCTCTATTTAGTTTGTTCTTCAATGATATACTCAAAGTTCAAGCTTTTATCAATCTATTTAAGTTTAGTGGATATTTTCAATGTATCTTTGAAGCAGTTTTCATGAGCAAATCAACTCAGGCCTCTGTTTTAGATATGATTGAAAGATAAATGTACAAGTAAAATGGGTGTTGTAAACTTAATACCTGTAGGGTAGGATAGTGGAGATAAGGCTACAAGTGCTGCCATTAGAGGAGAAACCATGTTTATTGGAAATCTTATCTGTCTCTGCTGCTGAGTATCTGAGTTTTGTTCTTCATTTATGTATCCCTGTTGAACATCCATAAAAAGTTTTGAGAGAAAGAGAGTGAGTGAGTGAGTGAGTGAGAGAGATACCCTCTTTGTTGAGAAGGAACAACAATTAGCCACCAATAAAGACAGCATTCTTCCCTCGTTTTGCTTACTAAAGAAGGTGAAGCTACTCTACTAAGGGAGAGGATTCGCCTACACATCTCTCCCCGCTACACTCTCCCTACACCACCCATTTGTCCACTCCTCTCCCCGCTACACTCTCCCTACACCACCCATTTGTCTACTGTGGGAAAAAAAAAAAAAAAAAACTCTCCCACTCAGTTGCCTATGTGGACTAATAACTCTTTCTCTCTCTCCTCTCACTCGCCTCACTCAACAACTCACTCGCTTCACTCAACAACTCACTCTCTCAGTCGCTGTCACTCACTAAAACTTCTCTCTCTCTCTTTCTTGTAGCGATTATCTCCGAGAGTCCTCCGACAACTCCTCGCTCTCTCTCTCTTACGGTGGTGACTAATTGTTCTTTCTCACGGTAGGCATTCCCTTTGTTCTATGGTAAACATGACTACTCTCCCTCATAATCAGGTATGAAATGCAATTTAAATTGGAACTACTCTCCCCATTTGTGTTCTATGAAACTGGAGTAAAAAAAAAAAAAATTATCTACTCTCCCCATTTGGCTTTGAAATTGTCGTTTCTGTCTCGATTCGACAAATATATTGTCGATAAGTTTATGTTTCGACAATTTTTATGAAATTATTTATCGAGTTCCAGTGAATCGACAATTAATTTGTCAAAATTCTATCTACTCGACAAATTAATTGCCAAAATTCTCAGGTCTCGACAATTAATTTGTCGAGTAGATATAATTTCGACAATTAATTGTCGAAACATGAGAATTTCGACAATTAATTTGTCGAGTATATGGAATTTTGACAAATTAATTGTCGATTCACTAGAACTCGATAAATAATTTCATAAAAATTGTCGAAACATAAACTTATCGACAATTAATTTGTCGAAATTCTATCTACTCGACAAATGAATTGTCAAAATTCTCATGTCTCGACAATTAATTGTCAAAATTATATCTACTTGACAAATTAATTGTCGAAATTATCATGTCTCGACAATTTAATATCCCTCATTTGTCGAGGCCCTGTTGTTTCGATAATTTTTAAGACTTTATTTTCATTGAATATTGTGCAGGATGGTACCAAAGGTTAGAGGAGGTAAGATACCCCCAACAAGAGGGAAGATACCACCAACAGCCTCCCTAAGGAAAAGGCGCAATGATGAGCGATAAGATTCCTCCCATCCAAATTATAATAACCTTCCGCGTGTTCCTGCAAAATGAAAAAAAAAACATGTTCTAGTCCTCATTCGTACCTTAACCGGAGGGAGTGAGAGAGAGATAGATGAATGAGTAAGAGATTGACAGAGAAATGAGTGAGAGAGAAAAAAAGTGATTGAATGCAGGATAGATTGGAGGGAAACTGGAAGAGAAAAAAAAAGAGTGAGTAAAATTTGAAATTTGAATCGAGTTAGTGGAGAGAGAGAGAAAGAGAGAGAGTTGTTGAGTGAGGCGAGTGAGTTGAGTGAGTGGAGAGAGAGAAAGAGTTATTTTTGGTTGCCACATAGGCAGCTGAGTGGGAGAGAGAGAGTTGGTTATGTGTTGCGATGGATGGTTTAGAGAGAGTGTAGTTGGTGTGTAGCTAAAATGGTGTGTAGGGGAATCCTCTCCCCTCTACTAATAGAGTTTGGAACAATAACTGTTTGTTCAAATTTGGCATTTCTCTTATTGTTAATTTAGACTGACATATTCCAGATTGCCCCTCTGGAGTTGAGATTGATTGTGGTTTGCCCCAACATCACATATGCTCGCCCGGTTCAGAAGTTGACCTCCTTTAACTTCATTAGAGCGAACTACCTAGTACAGTATATCCCTATCTCATCTCAATTCACTTAAACGTTACCATTAAATACTCTACACTTATGCATTGAGTGGCATGACCGCATCCAACCGCTAAGATTTGACCACGTCATCACTGACTTCTCTCGCTCTTTGAACTCTAACTTTCTCTTTATACTCTAAGAGCATCTCCTAAAGTGCCTCACTCACTTGGTTGAAAAAAACCCAAATCCAAGTGAGTGACGTTCTATTTCTTCTAACAGTACCTCACATATATTTTTAACAAGCGCCAAACTGTTGGGCGCCCGTTTCATTTTTTTTTTGAAAAAATAAAAAATAAAAAAATTTCATCAGACTCCTAACTGTTAGGAGCTCGATTTGAATTAAAAAAAAAAAAAAAAAATTGGGCTCCCAATTGCGACATAAGAAAGCAAGGTTAAGCCATGAAGAATAAGACTCAACCTTGCTTTTTGAGTTGAAAAACCAAGTCAGTGAGGTGTTGTTGGAGCTCCAAAATCCTTCATGGTACCTTAGAAAGCAAGTCAGTGGGGCACTTTAGGAGATGTTCTTAACTTTCTCTCTAAACTCACTTTATCGTTCGGTGAATTCGAAGGTTTAACGTGAGGAGTACAATATCAAACCACATAGAGAGAGAATACGCAGGATAGAGAGAATGATTTCTTATTATAAAATGAGCCCTTCAATGGGTATTTATACAATGGTACAGTAGTTACTTAACTATGAAGATGCATGTCTCGTGGAGATGTGGGTTCCTAAACCAAGCCGAACTGGGTCTGGACCTCAATTAATAATACTCCCCATTTTGGGTGTCCACAGAACAAGACTTTGTCATAGAAAACCAAAACCAGGAGTATCTCAGAGTCCTTTGCTCAATAGGATATGCCTTCTAAGTAGCCTCATTAACACATTTCTCGGTAAAAACCTCTAATATGCCAAAAATCTAAGGGTAAGGAAAAAGAGTACAACAAGCATTACCGCTATGTTTGTTGGTGAGTGAACTCTCTCTCAAAGAAGTTCTCTCCCTGATGTTGACGATCTTTGATATGTAGTCTACTCAGTATTCCCATGTCGATGTCGTGGATAAGCTTCCTTAATGATCCTCTATGTAGCCTTCGTAAATGCATCGGTCATGTTATCGCTTGATTGGACACATTCAATGTTAATATCCCCATTTTTATGTAGTTCATAGGTATGGAGGAACTTCGGTGAAATATGCTTCATGTGATCGCCTTTGATGAAACTGTTTCATATATGTGTGATACACGTTGAGTTGCTTTCATAAATGGTTGTCGGTGAATCTTGTATTGAGGATAGTCTGCAGTTGTTGTCGCTGTGGTAGATCATAGTTCGTAACTAGACTGCCATGCTTTATATAACGCCAATATTTTTACATGATTGGAGGATGTTGCCACCATCGTCTGCTTCACTGGACGTCACGAGATTGATGTGTCACCTGCTAATAACATGTAATATGTTGGTCGAATTGGATAAACCAATTATTGACATATAATGTGTTGGTCGAATTAGATAAACCAATTGTTGACCTATATTATGTTGGCTGAATTGGATGAACCAATTGTTGACCTGTAATGTATTGGTCAAATTGAATGAACCAATTGTTGACATGTAATATGTTGGTCGAATTGGATGAACCAATTGATGACCTATAATATGTTGGTCAAGCTCACCCCCAAGTATGATTTAAGTCGATTGACTGAATCCAATACTTAGGGTTTGAATGTTGGAGGAAGCAATCAGCAGCTTTTATGTCAACCTCGAACATGACTCAGCTTGACTGAGTGGGTCAAATGTCTTTGGTTTATGTATGAAGCATGCAATGGCTTCTATGGGGACCTCAAGCATGAGGTCGAACATTAAGTCTGATATTAAGATCAAACATAGAGCGTAGTTAAAAGCTGGTGAAGAGCTTAGTAATGTACGTGCTCGAGCTTAATAATGTGCTCGAGCATCGACTTTGGCCTATGAGATGGTATTAAGCTTGAACTTTAATCTGGCAATGAGCTTGAGGATAGGCTTGAATAGAAAGCTGATGAAGAGTTTGATAATGTGGTTGATTGCCGAGCTTATTGATTGGGATTTACCATCTTGAAATTGATCAGTACCTGTCGAATTTGAGAATTGTGGCTAATTTTTTTGTTCCCACAGACAACGCCAAATGTAAGAGCCTAAATTCGGGACTCGAACTTAGTTTCTCACATCAAAGATGAGCAAAATACTAGATAGTAAACAAGAAACCACAAATGAAAACAAGATCTAGCGTGGAAACCTTTGAATAGGTAAAAACTACGACCTCTCTTAAGGATTTGGAAACAATGATCTTATTGATTGAGTGACTACTTATTACAATGAGTATTCTGGGTAGTGTAATGGCCTAATTCTAGGATTCAGACTTAGCCTTTACACCAAATGTGTCTAGAACACTCAAGAAGAGTAAACAATAATCAATGAGATAATTTAGCGTGGAAAACCTTTGAATAGGTTAAAAACTACAACCTCTCTTGAGGATTTTGAAAAAGAGAAGATGATCGTATTGAAGTTGCTAACTTATTACAATGAGCACTCTGAGTATATAGAGTTTTAGAGTAAGGATTCTTCTGTATAGAATTGCATATCCTTTCTCTGGCTTTATTTATAGGTCTTATAATATGACCGTTTGATGACCATTAATATTCTTAATGGTGGACGTTACAAAGTGTATGTAAGATATTCTTTGACCAGATAGTGTAACGTTCTGACCTCTGTTGTTGTACAACGGCTCTATTGATGACTGTACACTTGGATAAATTGAACTATTGTTGTAGAGGTCGAAAGCGATGACTCAAACTGAGGAATATTGAATATAATTTTAGTAGTGTTTCTTGTATGCTGATGAGGTCGAGGATGAGGCTTTGAGTCCGAGATACGAAATAAGCTATTACAAGACGGCTCTCAAGCAATAGTACGAGTAGCATCAGGGATGAGTTGTGTTGGTTGAGAAACTCGTAAGTTGTGTTTGAAATTTGAAAATTTTGGGTGTGTATTTGAAATTTGAAAATTTTGCTATTTTAAGTAAATTTGTTAAAAGTGGTGTTGTTTCTCCGTAAGTTGTGTTTTGCATGGAAAAGCATATATGTTGTTATATGATGTATATATATATATATATAAGAAACTATAAATGTATGAACCTATCCCCCGACCTAACCCAATTCAAACTACCTCCATATCAGACTCACGCATTTTACACGCGACATCACGCATTTTACACGCGACATGAATAGTCAGCATTGACACCTACACCACGAACTGATGAAGAACGTAGATCGAGCACAATAGAAAAGCATGAACAAATCAAAGACAATTGTCTCTCACAAACTCAACAGTTACCCAGTCAACCACCACTTACCTCATTGTTCGAAGAACGTGCTTCAGCACGATAACGAACTATGGGCAAGGCCTATATAAGAAAAAAAAATTTAAAAGAGACTGGGACCAGAAAAATATATGAAAAATCACCAAGAAAACCAGATTTTCTAGATTCTCAAACACCAAATTTTTTATTTACAAGTTCAAGTATTTCAAGTTCGAGAGATCCCTTGTAATAAGATATCAGCCTCAAGCAATAAAAGTTACTGTTACTAAAACCCTCAACTCGAGGTCGTGGTTTTTTTTACCTATTCAAAGGTTTTCCATGCTAAATCACTTGTGTCATTTCTTGATCTACATTTGTTTTTGTCACATGAAAATTGTTATAAGAGTTAATTCCGAGCCATCTCGAGCTTATAGAATTAGACCATTACATTTGGCGCCGTCTGTAGGAAATGACACATATCCTCGATATCCTAAGGCATACATTCATTCTCCTATCAATCTCTAATCATGGTCACTTCTAGACGACCAACAATTGGAATCTAGCTCAATCATTCAGTTGAGCCAAAATAACTTACAGAACTACGGAAGAATCTCCATGTCGAAACAGAGAAACATAATGAGCTCGAACGTTAGTTAACTCTTGACTGAAAGCTCCACGAAAAGGAGCTCAAAGCCGAGAGACAAACTTGTTTGACAGCGTTTAAACAACATGAAGATCAGATGACTACCATGTAGACTGCGTTACAGACTCTACAGGATACTGAACAGGCTCCTCAAACCAGATCGCGATCAAATGCTAGTAACCTCCCAATTTTTGTGCGGGAAAGATTGGGACCTCAAAGAGCCTCCAACAAAGTTATTTCCAAATATATTCAGCATGGACATCAACCTTCCATTCATTTGGGCGGTGAAGTTCAGTCTGAGATCAGGAGAGGTCACTGATTTCCTAACGTCAGGAGGAAGAACAATGACCTCAACCTCGAATTCTAGCACGTGATCGTTTGAGTGAGAGGCACCTGTACTCATAATCCTCAACCTTCTCTCCAAGCCACTCAATAAACACGTCAATACGTTACACAAGAGTATATGGATCAGTGCATCAAGGAGTTGATTGAAGCGCAAGTTCTAGGCACTACGGACGACCTTACCAAGATACAGGAAAGTCCAATTGCCAAATAATCTTCGATATGGAAATACCGAAAGGTTTCCATACTCCAAAAATTTGTAAATACAAGGGCACCGATCCAAAGGAGTACATTCAACAATACCGTTATTCATTGGGATTGTACTCCAATCTCAACCACATCCTCTGCCGTCTGTTCGCAACAAGTCTACAGGAAGAACCGCTTCGGTGGTTCCACTATTTACCTGAAGATTCCATACTCACATTCGATTAGCCGCAGGAACAATTTATCAAGACGTATGCTCACAATAAAGATAAAGGGGAGAATTTTTATTCTCATATTAGTCTCAAATAATCAATGGGAGAGAAGCTCGAGGCTTTTCCAAAGAATTTTTTGGAGCTCGCATGAAAAGTAGACAATCTCGATAAGAAAATAGTTATTACTGCTTTCACCAACGCGCTCCTGCTCGACTGCAAAGCCAAAGATCACCTCTTCCTTAACAAACCTGTGACCTTATAAGATATGATCACCAAGGTCAATGGATATGTCGACTTGGAAAAGATGATGTCCGAAAGGCATAAATCTAATAAATCCGTCCTAACCACTAAAGGTTCAACTGCAGATTGAAGCAATAAACTGAAGGAGGATCAGAGTGATCAAAAGCATTCCAAGGGCAATACTGGTAATCCTCAGAAAGGCGGTACATTACCTAAACCGGTCCTCTTAAAGATGAATGTTCGAATCTCTGCAATTTTTCCAATTCTATCCAAGGATAAGCTATACCGTCCATCTCAACCATTGGAACCAATTAAAAGCTGCCCGTACTGCATGCATCACAAGGCAAATCATCATTCTACTACCAGCTACTATGCTTACCGAGGTTGTTGGAATTCATTTTCAAGGAAGGTCGGATGTACGAATACATTATCGACTTAGATTCTTACAAAGATGACAACTATAAGAAGCAGCTCGAGGTAGTCCAGGTCGAAGATTGCTGAGGAGAAACATATCTACCATATGTACCACAACAACATGATCAAAATTCATCAGATCAACAATTCTTGTACATTCAAGTGCAGGAGACTATTAGAATATTGCAATCCCACACCTCAAGATTAAGAAGCCAAGCTTCTACCTGAGTTGCACAATCGCCGGCTTGGGATCTCATTCGAAGATTATGACATTATTCATGTAAAATTTCCACATCAAGATACATTAGTCATAATGTTCAAGATGAAGAAGTTTTTCATGCATACAATGATGATCGATACTGGAAGCGGTACTGAGATTCTTTTTCAGAGTACAATCGACCAGATGGGATTGGCCGATTAAGTTATTCCCAGTGACACTAATATCAGTAGATTCAATAGTTCCAAAGAAGAGCGAGTAGGCAAGATCATCTTACCTATTACCGCTGGACCAACCACAATCGATGTTGTCTTCTTTGTCATCAATGCCAAATCCTATTATCTCAGTATTATGGGCCACTGCTGGATTAACAACATAAAAGCAATCGCTTCTACCTATCATCAAGCACTCCGCTTCGAACACAATGATGGTATCTATAAAATCAAAGGCAATAAAAAGCTTTCCAGAGCTTGCAAGAATATTGTTTTTACCATTCTAGATACCTCAGACAGATACGCTGCATAGAAATTACAAAAAGTTGATCACCTTGAGATCAGCCTTCCATAGAAGAGCCTACAAAATATATTAACATTGATCGACCGAGCAGAGGTACTTTTATCGGTACCAAGATGGTCCAACATGATAAGGATGCTTTTATTCAATTCTTACGACTGAATCGAGACGTCTTTGCATGGACTTTTGAAAAGATGTCTGGGGTCGATCCAACCAAGGCATATCACAAATTGGATATCAACATCAACGTCACGGTGGTCAAACAAAAATAGCTACGCCTCTCACCTCGTCTTTGGGATGAAGTCAACATTGAGATCAAGAAATTAATCAAAGTGGAATTCATTCGAGAGGCCAAGTATCCAGATTGGACATCCAACATCGTCACTGTTCTAAAAAAGAATGGAAAGATTCGAGTTTAGGTAGATTTTACCGATCTAAACAATCATACTTCAAAGGACAATTTCCCTCTTCCCATCATCCATCAAATTCTTGATTCCACAGTACGTCACGTCACGAACTCCTATCAATGATGGACACTACTTCTAGATACAATCAGATTCCTCTCTTGGAAGAAGATCAAGAAAAGACTACTTTCATCACTAAAAAATGCCCTTCAGACTCAAAAATGTAAGCGCGACTTATCAATGGCTGATGACTACAATGTTCAAAGCACATCTTAGGAAAATCATGAAAGTCTACATTGATGATCTCTTATGCAAGAGCATACAGTCTAGCAACCACATCACAGATCTCAATACAATATTCAATATTCTTCTTTCTTACAGGATGCGACTCAATCCTGATAAGTGTCAATTTGGAGTATTTTCGGGCTGATTCCTCGGCCATCTCATTAGTAAGAAGGGGATTGAGGCTGATCGATATCAAATTCGAGTTCTCATCAACATGCCATCTCCAAAGACGATGAAAGACGCACAAAAACTTGTCGGTAAGATTGCCGCTATCAATCAATTCGTTTCTAAATCTTCAGATCACTGTCATTAGCTATTCTTACTACTCCATGGTTGTACCAAACGAGGAAAAGTTTAGCCCAATGCAAATAACCAATAGACATTAGAATGTGAAGCAACTTTTCAGGAACTCAAAACCTAATTGGGGCAGTCTCCCATCATGAACAACCCAATAGATAATGAGGAATTGATCATCTACCTGGCAGTTAAAGATACTTCTATCAGCTCGGTTCTCATTCGACTTAAAGGAAAGATCGAGAAACGAATCTACTTCATTAGTAAAACCCTTACTCCAACAGAAATGAGGTATTCTAAAATCGAGAGACTCCTTCTGACTCTTGTTTACACTTCACAGACTCTTAGGCACTATTTCCAAGCTTATTCAGTCAAAGTCATGACGAACTACCCACTCTGGGAAGTTTTGTCCAAGAAAGAAAAATCTAGGAAAGGGCAACAATGGTCAGTTAGTTTGGGAGAATATGATATAAAGTTCGAACAATGATATTCAAAAAAAGATCAGGCCGTTACCAGTTTTCTTGCAGATTTTCCAGTGGAAGATCCCGAGTGGGAGGAGCACGATCCCGACCTTGCAGAAGAAATTACAGAAGATCTACCCACCAAAACATTTGATGATCGAGCTGAATGGGTTACAAGGAAAGGGTGGAGACTTCTTACAGATGGTTTAGCAGGACTCGCAGGGTCAAGAATTTGAATCGTATTGATTACTCCTTCCAACGATAGAATCGAGAAATCAATCAGCTTGGATTTTGAAGCCTCCAATAATATCACCGAATATGAAGCTCTCATTCATGGACTCGACCTCGTACTCAAGCTCGGCGTCACAAAGCTCTCAGTCTACTCAGATTCTTTACTCATCGTCTTACTCTTAGCAATACAAGAAGAATGGCAAGATGATTGAATATGCAGCCCTCATTGCAGGCAGGATGACCAAGTTTGTGAAAGTGACTCTCGATTATCTTCCTTAAGGTGAAAATAGACACGATGATTCATTGGCTTATCTAGTTGGGGTCTTGGGTACAGAAACTTGATATCTCCAGATTGAAGTAATATCAAACCCCAGCATTGATCACCATTCTGTATGCACGATTAATACTAGGGGCAATAAAAAAGATGACAACGATTGGCAAAAGCCCTTCATTGCCTACCTTGGCGCCGATAACGAATACAAAGATCCCCTTCCAACATATCCAAAAGAACACTGAAAGTTGATCAAAAACTCAAAGCGCTACAAAAATAAAAATGGTTTTTTATATCGCCATTCAGTTATGAGGCCTTACCTCAAGTGCCTCTCCAGAAGAAGGTAGACAAAATGCTCAGAAATTTACATGAAGGGACTTATGGATCCCATGTTGCAGGTCGATCACTCGTTAATAAAGCAATTACACATGGAGTATTCTGACCAGGCATGCGCAAGCAAGCAGAAGAGTACTCACACAAATGCAATACATGTCATCGGCATGGACACATGATCCGCGCCCCTACACTCGAGTTACATGCAAGCAAGGTGTTCTGGCCATTTAAGCGGTGGGCGCCCGATCTCATCGGAGAATTTCCTAATACTTCAGGTAACCGACGATACCTACTCGTAGCTATATATTATTTTACAAAATGGGTAGAAGCAGTTCCACTCTGTTGAACTAGAGAAGAAGAGGTCATCTCTTTTATCTGGGAACACATCATCACCTGATTTGGATGCCCCTACCTGATTCGTATCGATAATGGGCTTTAATTCATTGGAGAAAAAGCCATAGCTTTTCTCAACAAATATAACATCATCCACTCACCATCCAATCCCTACTATACTTAAGGCAACGGCCAAGCCGAAATCACCAACAAAACCATCGTGGATAGACTCAAGAAAAGCCTTCACTCATAGAAAAAAGGAAACTAGATGCGAGAGCTCCCTCATGTCTTATGGGCATACCGTACCACTCAACGGCAATCAACCGGCTGTACCCCATTCCTCCTCGCATATGGCATAAAAGCCATCATTCTAATAGAATACCACCATCCATTCAATGATCATGAGCTTACCGACAAAGAAAATGAGTTTGAATTGTCTTGCAACATGAATTGGATTGATGAATCTAGGGAACGTGCTATTGCCAACCTAGGTCGATATCACCATATGCTTGCAGATCATACAATAGAAGAGTCTAAAGCCATACTTTCCAAATCGATAATCTTTTCCTCAAAGAAATCCCTCAACACATAAAAGAGGCACATGCATGGAAACTGGCAGAAAATTGGGAGGGTCCATTCCTAATCATTTGTCAAACTAGTCTGGAATCATATTATCTCATGACGGAGCAAGGAGTTCGAATCCCAAATCCATGGAACACTAGGCAACTGAAATGGTACTATCATTAAGTCATTCACTTCTCTACTTCAAAATTCTCATTCTTTCCATTTTAAAAGTGAAATTTTGTCTCCATACAATGTACATTCTATTTTATTCAATGAAAACTTCCCAGTTTTTTTCCACATTACTCTCTACTTACGTAGACAATATATAGATTAAAGCAAATGCAATACTAGCTTTCAATCGACCTCTATTCCGGTTAAAGCAAAGGTAAAACAAGATTTAAGCCGCACTCTATACATACTCTGCATTAAAACGAATGTAATACTAGTGTTCAATCAAAGAACTTTGCCAGACATAAGATAAAGCAAAGGTAACACTAGCTTTCATCTCTTAATATGACTGTGACAATTATACCAATTAAAGCAAAGGTAAAACTTACTTTCAATCGAACTCTATACATACTCTGCAATTAAAATGAAGGTAATACTAGTTTTCAATCTAAGAACTCTACCATACATAAGATAAAGCAAAGGTAAAACTAGTTTTCATCTCTCAATATGCCTACAATAATTATACAGATTAAAGAAAAGGTAAAACTAACTTTCAATGGAACTCTACACATACTCTACAATTAAAATAAATTTAATACTAGTTTTCAATCAAAGAACTCTACGAGGCATAAGATAAAGTAAAGGTAAAACTAGCTTTCATATCTCAATTTTTCTGTAACAGATACTTTTATAGGTTACATATACAGCCACTATAAAGGATTCTTCTCTGCGAATGGGAGGTCAGCTACGCTTTTCCCTATAATAGGAGGTCGATCAACCATAAATTCTCAACCTTGAGCAGCTATAATAAGCCTGCCTTGCTCTACCAATTCAGCAGGTCGAGAACCTAACTCCCTCTCCTTGGAGTTCATATAGTTTCCTAGATCTACATCAGCTCTACAAATACAACCTATATCTGACAGACAGTCATACAAGGTATCCCTTTCTAACTTGAGTCTTCTTACTTCCTCTACAAAATAGGAAATAACAGCAGATATCATCTACGAGCGCGGCACCTCGGGCATAACAACCTTGGCAAAATTCTCTCTAACTTTCTGATGGCTCTCTTGCAACTTCTTGTACCATGCTTCATGTTATTCCACGCGACTATCTGTATGGGACATAAGATTGATATGCTCCCTCGTCTTCTCATCTGCTTTATCTGATTCAGCATGGTTCATCGTCCTCAATTCTACCACCAAAGCACGAAGTTCCTCAAGCTCCCTGTCTACACCTTCCCTGGCAGGAGAATTCTTTAACAATTTGTCTTTCTTCCTTATCAAGATATCCTTACCTCTAATTGTCTGCTTTAATTTCTGTTCCCTGGCATGAGCAGCATCCAACTTACCTTGGCATTCCCTTAACCGTTTATTTCCTTTTTGTACATGAGCCTGAGTACGGGCTACATCTCCCTCCAGCTCTCTAATTTGAGCTGATAGACTAACTATATCCCCTTAAACAATGGAGACACCGGCTTTACCATTATTCTTCCCCGAGCGCTCTCCAGCCTCAGCATTTTTTATGCACGAATTGGCTAGAGCCAAATCGGCCTTTAATTGTGTCACTATCTCATTCAACTCATCACAACGTCTTTACACCAACCAGAATTATATATCTTTAGCAGGTAAAGTTGTAGTCAACTGCTCAACCACAATTTTATAGTTAGACAAGTCATCTCGAGCTCTCTTCAGCTCTCTATCTTTCTCAATCATTTTTCTCTTTAATTGCTCCAGTTCATTTTTGGAACTCCATAAATCAGTTCGAGTATGCTCTTGTTCGTTCGTTTTGCTGATCATTAGTTCCTTCAGACTGGCCATAAAATGACGTAACTCTTTATCTGAGATTTCTAACGCCTGGATACGGTATCGGGCCATGCCTGCCTCATTACTCTTTACCATCAACGCATCATTATGGTATTTGAGCTTCTTTGTCTCTACCTTTGTCTCCACGAGCTCTTTTTGCCCCTTACTAATTTTTGTATTCTTCTCCACGATCTTTCGAGTGAGGTCATCAACATTTTGTGTTACCTTGATGAACTTGAAATATACATTTACGTGTTGATCATCCTTATCTTCATTTGCCTTTCTCATTTTATCAAACTTCACCGTAACTCTTGGTTATATTGGCGTGTCTCTTCTTCTCTCAAGCGAGCTGACTCTAGTTTGACCTACACATCACAGATACAATACATTAAGTTCAATTTAACAGCACTCACTCAATACATATAGGAATCTAAGTGTGATCCAAGTTCAATGGCAATAACATGTACTTCCAATTTTAAGGTACACATTCTCTATATTCTAACTTTTTCAACACTTTAATATTATCTATACATAATTGAGTACCATTGCCCCTAAACTATTAACACATTTTTCTTCTGTCTCTATGCTCTAATTTTTACTTTGTAGCTCTAAAGTAATGTAGCATACAAGTCAAATATTTATTGCTCTTCATTAACCTGTAGCTCTGCTTACGAAGTTAATAGGAATGTTGAGGTATATTTCTCCTTTGCTAGCTCATTCTTTAATTCTTTTATTCTAAGGCGCATATCTTTAAGTTCCTACAAACAAGGTTTTCAAACATCTCTTAGCCTACAAAAATTTCTTCTATAAAATAATGATCCATATAATTACAGTTCTCAAACCCCTTATAATCACACAACCAAAGAGGCAACAATTTTACTCTATCTTCCCATTCTCATTCTCTGGGTTCACAATGTCACCCCCTTGGTTCTCTCACTTAGTTTAGGGAGATATACCATCCAACCCTCTTCCAACTTCGGCCCCATCATCTTCATCCCCCACGTCTTCAACGAAGGTATCCGCCATAATGTCATTCACCTCAGCTTTAGAGTAACCCATTTTGAGGAGGTGGTGCCCAAGTCTGTGACACTGGACTACCACCTCATCCAGATTCTTCTGCGATTCTTTTGTCAGCTCAATAATCTCCACCTCTTGCACAGCCTTCACCGAATCTAGTAGTTTCCCCTCCTGAATCAAATCGAAATTCAATCGAGCTACCTTCTTCTCAAACTCTGCCTTCCCACTCTCAGGCTCAACTTTTTCCTCCTCTATTCTGAGGCAGATTCTCTTCATCAAACGAGTACCCTGCCAAAAACAAATCGAGCATATTTTTAGATTGACCCAGAATAGAAATTCAACAAGGATATAAATAATCAAACTTACCACTTTGATCATCTCCTCCACACCCTTGCGAGCTGCAAGCCTTACCCTCTCCTCGAAAGCTCTCAGCTCGTCTTCCTCACCAGGTCGATTCTCTACGTGCTTCGCCCCAATCTATTTAAAAGTAGGGTTTACCCTTCTTTTTTTTCCTCACCTTCGACCTTGCCACTTCCCATGGTTCCAGAGGCTGAGCCACGCTTCACCATCTTCTGCTTTGGAAACGTCCAAGCTAGCTTGCTCGATATGGTAGACTCTGACACATCAGCAAAATCTACTGTAAAGGCCTTAGGCAAAACCACTCACCTCTTTCAATCAGCTCTCCTCTTCTTGTTGTCACCAACACTCGCCATTAGTCTCGCTGCTTGAGACTTTTGAACTTTCTCAGACCTGTTGTTAGCTAGTTTATTTATGTTCATGCCAAGTTCTTTCAGCACAGCCCCAAGATCGGCCTCTTCCTGAGCAACAGTATCTAACAAGGACTCCTTCTTCACCTTCGATTGAGGACCTATTAAAACAATAATAACATAACAATCAATTTCAACAGAAGTTCTTTGGGTTCTTCATCATCTCTCTAAAGGCAATCACCTTTCACTCAAATCACTATCACATTATCATTCCACATTCGACCTGCTGAATTTAGATCAAAGAAAAAAGGTCAAGACGAGCTCACAAAAAAATATGCCCCTCCACTTGCATAATAATTCTTAACTCTATAAAACTATAACACATCTTCAGGAGAAATTCTCCTCTCTACCTCATTCTCCTCCCACAACTTATTCAAGCTTTATTACCTCTCACATGTTCTTGTTCAACTGGGCAGGACATGCCACTATGATGTTCATTATCCCTTTCGCAAGATTGCTCAGGGGCAGACTCAACCCATACTCCAACTGAGACAGGTAATGCAAAAAAACTCTTTTAGGTCACTCTAAATATTTTCATCATAATACTCCAAGAAGATCGATTCGTCTATTCCCCTATCCGATTCCTCCTTCTCTAAATCAGCCAATAGAAAGAAATGTTCATCCCCAAATTTTGCTATACATCTTCTAAACTACCTACCGGCATGTTCTACAAAATTTAACCATTTTCCCCTTATAAGAGACTTAGATTTACAAAACTCTCTAAACACATTGGAGTTCAAAGGGTATGATACCAATTGTTTAGGGAAATCTAGAAATTGTACCACTCCTACTTCGTCCTCCCTATCAGATTCTACATTATCATACTCAGTCGAATGACCAGAGGTCGACGCCTCCATCACAGGGGAAGTCTCCATCTCAACTACAAATCTAAGATGAGGTTTGATTATACAAAAACACTCCTCACACTCGGCTTACATACAGGTCCAGGTGTTCTATCATTATCTTTTACACATACATCATACAAATACGAATATCATTCGTATCTCTTTTATACACATATATCAAACATATTTTTATAGGGTACTATAAATAGTAATTTTTCGAAATTTGTAAACCATAAAAATCTTTCAATACACATATAAAAAATAAACGCAAATCATCTACCAACCTGAACGTCTAAAAAAGAATCTGAAGCAGCGCCAAATCCTTTCTTCACAACGTTGCTATACAACCACCTTCGTGACTCAGTTTCCGCAACCTTCTCTCGCCTCGATTGTTAATCACTTTGTCTAATCTCTCACAAGAATCTCTTTTTTTTTTCTCTCGTTTCTCTCTCACTGTTCTTCAAATTTTCAGAAGTTGATAAACATTTCAATAAAGAAGGTAAAGCATTATTTATAGTTTCTCTCTCTAACTGCTGGCAGTTATTGGGCCTTGCACGAGCTACACTTGGTTTTAGAACTGATGCGTCCCTTCCACAATTAATGACAAACGTTTTGTACCTTTCAATCAAAGTACCTTCCCATTATTGCCCCCTGCCCTATATTTTAATATATTCTCATCTCTCCTACTCAAATCTCCCTCTGACCTCCCCACACTCATGATGATTCAATACTAATACGCAATCGAACTTTTCCTGCACTAACACAAGAGACAAAAAATCAAAGCTACCTATTTTTCTATTCTTGCATCTACTACTTATAGAAGTGCTGACATCATTTCCAAAGCTCTCACATTTTAAAAATTTAAATTCTTTATTTAAAATAATCACAACAACATTTACAACAAAAGAGGACAAATTCAAAATTCATTCTAATTACATTTCCTTTATAGTTATTCAACTTCATACAATTCACTCCCTTACATGTAATTACACATGAAACATCCCAGATGTTCTGGGGAATCACATCTAATTAGTTCACCTCCAGCAATCCTCAGATCTTCCAACTCAATCTCTTCTTCAACAATTAGCCTTACATCCTCTTTTCAAGCTGAAAGCTCCACAATAACTTCCTGAAATAGCTCATCGTAGAAGCGACATCCTAACTCAAGTTCCCTACCCATCTAATCGAAACCTTCAAACTGATACTCAGACACCGGCAAGTCAGCATCATAATCAAGCAAGCTAAAGATCCGCTCTCGTACTTTAGCTACCTTAATCGTCAATCGTCTTTCATCGGCATAACAAATTCTCTCAGATCGAGTCTACACTATATTCTATTTCTTCCTTCTTTTTAAAACACATTTTCCACTATTTATGCAAGTTTCTAGATCACTTCAAATCCCCTAAATTTTGTATATAAATATTATGCTTTTCCATAACAACAAACCCTAGTATACTAATTAGAAATTATTTGAACTTATCTATCCACATCGACCTCTGTAAATTCGGCCTACCTCATTTTGAACTTATTTTTCCCAAAGTCAACATTTCGAAAGAGATCTCTTTGAGCTTGAACTTCCAATAAATTCCAAATCTTCTGAAATTATCTTACCCAATAATTCTAAGTTATGCAATTTAAAACAAATTTGTACACATCTTTTATTTTTACAAACACATTTTTACATCTCGATTGCTATAATATACTTTTTAATTCGATCTTATATATCCTGATTCGTCCTCTATTCATACATCTCCAAATTACTCATAGATCAATTTCAAATAACAAGACTTAATTCTATCTATCAACACAGAGTTTGAATAACTATTTTTATTAAGCTCGAATATAAATTACAGGTACTTTACAGATAACAAGTCTTTCATGTATTTTACTGATAACAAGTCTTTCAGGTACTTTATATATAACAAGTCACTTAGAAACTCTGAACCCACAAATCCTTCAGTTCATCTATCTTCAGTGATGTCTCACTTCGAGAATCTTTTGAAGTAAAGTAGGCATTAGAAAACACAGAACGTCCTCCTTTCCCTAAGTTTATTCAAAGTTTAGGCATGGTACCAAACTTCAAATGGAAACTATAGAAGAAAGAAAGTTATTCTTGAACCAACTCTTTAAACAGAAGGCCTTCTTGGAGCCAAGAAACGATGATTGTCCAGGGGCAAACTTCTATTTTTCGTCTCCCTTCTCCACTACCACCATTGCCTTCTCTATAACTACTACCATCAGAGGGTTGGTGGAGATGAAGAGGGTCCTCCCTTAGAATCCAATCCTACACAAGATATCGATGATACTGCCTTGTAGTTACACCAGTCCCCGTGTCTATCTACAAAACCCTATCTCCCGTAAGGATGCGGAGACACCTCTAACATTGCCCGCCTGTCAAGACAACGTAGTAAAATCTCCACATACTGTAAAAATCTTCTTTAGCTTCAACCACTTCTTCTTCTGACATACCCTAATACATCGGTAGAATAGAAGTGGGGGTAGGCATATCTACCGACTGATTCCCAAAGTATTTCAGTTTGAACTCTATATTTTGGCAGAAACCCTCTTTTCATATACTACCCTCTGGGTTTTTACCATTATTGCTCAAGGATTACAAAAAGTTTTTTAAATAACAACATACTTTTCCAGATTCTGTGGTAGAAGTACTATTTATATAACCCTCATATTTAATGCACATGTATGTTTCCAAGGAAGTCATCATTCAAAACAAAGCCACTCTTACAACCCCAAGCGTCGCGTACATCAATACTTCCAATCATCATTCAATGCAGATATATCCCACCATATAAAACAAACACCTATTTCCATTCTAGTCAAATCAACATGAAATACCTCATTTTTTCCAACTTCCAACACCACAACTTTACAGATTCTTTCTCAACCAAAGCCACTCGTGACTTCAGTTGCGAGGGTGCGATTGTAGAGACCTATCCCTCGACCTAACCCAATTTGAACTATCTTCATATCAAACTCACGCATTTTATACGTGATATGAATAGTCAACATTGACACCTACACCACAAACTGATAAAGAACGTGGATCAAACACAATAGAAAGGCATGAACAAATTAAAGGTACCTGTCTCTCATGAACTCAACAGTTACCCAATCAACCACCACTTACCTCATTGTTTGGAAAACGTGCTTCAACATGATAATGAACTGCGGGGAAGGCATATATAAAAAAAAATCTAGAAGAAACAGGGGCCAGAAAAATATAAGAGAAATTACCAAGAAAACCAGATTTTTTAGATTCTCAAATACCAAATTTCTTATTTACAAGATCAAGTATTTATACTTCAAGAAATCCCTTGTAATAAGATATCAGCCTCAACCAATAAAAGTTACTGTTACTAAACCCTCAATTCGAGGTCGTAGTTTTTTACTTATTCAAAGGTTTTCCACGCTCAATCACATGTGTCATTTCAAGATCTACATTAGTTTTTATCACAGGAACATTGTTGTAAGAGCTAATTCTGAGCCTTCTCGAGCTTACAGAATTAGGCCATTACAATAAAGAAATTAAATTGAAATACTTAGACCTGTATGTAGGTAGAAGCGTGAGAAGGCTGTGTTGTAGAAATAAATCTTACTTTCAAGCATACTTTTGATATGGAGACATCAACCTCAGGTCGTTTGATTGAGGTTGTACCTATAGGGGCCTACCCCTCGATATGACCCTAATCAAGCTATTTCTAGCTCGAACTACTGACATCTCAGACTCACTTATTTTCAACATAACTTCTAAAGTCAATATTTCAACCAACTCCACGAATAGGCGAAGAACGTGGGCCGAGCTCAAACTAAAAAACCTGAACAAGTCAAAGACACCTGTCTCTCATGAACTCATCAGTTACTCAGTCAGCTGCCACTAACTACATTTTTAAGAGAACGTGCTCCAACACGATGAAGAACTGCGGAGAAGGCCTATATAAGGAAGAAGTTCTAGATGATAAAAAAGACCAGAAAATTATACGAGAAATCACCAAGAAAACTACATATTCTAGATTATCAAAAACATTCAAACGTCTTAGTAGCAAGGTTCAAGCATTTCTAAATCTAGAGATCACTTGTAATAAGATATCCGCCTCAAGCAATAAAGATACTTTTACAAAAATCTTTCACTCGAGGTCGTGGTTTTTTTACCTATTCAAAGGTTTTCTACGCTAAAACTACATATGTCATTTCTTGCTTTCCATTAGAATATTATCATAGGTTCATTGGTGTAATAGTAAATTCCAAGCCATTTCGGGCCTACAAATTTTGGCCATTACATTTGGCGCCGTTAGTGGAAAAGATTGCATTTCCACGATATCCTAAGGCATTTTTTTGCTACAATTTTTAATCATGGTTACTTCTAGATGACCGGCTACAGGCATCCAGGTCAATATTTCAGTAGAGCCGGAGCAACTTACAGTACTATGGGCGAATCTCAACGCCGAAGTAGAAAAACGTGTCGAGCTCGAACTTCAATTAACTCAGGATCGAGAGCTCCACGAGAAAGAGCTCGACACAGAACGACAAGCTCGCTTGACAATGCTCAAATGACATGAAGACCAGATGACAATAATACAAACTGCCCAGAGGCTCTGCAAAATACTCAACAGGTTCCTCCAACAAGAGGTCAGCATTAGTTGCCAGAGACCTCCCGTGTTTCTGCAAGGGAAAGATTGAGACCTCGAGGAGTCACCAGTAAAGCTATTTATTGGAATATTCAGCACGAACCTCAGTTTTCCATCAATTTGGGTGGTGAAGTTTAGTCCGAAGCCAGCCGAGGTCACCAAATTTCCGTCCGTTAGGAGAAAGAACAGTGACCTCCACATCGAGTTCCAACACGAGATCGTATGAGTGAAGGTACCGGCACTCATCATCCGTAACTTACTCATCCAGCGATTCAACCAACACGTCATTATGTCACAAAAGAGCATATGGACCAGCATATTAAGGAGTTGATCGAAGCACAAGTTCTAGGTACTGCCGCTGACATCACAAAATTACAAGGGAGTCCGATTGTAAATGAACTATTCGATATGGAGATACTAAAAGGTTTCCATACTCCAAAAATTTGTAAATACAAAAGTATCGACCCAAAGCACATTCAACAGTACCGAGATTCATTGGGGTTGTACTCCAATCTCAACCACATCCTCTACCGTTTGTTTGCCACAAGTCTGCAGGAGGAACCACTCCGATGGTTCCACTTACTCCCTGAGGACTCCATATATGCATTTGACCAGTTGTAGAAACAATTCATCAAGACATATGCTCTTAATAAAGATAAAGAAGAGAATTTGTATTTTTTTATCAGTCCCAAACAGTCACACGGAGAGAAGCTTGAGGCTTTGGCAAAGAAGTTTTCAGAGCTTGTGCATAAAGTGGATAACCTCGATAAAAAAATAACTATTACTGCCTTCACCAATGCGTTTTAGCTCGACTGCAAGGCCAAAGAGCACCTCTTCCTCAACAAACCTGCAACCTTGGAGGATATGATCATCAATGTCAATAGTTACATCAACCTGGAAAGGATGATGTCTAAGCGACATAAATTTACTAAATCTATCCTCACAACGAAAGGTTCACCTACAGATCAAAATACTTAACCAAAGGAGGATCAAGGTGATCGTAAGTGCGCCAAGGGAAACACTGGCTACCCTCGGAAAGGCAGCCCCGCTAACCAAACCCATCCTCCCAAAGATGAATGTTTGAGTCTCCAAAATATTTCCACTTCTCGTGAAGGATAAGCTCTATCGCGTCTCTCAACCACTGGAACCAATTGATAATCGACCATACTACTTGTATCATAAGGTAAACCATTATTTTACTGACAGTTGTTATGTTTTGCAGAGGTTGCTCGAATACATTCTTAAAGAGGGATGGATGTTCGAATATAATGTCGACCTGGAATTATACAAAGATGGGAGCTATAAGAAGTAGTTTGAGGTTGTTCAAGTTGGTGATCAAGCTGAGGAGAAGCATCTTTACCATATGCACCACAACAACATGATTGAAATCATCCAGATCACCAACTCTAACAGATCCAAACGTAGGAGACTATCAAAATGTTACGATCTCACACCTCAAGACAAGGAAGCCAAGCTTCTACCTGAGCCGAGAAATCACCAGCTTCGGATTTCCTTTAAAGATTGCGATACTAGCCATGTTAAATTTCTACATCATGAGGCGTTAGTAATAATTCTCAAAATGAAGAAGTTTGTGATACACACAATGATGATCGATACTGGAAGTGGTATTGAGATTCTATTTCAGAGCACTATCGACCAAATGGGATTGGCTGACCAAGTTATTCAAAGCAACACCGATATCAGTAGGTTTAATGGTTCTAAAGAAGAACGAGTAGGCAAGATCATCTTACCCATTACTGTAAGACCGGCCACCATCAACCTTGTCTTCTATGTCATTAACGCCAAATCTCATCTCAGGATTATGGGCCGCTGCTGGAATCACAACATGGAAGTAATCGCTTTCACCTATCATCTGTAAGGGCCTAACTTCTTAGAGAGGGGAAGTCGGCTCTTACACCACGGGGTTTAATCCTCAATCAAAGGAATGCAAGTAAGCAATCTAGAGCATAAATAATCTATAGACAATATACTTGCGTAGAGGCCCAAATGTAATGCTCTACAACCTCTGATAGGGATTTTTAAGAGTATTTTAATTACTGATGAGTAATCGAAGGTTCGAGTACTATGTTTTATATGGTGGTCGAAGGTAAACTGTATGGGATCTGGGGGA
The DNA here is from genome assembly GCA_014058105.1 of Kingdonia uniflora. Classification (NCBI taxonomy): domain Eukaryota; kingdom Viridiplantae; phylum Streptophyta; class Magnoliopsida; order Ranunculales; family Circaeasteraceae; genus Kingdonia; species Kingdonia uniflora. The sequence goes on along the minus strand of JACGCM010000973.1, from coordinate 85,920 downwards.
AGATTTTGTAACCCTTCCTTTGTTCCCCAACTCTCCTATTTATAGATCATAGGAAGGGCTGAGTCACCAAGGTTAGGTCGCATTACAAGGGTACTATCCGGACATCCCAGAGTGGGTATGGGCGCCGGAAATATTGGAACTGTCACTGTAATAGTTGTTGGGTCTGTCTTTGTACCTTGATACTGTAGCAGTGGCTGGGTCTGTCACTGTAGCTGCATGGGCCTGTCTAGTGAGTTGGCTGTCTGTCCCATCATATTTTGACCATGTACGGATATGGTCGAAATATTTCTCCTGTGATGTGGAATCCATTCTCGAGGCTTGTTCGGAGTCTAGGTTTCATCTTCGGATCATCTTTGGGAGGCTTGTTTGTGCATTGAATAGATTTCGAGATGTTCGAGTAGGCTTTGAAGTAGCCTTTGAGTATTTGTTTGGGGGTAGAAGGCTGTGAGTAGGCTACTGCATTCACCCCCTCTCATCAAAGGTCTCGAAAATAGGTGTAGAGGCATTTGCTATAAAAACTGTTTGGCCTTGGAAGTTAAGCAGTTTGACTGTTGGTTTTTGGGTAGGTTAAAAAAGGGTAATAAAAAAATGTTGGTAGTTATAGGGTAATAAATGAAATGAGGCTATAAGTACGGGTATGGGGGTAGGGATATTGCATGCTCTTCTTCTATTTCATTCTCTTATCTTTCTTCTACAACAATTTTTTTGAAAAAATCTATGGATACCACACCTAATACGTGCTATCAAAAAAGGATGGGATTCCCCCAGGATCGTCGTACAGGGCGGAAGACTGCTGAATTGCATATGAAGTTCTTCAGGCAACATAATCTAGACTGGGACATGCCCGATCTGATAGAGGTAGAAGCTGGAAAGCTCATCAGCGGGGAGCCTTATACCTATCTTTGGGAGCAACTGAAGTACAAATTTATGACTTCAGAGAAACGTTACCTCTTTCTGTCGGCTTTGGCCGAGTGCCTCGTTTGTGCAGAAGAGGAGATGGAGGAACAAAGCTCTGCGATTGGAACTGGACCTTCTAGAATTAGGGCTACTGTTTGAGGCAGTGGTGAAGGTGATGGTGATAGTGCAGGGTTTTATGTAGGGTTGTATTTGGAGATTTTTGTTTTTGTTGTAGTTTAAATGTATTTGGGTATGTAAATTTGTTGTTTTGGTTGTTGTAATTTGGAGAATGGAATGAGAACAATGTTTTGCTAAAATTTTATATCATTGGTTCCGGTGGTTATAGAAGACGAGTAGGCTTGTAAGTATGAAAGAAAATTTATCTCATCGAATGTTAATAGGTGGCAATGAATATTGTTGGAAAAATTGTCATCGGAGTATAATGATATGGTCGAAGGTAATTAACTCTGTATTAGTGAAGACTCAGTGCAAGAGGATGGAGTCGAAGTATGAAAATGGTCGATGGTTCGATGCTGGAGATTTTCTCGACTGCAAGTCCTCGTAAATGGTGTTTCTATGCGCATGTAGATGAAACTGTTACGTCTAGAAAGTTGTAGTGGTTGGACTGTTGAGTTTTCAAGGAGGGAAATTGAAGACAGCAATTAATTCAGCTTGGGTAGAGGGAAAGTTAAAATCTTCCTTCATGTATAAATGAGGCTATTGTGGAGAGGATTTCTCATCTTTCTTCACCTTTCTTCATCTTTATGCTTTTTTACTCGATCAGAATGGCTTATTCTTCATCTCAAAGCAACATTCAATTTTCAGTACCCGCACAAGAGAACCAGGCGGCAGTAAGGGTTAGGCGAGTACGGAAGGCGACGTTGGGGTTACAACAGAGGTTTAGGATCGAACAAGACATTGATGCGGAGATGCCGAATCTTTTTGAGGCGGAACCCAGGGCACCTATTGCTGGTATGCCCTTCGCATACTTGTGAGGAATATTGTATAAGATGAGACCATTACCCGGCCACCGGTTGTCCCTGCTCGAGTCGTTTGCAGAAGATATGGTAGACCAGGAGGATGTTGGTGCTCTGCCTGTGGCCGAAGAGGAGCATCTCGCTGATAATTAGGGTCTTCTATCTATTTTAGATATGGTGGTATGTAGGGTACTTGTATGAACTGCTGGCATTGTACTGTGTTATTTTGAAGTTAATGAAATTGGGTGTTGGTAGTATAATCTGTCGAATTATTTTTTTAGTACTATTTCCAATAGAATTGTGAATGTTCGAAGTATAATTTTGATCTTTCGAAGTAACAGGCTTGAACTGTCGAAGTAGGAGGTCAAATCTGGCGAAAATAAAACTACTGATCTATCTGTGTGAAAGGTCTGATCTGTGTTGACATAAATTTTTGAGATGTCTAAGTAAAAAGGTTGTAATCAGTCAATGTAAAAGTTTGGTCTGTTGAAGGAAAATTGTGATGTATAAGTGGAATTCTGAACTGTTAAAGTAAAAAATTGTAATCTATCGAAGTAGACGGATGATCTATCAAAGTAATAAAGATATAGGTTTTAAACTAACGAATCTGTTGTAGATCAAATGTTTGATATATTTAGGAATCGAATTTGAAGTTATTTATTGTTGAGTGTTCGAGACGCGGTATAGTCGATTACTCGTATGTGAGAAGTGTGTCGAAGATTTTGCTGGATTTGATTGGTCGTACTAACAGCCTGAACAGCTGGTCTACAAGAATGGTACATTTTCCTGGGGTAGTGTGCCATACATGTAATCATGATTTTTGTCCTCATTTCACAGAAAAATTATGATTTGATGTTGGGATTTGACAGGGTAGCTTCGAGTGACAGAGAAAAGGTTTGAGAGGTTTTAAGTTTATAGCTAATTGGAAGTAGGTGTGCAGTTCGCACGTGAGGGATATGAAGGGTAAATTAGTTAAAACACATTGTAGCCAAAAAGCCAGGGTAGTGGGGCCGCGGTAATAATAATGGTCTGGAAATTGGGGCGGTTTTGGTATTCTGAGGAGGTATATTTAAGAGAGAGAAATATCAAAATGTATTGTTCAATTGTTCACAGATAAACATACCAGAGAGTGAGAGGAAGAGAACTGGTACGTCATTGCAAAGTGAAGCTTGAGAGAGGTTGTTACATTGGTCTTACTATTTCGAGTATACTTCTTCTAACGCAGGTATGTCACTTGATTTTTGTCCATTTTTTTTTCTTATCCTTCAGTATCTTTAAGTAGAATCTTCTGGGTTTGGATTTTAGAGGTTATCTTCAAGGACAGGGGAATTCATGAGTCTGGGTTCTGACCCATTTGAGGATTTTGAGGGTTTTGAAGGAGGGACTGGGTTTAGGACTAAGGTTTCGAATGTGTTTGTATCTGTTGGAGGGGGTAGATGGGATATAGGTTATTGACCCGTAATTATCAAATGTATCGATCTGATTACATACATCTTCTTCTGTAGGATAAGATGCGTACCCATCTAGCTTCAAGGCAGAGGCTGATAGACAAGGAAATTGAAGCATTCGAGGCTAGTATTTCTGATCGTGCTCCAATGGATGAGGGCAGTGACTTAGAAGTGTTATATGTTGTAACCGATGTCCCTTTGGCCATGGTGTTACCAGCTGGTGGGGTTTCGAAGACTAGACATCGTAAGATGGTAGTTTCTTAAGATAGTGATGTGGAGGAGATAGGAGGGAGGGAGAAAGGTAAGGGAAATACTGGGCCTTCTGGTGGTGAAAAGGGAGAAGGGGGGAAAAGTGATCAAAGTGGGGATTCGACTGTGTCGGATAAGGCCGAGGGTTCTATCTCGGCTAGGGATAAAATAAGAGTGGATCAATTTGTTGCCAAGCTGGAGCTGTCAAAGGTGGGGGTGTTGTTGAGTGTGGCGGGAGCAGGGTTAACTTTCAAATCAAACCCTAGAGATGGGATAATGGCTTATAGAGGCCAGATTCTACTAAGAATGGAACTTCCTCTCTGAAGGCTGGTAAAAGAGGTATTAAATTTTTAGGAGATTGTCCATGCTCAAATGAATGGGATTTTTTACAAAATGACGAGAGTAATTGAGGGCATGAATGCAAAAAATTGAGTAATGAGGGGAGGGGTTTAATTAAGTGGTTCGATGTTGTGTCCTACTCGAAGAAGGCAAACAAAAACACAGGTACCTACCACATCCAGTGTCACCCTAAGAAGCCCTGGTTTTTCTATCTGTGCTCGACAGGTCAAGGGTGGAATAAAGACTTAGTTATAGAATGGGGTAACTATAAGAATGTTGAAGGGGAGGACCTTTATAAGTTACATCATAGAGTCTATAATCATAGTAAGTTTGTTGTCGAAGAATTGTTTTTGATGTATTTCTCGAATAAGTGGTGATCATATTTTGTTTGTTCTGTAGGTCCAAAGAATTTGTCTTGGGACAACCCGAGGAACTAGATTGACGCCTTGCTCGAAGTTAGTGAGGAGTGGGTGAATTTTGTTTTCAAAAGTCTTAGTATCTAGAGGAAGAGAAGGAAGAAGACAGACTCCCTACTTCAAAATGTACCCATTACGCCGAAGCCATCATAGAGGAGAAAAGGCGAAGGTGGTTCGAAAGTACCTGAAGAAATGGGAGAGGATGAATTGGCGAGGACAGTTCAGTTTGTGCCGAAGGCAAAAAGGGCCTCAAAGTAAGCAGCGCCGGTACCAGAAGTGGCTAGTGATGCTTCGAGACTGAGGCCAAGGCAGGTACCAACACAAGCTAATAAAAGGAAAGGCAAGGTCGTTCCCGAGGCTCCGAAGGTACAGCAGTCGAAGGATGTTCAGCACAAAAGGCGTAGGGTGTTGAGGGAAGATGATACAACGGAGGAGGATAAAGAGATGACGGTGGCCGAGTGACGAGAGCAAGAGCTAGGTAAGTACGCTTCGATGGCTAAACTCTGCGAAGATGACCCAGGTAACTGCCTATTAATTTCTTCTGTGAGATTTTGAGATTTCTTTTAAGTTCTTAATGCTTCGAGAGGTACTAACGGCTCGAATATTCTAGCAGACGGATGCTTGGGTGCAGTCTTATAACAAGGCGATGAGATCAGTAAAGGGAAAGTTGCAACAAGAGGTTGAAAGTATGGATCTTGCTCGAGGGACTGAGGCGTCGTTATTGTCTGAGATCAAAGTGTTTAAGCGAGATCTGGCGTCAATCACTGACTCCTATGATAAGAGGCTCGAGGGTCAGCGGTATAATCAGGAGCAGGTATGCACAGCGAAGCTTGTTGTGAAGGATAAGGAAAAGGTAGACCTGAAGGCGTGTTATTAGGCATTATTTGATAGTTAATGTAGAGTCGTCGTGAGGCTGAAGGAGTTTATAGAGGATATGGGGTATGACCCCAATACTTTGGAACCCGTCCCTGCTACCCCAAAACTGGTTACTGGAGATGAATTGCAGATGATGGAAGGAGAGGCAGATGTTGTTGATGGAATAGATGGAGGTACTGGAGGTGGCGGGGACGCTCCTGTGATTGAAGCGACCAGCGTTGGAACTATGGATGATGTGGTTGCCGATGGTACGGGGTCGAACACTTCCACTGAAGGTGTGGAGGGTGTTGTGGCTGGAGGGCCTGTTAAGGAATAGGATGCAGCCACGCCGATATGAGGCATTTGTATTGGATATCCGTCCCTATTTTTTCTGATTGGCTGTAGAGTTGAAATATTTGAACTATGTTATTGTTTTGAGTTGTTACAGAGAAACTGACTGGTGTTATACTGGTTCTGCTCTGTTGTCGAATGTTGAGACTGCTTTGTATGAACTTGATTTGTATTATATTGTTGTGCTAAACTTGGGTTGTACTGGGTTACTGAGATATTGTGGCTGATTTTGGTAGCTTAACTTGTACTAAATTCTTGATGCATGACTTGACTTGAGTTGTGTTGAAACTACTTTTCTGATGCATGATGTTTTGAAACTCTTTGCCTGGGGTAGGATTGTAGATATTCTTGTATAATAGTATCTGCATGTACTGTTTTAGTTGAATGACTGTAGAGTGATCAAACCTGTGAGAGCTTCGAGATGGTTGTGATATCTCTTTTAAAATCAAGGAATCTGCTGGACATCAATGGCCTAGGCCACAGCGATGTAAGAAATGTTCGCCCCCAACGCATATTCGAGGGTCTGGTCGGTCGACCATTCGTGCCCCTCGAGTCTACTCGAATATTGGGAGTTTGAAAATTTTCCAGGTCACCCCTAAGTATCAGTCGGGCCGAGGTTGACGTGATACCTAGAGGAAGCCCAAAAATTTACTAGACCTCGAAGGCCAAAGCTACAGCGAAGCAATAAGCATTCACCCTCAACGCATTCTCGAGGGTCCGGCCTTTCAACCATTCGTGCCCCTCGAGTTTGCTCGAATGTTGGAAACTAGAAAATTTTAAGGTCGCCCCCATGTATCAGTCGGGGCGAGGGTGAACATGATACCCGGGGTAAGCCAAGAAATTAACTGGACTCTAAAGGTTTTAAACCTGATCGAAGCATATATGTTCGCCCCCAATGCATTCCCGAGGGTCCAGCCTTTCAACCATCCTTGCCCTTCAAGTTTGCTCAAAATTGGAAGCTTGAAAATTTTAAGGTCGTCCCCAAGTATCAGTCGAGTCGATGGTTGACATGATACTTAGAGTAAACCAAAAAATTGACTGGACTTCGAAGGCCTAAACCACAGCGAAGCATAACTGTTCGCCCTCAATACATTCTTGAAGGTCCGGTCTTTCAACCATCCTTGCCCTTTGAGTTTACTCAAAATTGGAGGTTTGAAAAATCTCAGAGTCGCTCCTAAGTATCAGTCGGGTCGAAGGGTTGACATGATACCTAAGTTAAACCAAGAAATTCATTAAAAATAGGGGACGAAGTATGGGTAGAAAAACTATTTATTGATTATTCTGTGTTACATCAGTAGTACAAGGTTGAGGTCGTGGCCTATTATAGGAGACCAGCTGTATTGTGCCCCATGGGCTTGGTAAAGATTCTTCATCTTCTGTCATTAAGTAATATGAGCCTTTGTCAGCTTTATCATACACAACATAGGGTCCTTCTCAGGATTCAGCAAGCTTGCCGGCATTCTGAGGCTTCGAGCATTGGTTGACACGTCGAAGTACCAGATCTTCGATGTTGAAACTTCTTGGTCGAACTCTGTTGTTATAGGACTTCTGAAGTGATGTATGGTAATGGCCAAGGTTGGCAATGGCTCGATCTCTATTTTCGTCGATATATAACATATTACATCCAAGCTCAAACTAATTGTCTTCATCTGGGAGGTTGGGATCTCGCGTAGGTACTTCGAATTGAGTAGGGAGTACAACTTTGGTACCGTATGCTAGAAGGAAAGGGATACAGCCTGTGGATTTTCTTGGTGCTGTTCGATAGGCCCAGAGGACATGTTGAAACTTCTGAACCCATCGGCCTTTCTTTGTATTAATCTTTTCTTGAGGCCGTCGATAATGGTTTCATTGATTGCTTCAACTTGACCATTTCCTTGGGGATAGTAAGGTGTTGAGGGGGAGAGGATGATGTTCAGTTTCTTGAGAAAATTTCTGACTTTACTACCGATGAACTGGGGACCATTATCGCATCAGATCATATGAGGGCAACCAAAGCGTGTAATGATGTTTTCCCATAGAAATTTGATAACTTCTTCTTCTCTGGTTCGGCACAAAGGTACAACTTAAACCCATTTGGTAAAATAGTCTGCTGCAGCAAGGATATATTCTCGGCTACCTGAGGCTTTGGGAAAAGGGTCAATGAGATTGATAGCCCATCTTTTGAATGGCCAGGAGACTTGACTAAAATGGAGGTATTGTGAAGGGAAATGGATGTCGTGAGCATGACGTCGGCATTTGTCACAGTGTTTGGCATACTCTTCGGCTTGTTTTTTCATATTCGGCCAAAATAATCCTTGAGAGACGGCTCGAAGGGCCATAGAACGACCAGCAGTATGAGCACCGCAGGTACCTTTGTGGAGTTCAGCTAAAATTGTAGAGGCTTCAGCTTGAGATATGTATCGAAGGAGGATGCCATTTGAGGATTTGCGATGTAATTTCTGTTTGTGGATAGTGTATCTACGGCAATTCTCTAACAACAATCATCTGGCTTTGGGATCATCTGAGAGAGTTGCACTGCTGAAGTAGTAGAGGAATGGCATTCGCCAGTCATCGGGATCGAGACTCTCGTCCCTAGTATTGATAGTATTGATTTCCATCTGGTCGATACTTGGGCATTCGAGTACTTCGATGTGGAGGGTTCGGGATTATGATCGGCCTAGCAGGGCTATATGTAGGTGAGGGCATCTGTATGTTGGTTTTCTTCTTGAGGGTAATGAGTGATAGTAGATTTTTCAGGAAAATGGTCCATGCGCTGTCGAATGAAAAGAGCATAGTCAGCCATGCGACCATTAGCTTGATTTTTACCTGTGTAATACCTCTGAACAAGTTAAGAATCTGTGAAAATTACAAGTTTGGGAATCCGAAGTCGAGTGCGAGGTCGTGGCCGTGGATCAAGGCTTCGTACTCAGCTTAAGTTGATCTTTGAGGAGGAGGGGTACCTTATTGTAACCCGAAGCTGTGTCCATCATTGATAGGCGCTCATGTCCAGCAGTGGCATCGAGGAGTGTTGAAATGATCGGGAAGGGGAAACTATCCTTCGGTGTGTGCTTGTTGAGGTTTGTGAAGTTGACATAGATTCTGATCTTGTCGTTCTTCTTGGGAGCTGCCCCAATATTTGATATCAAGTCAGCATACTTCACTTCTCTGATAAAATCTGCGGCTATGAGCTTGTCTACTACAGGGTTCACTACTTCTCGAAGTCGTGGTACCAGGATACGCTTCTTCTATTTTACTGTTGAGGAATAGGGAATGAGGTTGAGGGGATGGCAAGCCAAACTGGGGTCGACACCGGGCATCTCCTGGAACGTCCATGCAAAGACATCTTTGTTTGCTCAAAGGAAATCTGTAAGCTCGAGGCGTTCTGCCTCGTCTAGAGAAGTTATAATGAATGTACCTCGACCAGGACCGTCGAGTTCGATAAAAATAGTGGGTTCAATAGGTGAGGTTGTGGCTGTCGAAGGTGTGGGGATAGAAAGAGACAGTGATTGCTATGGACGGCCAATGAGTTTCTCGGTCTGGTCGATCTCCGGGTGCTCTCATGAACGGGCGAGGCACTGAGAGCCTTTCAAGTTTCAAGTACCTTCGGGGGTGGTAAAACGAAGGGTCTGAATTTAGGTCGAAGGTATGGTACGCATGGCATGGATACCGAGGTATTCTGACTTCTTGCCGATAACAAGAAAGTTAGTTTAAAGTGTGACAGGGCCTGTGGTGACTGGTAGGCTGATTCGGCCAACAACGACTTTTTTGACCCTATTGAATCCTTTTAATTTGACATTTGCATCAGTAATGAGATCTATCTTCTTCATGGCTTGAACAGTCTGAAGGAAAATTATATCGGCTACACTCCCTGTATCGATGCGCATTGTGTAGAGGACGAGGTTTTCGACCTTAATCATGAAGGCTAAAGGGTCTGAATGGGGAAATCAAAAATGGGAAGTATCACAGTCGATGAAAGGTATGCCTTCGAGACAAGGGGAAAGGCTTGATTCTGGAAAGAGGGCGGGTAACTTTTCCTGATATGTGAGTTTGTAACATTCTTCGACACGCTTACGCTTGCTCTTTGAACGGCTGCTGTCGATGTTATTGACTTCAATGAAATTTATTCAGCAGATGTGCACCTCGGCCGGGTCGGCAGTAGGGATAGGTTAAGATTTGAGGTACGACCCGTCAAGGTAGCTAGGGAGGTCGGCAACATACTGATGTAGACGACCTGCTTTGAGCATGATTTCGAGAGAGCGTTGGAGGGTAAAGCATTTGTTGGTGTGGTAACAGTTATATTTATGGTTGGGACAGTAAGGTTCGCCTGGTCTGACTTCGATAGGGAAAGGGATACGCCAGATGGGGTCTGCCTGAATTTGTGGTAGAAAGGTGCTGAGAGGGGCAGCAAGTGTGGAAAAGATAGGCTTCGGTTGCTTCTTGCGGGCTTCTAAATTGTTATCACTATTAGGGTATTTGCGGCTCTCAGTCTCCTGTGAGATAGAAGCGATCAGGGGTGTTAGAGTAGAAAGTGGGTTTTATCGAGGTTTATTGAAGTTGGTGGCTGAAGGTTGGCCCTGTTTACGGGATTTGTGGAGGCGCTCGAGGTCGATATAACCATTGATCTTTGAGAGCATCTCCTCGAGGGTTTGAGGTTTGTGGTGAACCGGGTATTCTTTTACACGGCTGTGATCTGGCAGGGCATTTGAGTACGCGAGCACAGCATTCGTGCAGTCAAGGTTCTCGACTTTCCGTGATTCATCGAAAAACTTCTTGGTAAAGGCTTCGAGTGTCTCATTGCGGGATTTTCTAAAATTGAATAGGGCATCGACTCTAATTGTCTATCTTTATTGAAGGCAAACTGGGCGATGAAAAGCAGTGATAGTTGCTCGAAGCTCTGGATCGAGCCATTGGGACATTGTGATGCCATCGAAGGAAGTTGTAAGGCTGGTTGGAAAAAGGGGACATAACAGGTAGTCGACTATGGAATAGAGGCTTAGAGCATTTTGGCATTCGAGAATGTGCGATTGAGGGTCTGTGTTGCGGTATTTGCTGAGTTTAAGAGCACGGAAATTGGGGGGTATCTCGATAACGAGAAGTTTAGAGCAAAGGGGTTATTCAGTCAACTCCAAGAGTTGGGAGTTGGGCTCGCGCTGACACGAGCAACAGGTTGTATTTTGTGGTCGAAGTCCTGTTGTGCAACATATGCAAGATGAGGGGGAGATCGAGGGATTCGAGGATGGTGAGGTCGCATAAATGGAATGTGTTCGGCGTTGCGCTCCCCGAGACGTTCTCAAGCAGGGCGGCATTTGGGGTGTCTAGAGGATCAGAGGATGGAGTCATAAGAATTTTTTGTGGGGTGGATGCAGAGATGGATGGATCCAGTAGGAGGAATAGTGTGGGGAGCACCCTCGGCCTGGATAGAGATTGGGGCTACTTCAAGAGTTGGTAGGGGCCCCAGATGGGCACTGGCAGACACGCGCTATGGATCTGGTGTCTGGGATGATCGAGCAGCTTCCAAAGGTTGTAGTCTTTGCAACTCTCGAACGGTATTTTGCAACTCATCGGTTGCTCAGTTCTCTCCGTCGGCATCGTCCAGGCAATGATTCCGTTAGGTTTCAAACTCTAGCTGGTGTCTTTCATGCTTCTGGTGAAGTTGTGCATGGTGGCGCTCCTCCGCTTGAGCGAATTGTTGAGAAAGTAGGGTTATTTGGGCGACCACTTTGTCAATGGAGTTGTCGGCGTGGGTTGAACTGGAATGGAGGGTGGGTGCCATTGAGGAGAGTCTGTGGAAGTTAAAATCAAGGGAGAGGGAAAAAGAAAGAGAGACTGGTATGGTGAGAAGCATAGACGACGCCAAATATAGGGGCCTAACATCTTAGATAGGGGAAGTTGGCTCTTACACCACGGGGTTTAATCTTCAATCAAAGGAATGCAAATAAACAATCTAGAGCAAGAATAATCCATAGACAATATACTTGCGTAGAGGCCAGAATGTGACCTTCTATGACCTCTGATAAGGATTTTTAAGAGTGTTTTTTTTACTGATGAGTAATTGAAGGTTTGAGTACTATGTTTTACAGGGTGGTCGAAGGTAAACTGTATGGCATCTGGGGGAAGATTTTGTAACCCTTCCTTGGTTCCCCATCTCTCCTATTTATAGATTATAGGAAGGGTTGAGTCACCAAGGTTAGGTCGCATTATAAGGGTACTATCCGAACATCCCGGAGTGGGTATGGGCGTAGGAATTGTTGGAACTGTCACTATAATAGTTGCTGGGTCTGTCTTTGTAATTTGATACTGTAGCAGTGGTTGGGCATGTCACTGTAGTTGCAAGGACCAACAATTGTGCCGTCTTGTCTAGTGCGATGGCTGTCTGTCCCATCATATTTCGACATGTGCGGATATGGTTGAAGTGTTTTTGCTGCAATGTGGAGTCCGTTCTCGAGGCTTGTTCAGAGTCTAGGCTTCATCTTCAGATAATCTTTGGGAGGCTTGTTTGTGTATTGACTAGACTTCGAGACGTTCGAGTAGGCTTCGAAGTAGCCTTCGAGTATTTGTTTGGGGGTAAAAGGCTTCGAGTAGGCTACTATATTATCAAGAGCTCTGATTCTAACACAACAATGGTATCTATGAGATTAGGGGTAGTCAAAAGCTTTCTCGAGCTTGTGAAAATATCATTTCTGCTATCCTAGATATCTCTAACAGATTTGCTGTATAGCAATTACAGGAAGCTGATCACCTCAACGATCAACCTTTCACGGAGGAGCCCACAGAATATGTCAACATTAATGGACCTAGCAGAGGTACTTTCATAGGTACTAAGCTGGTTTAGCATGAAAAGGATGCCCTCATTCAGTTCTTGCAACTAAATCAAAACATTTTTGTATGGTCTTTCGAAGAAATGCCTGGGGTCGATCCGGCTACAGCATGTCACAAATTGGCCATCAACATCAATGCCACGCTAGTCAAGAAGAAATAGTGATGATTATCACCTCGCCTTCGAGATGAAGTTAACACCGAGATCGAAAAATTGATCAAAGTGAGATTCATTCGGGAAGCCAAATATCCAGACTGGATATCTAATATTGTCGTTATCCCAAAGAAGAACGAAAAAGTCTGAGTTTGCGTAGATTTCACAGATCTAAACAAACACAATTTAAAGAACAGTTTCCCTCTTCCCAACATTCATCAGATCCTCAATTTTATAGCTGGCCATGACCTCCTATCTATGATGGATGCTGCTTTGGGATACAATCAGATTCCACTTTTGGTAGAAGATCAAGTAAAGACGAATTTCATCACTGAAAAAGGTCTTTATTACTACAAAATCATACCCTTCGGGCTCAAAAATGCAGGTGCCACATATCAACGGTTGATGACTATGATGTTCAAAGCACATCTTGGGAAAGTCGTTGAAGTATATATCGACGATCCTCTATGCAAGAGCGTACAGTCACTAACCACATTTCAGATCTCAATACCATATTCAATATTCTTCGATCTTACAGGATGTGTCTCTACCTTGATAAGTGTCAATTCGGGGTATATTTCAAACGATTTCTAAGCCACCTCGTCAGCAAGAAGGGGATTGAGGCCGATCTAGATCAGATTCGAACTCTCCTCAACATGCCTTCTCCAAAAATGACGAAAGTCATTCAAAAAATTGTTGGCAAGATTGCCGCTATCAACCGTTTTGTTTCTAAATCTTTAGACAGCTATCGTCGGCTATTCCTACTACCCCGCGATTGTACCAAATTGAGGAAAAGTTCAGCCAAATACGGAGGTCAAATGGACACCAGAATGCGAAGTAGCTTTTTAGGATCTCAAAACCTATTTGGGGAGGTCTCCCATAATGATCACCCCACTAGATAGTGAGGAGCTGATTATCTACCTAGCAGTCACAAATACTTCAATAAGTTTGGTTCTCATTTACCTTGAAAGGAAAATCGAGAAACTAGTCTACTTCATCAGCAAATCCCTCACTCCAGTGGAAACAAGGTACTCTAAAATTGAAAAACTTCTTCTCACTCTTGTTTACACTTCGCAGAAACTTAAGCACTACTTCCAACCTCATTCAGTCAAAGTCATGACGAACTACCCACTTCAGGAAATTATATCCGAAAAAGATAAATCAAGAAGAGTACAACAGTGGTCAGCCAGGTTAGGAAAACATGATATCAAGTTCGAACAACGTCATTCCGAGAAGGGTCAGGCCGTTGCTGATTTTCTTGCGGTTTTTAAGTGGAAGATCCCGAGTGGGAGGAGCACGATCCTGACCTTGCAGAAGAAACTTCCAAAGATCTACCCCCCCCCCAAAGCATATGACGAACAAGCTGAATGGATTACAACAAAAAGGTATAGACTTTTTACGGATGGATCGGCAGGACCCGAAGGGTCAGGAATCGGAATCGTACTGATTACCCCTTCTAATGAAAGAATTGAGAAATTGATCCACTTAGATTTTGAGGCCTCAAATAATGTCACCGAATATGATGCTCTCATTTATAGACTTGACCTCGCTCTTGAGCCCGATGTCCCCGAACTCTCAATTTACGCAGATTCACTACTCATCGTCTACCATTATTCTGAGCAATATAAGAAGAATAGAAAGATGATCGAATACTTAGCACTCGTTGCAGATAGGATGAGCAAGTTTGTGAAAGCAACTCGCGATTATCTCCCTCGAGGTGAAAGTAGACACGCCGATTCCATGGCATATCTAGCCGGGGTTATGGGTACAGAAGCTCGATATCACCAGATCAAAATCATTTTAACCCCCAGCATTGATCGTATTTCTGTATGCACAATCAGCATTGGGGGCAATAATGGGGGAGACGATGATTGGCAAAAGCCTTTCTTAGCCTATCTTGGTATCCACAACAGTTGCGAAGGACCACATCCGGCAGATCCGAAAGAGTGCCGACAGCTGATCAACAACTCAAAGCGCTACACAAATCAAAACGGTATGCTATACCGCCTTTCAGTCACGGGAATTCACATTTCAAATCCTTGGAACACTAGGTGACTGAAGTGATACTATCATTAAACGCCTTACTACTCCATTTTTGTTTCTCACTTTTGCTTTTTCAATTCCAAAAGTGAAATTTTCATCTCCATCCAATGTAAATTCTGAACTGTTCAATAAAACTTCTTAGTTTTTCACAACATCTCTCTACTCAGGAAGATTCAACTATATTATCTAGATTAAAGCATAGATAATACTAGCTTTCAATCGATCTCATACTAGTTAAATCAAGGATAACACTTGGTTTAGCTGACTCAACCATTTTTGCGATTGAAACAAATGTAGAAACATGTCTTAAATCAAAGACTCTACCAAATAGATGATAGGGCAAAGGTAATACTAGCCTTCATCTCTTTCAACTTGTTTGGGACATTATACCAGTTAAATCAAGGATAACACTTGGTTTGGCTGACTCTACTAAATTTCTACGATTAAAACAAATGTAGAAACTTGTTTTATATCAACGACTGTAACAGACATAAGATAAGGCAAAGGTAATACTAGCCTTCATCTCTTTCAATATGTATGCAACATTACTACAGTTAAATCAAGATTCACTTGGATTGGCTGACTCAACCCATCTCTGCGATTGGAACAAATGTAAAAACTTGTTTTATATCAAAGACCCTACTAGACATAAGATAAGGCAAAGGTAATACTAGCTTTCATTGATTTTGCTATGTCTGCGACATATATTTTTTATTTTCAGGTTGCATTCACAACCACTACAATAGATTATTTTCAGCTGCTGGGATGTCAACCGTGTTTTTCCATACAATAAGAGGTTAATTAAATTTTAGTTCTCGAGTTACAGCAGCCCTGCCCCGCTCAATCAGATCTACAGGGTGATGGCCTAAACTCGTTTCTATGGAGGTCATACAGTTTCCTCGATCTATATCAACTCCACATACACATCCCTTGTTAGACAGACTCTTGAACAAGGTATCTCGTTCTAACTCAAGTCTTTTTACTTCCTCTATAAAATAGACAACGATCGACTTTAACAAGTTTGAGCACGATGCATGAGCTGCAACTGTCTTCGGAAAGTGCGATCTCACCTTCTCGAGGCGTACCTCTAACCTCGCATATTGTCGCTTCTGATATGCCATCTCCCTTTCTATCAGGACATCAGAAGCTATACTTTCTTCTAATTTTTTGATAGCTTTATCTGATTCAACCTGATTAATGGCCTTTAAGTCCGCCACCTGAGCACGAAGTCTCTCGATTTTTGCATTCAACTCTTCCCCAGCCGAAGTATCCTTTAATAGGTTGTCTTTCTTCTTTATTAGAGTCTCCTTCTCCCTGATTTCCCCTTCTAATACTTTTTCCCTAACAAGAGCAACATCTAATTTATGTTGGCACTCCCATAAATTTGTATTCCCGTTTTGCACATGCCCTTGAATTTGAGCTACGTCACTTTCTAGCTCTCTAATTTGTGCTGATAGGCTAACTACATCTCCTTGGATAAGAGAAACCTTAGCATCATTTCAACTTTTCCTCGAGCGTTCTCCAGCCTCAGCGTTCCTGACATGCACATTGGTTTACGCCAATTTGGTCTTCAATCATGACACCCTCTCATTCAACTTGTCACACTTTTGCTGCATCGTCCAGAACTCTATATCCTTGGTAGGTAAGGTTGTATGCAAGTGTTCGGCTGCAGCATCCGAAGCCAATAGATCCCCTCGAGCTATCTTCAGCTCGTTATCTTATTCAATGATTTTCTTTTTCAATCACTCCAGCTCGCGTCCACTATTTTGAAAATCAGTTCAAAACTGTTCCTCCGATCTTTCTAGTGCCTGAATATGGTATTGAGCCATCTCAGCATGCCTACTATTTACCATCAGCATGGTAATTTGACTTTAGAGCTTCACTACATGTTCTTTTATCTCAATAAGCTCTTTAAGCCCCCTATCTATTTTGGCATCCTTCTCCTCGATCTTACGAGTGAGGTCAACAGCAGTCTGAGTTGCCTCAACAAACTTGAAGTACACCTTTACATGTTGGTCTTCTTTGTCCTCACTCACATCTCTCACCCTATTCAACTCCTCTACAAATTCTCGGCTACATAGGAGTGCCTCATCTTCGCGCAAGCAAGCTGAATCCAATTCGATATGCACAATACAGATACGTTATATCTAGTTCGATTCAGAACACCCCCTCAACATACATATACATGTTTCATTTCTAACAAGATATTTAATTTTTAACATCTACCGTGTGTAACTACTTCTAGACTTAAAGGTTAAAGTACGATCTCAGATGGATGCTTCATGGCATATATTTCCAGGTCTAAGGAACACATTCTCTACATGTTACTTTGTTAAAAACTTTGATTTTTCTTATGCACTATTTGAGTGTCATTTACCTAAATCTGATAACAAGTTTTTGGTCAGCCTCTATGTTTTATGTTGTCCTATCTACTTGATAGCTTTATGTTAATGAAGCATACAAGTCGAACATTGCCTATTCCGATATAACCTAGAGCTCTGCTTTTAAAGACAGTAAGGATGTGGAGGTCTCTCATTCCTTAGTAAGCTCAGTCTCTAAATATTTTATTCCGAGGCTTGTTTCTAAGTGCCTATACAAGGGTTACAAAAAAAGAACTCAGTCTACAGAAGTCTATTCAATACATAGTATCCAATCGATTTACATAAACATTTCCAAAATATTCATACAAAATCATTTCTCTACCCTACCTTCTCATGTCCCCCCTCCGAGAGCTCGGTGTCATCCCCTTGGTTGTCTAGCACCGTCTGACGAAAGACACCATCCAGCCCATCAATGACTCCAACAGCAACCCCTCCTGCTTCTCCGCAACCACCTCGTCTAGGTTCACTCTCGCCTCAGCTTGTAGATGGCCGATCTCCACTACTTGGGAAGCCTTCAGGGCCTCTAGCTTTTTTATATCCTCGAGCGCGTCAGCCTTCAATCGAGCTATCTTCTTTTCAAGCTCAATCTTCCCCTTCTTCAGCTTAGATTTCACCTCTTCAACTCGGAGACTATCCTCCTCCCCAAACAAACAACCTGCAAAGCACAATTCAACCTAAGCATGACCTCGGAGCGCAATACAAAAATATATTTCACATAATCAAGCATAGAGACCTACCATTTTGTCCATATCTTCTTCCGCATGAAGGGCCACCGGCCTGGCCCTTCCCTCCACCTCCTTTAGATCATCCTCAGTAATAGGTCGCTCTTCAATGACCTTCTCCCCCGATGTTCTTGAAGGTTAGATCCTTCTCCATTTTTCTTTTCCTTCAACCTCACCGCTTCCAGTAGTACCAGAGGTTGACGGACGTTTCAACATCGGATTTTTCGGAAACGTTAAAGCTAATTTGCTCAACGTAATAGACTCCAGATGAACTGAACTGTCCCCTCCAGGGGCCTTAGGAAAGTTCATTCACCCTTCCCCACCAGTTCCTTTCTTCTTACCATCATCAACACCCGCCATCAGCCTTGTCGATTGAGATTTTTGAACTTTTTTGGACTTGCTTCCAACCCGTTTCTTTCTGCTAAGGCCAAGTCCTTCTAACACAGATTCGAGCTCAACCTCTTCCTCAGCAACTTCGTCCAACAAAGATTTTTTCCTCTCCACCTGGGACTTCGGGCCTGCCATGCACAACATTTGTTATCATCAACAAAAGATCGTATAGTTCCAACATATATATAGTATGCGTTATACATTGTTATACTTACTTTGTTTTACAGTTCTAAACAGAAGATCCAAGGGTTCTTCATCATCTTTCTGAAGGCAATTACCCTTCACCCATAATATATTGTCATTCCAGGATTGACCTGCTGAGTTCAGATCAAAGAAGCGAGGCTGAGTTGCACTCGCACAGAAATATGCCCCTCTAGTAGCAAGATATTTCTTCACCCCATAAAACTACAAAACATCCTCAGGGGATATCCTCCTCACTTTCCCCTCCCTTTTCTTTTTTTCATTCAGATGGTCACAAACACATATCACCTCCTACATGTTCCCGTTCAATTGAATAGGACATGCCCTAATCATATTTATAATCCATTTCGCCAAATTAGTAAGGGGAAGACTCAACCCGTACTCTAATTGAGATAAGTAACACAAAAAGCCTTCTGAAATGTCACTCCGAACACTCTCATCAAAATACTCCAACGAGATTGATTCGTCTATACCCCTATCTCGCTTCTCCTCCTCTAAATTGGCTAACAAATAAAAATATTCTTCCCTCATCGCTATAGTACACACCCAAAATAGCCTACCGGCGTATTCTTCAAAGTTACCCCATGTCCCGCCTACTACAGCCTTGGCTTTACAAAACTCTTTAAATGCATCCGAACAGGGAGGATAGGTCACCAATTTCCCAGGGAAACCTTGAAATTGTTCAACCCCTACTTTAGCCTAATTGTCAAACATATCAATTTCGGACTCTACCATTCGACCAAAGGTCGACACCTCATTAACAGGTAAACTATCCATCTCAATTACAATTCTATAGACAAGGGTTTGATTCTATACAAATACCTCTAATGATCGACCTACATACAGGTCTAGGTATCTATTATTATCTTATGCACATCCATCATTCGCATAGAAAAAAATCATTCATATATTCTATATGTATTTGAAATTTCATAGATTGCTATAAATAGTGATTTTTAAGAGATTTGCTTAAAACCGATTATGATTTGCAAAAACATAAACATACATCGCACATCTTTACTAACCTTTTGTGTCATAATGAGAATTTGAAGCATCGCCAAATCCTTCCCTCAAAACGCTGTTGTATAGCCACCTACGTGATTCAGTCCCCGTAACTCTCTTTGATTGTTGATCACTCTCAGATAAATCTTTACCAGATTCTTTGAAATTTTTCCGCACTTCTCTCTCTTTGAACTCCAAGTTTTCAGAAGTAGAAAAACGTTTGAATGATGAGGAAGAAACATAATTTATTATTTCTCTCTCTAATAGCTGGCAGTTATTGTGCCTTGCACGAGCCGTCCTCGATTCTAACTGTCCATGTCAGACGTCTTACACCTTTTCAATAAAACTATTTTTCCATTATTGCCCTTTCCCTTATATTTTAATCAATTTTTTTCTACTATTTTCATATCTCTCTCTGACCTTTCCACACTCATGATGACTCATACTTACACGGTATCATATTTTTGCAGCTTTACATAAAAAACAAAATTAGAAGCTCCTATTTTTTTTCTATTCTTGTTTCTTCCACTTATAGTACTAAGTGACGTCATTTCCAAAGCTAACAAAATTTTCAAATGTATTCAAAATTGTTTGTCATAGCAGTCTCAAACGGCATTTGCAACTATATAAGATCAATTTGACTTTCATCTTTTTTTTTAGAAAAAATTTAAATACTTACATTCATTTATGATAACATTTTAAATATAATTACACCTAAAACAGGCTTGATGACCTGGGCAACCACATCCGATCAGATATCCTCCAACAATTATCACATCTTTAAATTTGACTCCTCCACAGCAAACAATCTCAATGCTTCCTTTCGAGCTGCTGGGTCCATCATTATTTCCCGGAACATCTCTTCATAAAAATGACGCTCGTATTCAGGATCTCTCCCAATCATATCCAAACCCTCAATATTTACCTCCCTCACTGGTAATTTAGCATCATAGTTCAATAACCCAAAAATGCATTCACGCACTTCGGCTACCTTAATAGCCAATCGCCCCTCAGCGGCGTAACAGATTCTCTCATAACGAATCTACCTCATCATTCTTTCCTTCCATCTCATTTTTCCTCATCAACCCACCTTTATTTATACCCTATTTGGCTATAAAATTTTACGCAGCTCGGGATGTTATCCTATTATCTCGTAACATAAACTATAAAATCTTGGTAGAAGTTATATCTTAGCACATCTCTTTCTAACGAACTACATCATTTCGTCCTATTTCATATCGACCTGATTCCTTCCAACAAACTATCAAAGATCGACCTGCCATTCCCAAATTTATACAATTTCCTTTCCTCCATATTTTTATACCCCAACTTCTATTATATACATTACAAACATATTTCAAATAGTTCAATTATGATAACAATAATTTCGAGGTCATATTTATTTGCTAATCAGTATCTTGGCGAACTCATCGCATTACTCTTAAGTCGATTCCAGAAACATTCTATTCCATAACAACACAATGTTTGGATAACAAATATTATTCATTTCAAATCAGATTACAGATACGTTTACAGATAACAAGTCTTTCAAATTACACAGAGATCGAATACTTTTACAGATTTCAAGTCTTATAAAGCACTCCAAAATCAGGTACTTTACAGATAACATGTTTTTCGAGTACTTTACAGATAGCAAATCTTTCAGGCACTCCGACACATCAAATCCTTCAGTTCACCCTGCTTAAGTGATCTTTTACCCTGATGCAAAGCATACATTGGACGCAACAAAAAGCTTCCCTTACATGAGTTTTATCGAAGTATAGTCAAACTTTAAATGGAAACTATGCAAGCAGAAGACTCAGTGCTGGACCCAACTCTTCAAACTGAAGGTCTTCTCAGCGCCAAAAGATGATAGAAATGCAGAAGCAGAATTCCACTTTTTGTCTTTTTCCTCTACAACCATCACCTCCTCCTATAAAACCACCACCTCTACAGAGTTGGTAGAGCTGAAGAGGTCCAGACCTTATAATCCATTGCGACGCAAGTTATCAGTATAACTGCCCCACAGTTACGCCTATTCTTGCATCTGTCTCCCCAACCTTGTCGTCCACAAGGGTACGGAGATAAGCTCAACGTTCATCACCTGTCAAGACGATGACATGAAACCTCCACCTATAATAAAATTCCTCCTCAACTTCAACCGCTTCGTCTTCCGACATACCTTGATAAGTCGGAGGAACAGGAGCAGGTATGGACATATCCAAGGATTGGTCGCCAAAGTACTTTAACTTCAACCCCTTAATTTCATAAGCAATCCTCTCTTCAAGGACCATCAGGTGAATCTTTACCATCTTCAAAACTTTTAGAGAATTTAACAACTTACAAGCGTACTTTGCTTTAAAAACTCGGTATAGGTACTATTTATATAACCCTACATTTATTGTGCAGGGACATTTTTCCAAGTGTCATCATTCAATACCGATGCAACTCTTCAAACCATAACCGTCACATACATCAGCATCCACATCTTCATTTAATACACGTTATTTCCCTATAACCCCCAAAATTTTCATGAAGTCAAGGCCATCATAACTCTATTTCAATATTCAAAATTTTCAACCCAAATACTAATTACCCATAGACTCTTTCTCAACCAATGCCACTCCTGACTTCGGTTGCGAGGAGGCAATTGTAGGGGCCTACCCCTCGATATGACCCTAATTGAGCTATTTCTAGCTCAAACTACTGACATCTCAGACTTACTCATTTTCAACATGACTTCTCCAATCAATATTTCAACATGACTTCTCCAATCAATATTTCAACCTACTCCTTGAACTGGTGAAGAACATGGGTCGAGCTCAAACCAAAAAACTTGATAAAGTCAAAGACACCTGTCTCTCATGAACTCATCAGTTACTCAGTCAACTGCCACTAACCACATTGTTCGGAGAACGTGCTCTAGCACGATGAAAAACTATGGAGAAGGCCTATATAAGGAAGAAGTTCCAGAAGATGAAAAGGACAAAAAAATTACATGAGAAATCACCAAGAAAACTACATATTCTAGATTCTCAAAAACATTCAAACGTCTTAGTAATAAGGTTCAAGCATTTCTAAATCTAGAGATCACTTGTAATAAGATATCCGCCTCATACAATAAAGATACTTTTACAAAAATCCTCCACTCGAGGTTGTAGTTATTTTACCTATTCAGAGGTTTTCCACGCTAAAACTACTTGTGTCATTTCTTGCTTTCCATTAGAATATTATGACAGGTTCATTGGTATGATAGTGAATTACAAGACATTTTGAGCCTACAGAATATGATCATTACAATACCTGTAGAAATTGATAATGTAGATTTTATGGAGGGTGAGCTGAGAATGAAGAGCTCAGAAGCAGTAGAGTTAGAAGTGGAGGGGAAGGCTAAATTAGAGTTTCCCAATTTCTCTGGTAACTTTGTATCATATTCTGTAAATTTAGATGTATTTAAGGAGTTTTGTAAAATTAAAGGTAGTTTAGGTGATGTATGAGGTGAGGTGATCAAACATGCTGCTAGGTCATTTAGGGGGTGTACAGTTAACAATGGTAACAAATACTTTTTCTTATTGTCTGATTTAAAGCATGACAAATATAAGAGGGGAATGGATGAGTTTATCTCTTTTGAGTACTTCAATGGTGGTGTCACAAGTGATCTAGATCAGGGATTCTTGTGCTATCATTCCCAGTTAGATTTTGGACAGATGGTACCTCTAAGAAATCATGTTAAAGGTATTTTGAATGCCATTGAGGCCTGCCCTGCCCAACTGAATGGGAATATGTGGGAAGTAATAAATGTGCGTGATAACCTGAATAAATGGAAGGCTTTTAAAGGGGTGGAGAGGAGGATAACCCCTTTAGATGTTTTACAGTATTATAATGTGAAATATTATGTAGCGACTGGGGGTGCATACTTCTCTTCCAGTTCGTCTTGACCTCAGTTATTCGACCTAAATTCGGCTGGGCGAGTATAGAATAATAACTTGATATGGGTGAAGGGTGATTGTCTCCAAAGAGTGGACGAGGAACTCATGGATCTTATAAATAAAATTTTGAAGAAAAGTCAGTAATTGATTGTGATATCGAACTATTATCGCCGTGTTAGCATTTTGACTATATGTAACAATGTGTTATGTTTATGCAAATCTTTGATCTCAAGTGGCGAGAAAGGAATCGTTGATTGATATTGTAGCTCGGGAAGGAATGGAGCTCGAGATCGTGTTGGGAGAGCTCAAAATAAGCTGATTTAAAAAGGCTAGCAGTAGGTCAGAAAAATTTTAGAAGTCTTAAGCTAAGAAACAAATGACAGGAATTGGCGTAACCATGAGAGATGGAGGAAAGGCAGTATCAGACGTTAAAGGACGTCCAATACTAGTAAATGCTACACCGATTTCTCTGAAGTCAAACCCTTTGGGGACCACATCAAGTAAATTATTTCAAAGGAACCCAAAAAGAAAGAATATAAAAGTTGACGGTCCAAACTCGGCGACCACAGAGAGTGGATAAGTCGGAATAAGTTCAAAAAAAGATAGAGGTGGACGCTCCTGATACAGTGAGCGAGGTGAAGGAGATTGGGAGTAGTCCAATTATGGAGGATGAGTTATTTGCTCTAGAGAATAGGTTGAGGTTGGCAGCTTGAGAAGGTTCTGAGGGTTTGGATTTGTCTATGAAGTTGGAGCTTTGTCTGGTAAGTGGAACACTTCGCTTTGTTTGATGCCTCTGTTATCGTCAAACTGAAAAGTTTATTATTTATGCCATCTTTGAGCTGAAATGTTTCTCATTTTGTTATAGGTCTCGTGTGTGTTGAAAGACATCTATCTTGGGTTCAAAAATGGGAAGACAGAGCTCATGAAGAAAGTTACTCAACTCGAGGCCGATTTAGCGCAGGAAAAAGAGTGCTCGAGCTATGCAAAGGATTCGTTCTGTATCACAATATTCAAACTCGTAGAGGAGGCGAAGAAGAATATCAAAGAAGTTTCAATTGCTCACGACAACCATGGTTAGAAGCCCCTAGAAGTTGAATACTCTGTGTCCGATATTGAAGCTATTATAGAGGGGCAGTCCGTCAAGGATGAGGAGGTCGATGCTAAAGAGGAGCCTGATGTTGAAGGCGGCTCTCCTCAGGAAACCGTGAAAGGGTTGGATGCACGATCTCAGCGAGAACTGATTTAGAGAACCATGAAGGGGATGAGGAAAAGGTAGAGTAAAAATTATAAGTTAGTTTTTGAGAGTAGAAAACTATTATTGTATGGAATATATGTGGAGGATAATTTTGGAGTAGTCTAAGGGATGTTGTAAATATTGATTTGTAACCTAAAGGTTTGCGCCTCAGAATTAAGGATTTAGAGAAAGAGTTCGCTAAGGAGCAAAACTCTTTAGCAACTTTATTGACTTCGCACACGAAGCTAAAAATTAGAAAATAGCTCAAATTTATTGACTTGCTCGTATGTAACTCTAGAGTTGAGAGAAGAGGATAGGGAAAAGTAATGTAAGAGGGCAGATAAAAAATCACGTTAACGAAAGTAATCCAATAAGTATAATTAGACCTTTTTGTAATATTAAAAAATGAGAACATAGAAAATGTGTACCTTGAAATATTTAGAAAATCAACGGTGTCATCAGATTTTGAGAGGTAGACTATATGGCCATTAGGTTGAGAAAACTACGTAGCTTGAGGGCTAAGTAACATCTCGTTTTGTTGGCTCATGATATAAAGAACTCTATTAGATATGTGCATAGCGAATTATAGTTTATTGACCGTATCTATGGAGTACCATTTAATCAAGTTATTTGTGCAGGCCAAGTTAGAAGTTGTTCGAGCTAGTGAGGAATATGCTATGGAATGTAATTATGAGTGTAAGCTTAATTTTGAAAGGGTGAGAGAGGCAAGTGAAGATAGCGCGGATATGTATGTCAAAATGGAGGTTAAACTTTCCAAGGTGGAAAAGATTGTGAATAACCTGACCCAACAGATCGAGAGTAAGGATGCTTAAAAGGAAAAACTGCAGGGGGAGCCCGTTAGTGTGCAAAATAAAGTGGTGAAGTTGAATAGTTTGGTAAAATTGTTAGGGGTGAAAAATAAAGATGCAAATGTCGCACAATATCGCATCAGAATGTTTGAGGTGGAAGCTAAAGAGCTGCGAGACTATGTTGCCAGTTTGGAGGGTCAAGTGGATAAAAAGAAAATGAACTTATAAAGGCTCAAGCTAATTTAGCGAGTGCCATAATTGGAGTGGAGAAGCTGAGTGAGGCCATGCAAGGAAAGGATATTAATCATCTGGTCACCCAAAATCAATATGAAAAACTGAATAAGCGAGTTGCGAAGTTGAAGGAAGACTTGGCTAGTTCTCAAGGAAAGAAGGCCGAGATTGGAGAAAGGTTGAAGAAGAGATAGAATAATACTGAGGTTGTAACTACCAAGGGTGATGTAGTTAATGCCCAAGCTCGAATTAAAGAGTTGGAGGAAGATTTAGTCCTCGTTTGAGCTGCCGAAAGGAAAGCTAATGAACAAACTAGAAAAAGCGGTGATAGGTTAGAGGGTTCTCTCTTTAAAGAGAAAGAGTTAAATAGAGTTATTAAGATGAAGGATATGATGTTGAAGAAAGCTAGTACCGGGGGACGTGATGTAAATGAGGTGGAGTTGGGGGTACTACATGGTAAATTAGAGGTGTTAAAAAAGGAAAATTGAGGAGAGCAAGAGAAGTCGATGGGATTGATATCAGAATTGACAGTGGTTATTTCGGACTTAGAGCGAGCCAATGCCCACTACATTGCACACATCTGGATATTCATCATAAGAAATTAAAAGTAAATTTTACTGAGTTGACCATGCTGAACCGACACAGGATTTCCATGGATAAGGTACACTCGAGGGAGATAATGGCAATAATCGCCTATTTTGTAGAAGTAAAGAGGTTAGTGTAATAGCCTAATTATGGGATTCAGACTTAGCCTTTACACAAGATATACTTAGAATGTTCAAGCATAATAGATAACAAACAACAAGATGATTTAGCATGGAAAACCTTCGAATAGGTTAAAAACCAAAACCTCTCTTGAGAATTTTGAGAAAGTAATGGTGAT
The DNA here is from genome assembly GCA_014058105.1 of Kingdonia uniflora. NCBI lineage: Eukaryota > Viridiplantae > Streptophyta > Magnoliopsida > Ranunculales > Circaeasteraceae > Kingdonia > Kingdonia uniflora. The sequence goes on along the minus strand of JACGCM010000973.1, from coordinate 59,614 downwards.
CTTATTGAGATTGTTAATCTATTATAATGAGTATTCTGAGAATGTAAAATAACGGAGTAAGAACTTTTCAGTATCGAATGTTCCGTCTTGCATCAGCAGTTCCCCAGGTCTCTTTATAGGTCCTCCAATATAATTGTTTGACGACCATAAAGTCCCTTAATGATGGACGTTATAAAGTGTGTAAGATATTCCTTGACCAGATTATGTAACGTTCTGATCTTTGTTGTTATACAATGGCTCTATTGCTGACTGTTCACTTTACACAGATCGAACTATTGGTGTAGAGGTCGAAAGTGATGTCTTAAACTGAGGAAAGTTGGTCATATATTTAGTAGTACTTCCTGTATACTAATGAGATCGATGATGAAGCTTGAGTTCTAGATATGAAATAAGCTATTACAAGACGACTCTTAACCAATAGCATGAGTGTCGTCAGGGATGAGTGGTGTTGGTTGAGAAAATTATGTTGTATATGTTTCTTAACGTTGTTGTCTTATTTCTGATTATGCCACGCAATCTATTATTGAGGTCGAAAGTTCATATGCTGTTCAAAGATGAGGCATGAGCTCAAGATGCGGAATAAGCCACTATAACCACCCCCTCTTGGTCAATAGTACGAGAAATATTATAAAAGAGTGGTGTGCTGAGAAGTATCATTAAATGCTGGAGTTAATATTTGAGATTTATTTCTAATGTATATTCATGAATTTTGTTGGTGTCCGTTGGGCTTCCTATAACCAATAACTGTAGTCAAATGTTGTTGCATGGGGAATCTTTTGACGTTGGGAATTTGGAGAGTCTTCTTTGAATGCTGAAACGAGTATAAAAGGTACTCTGAGTTGAGTAGTAGGAGAAAACCTTCGTCTCTGATCTCTGCCTTCTTTAATTACTATGGTAAAAATGGTGACGACTAGGACTCAGGCACGAGAGTCTAGAATTCAGAGAAAGATGGAGGAATTATGGATCAGGTACATCAGTTACCAACCGTTGCATCTACCTACTCCAATTCCTATTTCTCCCACATTTCATCATATGTCATATGAAGAAGTGATGGGGGATGACCACTTCTAAATGGTATGTTTTCATTCTCTGTTAACATCTGAAGTGGAACGTCATAACAGTTTTTTGTTGTTGGTGGAGGAAGTTGTTATAACTGAAGATAAAGCAGCAGGCGTTCGGGCGAGGGGGTCTCGGCAATACCCTGCTAATGAGTGGGTCATGTTGAAGAAATGATGCCTTCCGTCTATCTCTAGCATGCGAGTAGGTGATGAGGATAAAGAGGATCATTTTCTTCCATGGACCATAGCACTTTGGCCAGGAAGAAGATCTTTCATCCATGATGTCTGGTTTTAACTTCCTAGAGTCTTACAACATGGGATCCAAATTTGTAATTTGCCTCTTTTGTTGACTCTTCCTGCCAAGAAAAATATCGAGCTGATACTTGATGTAAATTGAAGTAATCTGTAAAATCTATGTACTTTTTTGTAAAGTATTTTGTAAGAGAAACTTTCGGACTTAATCAAATATTTGTGTTCTGTTATGATGATACTTTATCTCGAGCTTGTTTACTTTACTTTTGGTTTGTAACATAGGCGCTGGAAACATAGATGTTTAGGTATCATGGGTATGAAGGGAAAATGGTAGTGAGAGTTGAGATAAAATTTAGAGGAGGTCAAGAATGTGATTGAGGGGAACGACTTGCTGGAAATACCGGTATAGAGGAGGTCGAGTTGTTTATGCGAACTGAATGTCAGATTTATGTAAACAATTAGACAGGGTAGATGTGTAGCTGTATGTGCAACTGCTGGATTGGTTGTCATCTTATTTGTTGCCATTTAGATATGTGTCCATATAAAATCTGGGGAGATACGTTATGATATGGAAACGAAGAGCTGCCACATTATTTATGTAATTGATGTTGAACTTCAGTCATTCCGAGAATATTGCTCGAATAATATACTCTTCTGCTGAATCAGTGGGGTAATATCTTCACAAATATTTCTAGTGGCTAAAAAATCAGGAATCACGGCTGGTATGAGTTGTATCTTCTGTGGAGATAATCGTTCCTTGGAGGTAGTGTGACTAACCATGGTGAGAACTCGTTCTCAGTATGCGCGACGTGCTCATTATGCCATAAATGGTCATTTTCAGATCAAGGTTGTCAAACTTCGTGAGTGTTATTTTTGTCAATTGTCGTATGATATCGTACTTCCAGAATGGCCATTAAATCTTGTCAAGCTAGACGATGATGGCAGGCGTGTGGAACATGATTTCTTTGTTTGGTGCAACATTTTTCGTAAGTCTCTATTGGATTCTAGGGTGCGAGAACTGGTTATTCAACAACTCGTATGTGATAAGATCATGGAAGAGGATATAAGGGCAGCAAATGGAGAGATCATTCTGTGTGTGGAACCGAACCATGGGGGTTACTTTAGATGTAGCTGGGGAGCTCGGTAAGCTCGACTTATGGAAGCTCATTAGAAGTAATCTATGATTGGAGTATTCTGTGGTCGGGTTTAAATAATTGTAACATGAGTGGTTGTGAGAGAATAAAGTATGTGATGTCTCGATCTTATTTAAATAATAAAGTATTCTGTTTTACTCTTTGTGTACGGATATTGAAGAAGACATTTATAGGATTTTACCAACTGTATTGATATCTTTGAATTTTGAAAATTGGGCTATTTTAGGAATGTTGTACGATCTTGGTAGAGTATAAAAGTAAGGTGATTGATCATTATGTACTGTGTTGAGGAAAAGATGTAGAACTTTGAATGGCAGACAATAGGGATAGACGTGATGACAGTAGACGTTATCAAAGAAGTTATAATATGTTTTAAAATGAAAAGACGTGCTTATGGCAACAATAGGGATGGCTGACACGAGTCTGAAAGAGCTGTCATTTCATAAATCGAGGGAGAGTATAAAAACTTGACTCTCTCTCCCTCATAAATTATCCCCAGTTGCAAGGAGAGAAAAAAGTGGTGTAAATCTTATTATCGAGGAGATGAGATGTTTGAGTGTTGAGTGTAATTTGGGAAAGAGATCTTCATCAAGTGATAGGTAATTGTCAGAGAGACAACGGGATAGCTCATTTTTGAAGACGTCGGGCAAAGCAAAGGATTGTTGTTCTACAAGTATAGGCTAGTAATGTAAAACTCTGTCTGTTTAATTTGTGAGTAATCTTCGATTTGGTAATCTGTAGGATTTAGTAATTTGTTTAAGTATTTTGAATATGTGGTATTTTTTGGAGAATTTGACAGTTCATTGAGAAAGGTCTGTAGTGTAGGTTGTGTTATATGTGTATGTTGCCTGTAAAGAGAGCAAATATTTGTGTTTGAGAAAAAGAACGAATTTTAAAATGATGTGTTCTTTGTTGTCTTGTTTTGGGAATTAGGAAAATAGACGTGTTGACTGGGTAGAAGGTGGGTCTGTTTTTACTATTTGTAGTATAACGATAATGATAAAATATGTCTCTGTATCTGTAGTTTTAGTGTGCTTTCTAAACCTAGTATTCCTGCTAGTAAATTTATAGTCTCGTCCGATTCCGAGGAAACGTCACCTTCAGGGAGGGGGGACGAGTATAGTGTTATGAAGGAAACTATTAATAGTATGGGGACGACTATAGAGGAGGTAGGGCCCAGTAAATCTGGGGGTGTGAAAGAGAAGGATGACAAAAAGGAGAAAGAGAGAGTCTTTGTCATATACCCAGAGGGGGTGGATGTAAGGAAAGAGTATTTGAAAAATAAAAAGAAATTACAAGGATAATAGGGGGGTTATGTGGAGGACCAAGGTCTCTAGTTCAGAGCATATGTCTCCGGAAAAGGAGAGGACGCAATATACTATCAAGTTCCATGTTTGGAAAAGTGGAAGAAGGATAGAGGTATTAGTGAGGGGGTTAACCTCTCGTATTATAATAGGCTTGGGTTATTAGGCCCGAGGGAAGGATTTATGTATTTCTTGAATCGGGTCGTATACGACCTTAGAATTCCACTGACCTATTTTCAGAAAGGAGTTATGAATGTGTTACAGTGCTGCCCAGCCCAGTTGAATAGAAATGTTTATGAGATGATGAGGGTATGTGAGGCACTGAATGAAAAATGGAGGAAGGAAGGGATTGTAAAGTAGCTTGCAGCTGAAGATGTAATAAAATTTTATAAGTAGAAGTATATGGAAGGTCGAAATAGTGGTTACCTATATAGTAATTCAGCGAGGCCAAAATTCTTTGACTTCGAATTTACTGGTAAGCCATGGAACGACCACCTTGTGTGGGTAGAGGGTCACTGTATGCGGGTTCCAGATGAACCAGCGCTCGAACTGAATCATAGATATTATAATCCGAGTAAGTAATATTGACCAATCTCCAAATAGCCTATAAACATGTCTTCGTACTGTCATATAATGTGTTGTTCTATTTATGTGTATAACCCAAACCGTTGGCTACCCCGGATAAAACCAGCATGTTTGATTGTGTTGCTTGAGATCAGGATGAGCTAACTGAGGTACTTAGTAAATTGGGTATCCGAAGACACAAAAGGGTAGATTCGGCAACACCCAAAGTTCAGCGAGCTCAAGAAAAATGAGATATGGCTGAGAGGGAAACTGTGGAGACCGTTGCTGGCATTCTTAATCCTCCACTTCCTGCACCTCAGACTACCAAACGAATTACTTGTAAGGTCCAAAAGCCAACGCAACATAGTACCTCAGCTGCTGGGGTAGTGCTCACAGAACATGCGATCGCAAAACCTACTACAGGCGGTGTGGAGCAAAAACCCGCAGTGAACGTGTCCGCTCTTGGGGAAGCTGAGAAGAGTTTGTTGAAGAGAAAACGTCATCTAGAGGAGACAAGTCATCGAATTAACCCTCTTGCTACGACCAAGATGAAAGAGTTGGAGCATAAATATTATCTTATGGCCAGGACGAATTCACAGCAGCTCGAGGATGAGTACCTCGAGCATACGTTCACGATCTATGGTCAAAAATTGTTACTTGATGTTGTCTTCAAACCAAGTGAAATTGTTGAACTGACTCTTTTTTTTTTGTACTGGCAGCTCTCAAAACTGCTGAAGGGAGAAAGACAATGTCTGGACAAGAAGAGCCAAGAATATGACGCTCTAACGACAAAGTTTGAGGCTCAGTCAACTCGCGTAAAAGAGCTTAAGGCTGACCTTCTGTTGGAAAGAGAGAGGAGGGCTACAGATACTACCGCAGCTGTAGAAAAGTTTAGTGATCTGTCAAAGCATGATAAGCTCATGACTGATGCGGTTGCAGCAGTCTTAGTGGAAAGAGACCACTTTATCCAATCGTATTATTCTTTTATATTGAGTATTGATGATCTGGAGCTGCCCAGAGTGGTAGATATGAAGAGATAGAGTTCCCTGCTGAGGTCGAGGAGGAAGAGATGGCTGGTGATGCTACTGGTTTGCCTAAGAAATCGCCAGACCTTCCTCCAGGCAATACAGAGCTAGCCCATACTATTGAGCAAACAGTGGACCCTCCGGTGGAACATGCTGAAACAGTTCCCTCTCTGGGGGAAACGTTTAAATCTCCTTCTGAGGTAGACATTAGCAAACATCTTTAAACGTTATGTGGTATCATGTAGTCTACTTTTTAGCTTGCATGTTCGGATGTGATAGTACTCTGTATAATCGTACACTGTTTTCATTTTGAGTAATATTTTGAAATATGTTTTTCGCGAATGTGTGTATTAAAACAAGATATCTGCAATATGTGTAGGAGATAGAGCATTTGAAAAAAATAAACTCTGAATTAGAGAAGTTGTTGAGTAGAACAAGGGACTCTATGGCACGTATTCAACAGGTACTTAACAAAACTGAATATGAGATAAGGCAATTTAAGTTGAATTCATAGAAAAAATTTAAAAAGTAATATGATCTACAATGTAGATATGCTAAGATAAAAGTAGAGAGAGATGAGGTGTTAAGAAAGGAAGAAGAAAGGGGGATATTAGTTCGAAAGTCGAAAGAATTGACTTGTTTTAATGACCCAAGTGATAAGGCGAGATGTCAGAGTATGCTAGTAGCTCTGACCTTGTATTTTGCGGTTGAAGTTGATAGTGAACGAGGCTTAAAAGAGGCTTATATAGAGCTTTTGAGGGAAAGAGGTATAGTTTCAAATCCAGCTTGAGTTATGTTTTTAGCTCAAGAAGTACGCAATCGTCATAGTTTAGAGGCAAAATGGTGTTCTGCTCGAGCTGGTGTGCCTGTTGTATGGGGTAATATAGAACCTTCATCTAATGCGTTTAGCTTTATGTAGGATCGAAAGGCCATAAGAATTATATTTTTCAGGATAAGAAAAGAGAAAATAGAGGTTCAAAAGTAATTAGAGGATGAATTAAAGAGGTTATAGGATGAACTATTACTGCATGAGGGGCAAAAAATGTCTTTAGCAACGCGACTGTCGAAAGAAGTGGTTGTTCGAATGAAGGTAGAAGCAGATATGAGGGCTTTAGGTATATTACAAAAAAATACGCGCTAGCGGTTGCACAAAGCGCAAATGATATTGAAGGGGCACCTATATCCATCACGAGCAAAAGTCACTGTGCGAACAAAGCATGAGCGTCACATAGACAGTGTTATTGAGATTTATGGGGGAAAACTGTCTAGGGTAGAAAACATATTTAAGAAGTTCGCAGAGGAATATAGGAAGGATTTTGAAGTGGAAAATGTCAAGGCAGAAAACCAATGGTTTACCCAAGGTGAAGGAGAAATTGCTGGTGAATAACCCATTCCTAGGTCGTGGGAAGAGTCGTCAGAAGAGGAGAAGGAGGAGGTCGAGAGTCTGATACCCCGAATGTGTCGTAAACAACATCAACAGGAGGTTATGACCTTTACCAGGACGGTATGCATACGTTAAATAGGAAGATAGTGAGAGACAAGGTGTAGTCGTCTCATGTCCGGAAGAGTCACAAATATAGTACTTTTGTTTTTCTACCACATTTTTGATGTAATCTTGTCAACTATTATATGTGCTTTGTTATTATGAAGAACTATTATAAATGTAATCTGTTATGATAGGTGGAACTGACTGCTATACAAAGTCAGTGCGACGCGTTATGTGCTAAGAATGAACAAATGAATGTTGAGCTAAGATCGAGTCAGGGTGCCCAAAAAAGTGCTACTAAAGCAGAAGAAAATTGAGGGCAGAGATGTTGGAAGAGCGAAATGTAGTAACCTTCCATACTGATACTCTTCCAGAGAAAGAGGCGGTACCGGCTGTCAGTTTAAGAAAAATAGAGAGTTTAGAAGAAGAGATAAAAAAAAGGGTGTTGAAGTTGGAAGTAGCTCGGAACAAGCTAGTCAACAAGATGATCAATTGATGTCTGCGCGAACGCAAATTACAGAACTGCTAGTAACACTAGAAGGGGAAGGAAATAATGTGAAGGAGTTGCAGTTTCAAGCTAATATGCTCGAGGCGGAGATAAGCGAGGTTCGAGCTTGTGCTCGTAAATATGAAGTATTGTGGTTAGTTACTGAGATGATGGTAAAGAAGATGGAGGAGGTCTGTGTCCAACATAATAAAGCCATAAAAAAGGATTAGAACAAAATATGTGAGCTAGAGCAGATTGTGCAAATGCAGCATCTCGATATCATAGAATTCCAATCAAAAAATGACATACTGCAAAACACGAATACGAAGCTAGATAAAGATCTGTTGCAGTTGGAGGTACGTTACGACGGAAAGAGGGTAGAATGTGAAAGTAATTAAGCGTCAATGTCTTCATTTACCATATGGACGAATTTATGACAGTGTTAGAAGCTTGAAATTTGGATGTGTGTCGTGCAAAATGACGAGTGGACGATCATTGTGAGCACTTGGAAACCACACTGAAGGAAGTGCAGCATAAGCTGAGCGAACTCCTTCTTAGTAAATAGGATAAAAATAAGGCAGGTGATAGTCACGAGAAAGAGATGGTGGCAGTAACATCGTTCTTTATGGCAAAATTGAAGAGATTGGAAGTTGAAAGTAAGAGGGTATCCGATGGTTTGATTGCCCAAGGTATAGAATGTGAGATGGAGGTAATCCGATCCAAAGGTTTATAACCCATGATTGCCAGAATCGGATCGTTTAACCATGGTTAGAGAGGGAAAGAAAATTGCTGTGGGGAGAATGCCATAATTAATACGTCAGCGGTTATATGGAAGTGTTTTACAGGACACAGCAGGACCTTCTAATGTGGGTAATGATTTAAGTGATAGCTCTAGTGAAGAATGAGGAATGTGATTATGTTGTATGTATACGAAACAAGAATAAAAAGATAGATGTATGAAGAATTAGCTAAGGATGAAATAGTTAACTGTACTAACTGTGTGAGGTACCAACGATAATGTATACATGGTAGCGTGATATGTGATCGGTTCAACCAAAGTGGTAAACGATCTGCGATGTATGAGATGATCAATTTGGCCGAAGCAACAAACGATCTGTAATGTATTTAGATGAACTATTTGGCCGAAGCAGCAAACGATCTGTAATGTATTTAGATGATCAATTTGGCCGAAGCAACAAATGATCTATAATGTATTTAAATGACCGGTTTGGCAGGAGCAACAAATGATTTCTAATGTATTTAGATGATTGGTTTGATCGAAGCAACAAACGATCTGTAATCTATGTATAGATGTACTTATTAGATACATTAGAAGAAGTACTGTAATGTAGGGGAATCGAGCATAAGAATTTCATTGGTATAAGATTGGCGTACAACGAATATGTTAGATAGAGTACTATATGGCATAGTAGAAAGTACTTAGATGTATGTTGATCAAACATAAATCTTTCATTGACGTGAGATCGTCGCACGAAATGATAGATTGATTAAAGAAAAGTGCACTGCGAAAAATTTGTTATGTGAGATACAACTTTAGTCTCCTTGTGTTCCAAGGATTAGGTATATGCTCGCCATGCTCAGTGGTGAGGTCGTAGAAACCGATGCTACTTTTCCAATAATGACAAAAGGACCTTCCCAGTTTTTGGATAATTTTCTTGCATTGAGCTCTTTGCGATGTTTGGGAATCTCTCAGATGACCAGATCCTTGATTTCGAACTCTCTATGATGAACGCGTTTGTTATAAGATTGGGTTAAAGCTTGATGATACCTTCCCAAATTCATGATTGCTCTATCCTGAGTCTTCTCGATCCAATTCACATTATATGCCAACTGGAATTCATTTTCATCATCGGTCATGGTATGGTCGCGAATAGGGTGATGATACTGAGTAGGGATGATTGCTTCTGTATTGTAAGCCAGGAGGAATGGCATACATCCAGTTGAAACTCGAGGTGTAGTTTGATAAACCTATAAAACATGTGGTAATTATATGACCCAATTGCCCTTCTTTTCTGTCAAGCACTTTTTGATCCCATCCACAATAGTGCAATTAGTTATTTTAGCCTGACCATTCCCTTACGGGTAATATGAATTTGAAGGAGAATGTATGATGTTGTGTTGATTGAGATATTCGACAACTTTGGAGCCAACGAACTGAGGTCCATTGTCGATCCTAATGAGATGGGGCCAGCCAAAATGGATGATGATGTTTTCCCAGATGAACTTGATGACTTCATCTTCTCATGTGCGACACAGAGGAACTGCTTCTACCCACTTAGTGAAGTAATCCGTTACACTAACAGATATTTCTATTTTCCTGGTGCAGTAGGAAATTTGATGACAAGGTTGAGGGCCCATCTTTTCAATGGCCATACATCATTGTTGGAATGGAGTTCCAAGGCAGAAGCTCAAATTTGGGGACCATGACGTTGACAGACATCGTATTTGCTTGCGAGTTTGATGGCTTGAGCTTTTATTTTAGGGCAGAAGACGCCTTGGGTAAGAGCTCAATTTGATAAAGATCTTCTTACTGTGTGGGAGTCACAAGTACCTTCATGTAGTTCGTGTATGAATTTTTGAGCTTCTTTGTGGGACAAGAATTCGAGATACGGTTCTGTGACTGAAATCTGGCATAAGAGGCAATTTTTTATGGTGTAGCATTTAGCATTATCAAGTATGCATCTTCTTTCAGTAGAGTCTTGAAAGAGTTCGCCGTCGAATTTGTTTTTGTTCCTAATATACTTGAAGAAAGGCCATCTTCAATCGCCCTCATTCTCTTCAACGCCCTCAGTATTAACAGAATTTGAGCATATGATGTTAATGTTGGGGGGTGATAATACTTTGATCTTCAGATATTGAGCTTCTGAGCCAAGGACTCCTGTGAGATATGCAAGGGAATCAGAATGTCTATTTTCTCTGCGTGGAAAATGTTCGATATAAATTTTCTTAAATCTATTCATTTTGTCGGCTACTGCGGCTGCGTAATCTATCATTTTTCCATTCTTCTAGAATTTTTTTGTGAAATGGTTTACAATGAGTAAAGAATTCGTATATACGGACAGCTCGAATACTCCAATCTCTAGAGCCATATCTAGACCCTGAATCATTGTCTCATACTCGGCTGCATTGTTGGTAGCTTCGAAATTCAATCGGATTGCTTTTTTGATTCAATCATTAGAAGGTGTGATCAGCATGATTCCAATGCCTGATCATGTGGGTCTAGAGGACCCATCAGTTAAAAGATGCCATCCCTTTTGAGTTATCCAGTTTGCCCTTTCTTCGAGTTGTTTTTCATGAATTTATGCACTATCTTCTTCCCAATCATGATCTTTTACGAGGAATTCTGCAAGGAAATCTGCTACGGACTGACCCTTTTTAGAATGTCTGGGTTTAAAATAGATATCATGCTCACCAAGAGTGACTGACCATTGTTGGACTAGTTTGGATAAGATTTTACACAGAAGGTGGTTGGTCACTACTCATACTGAGTGGGCTTGAAAGTATTGTCTCAATATTTATGAGGTGTAGACGAGAGCTAAAAGTAGTTTCTCAATCTTGCTATATAGGGATTCTGCTGGAGAGAGAGTTTTACTGATGAAGCAGACAGGCTTCTCAGTCTTCTCATCAAGTTGAATGAGAACAGAACTTAATAATTCTTTAGTAACTGCAAGATAAATGGTGAGTTCTTCCCCTTCGTGAGGTGTACTCATCACTGGCGGTGAACCAAGTAAGGTTTAAGTTACTAAAAGGCTACTTCACACTCTGCTATCCATTCGATCTCAGGGTCCTTCTTAGGTTTATGTTTTGTTATCCCCTCACGCAATAAGTTGAACAACCATCGACAGCGATCAGAAGATTGTGGAACAAAATGGTTTATTACGGTAATCTTGTCGGCTAACTTCTGGACGTCTTTCTTTATTTTTGGAGAAGGCATAGATAATAATGCGCGAATATGATTTGGATCAACTTTAATACCACGCTTGCTGATTAAGTAGCCTAAGAATTTCCCTGACTGGACTCCGAACTGACATTTGTCAGGGTTGAGTCTCATCTTGTAGAGATAGAGAATATCAAAAGTCTTATGTAAATCTACAATATGGCTTTCCTTCTTAAGACTTTTACACAACATATTGTCTATATAGACCTCCATTATTTTTCCAATGTAATCTTTGAACATCTGGGTCATCAATCGCTGATAAGTAGCTTTAGAGTTCTTGAGACCGAATGGTATAACTTTGTAGCAGTATAGGCCATGTTCTGTAATGAAAGTTAGTTTTTCTTAATCGTCAGGTAGAATAGGTATTTGGTAATATCCTGGTGCAGCATCCATTATAGAGATGAGCTCATGTCCTGAAGTAGAATTGAGCAGGTTATTTATATAGGGAGTGGAAAGCTTTCCTTTGGAGTATGTCTGTTCAAGTCTATGAAATCCACGTGCACCCAGATCTTTTCGTTCTTCTTTGATACTGCTACAATATTCGATGTCCATTCAGGATAATTGGCCTTTCGAATAAAACCAACTTCGATGAGTTTTTCGATTTCTTTGTTAACTTCGTCCCGAAGTCTTGATGTTAAAGTCCTATATTTTTGTTTGACAGCTTCGGCTTTATCCTTCCAGTTGAGTTTGTGGCAGGCCAGACTCAGATCAATGCTCGGCATGTCGTGAAACATCCAAGGGAAGACATCATTGTTTTCCTTAAGGAACTGGATGAGAGTGTCGTACTCTATTGTGGGCAGATGAGTGCCAATATATTTCTCACGCTTGGGTCTACTGATTTTAACGTATTCGGTGGTTTCTGTGTTGGGCAAATGTTGCCCTGCAGAGTTGATTGTATAGTTCTCCGTAATGTTTCCTATCATCTTTTGTAATTGCTATGCGAGTTGATGTTAGGAAGGTTCTGGTCCAATGACGACAGAATTTTTGCATGCTCGTGCTAATTTTTGACTTCCTTTGATCTCGTAAACGCCACCTTCTCATTCAAAACATAATGTCAAGTAATAGGTTGACGGAATAGCGCGCATATTATGTAACTAGTAACATCCCATTATCCCTAGATAATGGGATTTAATATTGACAACGTAAAAGACAACATCGAGTATTACTGGTCCTGCAGTGATAGAAAGCATAATCTTTCTTGGACGTTCCTCCTTAGATCCATTGAAACCACAAATATCAATGACCTTGGGTTGAACCTTATTGGCCAAACCCATCTAATCGATCGTGCTTTGAAAAAGAAATTTGATAGTGCTGCCAGTGTCTATCATCATCGTATAAAGCACCATATTTTACATTTTTAACATGACTACCAAAGCATCAAAGTGAGGATAGCTGACATGCCGAACATCGCAATCATCAAAAGAAATCTCAGTTCGCCGAGAGCTGGATACTGGAATTAAACGAGTTTATTTATCTTGCATGGATAAGTTGTGACATTGGCCAACACGTCTTTGTTTGCTCCTGTTTGACTCTTTGACGATCTGAGTCTCCACGAAATGGCAGAGTGAGATATGGTGCAAATGTTTTTCGGCTGCTGGTTCCTCGACTTGTACAGCTTCTATGGAGTTTTTGTAATTCCAATCATATGACTCTCCACGTCCACTATGTATTCGTGCATTCGTCCATCTGCGAAGATGTATTCTAACAACCATTGTAAGGCAAAGCATTCCTCAATCTCATGATGTCGAACATTATGGTAGATGCAATATGGCTTGTTCTAGATTGGTTGAAGGTATTGTGCATTGCAGAAGAATCTGTCTTTCTGTAATATAGGATAAACACTGGCTATGATCATATTCATCTTTGGAAGATAAGGTTTCAGCAAGTTACTCCCCTTTCGAGGTTGCTCGTCGTTGGATTTGGTTCGTTTCCTATCTCCTCCTTAAGTTGTTATCCGATTAAAATCGGAATAGGTCGATTGATCTCGAGCTATCAGTGTTGATTTTTGAGGTTTCTGCCTGTCATACACAATTCGTTCCAGGTCGATGTATCTGTTGATCTTTTCAATCATGTCTTCCAATGTTGTTGGTTTGCTGAGGACGAGGTACTCCTTCGCCCGGCCATTGACGGGTAAAGCGCTGGTGAAAGAAAAAATAGTGATCTTCTAGTCGAGTCAATCTACTTTTTGAGCTAACTCCAAGAAATTTTTAGTAAACGTCTCGAGCTTCTCACCTGGCATCTATTTGAGGCAGAAAAAAGAATATAGGTTTTCCTCTTTATCTCTATTGTGCAAGTAATTATTGACAAAGAGTTTGCGCAACTGTTTGAAAGTTGCGATGGATCCTTCAGGCAGTGTGTGAAACCGCCGTAGGGGTTCGCCAGATAAGCTGGTAGGAAAGAGCCAACATAGAATGTGGTTGGACGTGGAATGTAGACCTATAGCATCCTGGAACTCTTGAACATGTCCCACTAGATCGGTTCCTTTGTACTTTCGGATCATCGGAGTACAAAACCCGGTGGGGACCTCACCATCTAATAGCTCCTGGGCGATCGGGCTCTTCTGTAATCTATTATGGATCCCTTTAGTCGGCGTATGGGCTTCGAGTAGGGCTGGCAATTTAACCCGCCCCGGCGGGGCCCCGCCCTTAATGAGGCGGGTTTGGTATGACTATAGCGGGTATGGGGCGGGTTTGGTTTAAAAAAGCCCTATTTATTTATTGGGGTGGGTTTGATTTTAGGCTTAAATAAATGGAGCCCCGTCACCCGACCCATTAATACATAATATGACTTGAATACCCTTACAAGTTTAACCTAATTTTGAAGTCTAAACTCTGAAGACATAGGCATGTTACTTCCTTCCTCCTATCCTGCAGTCCTGCCTTCATTTCAGCCGCTATCAGTGATCAGTCTGTACTTTGTCAGCCTTCATTTCAACCATCATTTCAACCTCTACACCCATATAACATCCTCCATAAATGGGGCAGTTCTCCGGGGCGAGCTTGGGGATCCCTATTTAGGATAAACGAGTGTTAAACAGGTGTTGGGGCGGGTTTGGTATAGGCAAATTTAAACGTGGCGGGTTTGGGTATTTCCCATTTAAGTTAAATGGTATTGGGGCGGGTTTGGGGGTAGAGAAATTTTGCGGGTATGGGGATGGTATTACTCTACCCGCCCCAAACCCAACCAATTGCCAGCCCTAGCTTTGAGCAATTCTTTAATTCGCTTTTCAACATGTTCCTGAGTGGCATATTGTCGAGCTGCTGTGGTTGGTCATGTGACGCATCCTTCTCTAGGATTTTGGTCACCACTCCCTTCACTTAGACGTTCCTTTGCCAGAACTCGAACTCTTCGAGGTAGATTATCAGTCTATCTGACTCCCACCAGGCCGTCATCTACTTCTTATTGGATCTCCAGAATCGGGATGGGCTTAATGTCCTATTTTTGATGGTTAGATCAAATTGCACCTCCTGCGTGAACGCCTTTCATAGGAGGTCCTATTCTGCCATGAACGGAAATCTACGAGCCCTCAGGTTGTACGGCTTTGTTCTTCCAGGCGGCAACTTGTTGACCCTACAAAACCTTCAACGCGCCATGTACACTTGCGAGCTATTATTCAAGGGTTGCACGTCTTTCTATTTCTGAATTCAAAGTAGCCCTCAGGTCTGCTAAAGCTATAATTTCTTCTACCTGGACGATTGGCGTGCTCTGACCTGGAGGCGACATTCTGAGAGAAAATGATCAACGGCATTTGAGACAATAGATTTGAGAACTTCAATTCCTGCAGATGGCACCAAATGTAATAGCCTAATTTTGGGATTCAGACTTAGCCTTTACACAAGATATACTCAGAACGTTCAAGCACAATAGATAACAAACAGCAAGATGATTTAACGCAAAAAACCTTTGAATAGGTTAAAAACCATGACCTCTCGTGAGGATTTTGAGAAAGTGATGGTGATCTTATTGAGATTGTTAATCTATTACAATGAGTATTCAAAGAATGTAAGATAACGGAGTAAGAACTTTTTGTATCGAATGCTCCATCTTTCATCTGCAGTTCCCCAGGTCTCTTTATAGGTCCTCCAATATGACCGTTTGACGACCATAAAGTCCCTTAATGATGGATGTTAGAAAGCGTGTGCGAGATATTCTTTGACCAGATAATGTAATGTTCTAATCTTTGCTGTTGTACAACGGCTCTATTGCTGACTGTACGCTTTGCACAGATCGAACTGTTGGTGTAGAGGTTGAAAGTGATGTCTTAAACTGAGGAAAGTTGGATATGTCTTTAGTAGTACTTCTTGTATGCTGATGAGATCAAGGACGAAGCTTGAGTGTGGTAGCCTACTCGCAGCCTTCGACCTCCTCACTCGAAGTCCACTTCGTATCCTATTCGAACATATCGAAGACTATTTCGACACAGAATCAAGCCCCTCAAGAAACTCTTGTAGTCGAAGCCTCGATAGCAGATAAACCTTCGAGAATGGATTAGCACATAATAGCAGATAAACCTTCGAGAACGGATCAATACATAATAGCATATACCCTTCGACTGAACGTTCGAATAGCAGAAGTGTGATGAGACTAGCAGTCAGCTCAAACGAATTGAACGGCGCATTAATTGGTATATCAGCTACAGTGACAGGGATGTCCGTAATAAATGTCGCCGCCAGAAAACTCAGACAGTAATCATGTAGCCTGGCCCACTCTTGGTGACTCAGCCTCTTATGTCTCTATAAATAAGATAGAGGGGAAACCAAGAAGGGGTTAGAAAAATCCTCACCAAACCCTATGCTTTTATCCTTTGACCACTTACCAGCTGTATTCAATCTTTATTATTACTCATCAGTAATAGAATCACAGTTTAAAAATTCTCATCAGAGGACGTAGAGAGTCACATTCGGGCCTCTACGTAAGTATTTGTCTCTAATTAGTCTCTTTTTAGGCTATATACATGTACATCTTTAATGAGAGGTTGACCTCCGTGTTGTAAGAGCCATCTTCGCTTCTCAACGAAGATTTGGCCCCTACAATTGGCGCCGTCTGTGGTTCCCACACTATCAATTAACTCGTATTTGTTACTTTGCTTTCTTTCCTACCATTTACCGCTCCTTTTCAATGGCCCCTTCCCGCCGTGCCAACTCAACTCAGGCAGGCAACTCCATTGACGGAGTCACCGCTCAAGTCTTTTTACTATCTCAGCAAATTGTACAAGCAAAAGAGGGCCATCAGCATCAACTCACCCAGGAACGAGAAAACCACTGCCAGGCGTTGGAAACTGAACGGAATCGCCGGGTAGACGACAAAAATAGACAAAATCGAGCAATCGATGAGCTACGCAACACAGTCCGAGAACTTCAATGGTTAGAGCCCTTGGAACCCGTCCGTCAGTCCCAGGTACCGGATCAATCGTGCGTATCTGCCCGCGCCCGCCTTGGACCCTCAACAAACCTCGAGTTACCCCCAGCTCCCATCGGTGCCAAAGGTATTCCCCGTACTATTCCCCCCACTGGCTCTATCCACCTTGGAATCCACCCCACAGAAGACACTTCTGACTCCACCCTCCAATCATCAAGACACCCTCGGCCTGTCAAAGGCCGACTCGGCCAGCGTTGTCCCGCTCGAGACCGAATCGGGGAGCGGAGTGTTGAATATATACCACACATTCGACCCTGCAACCATCGACATCACCAATCTCCCCCTCCTGCATATGTCACGCAATAAGACTTCGACCACAAGATACAACCCGCAATACGCGTCAGCGCAAGCCCAGCCTTAAACTCATGGAACCGCCTCAATAATCCCATTTGTACCACCCTACTCACCATTGAAATACCCCCCAATTTCCGTACCCCCAAGCTCAGCAAATATCGCAACACAGACACCAAAACCCACGTTTTCGAATTTCAAAACTCACTAAGCCTTTACTCTACTACCGACTACCTATTATGTCAACTTTTCCCAACTAGCCTCACTAAAAACCCACTTCGATGGTATCACAATCTCCTAAATGGCTCGATACAAAGCTTCGAGCAACTCACGCATCTCTTCATCACCCAGTTTGCCTTCAAAAAAGACAAAGAAGTTAGAATTGACGAATTATTTAATTTCAGAAAGTCAAGCACAGAGACCCTCGAAGCCTTCACAAAGCGATTCCTCGACGAGTCAAGGAAAATAGAGAGCCTCGACTGTGCAAATTCTATCCACGCATATTCAAATGCTCTGCCTGATCATAGCCGAGTAAAAGAGTACCTCGTCATCCACAAACCCCAAACACTCGAAGGGATGCTCCCGAAGGTCAACGGCTATATTGACCTCGAAAGGCTCCTAGAATACCGCAAGCATACCCAACCTTCGAACACTACCCACTTCAACAAACTGCGACAGCATTCGCATCCCACTCCACTACCCTTGATCGCTCCCGTCTCGCAGGAGACTGAGATCCGCAAACACCCTTATACCGACAGTAGTGCTGAAGCTCGTAAGAAGCGATCGAAGCCTATCTTGCCAACACTCACTGTCCCCCTCAGTACCCTCTTACCGCACATCTGGGCAGACGCCATATGGCACATCCCTCTCCCAATTGAACTCAAACCTGGGGAGCCTTATTGCGCCAATCACAAATACAATTGTCACCATACGAACAAAGGCTTTACCCTCCAACGTTCTCTCGAACTCATCCTTTGAGCAAGACGTCTGTACCAGTACGTTACCGACCTTCCCAGTTATCTCGATGGGTCTTAACGTCAATCCCACTCCACCCCTACTCCTGACCCAGCTGTGGTACATATCTACCGATCATATTTCATCGAAGTCAACAATATAGACAGTGGTCGCTCCCTTAGCAAACGAAAGCGCATCGGCGAATGTTACAAACTTTCTTACCAAGAAAAATTCCCTACCCTACTGCCAGAATGCAGCCGTCACCCTCGTCTCGAGGGCATTTTGTTCATCAATTATGACACGTCACACGTCCATTTCCCTCATTCCGATCCTCTGGTCATTACGATTAAGATTGAGAACATTGTCCTTCACACAATGCTCATCGACACAGGAAGTACAGCTGACGTCCTATTTTTACCCACCGTCGAAAAAATGCAGAAAACTAAACTCATTACCCCAGCCAACATCAAGTTAAAAGGATTCAATGGGACTACCGAAGTCGTCGTTGGTCGTATCAGCCTACCTGTCACCACAGGACCCCTCACCCTTCAAACCAGCTTCCTTGTCATCGACAAGAAATCCGAATACCTCGGTATACTCGACCGAGACTGGCTCTATGCTATGCAAGCTATACCCTCGACCTATCACCTAACCCTTCATTTTGCAACTCCCGAGGGTATGTGGAACCTTAAAGGATCTCAACGTCTCACCCGCTCATGCGAGCACCCAGAAATTGACCAGACCAGAAAGCTTGTCAGACGCCCATAGCAATCACAACACCTTTCTATCCCATCGACTTTGACAAATACCACCCCCCATAACGAACCTACCGTTTATATCGAACTCGACGGCCCTGGTCGAGTAACATTCATTGGAAATTTTCTCAGTGAGGCCGAACGGACAACTTTGCTTGGATATTTTAGGAGATGCCTGGTATCGACCCCAACCTGGCATGTCATCGCCTCGATCTCATTCCCAATTCCATGGCAGTCAAACAAAAGAAGCGTACCCTGGCACCACGACTTCAAGAAGCGGTTAACCTCGAAGTAGACAAGCTTGTAGCCGCGAACTTTATCAAAGAAGTCAAGTACGCTGACTGGAAATCGAACATTATGGCAGTTCCTAAGAAGAACGGAAAGATCCAAATTTGCTTCGACTTCATCGACCTCAATAAACACACACTGAAGGACAGTTTCCCACTGCCAACTATTTCAGTACTCCTCGATACCACTGCTGGACACGAGCGCCTATCCATGATGGACGCAGCTTCGGGTTACAATCAGGTACCCCTACTCCCAAAAGATTAACTTAAAACTTCCTTCATAACTGAATAAGGCCTTTATTGTTTAAATATCATGCCCTTTGGCCTTAAAAATGCGGGTGTCACTTACCAGCGCCTCGTCACAATTATGTTTAAACCCCTGTTTGGCAAGTCAGTCAAAGTCTATATCGACGACATGTTATGCAAGAGTATACAAAAATAGACCCACATTCATGACCTGACTGATATCTTCTCAATACTTCGCACTTATAAAATAAAAGTCAACCCATATAAGTACCAGTTTGGCGTCTCATCCAGAAAATTCTTGAGCCACCTTATTAGTAAACAGGGTATCAAAATCGACCGCACCCACATTCGAGCCCTCATTGACATGCCCTCACCCACAACAAAGAGAAACGTCCAAAAGGTGGCTGGTAGGATAGCAACCCTTAATCGTTTTATTTCCAAGTCCTCCAATAGATGTGTTTGGCTCTTCTCCCTCTTACGTAGTCAGGGCGCCCATAAAATAAGAAAGAAAAACAACCCTGAGATCAATTAGACCCCTAAGTGCGAAGACGGCATTCTCGAACTCAAAACTTATCTTGGCCGCCCACCCATCATCAGTACCCCCATCGAAGGTGAAATACTCTCCTTATATCTCGCTGCCACAGAAACTTCAATTAGTTCTGTACTCATTCGCCTTGATTCCAACATCGAAAAACCTGTATATTTCATCAGCTAAACTCTAACCCCTGCCAAAACCTGTTATTCCAAATTTGAGCGATTATTCCTAACACTTGTCTATTCAGCCCACAAACTCAAACTATATTTTTAGGCCCACCCCATTCGTGTCATCACGAGTTACCCTCTCCACGAAGTACTTAGTAAAAAAGAAAAACCCAGACGAGTACAACAATGGTCTGTATACATTGGCGAGCACGACATAACTTTCGAGAAGCAAATATCTCAGAAAGGCCAAGCAATAGTAGATTTCCTCGCCGACTTCTCGGTTAAAGATTGCGACTGGGAAGAACATAAAGACGATCTACCGGAAGATCAACCTGAAGTTGTAGATCCATGGGACCCCCTTACCGGTTGGCGTTTATTCACAGATGGCTCCGCAGGACCCAATGGTTCAGGAATTGGTATTGTCATGGTCACGCCGACTAATGACCGAATAGAGAAAGCAGTTAAACTTACCTTTGAATGTTTCAATAATGAAGCAGAGTATGAAGCACTGATCCATGGTCTCGACCTCGCACTCGATCTCGGCATTCCCAAACTCGCAGTTTTTACAGATTCCCAACTCATTCAGAGACATTACTCAGGAGAAAATCAAGCTAACGGTCGCATGGCTGACTACGCTTTACTTGTGCGACAACGCATGGACCGATTTCCCAAAAAATCAACAATTACACATTATCCTCGAGGAGAAAATTGACATGCCGATGCCCTCGCCTACATAGCAGCTATACTGGGACAGACAACATCTCAAACCCTCCACATCAAAGTACTCAAACGCCTAAGTATTGACCAGATGGAAATCAATGCCATCAATACTGGGGGTGAGATTTTTGATTTAGATGATTGGCGAACACCATTCCTTCGTTACCTTACCAACGCCACCCTTTCTGATGATCCCAAAGCCAGACTTCAACTATTAGAAAACTGTCGCAGATACACTATCCATAACAATGAACTACATCGTAAATCTCCAAATAGCGTCCTCCTTCGATGTATATCCAATATCGAAGCCTCTCGAATCTTAGTAGAGCTTCACTAAGGCACCTGTGGTGCTCACACTGCTGGTCGATCTTTGGCCCTTCGAGCTGTAACCCAAAGATTGTTTTGGCTCGATATGAGAAAGCAAGCTTCATAATATACAGCACATTGTGACAAATGCCAACGTCGTGCCCATGACATCCATTGCCCCTCTCGAGATCTTCATGTCAGCCAAGTTTCTTGGCCATTCAAAAGATGGGCCATCGATCTCATTGGTCCGTTTCCAAAAGCTTCGGGTAGCAGAGAAAACATCCTCGTTGCCACTTATTACTTCACCAAATGGGTCGAAGCTGTTCCCTTATGTCTATCCAGAGAAGAGAAAGTTATCAAGTTTTTATGGGAAAACATCATCACTCGCTTCGGCTGCCCCCACATGATTTGGTGCGATAATGGTCCCCAGTTCGTTGGCAGTAAAGTAAGGAATTTCCTCAAAAAACACAGTATTAATCTCTTGCCCTCCACACCTTACAACCCCCAGGGCAACGGTCAAGACGAAACAATTAACAAAACTATCGTTGATGGTCTGAAGAAGAGAGTCGATACAAAGAAAGGACGATGGGTTCAAGAGTTACAACACGTCCTCTTGGCCTATCACACAATACCAAGAAAGTCTACCGGATGCACCCCCTTCCTCCTAACATATGGAACAGAAGCAGTACTACCAACTCAGTTCGAAATACCCACTCGAGATCCTAACCCCCCAGACAAAGATAATGAGTTTGAACTCGCATGCAACATGTTGTGGATCGATGAAACCAGAGACCGAGCTATTGCCAACCTGGGCCGCTACCACGCATCACTTCATAAATCTTAAAACAATCGAGTTCGACCACGAAGTTTCAATGTTGGAGATCTAGTACTCCGACGTGATAATCAATCGACGAAGCCTGCGAATGCTTGAAAATTAGCCGAATCTTGGGAAATACCCTACATTGTCTACGATAAAACAGGCAAAGGATCTTACTACTTGATGACAGAAGACGAAGAGCCTCTACCGAACCCTTGGAACACAATGCAGTTGGTCTCTTATAAAAGGCCTTACCTACAATCATGTACCACCGATGTAATACAGGATAATCAATAAACGAGGTTTTTGTCACCAATACTTCGTTATCTTGTCCACCCTCGCCCCGACAGATACTTGGGGGCGATCTTGAATTGCTCAAGTCTCCAAAATTCGAGCAAACTCGAGGGGTACGAATGGTCGAAAGACTGGACCCACGGGGATGCATTGGAGGCCATTCGATATTCCTTCGTCCAGGCTCTAAAACCGATGAAGTACAGTCTATTTCTTGGTCTACCGTGGGTATCATGTCCACCCTGGCCCTGACAGATACTTGAGAGGTCCTTATATTGCTCAAGTTTCCAATATTCGAGCAAACTCAAGGGGCAAGGATGGTCGAAAGACCGGACCCTCGGGAATGCGTTGGAGGTGATTTGAATGCTTCGTTATGGCTTAGGCCTTCGAAGATCAGTACATTTTTGGGTTTCCCCTAGGTATCACGTCCCCTCGCCTCGACTGATACTTGGGGGTGACCTACAAATGTTTCAAGTTTTCAACATCGTTGTGGCTTCGGCCTTCGATGTCCAAAAGAACACACTGAGTTTGATCCACATTACATCCATATTCTACATGGATCGACAATGTTACAATCATGTAAACATCAAGGAAATATCTTACATATTACCTGTCAACGTAACAGTCGCAGAGCAAGTCAAAGATCAATCATCAACAGTTCAAAGAAAGCAAAATCGGCAAAATAAGCATGCAAATTCCAACATTCCAAGGTTAGCATAAGATAGCATGACTACAAAGGAACTACATCGGAAACTCAGATTCAGCAGACTCAGAATGTACCACAGAAAACATACATCAGCATATTCAGAATAAAATACAGAAGTTCAAAAAAAATAGCAGCAGCACAGTTCAACATATTACAAAATCACCACATGTCAGCAGAAAATGACGAACAACCCCAATTCCAAGTACCTCACACCGGCACGGTCTCACATTCTTGTTCCACAGATGCTCCACCACCAGCAACCTCAGCGGCTTCATTCGAGACCCCGACAACTCCGCCACCAACAAGACCACTACTAGGTGCTCCAAGGAGAGCAGTATCTCCAACACCTTCAGTATGCCCAACTGTCTCATGAACAATGGGCAACTCCACTCCCTTCAGCTAGACCTCATCACCTTCAACAAATTCTGGAAATACAGGGTACGGTTCAAGTATATCAGGGTCATACTCCTTTTCATCTACGAAAGTCTTCAACCTCACAGTCACCTTGCATTCGCCATCGTACTACCCCTGGAACCGTACCTTCTGTTCAGCCTTCTCACTCTCACACGCTGCAAGCTTCGCAGCCCACTCCTGCTCCAGCCTCGACCGCTGAAGTTTGAGTCTCTCATCATAAGATTTGAAAAGAACCCCAAGGTCCTGCTTCAACTTATTCACCTCAAACACCAGTGATGCCTCCGTCCCACGGGAAAGATCAAGATTTTCCCTTGCTTGTCGCAACTTCGCTTCTACCGACTTCATAGCCTTGCTGCACGTTCACACCCAAGCATCCGTCTGCTAAAATATTCAATCAGTCAGTGAACCTCGAAACTCGAAGAATTCAAAAGATATTTCAGAATATCAGAATAAGCAACAGTATATATCTACTTAAAACATGTACCTCTTTACTTCCTTCGACGCCTCGTCTGGGTCGTCCTCCCAGAATTCGGCCATCGAAGATTGCTTAGCGACAGCCTGCTCCTGTCATTCCGCCTTTATCATTTCTTCATCCTCTTCTTGTGTATCGTCCTCCCCCAGTACCCTACGCCTCTTGCGTTGGCCATCCTTTGATTGCTATAATTTTGGGGCTTCGGGAGCAGCACGATTCTTCCCTTTCTCAACATGAGTCAATACTGGCCTTGGCCACAACCTTGAAGCCTCGACAGCCACTTCGGGCACCGTTGCCACTTGCTTCAACCCCTTTCAAGATCTTGGCACAAATGGATAGTTCCTCGGTAGCTCCTCTCCTCCCATTTCATTTGACCTCTTGAAAGAACCTTCACTTCTTTTTCTCTTTGCTAGCTTCGGCGTAGTGGGTACGCTTCGATGCAAGGAATCAGCCTTCTTCCTCCTTTGCCTTATGATTTTGAGACTATCAAACACCAAATTTACCCAGTCTTCACTAGCCTTGAGCAGGTTATCAATGTAATTCACCAGATTATCCCAAGTCGAACTTCCCGGACCTACAACAGTAAAACAAAACACATTTATCACTTTTTTCATAAACACATCAACAGCAAACCCTTCGACAGAAAACTTACTTTCATTATATACCCTATGATGCAATTTATATGGGTCATCCTTGCTTACATTCTCGAAGTTATTTCTCAATATCAGCAAATCTTTATTCCACCCTCGACCCGTCGAGCATAGATCAAAAAACTAAGGTTTCTCAGGATGACATTGGATGTGATAGGTCCCTGGGTTCTGACTCGCCTTCCTCGAGCAAAAAGTAACAATATCAAACCACTTAATCAAATTTCGGCCCTCACCAGCCAATTTTACATTCATCCCCTCTATCACCTTCATCATCTCATAAAAATTCTCGTTCATTTGCACTTGAGCCACCTCCCAAAAATTCAGAACTTCTTTCACCAGCCTTCGGAGCGGTAACTCCATCCCCAATCGAATCTGACCCCTATAAGCCATAATCCCGCTCCCAGGATTCGATTTAAAGGTCAATCCTGCCCCTGCAGCACTCAAAAATATCCTCACCTTCGACAGTTCTAACTTAGCGACAAACCGCTCTAACCTAACCCTATCCTTCGCCGCAACGAGACCCTCAATGCCCTCCGACTCAGTCGAATCCCCACTATCGCTACAATGCCCTTTATCTCCCTCTCTCTCACCCGAGGGCCCTACATCATCTCTCTCCCCCTATACTTTTTCCTCCTCCTCACTATCCACAGTTACTATCGTCCTTCGACGCCTCGAAACCACAACCTCCTCAGCATGCAGTACTATTGATAATGGGGACTCGGTTACTACATCAAAAACTTCTACATCACTACCATCACCCATTGAGGCTCGATCAAAAATACTAGCTTCGATTTCTTCGATCTCCTCATCTATCAATGCCCGTCTCGAAGCCGGACGGTTATCCATTTTTAGCCTACAGAAAAAGAGGTACGCAATTAGATCGACAAACTCGACAAATTTTGTGACCATCCTATCTACCCCCTATAAAACAAACTACAGACCGGGTCGTAACCCATACTTTTCCCCTCTCTGACATCTCGAGTGCCATTTTCAAACCACAAACACAGATTGTTCCGCCTCAACTATCTAAACCAAAAAAAAGAAAAAATAGAACAGAGTTCACAGAGATCAAATGCATACCTGAAATTAGCATAACTACCCCCAAATAATAAATATCACAACCTCAGATGCCCTAAAAGCTTCCACGTTCGCAATGGCGCTTGTCCTTATCCTTCTCACTCTTTATGGTTTTCACAGCAAACTAGCACAGTAATTCCTCATCTCTCACTTATATATATTTCGAAAACCCAAAATACCTCGATTTATTAACCGCTATCATTACCACGACCCCACCTC
The DNA here is from genome assembly GCA_014058105.1 of Kingdonia uniflora. Taxonomy (NCBI): domain Eukaryota; kingdom Viridiplantae; phylum Streptophyta; class Magnoliopsida; order Ranunculales; family Circaeasteraceae; genus Kingdonia; species Kingdonia uniflora. The sequence continues at coordinate 34,004 of JACGCM010000973.1, read as the reverse complement.
CCCGGCTTTTCGGCTAACAGTGTGCTTTGACAAATATACCCTTAACATTTCCCACGTGCGAATAACCTGTTTACCTAAAATTACATGTACTGCCGAAGCTTCTCGAACCTTATTCTCCCAGATCGAAACTAAACAGTAAAAATCCAATAGCCACATCACCACCCTTTTTGTCAAACGAGTAAAACATAATCATTACTTCTCGACACACTACCCTAAATGCACGTACCACTCTGACAGACCAGCCATTTGGATTGTCAGGTCGGCCAGTCAAATCAAACTTCACCTTCGATACACTTCCGAACTCGAACATTCGACCAGAATACACATCGAAAAATCTTCAACAAATTACCTCAGATTTTTTAAATCTCTCATACCAACAAACCCCCCATTCGACCAATCAAAACTTCGTGCCTCCAGACAAAACTTTTAGTTTCGACAAAGTTTTTTTTTTATCCCAACAAGTTCAATTTTATATTCCAAATATTCAATCAATACAGTTATACTACCGACCTCGTACCGAACAGTATTATATTTGGAATTCAGATTCTACTACCATATCCCACAGCTCACAACAATTTCTATTAGTACTATCAACAAAAGAATTTTTCATTCCGACAACGAGGATAACACTATAAAAGAACGGAAAGAAGAGAGAAACAAAACACATGAACGCAGCAACAAGCGAAACTACAAAAGGGAAACCTATCTAATTAGCAGGTTGCTCCTCTATAACAGTGGTCGCCGCAGCTTCATCCTCCTAATCTACTATATCCTCTACGAAACCTTTGAGAAGCGACAGCCGATGGCCGGGTAGCGGCCCCATCATTTACACTATTCCCCACCAGTACGCGAAGGGCATATCATAGAGAGGTGTTCTAGGTTCCGCTTCAAAAAGATCCGGCATTTCAGCGTTAATGTCGTCCTCTATCCCGAACCTTCGTTAAAGACCTAGCACGGCCTCTTGAATCTACCTCGCCCTCACGGCCGCTTGATCTTCAGCAACCGGTACATTCTCAGCCATATTGATAAATAAAAAGTACTCAAGTTAGAAGAAAAGAATGCTGCAAGACAGATAAAGAAATCTCTCCCTCCTTACCCCTTTTTATACCTCCAAACTCACCAAAACTTTCCCTCTTCCCTAACCGAATTAATGGTAACCTTCAATTCCCAACAATGAAAAGTCAACATGTAACCTCTCCAACTTCCAAAACGTAACTGATTCGTCTGTAGCTGCATTCAAACCTCCTCCCCAACGATTCCCAGTCGAACATATCTCCAACATCGAACAGTCGACCATCGTAAGACTCGATCTTCACAACAGCCCATCATCAACCTTCGATCATAATTTTCTTCGAGCATATCTTTATACCTCGCACCTAGAAGAGTAGTCGTTTGCATTCGTTTACATTATCTAACCAAATAACAGGAATACAGATACGAGCAAAATATTTTGTCCATTTCAATTACCGAATACAGAAAAACAAATTACATTTTTTCCCCTACCACCCCAAACTCAAAACAACTTCATCCCACAAAACAAAATAGAAACTACACAAAATAATACCAAAACACTCACAACATCAACCTAGCGCCCTACTTCCGGAAGAACCAACTCCGCTCGCCGCATGTTCCTCCTCAATGATCTCCTCCGCACAGACAAGGCTTTTAGCTAATGCCATCAAGAAAAGATAACGTCTCTGCTCGGTCGTAAAGCATGACCTCAATTTCTCCTAGAGATAGGCGTACGGCTCGCCATTGATGAACTCCTCTGGCCTCTCGTCCACAAGATCTGGCATGTCCCAATTCAGATCATGTTGTCCGAAAAACCTCATGTACAGCTCTGCCATTTTCTGCCCCACACGACGATCACGGGCAAACCCCATCATCTTCTGATAACAGGTATTGGGTGGGATATCCATTCAGATATTTAGAATGAAGAACAGAGTAATGTTGAAGATAGAAGAAGATACAGAATCCCCGTACGAGAGCCAATTTTTATAGCCTTCACCCCATTTATTACCTTTAACCCACCTACACCTCTTAATTACCCCCCCCCCCCCCCCCACCCCCACTTTATTGTTTTCCCAGAAACCACGGTCAAATAAGAACAGGTTCCAAGACAACAGTTTTCTTAGCAAACGCCTCTCCACCTAGCTTCGAGACCCTTGCTGAGAGGGGGCGAATGTGGTAGCCTACTCGTAGCCTTTGACCTCCTCACTCGAAGTCCACTTCGTATCCTACTCGAACATATCGAAGACTATTTTAACTCATAATCAAGCCCCTCAAGAAAATCTTGTAGTCGAAGCCTCGACAGCGGATAAACCTTCGAGAATGGATCAGTACATAATAGCAGATAAACCTTCGAGAACGAATCAGCACATAATAGCAGATACCCTTCGACTGAATGTTCGAATAGCAGAAGTGTGATGAGACTAGCAGTCAGCTCAAACAGATTGGACGGCGCATTAATTGGTCTATCAGCTACAGTGACAGGGATGTCCATAATAAATGCCACCGTAGGAAAATCCGGACAGTAATCATATAGCCTAGCCCACTCTTGGTGACTCAGCCTCTTTTGTCCCTATAAATATAAAAGAGGGGAAACCAAGGGGTTAGAAAAATCCTTACCAAACCCTATGCTTTTTACCCTCGATCACTTACTAACTATATTCAATCTTTATTATTACTCATCAGTAATAGAATTACAGTTTAAAAATCTTCATCAGAGGTAGTAGAGAGTCACATTCGGGCCTCTACGCAAGTATTTGTCTCTACTTAGTCTCTTTTTAGGCCATATACTTGTACATCTTTGATGAGAGATTGACCTCCGTGTAGTAAGAGTCATATTTGCTTCTCAATGAAGATCAGGCCCCTAGATTGAGTCCGATAGACGAAATAAGTTATTACAAGACAACTCTCAGTCAATAGCATGAGTGTCGTCAAGGATGAGTGGTGTTGGTTGAGAAACTCATGTTGTATATGTTTTTTGACACTACTGTCTTATTTTTTATTGTGCCACGTGTTTTATTGTTGAGGTCGAAAGTTTGTACGTAGTTCAAAGATGAAGCATGAGCTCGAGATGCGAAATAAGCCACTACATTTGGAGCTTAAAAAGGATACCTTGCATGAATATTTGGCATTGAAAGGTTGTATCTGTAATGCTGAAGTAGATCAAGGGAATTGTGTGAACTCTATGGAGACCGATATAGGCCCCATTATTACAAAACAAGTGGAACAAGGAAGAGATATTGTAGTTGCTCGAGCGTCAGACTTTATGGCTTCACGACCTCCCACGGTAGGGGAAAATGCAACTGACCTTCTGCAAGAAAAACCTGTATAAGTGACCTGTTATTTATGTATGGTAGATGTTTAGAAAGATGAAAGCTAGTTTTACCTATACTTTATCTTGTGTCTTAGATATAGTAGAGATCATTGATTGAAAACTAGTATTACATTTGTTTTAATCGTTGATATTTATATAGATGTATCGATTGAAAGCTAGTACTACCTTTACTTTAATCGTTGAGATTTAGTAGAGTCTACATGTATGTCTGTAGAGAGTAATATGGGGGAAAAATTTGAAAATTTTCATTGAGTAGAAAAGAATATACAAGCTGCTAGAGATTGGAATCTCACTTGTGGAATATAAATAATGAGACTAGAGGTATTCTGTATTTGGGAGCTAGGGATTTAGCGATAATATCATTTCAATCTCCTAGTGTTTCAGGGGTTTGGTATTCAGATGCATTTCTCTGTCATGAGGTAGTATGATCCAAAGCCAGTGCGGCCAACAATTAGGAAATGACCCTCCCAATTTTTTGCAAGCTTCCCAGCATTTTTTTTTTCTGCTCTTGGGGATTTCTCTGATGATGAGATCGTCGATGTGGAACTCGCGGCTTTGGGCACTTCAATTTTACGAGCTGGCTAGCATATAATGATATCAATCCAGGTTAACAATAGCTCGAGCTCGGGTCTCATCAATCCAGTTCATATTGCAGACTAGCTCGAATTTATTTTCCTCATCCGTTAGCTCGTGATCTTTGACAGGATGGTGGTATTCTGTTAGAATGATGGCTTCAATTCTGTAAGCCAGGAGGAATAGGAAACATCCAGTTGATTGTCACGGTATAGTACGGTATGCCCATAAGACATGAGATAGTTCCCGTATCTAATTGCCTTTCATTTATGATTGAAGCCTCTTCTTGATTCTATCCACGATCGTCTTGTTGGTGATCTCGGCTTGTCCATTGCCTTGGAGGTAATATGGATTGGATGGGGAATGAATGATGTTGTGTTTGTTGAGAAAAGCCACAACCTTTTCTCTAACGAACTGCGGCCCGTTATTGATCCGAATCAGGTAAGAGCATCCAAACCGTGTGATAGTATGTTCCCAGATAAAAGAGATGACATCTTCTTCTCTTATTTAACAAAGAGGAACTGCTTCTACCCATTTTGTAAAGTAATCTACTGCTACGAGTAAGAGCCTTCGATTACCTGGTGTATTGGGAAATTCACCCACTAGATCGAGCACCCACTTCTTGAAAGGCTAGAATACCTTGCTCGCTTGGAGGTTGAGTATAGGGGATCGTATTATGTCTTCATGTCGTTGACATGTGTCACATTGTCGTGAGTACTCTTCCACTTGCTTACGCATTTCTGGCCATAATACTCCTTGTGCAATTGCTCTGTTTACAAGTAACTGACTTGCAACATGGGAGCCACAAGTTCCTTCGTGTAGGTCTTTGAGTATGCCATCGGCTTACTTCTTGGAGAGGCATTTAAGATAAGGGCCTGCGACTGAACGATGATATAAAAGGCCTTTATGAACAGTATAACATTTTAAATTTTTGATTAGTTGTCGGCGTTCTTTTGGATCTTCTGGAAGGGATCCATCACATTTGTTCTTTGGGCCAAGGTAGGCGATAAAATATTTCCTTCAATCGTTGTCCTCTGCTTCATCGCCCCCAGTGTTAATCGCGTATACAAAGTGGACATCAATGTTAGGGGCTGATATCACTTTGATTGGGAGGTATCGTGCTTCTGTACCCAAGACCCTGGCTAAGTAAGCCAAAGAATCGGCGTGTATGTTCTCTCCTCGTGGTAAATAGTCGAGAGTAGCTTTCGCAAATCTGCTCATCTAATCAGCAATGAGGGTTGTATAGTCAACCATTTTGTCATTCTTCTTGTACTGTTCGGAGTAATGGTGGACGATTAACAATGAATTTGTATAGACTGATAGCTCGGGAACGCCGAATTTAAACCCTAAATCGATCTCATGAAGCAAAGCTTCGTATTCTGTGACATTATTCAAGGCTTCAAAATCTAAGAGAATTGATTTTTTGATTTTGTCATTTAATGAGGTAATCAGTACGATACCAATACCTGACCCTACGGGTCCTGCTGAGCCATTTGTAAAAAGTCTCCATCATTTTCTTATAACCCATTCAGCTCTTTTATCAAAGGGTTTGGTATGTGGATCTTCTGCTATTTCGTTTGTGAGATCAGGGTTGTGCTCCTCCCAATTTGGATCTTTTACAAGAAAATTTACTAGAAAATTTGCAACTGCTTGACCTTTTTCTGAATGGCGGTGCTTGAATTTGATATCATGTTCTCCCAAACTTACAGACCATTGCTGCATTCTTCTTGATTTCTCTTTTTTAGATAGAATTTCCTAGAGTGGGTAGTTTGTCATAACTTTGACAGAATGAGCTTAGAAGTAGTACTTGAGCTTCTGTGAAGTGTAAACCAAAGTTAAAAAGAGTCACTCGATCTTTGAGTATCTTGCTTCTGCTAGAGTGAGCATCTTACTGATGAAATACATTGGCTTTTTAACCTTTCCTTCAAGTCGAATGAGGACCAAGCTAAGAAATTTTTCTGTAACTGCGAGATAAATGATAAATTCCTCATTGTCGATTGGGGTGCCCATTATGGGAGACTTCCCCAAATAGGTTTTAAATTCTTATAAAAGCTACCTTGCATTCTTCTGTCCAATCTATCTCTTCGTTAGGTCAAATCTTTCCTCGAGTAGTGCATCCACGAAGTAACATGAACAGCCATCAGTATCAATTTGAAGACTTAGGGATGAACCAATTGAGAGTGGCAATCTTGCCAGCAAGCTTTTGAACGTCTTTATTTGTTGCTAGAAATGGCATGTTGAGTATAGCTCAAATTTGATCCAGATCGGCCTCAATCCCTTTCTTGTTGATGAGATGTCTCAGGAATTTGCCCAAGTGTACTCCGAATTGACATTTATCAGGATTGAGCCTCACGTTGTATGAGCATAAAATATGGAAGATTATATCAAGATCTGTGAGATGATCCTTCTTCTATAAGCTTTTGTAGAGTGGGTCATCAATGTATACTTCAATGATCTTTCCCAAGTATGCTTTGAACGTTATTGTCATTAAACGTTGATACGTTGCTCCGGCGTTCTTCAGTCCGAAAGGCATGATTCTGTAATAGTAGAGCCATCTTTCAGTGATAAAAGTAGTCTTTTCTTTATCGTCATCTAGAAGGGGGATCTTATTATATTCGGAAGCAGCATCCATCATAGATAAGAGCTTGTGTACTGCCGTTGAATCGAGAATTTGATGAATGATTGGAAGATGAAAGCTGTCCTTTGGAGTGTGTTTGTTTGGATCTGTAAATCCATGCAAACTCGGACCTTCCCATTCTTCTTTGGAACTGCGACAATCTTGGAGATCCAATCTGGGTACTTAGCTTCTCGAATGAAGCCAACTTGGATCAATTTATCAATTTCATTATTGACTTCTTCTCGAAGATGAGGTGATAGTCTTCGCTATTTATATTTGACTACCGTGGTATTGTTGCTGATGCTCAATCTGTGGTATGCCTTGACTAGGTCGACTCCTGGTATTTCTTTGAAAGTTCAAGCGAAGACGTCTCGGTCCATTTGTGAAAAGTGAACAAAGGCCTCCTTTTTGTGTTGGACCAGCTTGGTACCAATATGAGTACCTCTGTTAGGTCCGTCAATGTTGATGTACTCTGTAGGTTCTTCTATGGAAGGCTGGTCATCAATGTGACCAGCTTTCTGTAATTGCTATGTAACAAATCTGCCGAATGTGTCGAGAATGGCAGAGACGGTATTTTTGCAAGCTTGTAAAAGCTTTTGACTGCCTTCAATTTAACTCTTTGATACCTTGATCTATGTGTTCTTGTGTGACATACTAACGTGGTGCTTGAGTGACTTGGCGTGTAGGTCGGGGATTATGAGTATTGGTGCCCTCACTCAAGCGTTCACGAACAGGTATTCTGGATATAGGTCATTGTGCCTCCTCTTGATCCTTAGAAGGCCGACGCCCTCTACTGATGTCAGACTGATCGTCTTGTCCCAAATAAATTGAAGCTTGTGGGTTATTATGAAGACGTCTGGAAACTGTTTTGCTAGTTGCTCCTCAAGGTCCCAATCTTTTCCGCGCTAAAACTAGGAAGTTTGCTGGTATTTGATCACGTTCCCTGACAAGGCAAACTTGTTGATTATCTTACAAAGCTTACAAGGCGGTCTGCATTGTTGTCATCTGTTCTTCATGTCGCTTGAATTCTGTTTGACGAGTTTGATGCTCATTCTCTAGTTCCTGCTCGCGGTCAGTCATATATCAATTGACGCTCGAGCTCATTGTATTTCTTTGTTTCGGCGTGTAGGTTCAACTGAAAGATCAAGCTGGACTCCTGTTGCTGGTCGCTTGGAAGTCACCATGATTAGAAATGAATAATTGAGTAATTATATGCCTTAGGATATTGTAGAAATGTCTTATTTCCCACAGACGGAAGTGGCTTTTAACCACTTGGTCGTGAGTTCGATTCCCACAGACGACGCCAAATGTAATGGCCTAATTTCATAGTAGCTCAAAATTAGCTCTTACACCAAAAGTACCTGTGACAAGAATTAGTATTACTCAATATATAAATGACACAGGCGATTAGCGTGGAAACCTTTAAATAGGTAAAAGCCATGACCTCGACTTGAGGATTTAGTAACTGTAACTTTCATTGCTTGAGGCTGATGTTTTGATTACAAGTTTATAATCTCTTGAGCTAAAAAAACTTGGTCTTGAAATGTAAAAATCTTTTGTCCTTTCTCCTCTGGAACTCATCATTTTTATAGATCTCACTGTCAGTTTGTTATCGTGCGTAAACACGTTCTCCTAAAAATGGGGTCAAGTGGTAATTGGACTTGTAACTGCTAGTTCGTGGGAGACAGGTGTCTATGACTTGTTCTATTTTATCTAGTACTCGATCCACATTCTTTATCAGTTCGTGGTCTAGGTGTCATTATTGATTGTGTATGTCACGTGTATAATGCGTGAGTCTGGTATTGAGGTAGTTTAAGTTTGGCACAGATCGAGGGGCAGGTCCTACAACGACTGTGAGAAAATAATGGTGTAATGAAAAATGAGGGGAAAGTGGTTTAACCTTTGTCCATGTTATGGATACTCTTGAAGCTTGTTGAGATGCTATTAAACACAATATCACTATCAGTTGTGCCACTACTATTGAGAGCTGCTCGCCCAATTCGATTTGGTTCAGAGTTGATCTATTATGGCTTGACTTATCTTAACTTGGCCAGACTTCATTGTTCACTATTGAGTTTGTCTGAGTCAATACGTACCTTGAAGAAAAAGTAGAGGAAATCTCGTCTGCTCTATTCATTCACTCGTTTCTATTTGCTTCTTCTCTTACTTTGATACGTTCTTCGTTTAATTAATCAATAATTCTCTCATGGGACAAATTACAAACTCCTCCTCAATTCGTCCTCATCCATGGCCAACCCCAGAACTTTCCTAAGCAATCTCATCAAACCATTCTTCACCTCTTCCTCCACCTCCTCCTCTTCATCAGACAAAGGTACAAATTTTATTTTTATTTTTTTTTGACACCCTTTTGCATAATCATGAATGGATATGTTTTGTTTTTGAATTTTATTAGATACCCAGAAAGAGTGGGACTTGGAGAAGATTGCAGCTCAAGAGCAAAAGTTTTTCGCATTTGAAACACTTGTTTCTGCAACAAAAGATTTTCACCCCAGTAACCGGCTTGGCGAGGGTGGGTTTGGTCCTGTTTATAAGGTACACAACTTAATAATCTTATATATAGTTATACCCTTTCTTTCATTCTTTAGGATCTTGTTTGTTTGAGTGTGTTTGATGTAATGTAATAGGGAAAGTTGGAAGATGGGAGAGAGATAGCCGTAAAGAAGTTGTTGCGTAATTCGAATCAAGGGAAGAAAGAGTTTATGAATGAGGTGAGGTTGTTGGCACGTGTGCAACATAGGAATGTGGTGAACTTGTTGGGATATTGCACTCATGGCGAAGAAAAGCTCCTCGTGTATGAGTATCTACCTCACGAGAGCATCGACAAATTCCTATTCAGTAAGAACAATTCTTTTAGCACTCGAATACCCGTTTAATGATTGCATTGGATTAATTTGTCGAATGGGGTAACGGGTTAAATAGTCTGGCAATGGGGTCATTGAGAATGTGTGTGAAATGGTGTAATGAAAGAGTAATGTGGTTGTTGATAATGCAGATAGTCGGAGACGGAGTGAATTGGATTGGAAGAAGAGATATGATGCAATTGTAGGAGTTGCTCGAGGTATACTTTACCTTCACGAAGATTCTCACATTTGTATCATCCATCGTGATATTAAAGCGAGTAACATCCTCCTCGATGATAAGTGGACACCCAAGGTTGCAGACTTTGGCATGGCACGTCTCTTCCCTGAAGATCAAACGCATGTTAACACCCGTGTAGCTGGCACCAAGTACGTGTAAATTTGTATACATTACATGAATGAAAATCCAGACTAGAATGCTGATATCTCAATATCATTCATTCAAATTTAATAATAACTAGAGGAGGTCTAGGTAACAACGACACGGATACGGGTGTCGGTGTCCGACACGGGTACGGGGTGTCGGACACGGCGACCCAAAAATATGTAAAAACGGGGACACGGCTGTAAAAAATTTATTTTTTATTTTTTACTATGCTTATGTTAGTTACTTAAGCTATCTAACACACTACCCTACCACATTAACTCACTCAACCACTCTCCCAAGTCCCAACACATCTACTTAACCTATCTAACACACTACCCCACCACATTAACTCACCCAACCACTCTCCCAACAACTCTCCCAACCCAACACATCTTAAGTATTCTAGACCCAACCACTCTATCTCTCTCTCTCTCTCTCTCTCTCCCTCTCCCTCTCCCTCCATGCACATTACACAGAGACTCCATAAGAGAAAATTTACTCTTTTACAAGGAAGATCTAGACCCAACCTCTCCATACTAAGACTCATCCGATGCTCTCTGGTATAAGGAAGATCTGGACAACAAAGACCTTTGTTGCTTTTTCCCATCACAGAAGATACATAAAATTTCTTCTCTTTATTTTTTTTAAGCTTAATTTCTTCTCCGATGGAGTTCTTCCAACCGCCGTGTCCAACGCCGTGTCGAGCCGCGTCCGTACGCGTATCCGTGTCTGAAACGTATGGACACGGATTTTTTTTGGAGATAGGAGTGTCGTTGTTACATAGGAGGAGGTACATCCATATTGATTGCTTTACATGTCGAATTTTTGTAGTGGATACATGGCACCAGAGTATGTAATGCATGGACAGCTGTCAAAGAAAGCGGATGTTTTTAGCTTTGGAGTATTGATGCTGGAGCTGATCACTGGCCACAAAAACTCCAGTTTCAATCTAGATCCTAATGCGCAAAGCTTACTTGATTGGGTAAGCAACATTTGTTAACTTACATTGTACCTTATATCTATCATTTCATGTTAAATTAATCCCGTCAAACTGGTCCAAATCCTTGTGAGACTATTTAATGTTGTAGGTATTAGTTGCACTCACCATTTCATTTTTTCGGCAATGCCACTCCTTTTGAGATAAGTCCCATGTAATGAGTTCTTATTTACGGCTATTTAACCCAGCGTCACTTGAATGTGGTTCATATATGTATGATGATTACGCGAACAATATAGCTTTAATCATTAAGAAAATATAGTTTGTAACACTCTTCTAGATTAAAAGTGTTCGAATCAAAATCGGTCCAAGTTAACCTGGTTTTCGCTCTTCATTATTCTTTTGGGTATTGGCTCAGCCTTCGCAAACAGGCCAGAGTGTGGCACGACTACTCGCCTTTAAAGAGAAAAATTCGGGTTGGGCTCATGTTAACTGCATGACTTCCAACTTGGCTTTACTAGCCTAAGTTGTGGTCTAACGGAAGTTAGTTATAGGATTCTTTATATTTGGCATTCATCGGGATATATTGGTGATGGATTACAAAACTGATCCTTACATGTGGAGATATGAGTGGTATCTAGAGCTTCTCAGGAACTCTCATCGTGATTTCAGAGAGTTCTTCTGGCTTGGGGTAATGCTCTGGAATTGCACGACTAACGATTGCCTTTCTTAATTAGAATACTGCTACATATAGGCATATAACTGGGCCCCTGAAAATATGTACCCACATTACACACGAAATATTTGTGATCAGAAAGGTTTCTAGAGTTTTGGCAATTGTTTACCGTTGGATAGCTAAGCTTTTCTCCATACATGAATCTGATGCTAGCAGTTGCCAACTTGCTGGATATATTTGCGATCCGAAAAAATTTCCTGTGTACCGAGTGGAGGCCAAGTACAAATATTCTGTCTTTGACTGCGAAAGCACTTTATAGCTCTTATTATGCTTCCAGACGTCTAAGGCTCACTAATATGACGTCCGACCAAACCATTTTCTGGTTCATGGCCAACCAAGAGGTAGTCTATGGTTCTGGATTATGAGAAGTACGTTTTGGTGTAAGTTGACATGAGATGCATCCGTGTTTGGCATTTTGATCTTATGGCCGATATACTTGACATAGAACGCATCATGTGGTGCAATCTATTACACCATATTAGACACCTTGTACAACCCACAAGGGTGCTCAATAGAGTCTCAACTGTAACCGCCATGTAGTACTTTCTAATTCGCCACAAGGATGCCTAATGAAATCTCAAAATAAGCCACACAGATGCCTAACCAATGCAACGACGTTACCCATATAATGCAGTACCCGCATCATATATAGCACTAGATTGATAAATGCATAGGCAGCTGAACGCCTTCGTAACAGCGAAATAAGCCATGTAAGCGCCTAACCAGGCTAAGGTGCTGGATAGTTCGCCCTGGACACCATGGCAACAGGGTAACACTAGGCTATATTTGAAGGTAGTGAGTTTCGGGAATTTTTGGAGTTTTGCTTCTTCAATTTCTTGAACTTTGGCATTGCTCCAGTTTGTGGTGTCCTGTAGAAAGTACGTCAAAGAGCTGAATAGAACATTGCGGCAGTGTTGGCTAAAGCATCTTCGCCTTTGGTGCTTAAGATAATAACTTTTGACCATTAAGCTTTCTATCTATATCTTTGAGTTAGAGATCCTCTCTAATAAAGTAGTTGGGCAGAGTGCTTAATTTGGGCAATTCAAACCATAATGACTAATCAACAATCTTGGGGTAAACAGTTTCTACTGCTTATGTTTATTTTAAATAAACTTTTGCATGTAGGGAATGCGACTCGATTTTTTTACTTTTGAATCCTCAACTTAGTGGGAGAGCCTCTACTTAGAGCATCTCCTAAAGTGCCTCACTACCTCACTACCTTGGAATTCAAGGTGCCACCTAGAATTTTCGTCATCCAACAGTGCCTCACTATCTTGGATTTGAGTCTCCAAAAGCAAGGCTGAGTCTTGGAATCCAAGACTCAACCTTGGTTTTTAAAGTCGCGATTGGGCGCCCAAGTGTTGGGCGCCTATTATGTTTTTAAACAGGCGCCTAAAGTTTGGGCGCCCAATTGTTTTTTTAACAAAAAATCAAATCGGGCGCCTAAAACTTGGGCGCCCAATTTTATTTATTTTTTTAAAATTCAAAACGGGCGCTCAAGTCTTGGGCACCCAATTTGAACTTATGAAGAAAAAAAATTGGTTAAAAAATCCAAATCAGGTACTATTGGAAGAAATAGAGCCTCACTAACTTGGATTTGGCTTTTTTTTAGCCAAGGTAGTGAGGCACTTTAGGAGATGCTCTTAGTGAGACTGCTTTTATTGCTCCATCTCAATGACATATTGGTGTGATGATGCTCATATGCTATCAAGGCACTGCATCAACGACTTTTATACTAGGGTATTTCAATTTAATGATATGTACTTGGACAAGACCGCCGTAGCAGCTTGGTGGTTTTGGGCAAGTATTCCTATTCTTGTTGATAAACCTCAGGGAAATGCTTTAGCTACTCGGTTTGATAGGTCACGGGTCGTCTACGATGGTTGTTCCCTACGTTACAGGGTGTCTCAATAAATTAGGATTTAATTTAATGTTTTATTTATTTAAGAGGCTTAAGATAAATGTTAGTGCCTCGATTTTAGGAGAGAATAAAGGATTCTCATCCATGGAGAGTTAGGATTTGAGTTAGAGTAAGTTTAAGAGAAAAGCTTTAGGCTCAGAGAGAGGTAAAGTTTGGGGTAAATCTAAAAACCCTAGGTCTTCGACCTTTAATTTAAGCGATTAAGAGCGATTTAGTTTAATTGAGAGTGAGATTTAGCTTCCGCAATATTGTTGCTATCACGGTTACTGGCAGGCTTGCCCCTATTTCGGTTGCGAGGCTACTTTAGTAGCTCCCTTTTCCTTGGGTAAGGTAAGGGCAGGGCCCCTATTAAAGGCCATGGGTCCATAATGGTTTGCGCCTTGTAAATGTTATGGGCTACCTTAGCAGCTCTCGCACTTCTAAGCAACTGAATGAATTTTCCCTGTCACAAGCCCGCTTAGCAAGTTTTATACCATTGGTAAAATGGATCTATTACTCCTTAAGTCTTAATAGTTCTCACGCCTTCGAGCAAATGGACTGGAAAGGCCATGCACGAGTCTGCCATAGAAGATCTAATGCATGTCGCCATATAAATGTATTGGCTACTGCAACTGTCACCAATCTGCTTTCGTAACACTCGTTCCTTGAGGAAAATTGGTGTGTTATCTTTCAGATAAGGATGCCCTGCCTTGCCATCCTCCAAACTTGTAAGTGAATGAACTTGTTATTCCTTCAAATGCTATGACCTTGCCTCAGTTTCTTTCATGCCTTTTGGAAAATGGATTGTTTCCCCTCTAAAGGTCATGAGATTCATGACAACTCTCCTGCATATATAGGTGTTGCTCCCTGCAAAGGTCATGAGTCCCTAACATTCCTTGACCATTCTTACTCCCTAGCAAAAATTGAAATCTTTTCCCCTTGCAAAGGCTGTGAACCCGCTGAATTGATGGAGCATATTAGCAATATTGGTTTGCCCAAACTGGTTTTTTACTTTTTCAAGAAAATTCATTTGTAGACCGGTCATGGTGATGTTATTCTACCTGGTACTAGTTACCAACTAAAACTGAATTACCGTAGAACTGTAGAAGCTTCTAAAAGTAGGGAAACTACCTACTTTAAGAGGCTGGCATCCATGTCCTAATCTCAGAGGTTAACACGGAGACTATGCTACCCTTCGACCCTAAACCTGGCATATGATCTAACAATTTAAGTTAGGTTTGGAAATGAAATGAACAACAAATATTTTCGCTCCTGCTGCATGTATAGTAGATTGCAATCATATACTCAGTCATGACTCTTACTTTCATATGTTTTGCTAGTGTTTTACATCTGTATTATTCCTGGCTTTCACAAGGCATTTAGCTTGAGCTCACATATTCTATTAGTATGCTCACTTCTTGTTGTACAGCCTTGCATCATCTCAATGATTTCCTTGTGTATCTCATAATACTATCATTATTAAATTCTCCCAAAATGATTTAATTAAAATTGAATTCTCCAGCTTAACTAATTATCTCACATCAACTACTCATTTCTGATTCGATACTTTGATCTGAAAATTAACCTAGCTGATTTTAAAAGGGACCAAACTTAAGAGGTATTTTCAGGGCTCAGCAAGTCGATTTATAGTTCTATTCAATGATCAATATTACTATTCTTGCACAGACAAAATGATGTTTAGATTGCAGTTAAGGTTATTAATTTTCTCCTCGTGCAGATCATCACATCTTAATATATTAATATGAAATGCATAAAATTAGGAAATCTAAGTGGTATGAATTCTGGAACTACGATATTTCTTTTACGATGTTTCAAGAAAGTGCAATCTGTTTTTCTGGACGTGATGTTTTCCTTGAAAAGAAAATATAGCGTCAACTAAATTCTCTTGTTTATTTATTTGTTTATTTATTTTTCACATTACTATCCCACTCTCAGAAAATGGTTAAGTTGTGTGTTCCATTCCTGCTTTTTGCTCGTATGCTGAACCAAATATGTTGTTGTGGATGTAGGCATGGAAGCGTTACAAGAAAGGTAAGAGCTTGGAGATTGTGGATGCAACAATAGTGTCTGAAGCACCCACTGAACAAATTGAAGGGTGCATAAAGATTGGTTTACTGTGTACTCAAGCCGAACCAAAGTTGCGGCCTACAATGCGACGCCTTGCGGTGATGCTGTCAAGAAAACCTGGAGCTCTAGATGAGCCCACTAGACCTGGCTACCCTGGTTCGAGATACAGGAGATCTCGCAAACCTCCTTTGACTGCTGGATCGTCTTCTGGTGAAATGTCTGTGAATCATACGGGCACTTCATCTAGCGGCAGTTTGTCTGGTGAATCCTCACAGACATACTTCTCTAGCTTGAATACTATTAGCAGTGCCAGTGCCAGTGCCAATACCAGTGTCAGCACATCTTATCACACAAGCTCAAGTCCACTTTCGCATGAGAAACTGCCGGCACAAACATAGGTTACCTCTTTTTCTTATGCCTATTCGCAATTTTATCTAATACTATACATAGCAGGAACTAGGAAGTATTTTTTGTGCTATTTACATGTAAATCTCAATGAAGATTGTGCTAGTTAGTGTCTCTCATTCTTTGACTTTCATGTATTGGTTTATGTTATATTTTCTTATTTCTTGTATTGGAATGGTGTATGTATTAGCTCTTTAATGGGAGCTGTTGGAGTACCCTATCTCCCAAAGCTTACTCCAACATGGTACACTGCAGGGTCTGAATTTTGGGCCTGAATTTATGTATCTATGGTGGCACCGGAAACTGCGGGGTGCTTTTGATAACGATCTGAATTATACATTCACTGTATTTGTATTTGAACTTCTGCATCCTTCCAAAGCAGATTTTAGTGAACACAAAATACAAGCCACATTACAGGTCTCGCCCCCAGGCACACAGCCACAGCCACAGCCACAGCCATACACAGTAGCTCAGATGGGGTCTCCTGTTTATGGAATACTGTCACGGTTTCACCACAGCCCGGGTCTGGCCGGGTTGTTTCGGACAGCAGACCCAAGTATAATTATCAGTAAAGCATCAGCTTCATATAATTGTCTCCTAAAGCTGAGAGTAGGTGACAGACTCCCACTCAAACCTAAACATCAAACGCAAAATTATCTGCTTCATCATCAAGCAATAATTACTGTTAGATGACAAATAAAATCCTGCATTTGTATGTAGATCTTGCAAACATATGGAGAAACTGGGGTTGAATTTGACATTTCAGTTGATTTAAAATTTATAAAGCTGATCTTAAATTCTATAATCTCATAAAAAATAAAATGGCAATTTTGGTCTTTATTTTTCTCCTACATGTACACCGTGAAAAAGTTCAGTCCTAAGCCCTAGGACCGAGTACCGTCCTAAGCGCCTCTTCATTCAATATGTATACTATTTAACCTCAGTACTTAATCTTGGTTAATTAGTTGTCAAAATAATATCTCCTCACCTTAAATTAAGGCTAGAATATCATGAATACAATTTTCTTTTTTGTGAAATTTCCAAATTTCACCCTAATCACTTGATAATCTAAAGTTTTTTTTTTTGAAGGGTAAGCTGGGGTTGAAAGCACACCCCCTGCTATATAGAACTACTAAAGGAAAATACAAAAGAGAACCCCTACATAAAGGGAGTTTTTTAAAAAAAAAAAAAAAAAAAACTAACAACCGTCAAAAGGAACTACAACTAACTAACCTACAGTAAACGAGATACCAGCCTCACTAGCTCTGTACAGGAGTCTGCATCTAAACTCTGAAGTAATACTTGCCAGAGGCATCTTCTTGGATATATTTCTTCATATCCTCGTCAAATTGGTTTGGTGACAGCTCCAAGTATCCTTCAGGAGGTCTAATCTTTGTGAGATGATCTGTTGTTCTATTACACTCCCTATAGACATGATTAAATTGTATAGAGGTAAAGGATAGCATTAGTCTTTTAATGGACTCCACAAGTCTTCTTGCTCTCCAAGGTGGTTCTTCTTCACAGTAGGTTAGCAAATGAATTGCTGTCTTTGAGTCTGAATAAACCACAATTTTCAGAATACAGTGTTTGATAGCCAGCTTCAACCCATACTCAATACCTTCAAGCTCATGAATAGCGATTGTCTTTGCTCTACTTCTGCCTGCACAAGCTCTTATAGGAACAGCGTCCCAATCTCTTAGAAGAGCGAGCTCCAAAGCTACCTGAATCAGTCAGGGCACCGTCAGTATTAAGAGCATAATGACCCTCTGGTGGTCTAGTCCATTTACACTTTAAAGGTTCAACCTTATGAAGCCTAGTATGGAGATTCCAGTCAACAACAAAATTTCTATTGACATTGTTATCTTCAATACTAATTTCACAGGTTGATAACTTATTTCTAATGTCTAAGATAATATTATTAAGGATGGACAAAGGTAATCTTCCCTTGTTCTCAAAAATCCTAGTGTTCCTTTCTCTCCAAATGTGGTAAATAAAACCACAAAAGGCCATTTTCCTAGCTTTTTGAACAAGGCCAACACCTTTAAAAGTTTCACAACACCACATAATAATAGTATCCCATTCATTATAAGGACAAACAAGATTCAATTTTGAAAGAAGCCCTTCCCACACAGATTGGGAGAAGACACAAATGCAGAAAAGATGATTTTCATTTTCACCATCACCCCAACAAAGAACACACTTTGCTTGGTAAGTTACACCCCAAGCAATAAGCCTATCTTGAGTTTTAAGGACTTTATTAATAGCCAGCCATGAAATGAAGCTATGCTTGGGGATGTTTCCTTTGTACCAAACAATCTTTGTCCAAGGGACAGTTTCCTTTTTTTCTCTTATAAAGTTGTAAGTGTCTTTGAGGTTGAACTTACCATCCACATTGATTGACCATACTAACTCATCTTGCTCCTCAGAGCAGCACTCAACTTGATCAATTTGTTCCCAAATATCATTAAGTTGGGGAGGGGAGTTAGTGGGGACAATCCATTTACTATCTTGAATAAAATTGCTAACTTTGACATTGAAGTTAAGAGAGATGTCTTCAACAAGGTCCTGAGGGAAAAAGTTAGAGAGAATACCTTTTGGATGCCAAGGATCTTGCCAAAACTTAGTACTTTGACCATTACCAATCCTGTGAAGAGCTATAAAGGAAGCCAAACTTCTGCTATGGAGAATATGTCTCCATATCCACGAACATTCTGAAGGAATTTTCATAGTCCAGAAATTTTTCCTTTTTAGATGGTTAGCTTTGATCCATTCAGCCCAAAAACTGTGGGAACCTGAGGCCACAGCCCAGGTATTTCTTAAAGTAGCTACCTGGTTTGTAGTAGAAATATTTCTAATACTCAAACCTCCTTCCTGGAAGGGGAAGTAGCACTTAGCCCAGCTTACTAGAGGAGTTTTATAATCTAGATCATTTCCGCTCCATAAAAAGTTCCTTAAAATTCTACTAAGCAACTTTATAATGGATTGGGGGATCTTGAAGATAGAGCTCCAATACTTGTGCATGCTGGCAAGAACTGCTTTAAGCAAGGTAAGCCTACCTGCATTAGACAAGCATCTACTTTTCCAAGTACCTATCCTCTGCACTACTCTATCAACCATAGGTATGCAGTCAATGAATTTAAGCCTAGTAGTGATCAGAGGGAGACCTAGGTATCTTACAGGAAGGGCACCCTATTCAATCCTTAATGTTTCACAAAAGAAATCAACATCTTCAGAGTTCATACCTGCACAGTAGATCCTACTCTTGCTGTAATTTATCTCCATGCCTGCAAATGCATTGAAAGTTTGGAGAGCTCCTACCAGCTTAGTGGCATTTGAGGTAACTCCTTTCATGAAAATGATAAGGTCATCTGCAAAGCATAAATGAGAAATTTTAGGATTAGTGCATTTAGGGTGCAACACAAATTCTCCTCCTCTAACTTTTTTTTCCATGATTTTTGAGAAAACTTCCATTATCATTACAAAAAGGTATGGAGAGATGGGGTCTCCTTGCCTAATACCTTTCTTTCCTTTGAAGAAACCCCTAAGAGTGCCATTTAAGGAGAGAGAATACCTGGCAGTTGAGATGCACTCCCAAATCCACATAATGATCTTACCTGGGAAATTCATAGCTTGCAAAATCTCTATAATAGCTTCCCAATTAACCTTGTCATAGGCTTTACATAAATCAATTTTCACAGTGCATCTACCAACTCCTCTATCTCTGTGGTAATTTCTAACAATTTCATGAGTTAGCATAATGTTATCAGTGATATTTCTACCAAAAATAAAGGCAGATTGATAAGGGCTAATCAGTTTTCCTATAACTTGTTTGATCCTGCAGGTTATAATTTTGGAGATACACTTATATAAGACAGAACAACATGCAATGGGTCTGAAGTCCTTAAAAGTAACAGGATTAGGAACTTTGGGAATAAGAGCAAGGATAGTAGTATTGATTTCACCTAACAGCTTTCCTGACTTGAAGAAATTTTTGACTGCCTTAGTAAAATCAATTCCCACTATAGTCCAGGCTCTCTTGAAAAAAAGGGTTGTGAAGCCATCAGGGCCAGGGGCTTTGTTGTCATCAATGTCATTCAAGTTATCTAGTATCTCTTTAGAAGAGATGTCCTTCTCCTTCTCCATCTCATCTTTTTCCTCTTCATTGATTTGGCTTAGATTTAGAGATTGGAGATCTTTGAATCTCTCTTGAACTCCTTGTTCAGAACCTAAGAGGTCCATAAACCATCTAACTCCTTCATTACTAATGTCCTCTTCAGTTTCCATGACATTTCCTTGAGGGTCTTGTATGCTAAGAATATTATTCCTAGATCTTCTAGCTTTAATAGAATTGTGAAAAAATTTAGAGTTACTATCTCCTGGATCAAGCCATTGCACTCTAGATTTTTGCTTTTTAATGCTTTCATCAGCTTTTAATAGGCTAGTATAAAGTCCCAGGGCAGTCTTTTCCTCTGCAGCCAAGGATTGATTGATTGATAATCTAAAGATAATTGCCCGAAAAAGGAGAAGATCAATATTTTTAAAGAATAGCCTAACAACTTACCTAATGTAAGGGTTTATTTATAATTCCCGTACTGAGTCCGATATTCAAACTCACATAGCTCGAAATAACACACTGATAACCAATCAAGGACTAAAGCAAGGAGATCGTAATGTAGACTTCCTCATCTGCAGCTCGGGATGACAAAGCATCCAATAACATCGCACTGCACAAAATACTTAGATATCTAGCAACAGTTCGAATACACGCGAACACGATTAGAGATTGCATCTACATCAACAGTTCGGAGATATCAAAGCATCCTGTGACTTCGCGCTACAAAAGATACTCCTCCACTTGTCAACGGATCGCATGCACGCGAGCATCACAAAAGATCGTATCTTCCCAACGATCTGAAGCTACAACTAAAGAATGATAATAGATCTGTTACATAACAACAAGTATCAAGACGTTACAAAAGTCCACCATGAAGACTCATCAAAGCCTGATATTGTAACGTTCCTCATCAATGCAACCAACAGTCATATTATAAGACCTATAAATAAGACTAGACAGCTAAATATTAAGGGGGACTGCTCAGAGAACCTCTAGGAGATCATTTTCTACATCTCTCTCTCTCTCTCTCTCTTTGTAATAGCTAGCAGTCTAAATAAACCTCTCTCTCTTTCTAAAATCCTCAGGAGAGATCGTGGTTTTAACCCATTCAAGGGTTTTCTATGCTAAATCTAGTGTTGTTTGTTTCCTAATTAAACATACTAGATTTTGAAGGTGTAAAGCGCTATCTTTGTGCAATACGAAAATAGGCTATTATATTTGGCGCCGCCTGTGGGAACCGAAGATTACACTCAGCGTTCTCCAATCCAGTTTTTCACCACATTTATCTTTCAAAGATGGCAAATCAAGACAAATCACACCGCGCCCTGCCTGACGCTGCTGAAGGAGTGACAGATCTGTGAACAACTGTGCAAGCAGAAACCGAACGACGAATGGAGCTGGAAAAATAGCTCGCCAGCATACATGACACAATCAGAGCACTCCAAGCTCAAATAACGGCAAATCCGAGACAGCAGAACGCTTTGCCCGCATCCTCGAGGATATCGGTCCATGATCGCTTGGAACATTAAGGCAGAAACACCGCACTTCCTCAAATGCAGCAAGAGCCAGTCCTACCTCAGTGTCGCATTAATCCACCATTACCCGCTGGAGGGGTAATAGATCTACAGCTACAAGAGGAGCAAAACAGGGAAAAACCCCGAGTTTCAGTCTATGACCGCATGGGAGAAGCAACAAGAGAGCACAACCCTGGGAAAGGCCTAACAACAAAACGAGTTATCACGTCTCGACAACACCTTACTCCAGAACAGGTGGACAAACACATCAAGAAGCTTTTAGACACTCAAATACCCAACGGGAGAAGCAACTATGCAAGGTTGCAGAAGAGTCTGCTCGCACAGGAGTTGCTAGACGAAGAAGTACCAACTAGTTTTCGTACTCCGACGATTCAGAAATACGAAGGAGGGGATCTTGTGGAACACGTCCAAGAATTTCAAGTTTCTTTGGGACAGTATTCCTCCTCCAACCACATCCTCTGTCGATTATTCCTGACCAGCTAAAAAGGCGAACCGTTACGATGGTTTCATACACTAGATGAGGGCTCTATCGTCACCTTCGAGTAACTTCGCGAACTGTTCGTCAAGAACTATTCGCATAATAAAGACAAGGAGGAAAGTATTTACTCTTTTTTCAGTCTCAAACAAGCGCCAGGGGAGAAGTTGGAAACATTTACCAAAAAAAAATTTGGGCTAGCTCGAAAGCACGATAACCTCGATAAAAGATCATGATCTCCTCTTTCACAAATGCGTTGCTCATAGATGGACGAGTCAAGCAACATCTGATCCTCAATAAGCCGCAGACGTTAAAAGATATGATGGAAAAGGTCAACAATTTCATCGACCTCGAAAGACCAACGACTGAAAAACAAAAACTTCAGCACACAGCTCTATCCACCAATGATCATACCGGAGAACGTACTCGTAACAGCAGTAAAGACTATGGAGGCGATAAGAAACCTTTCAAATCCTACGATGATCAAATCCGTCAAGGACAAAAGAAAATAGTTCCGCGCTTACCACGGTTGACAACTACCATCGCCAACATATATCCATTCCTACAAAAGGATGAGCTCTTCAAAAATGTCAATACTCTTCAACCCATACCAGGAAGACCGTACAGCATTCACCACAGGATTCATCATCATGACACGGAACAATGTTTCGTGTTAAAACTCCTCCTCCTAAGTATATTTTCGCATGGTCGTATGCTCGAGTATATTGTAGACGTTAAAAGTTACGAAGATGACAGCTACAAAACTGAAATCACGGTCGTCCAGACTGACGAAGCAAATGAGGAAAAACATCTATACTTCATCGAGACTCAGACAGTCAGCCACTCCAACAGATCTAAATGCAGGCGCATTGAACAATGCCATGATCTAACAATGATAGATAAAGAATCCCGTTTGTTGCCAGAATCAAGCAGCCGATGATCTGGGATTTCTTTCGTAGACTGCGACGTACGTCACATCAACTTCCCACATCACGATGCTCTCGTCATCATGTTAAAAATGAAAAAACATAGTTCTGCATACAATGATGGTAGATACCGACAGCAGCGACGAACTACTATTCCAGAGCACGATCGATCAAATGGGTTAGCGGACAGAGTCGAACCAAGTGATATCAACGTCTCTGTATTTAACGGTTCCAAGGAAGAAGATGTTGGAAAAATTACACTTCCCATCACGGCCGAACCAGTTATACTTAACGTAGTTTTTTATGTCATCAATACAAAATCCCGTTACTTGGGCATCCTGGGACGACCGTAGCTGCATAACATGAAGGTTATTCCCTCTATATATCATCAAGCGCTGCGTTTCGACTGGAAAGGAGGAATCTACGAAATCAAAGGAAGCCAAAAATTAGCCCAAGCTTGCGATAATACCATTGAAGCTGAGCCAGCTGCAGCAGCTCCAGCATAGCAGTTACAGCATTCAGTACCAGCAGAACATTAGCTGCCAAGCGCTGAACCAACAGAATATATCGAGATCAACGGCACATAAAGAGGAACTCACATCGGGACCCTCATGAGCGCGGAGGAACGTTTAGGTCTCATGCAATTCCTCTCAGAGAATCGCGACATTTTTGCATGGGCGTTCCACGAGATGCCAGGGATCGATCTGGCCGTGACATGCCACAAGCTCGAGTTAAAAGAGAAAGCAGAACCGGTTAAACAGAAGCAACGAACTCTAGCTCCAAAGATACGAGGCGAAGTAAACAAAGAGATCGACAAATTGATTGAGGTCTGTTTTATCCGTAAAGTTATTTACCCGGACTGGATCTCGAACATTGTCGCAGTTCCTAAGAAAAATGGTAAGATCAGAATCTGCGTCGACTTCACAGATCTCAATCGCCACACTCCAAAAGATTGCTTTCCACTCCCAATTATCCACCATTTGCTCGATTCAACAGTCGGGCACGAGCTCCTCTCTATGATGGATGTTGCATCAGGGTACAATCAGATACCACTTTTCCCTGAAGATCAAGACAAGACTACATTCATCACCGAACAAGGCCTGTATTGCTATAAGGTCATGCCTTTCAGCCTGAAAAATGTCGGCGCTACCTATCAGAGATTAATGACGCAAAAGTTCAAAGATCAGCTCGGTAAAACAATGGAGGTTTACATCGACGACATGCTTTGTAAGAGTCTCAAGAAGGAAGACCACCTGGCAGATCTACGAACAACTTTTGCGATCCTGCGAGCTTACAAAATGCGCTTGAATCCTGACAAATGCCAGTTCGGAGAACAATCCAGGAAATTCTTGGGCCACCTCATAAGCAAACGAGGAATTGAAGCTGATCCATCACGTATACGAGCTCTTTTGGCAATGCCTTCTCCTAAGACATAAAAGGATGCTCAAAAACTAGTCGGGAAGATCGCAGCACTTAATCGATTTGTGTCCAAATCATCAGACAGATGCCGACCTCTATTCGACCTGCTTAAACAAGGTACATCGCGGGGAAAGTCAAAGAAGGATCCCTAGATTGAATGGACGGATAAATGCGAAGCCGCTTTCCTCGAACTCAAACAACATTTGGGTAAACTACCAGTTATGAGCACACCAACAGATGGAGAAGAGCTTACAATATACTTAGCCGTCGTAGATACTTCTCTCAGCTCCGCCCTTCTCCGCCTCGATGAGAAGACCGAGAAGCCAGTCTATTTTATCAGTAAGACTCTGACCCCTGCGGAAACAAGATACACCAAGATTGAGAAGCTTCTTAGCCCTCGTCTATACGTCACAGAAATTGAAACAGTATTTCCAACCCCACGCTGTTCGGGTATTAACCAACTATCCACTCCGTGAAATTCTATCTAAACGTGAAAAATCTCAACGTATTCAGCAATGGTCAGTAACACTCAGAAAACACGACATACACTTTGGGCCACGCGACTCTGAGAAAGGTCAGGCTATTTTAGATTTTCTAGCTGACTTTCCAGTAGATGATCCTAATTGGGAAGAAGATCTTGATGAAAACAAAGATGAACCACTCACAGAATAGCCTGAAGAAAAGTCTGATTGGGTAACAAAGAAGGGTTGGTGACTTTTGACAGACGGCTCCGTCGGACCAGCAGGATCACAGGTGGGGATTGTTCTTATAACTCCTTCTAATGATCGGCTCGAAAAATCCATTCACCTCAAATTTGAAGTGACTAACAATATAGCAGAATATGAGGCACTAATTCATGGCTTGGGCATGGCACTCACACTGGGCATAGCAGAGCTCTCTGTCTACACCGATTCATTATTGATCGTCAATCACCACGTGGGTATCTATCAAGCCAATGGAAAAATAATTGACTATGTTGCTGTAGTGGTCGAACGAATGAACAAATTTCAGAAAATTTCTATGGAACATTTACCAATGGGAGAAAATCGACATTTAGATGCACTCGCTTAACTCGCCGGGGTCATTGGATCAGAAGCTCGCTATTTAAAAATTGACGTCATTTCTAACCCCAGTATTAATGTCACCGTAGCCAACGCCACCAATATTGGGGGCAACGAGGAGATCAGAAGTGATTAGAGGCAGCCTTTCATCAGATATATTAGAATCCACAACAAATTCGATGGCCCACTCCCAGAAGATCCTACAGAACGGCGGAGATTAATCGACAATGCAAGAAGATATATTTTCCGAGACAACCTCCTCTACAAAATATCCGTCACTGGTCCATACCTCCTTTGCCTATCCGAAAAAAAAGCACAACAATTCTTGCACGATCTACACGAAGGCACATGCGGGTCCCATGCTACAGGTCGATCTCTTGCTAACAGAGCATTAACTCAAGGAATGTTTTGGCCTAAGATGAAAGCTCAAGCGATCGAGTATCCATGCAAGTATGACGCTTGCCAGCGTCACGGTCTGAAGATATGCGCCCCAGCACTCGAACTACACTCAAGCCAAGTCACCTGGCCATTCTGACGATGGGCTCTCAATCTCGCAGGAGAATTTCCTACAGTACCAGGAAAACGAAAGCATTTGTTGGTCGCTACGAACTACTTCACTAAATGGGTAGAGGCAGTCCCTTTGTGTCGGACACGAGAAGAAGAAGCCATCAGATTTATTTGGGAGCACATAATCATTCGGTTCGGCAGACCGCATCTTATCAGAATCGATAATGGACCACAGTTTGTTGGCGCCAAATTCGTCGTGTTCCTCAATCAACACAATATCATTCACTCCCCATCAAACCCTTACTATCCTCAAGGAAACGGACAAGCTGAAATTACTAATTAAACGATTGTGGACGGACTCAAGAAACGTTTAGATGACAAAAAAGGGAATTAGGTGAACGAGTTACCACACGTACTTTGGGCATATCGAACAACTCTATGAACAGTAACAGGTTGTACTCCATTCTTACTAACCTACGGAACGGAAGCTATAATACCCACTCAGTACCATCACCCAATACACGATCACGAGATGACAGATGAAGAAAATGAATTTCAGATCGCATGCAACCTGAATATGATCGAAGAAACACGCGAAAGAGCCATTATAAATCTGGGAAGATATCAGCTTGCTTTATCACGGTCTTATAACAAGCACATTCGACATCGAGAATTTAAAATCAAGGACCTTGTTCTCAGGGAAATCCCCCAACATCACAAAGCGCCTAATGCGAGGAAGTTAGCAGATAATTGGGAAGGTCCTTTCATCGTAACTGGTGCAAGCGGTTTAAGATCTTACGACCTTAGTACACATGACGAAGTGCTCGTACCTAATCCTTGGAATACTCGCCGACTGAAGCTGTATCGAAATTAAACAGGCCGTAACTTCAGATTTCGATTAATAAAGCAAATTTTCATCATCATGCTGGAAACCTATTTCAACATC
This sequence comes from Kingdonia uniflora, assembly GCA_014058105.1. Lineage (NCBI taxonomy): Eukaryota > Viridiplantae > Streptophyta > Magnoliopsida > Ranunculales > Circaeasteraceae > Kingdonia > Kingdonia uniflora. The sequence continues at coordinate 7,176 of JACGCM010000973.1, read as the reverse complement.
GTACTCGTCTCCATATGGTTCGTTCAAAATGACCTACTACTATAATATCTACTTCATAGCTCTTCAAATACATACACGATCTCTGAGAATCGTTTATTCGATCTGGCTGATACGTCATTTAGCTATGTAATATTTAACACAGGTCCCATCACGGTCGCTACGCTCTACCTATAAATGGGATCTGCTTCATAGCTCTTCAAATATATTCACACTCTCCGAGGATCGCTTATTCGATCTGGCTGAGACGTCATTTAGTTATGCAATATTTAACACAGGTCTCATCACGGTCGCTACGCTCAGTCTATAACTAGGATCTGCTTCATAGCTCCTCAAATACATACACGCTCTCCAAGGATCGCTTATTCAATCTAGCTGAGACGTCACATTTAGCTATGCAATATTCAATACAGGTCCCATCACGGTCGCTATGCTCGACCTATAACCAGGATCTGCTTCATAGCTACTCAATTATATAAGCGCTCTCCGAGGATCGCTTATTCGATCTGGCTGAGACGCCATTTAGCTATGCAATACTCAATACAGGTCCCATCACGGTCGCTACGCTCGACCTATAACTGGGATCTGCTTTATAGCTCTTCAACTATATACGCGCTCTCCAAGGATCGTTTATTGAGTCATTCAATTCGATCTGGTAAAGACGCCACTCAGCGATGCAATATTTAATGTCCCAGCACGATCGTTCAGATCGACCCATAACGGGGACCTACATACACACTACCCAGAGGGACGCTTATTGAGACAATCAATTCGACTTAGAAATAATGCGACCTTCAAATATCTTATAACAGTCTTTATTGATTTGTTCAAAGTGACTTATATACGTTATACAGTTCAAACTGACTTACAATACCACATCATTAAATCTTTATATGATCGTTTGTTGGATTAGCAAATTCGATTATACATAGAGATAACAACAACATATGACATTCTTTTTTTTACAGCCAAGACATACTTACATTTCTTCTCATGGAACTACTGCTCACGCTTTGGGGATACAACATTCAAACTCTCCCCAGGCTCAGATGAAAGTAAAATAGGGGAAAGGCTAGTCGCATCCACTATAGTAGAAGGTGCATTCAACAGTTTTGTAACCCTCGGCATCAAATTATCTATATAGGATAATCACGCTAGCTGCAAGTTATATTCTGTGACATATTCAGTTGTAGCAGCCAAGATCGACCCACGCTCTGTTTGAAATTTCTCTACGTCAGCATGCAGCATAGCCATAGAACGCAACATAACATTTCCCGAAGTCAAAAGCGTAGCTTCATCAAATTCGGTTTTCACCTTGTTTAGTTCATCGGCAAGCTCTTTACAACGAACTTCTAAAGATTTTTTTCTCCTGCAACAACGAGTCTCTATATTGCCTCGTTATTTCCATACTGCACTCCATCTCCTGCTTCAGACGGTCCAGTTTTTTATCTACCTTCCTTGAATAATTGATTTCGTTTTCAGCGGCGTCCATCATCCTCTGCGACTCGTTATACTTCGCATGCAGTTCCTCAAAAACTTCATTACCTTGAATGCACTCCTGTACCAGAGATTGCTTGTCCCAATCAAGAACAGCGATCTGCAAATTACACTTATCAATGACTTCACGAAGCTCTCGATCTCTCTTGGAACATACCTCCTCGTGATTTTTGGCATGGTCGTTCTTCCTCTGGCATGAATCTCGAGCCTCACGCAAATCCCTGTTCAGCCTTTTTAAGCGCTCACGCATATAATGAATTTTAAAATCTTGCTTCTTTAAGAGATCCGTATTAGTCGCTGTTACTGACTAATGATACAGCAGATCATTCTTCTATTTTTCAACCGTACTTAACAGATCTAGCACTTGTTGATTCGCAGCCATGGTCTCCGACTTTTTCTTCTTCAGAGATTCTTTTCGCTGTTCAGATTCATTATTAACAGTCAATATCTCGACATTCTTACATGACAACTCTACAGTCACAACATTTAGCCGACTCTGCAGCTCCAGCATCTTCGATTCTAGATTTGAATTCAACAAAGTCTTTCTTTTAACCAACAACAAACATTGTTGCAACTTGGTAGACAATTTTTTATTTGACGCAGATACGGCAGCCACGTTGTCATTCTCTTTGTCCTCAACCTAGACGAGCAGATCACAAGAGACAATATATAAATCAACAGATATTTATTCCTACAAGACATATCATTCTACAACATGTGTTAAAACATCAAGATATAATACACGAAGACAGCATACAACCAAATGCCACAGTTTAGATGGCCTGTGACCATACCTTACTACCACTAACATCAACTTGCAAAGGTTCATCAAAGATTACGATCTCCTGCAGACGGGTCTTATGCCGTGTGTGAGGCAGCAGCTCTTCGACCTCCTCCTCCTCAGAGTCTTCAGCTCGTAATTTTAAATTTGAAGCTCTCCCACCCTCATCCCTTTTTGCAAACCACATATTTTCAACCTTATCATTCTCTACTTCCGTATCTTTACCACAACTCAATATATAACGCCTAAATTCATTTTCTACTTTCTCGAGCTCCGACCCGTAAAATGCGATCACGTCAGCCATCTGACGTTCGTGGTCCGTATCGACATCGCGTTTCCCCCACTTTGGCGTAATTATCTTCTTCAAACGTGATTGGGATACTTGCAGACATTTTTGCGTATCTAGTAAACGCGTTTCTAACAAGGTAACTCTCCTCTCAGAGTTCTGCAATAGTCTGGCACACTCCACCTTTTCCACCTCCAGACAGCCATTATGACCCTTGCATCGTTCCAGTTCATCACAAGCATCCCTCAGGTCATTTTCTAATTGCGTATGGATCTTTATATCCTCCTTTTTATATTGAAGAAAAGAATCCTCATTGCTCTCTGCCTCTACAAAAGTCAAGCTCATCAGGAAATGAACCTACACCGCCCCATATGATGGATACTCCAGCCCGAGCTGAGCATCTTTGCGCCTCTCTACTATGGCAATTGCGCGCTTCTTGCGCTAAGAATTTTACCCGAGCTGGGTCGGGAACTACGTCTCTCTCGGTCAACAGTTCTAAGTATGCTTCCTTCAAACCTCGCTCACTATCAACTTCGGCCTCAAAGTACAGCGTCAAAGGCAATAATGACCTTTGACACTCTAACTTATCACTTTCATCTACGAATTGCTTATCCTTAAGGGATTTTTGGAGTAAAATTGAACTTATCGGTCTCTTTTCCCAAAACCTCATCTCTCTCAATTTTTATCTTCCCATATCTACATTGAAGTTCGAATAACTCCTTAAAGGTTTTATCAAAATTTGACTTATGAAGGCGTTTCTCATATTCAAGTTTATTATGTACCTTTGGAGTACGATTGATGGAATCCCTTGCTCGACTCAAGGCCTTCTCCATCTCGATCACTTTCCCCCTCAAATGAACTACCTCCTACACACAAATCATACATTCACATCAAAACAACAATATATGAACAACAAACACAACAAATTCAAAACCTCGTCCAAAACAGTTCTACCACCAATACAAAGGACAAAGTTTGATTAAGTCTCCAAATCTATACTACAACTACAGAATCAAGATTTAGATCCTGCTACCTCCTTGATCGGATCATCATCCACGGGAGGAACTGGGGTCTGCTCAGCCACTGGAGAAGCGTCATCCCCTGGGAAGACAATCTCGCCATATTTTCCCACAATAGCAAGCTCGACATCCGCTCTGCTCAAACCCCAGGTATAGAATGCTTGAATCAGCTTATTGCGGGCAGCCACCGCAATATCAACAGCTTTCTTCGCCTCACTTTCAATCTCTTGCTTTGAGCAGCAGCTTCTTTCTCGAACTGCTCCCTCTGCAGCACCTTCTCTTTCTCAAGCTGCTCCCTCTGCAGCATTTTCTCCTGCTCGAACTGCTCTTGCAAAGCAGCTTTATCTGCATCATGTTGCCGAACAAGATCAACACGATTCGCAGTAGCTAACTTCAATACCTCCGCGGCCAATTTCCAAGTGACAGAAAGCTGCACATCACATACAGTCAAAGAGTATTACAAGGTCGGATCATTATCTGACAAAAGATTTAATCAAAGAGCACATTACATACCTGAGAGATGCTGGATTGGATTTGAGTATCAAGGCGAATGGGATTACGCGTAGCCAAGTCCAATGCCTCCTACTCCACGGCTCCAAGGTTGACACCCTTCGAAGAAGCTCGGATATCTTTCCCAGATTCTTTTTCTGCTTCTTCAGAGAAGGAGCTATATTCACATCAGCAGCAACCCTCTCAATTCCCACCGGTGGTAGCTGCACAGGCACTGTTTGCTCAGAAGGCAGCACCGACTTTTTCATTTTTGGTCGCAGAACTAAAGAGCTCGAAGAACCCACAACACAGGCAGGAATCTCCATAACATCGGCGTAAGCAGAGCCAGATGTAGCCATAGCTCACTTTTGATGAGCTTGTTGAACTTTTTCAGCTACAGAGTTAAGCCTCTTCTCTCTGCGAATTCCTAACTCTCTGAGAACTTTGTCCAGTTCGCTCCCTTCTTGACTAACGATGTCGAACAAACTTGATGTATCAGCTACAGCTTTTGGTTTAGGCTCTGCCAAAATAGCAATAAAACTATGTTAGCAGCTCGCAGTAAGTTAAAGGACAAACTACAGACAGAATGAAGACACTTACTCTTATTAAAACTCTTATATATCAGCTCGAGCACGGGTTCCCCAGGCACTTGCATACAATTACCCTTCACCGTCACAAGATGGTCGCACCAGGGCCTCCCAGACGACTCTAAATAAAAAAAATCAGCCTCACCGAATCACTAAACAAATATCCTCTCTTTCGATCTTTCATATACTTAAACTTATAGTATTTCAAGACATCGTCCGCAACGAATTGTCTCGCAATACCACTATCTTTCCACTTCTGATTAAGAACTTCACAGACCCTCATCATCTCAAAAATGTTACCATTCAATTGAACAAGGCAACTCATCAGTACATTCCCCTTTTGGAAAAAGGTTAGGGGAATACTTAACCCATATGCGACCTGATTCAAATAACAGAGAAATCCTTCCTCTATGACCTCTGACCCAGTCCCATTATAATAAATGATATCTATATCATCTCCTATATCTATACTTCTCTTCCAACGATCCAGAGAAGGTACCTAATAATGCTCTACATTACCACTCGGTCTCACCAGAGTTCTAAACCACAACCCTGCATTCATCACATAATCCCCCCATTCTCTGCCTAAACTCTTTTTATACTGCAAAAATTTCTTCGCTACGTCTACATTCTCGGGATACTTAAAAAATTGCCCAGTTTCACCTCCAGCATGCAACCCCACCCCTCTCCCAGAAGATACAGACGGATTGTCAGTAGTCACCGTACCAATTACCACATAATCATCCATAGTCCTATCAAATGATAATGATTCCTCACTACTGGCAGAGACAACAAATTTACTACTGGGTTTTGGGTTTTTTGAGAGCATCTACCACACATAAAGGGAAAATTTATTCAGAGATTTTATTAACAAAATAGGCCTCCTCCCTCAGCCATACACAACACATTATTAATCTACCCAAATAGTTCACAAACATAACCTACCAGTTTTTCAGGAACCTAACACAGTAAAAAAAGAAAAGAAAATGGGAACAGAGGCACTAACCTGTACTAGAAGAGGAACAGTCGTCGACTCCGTTTACCGCCCGTACCTCAGGCGACAAAATTTTGTCTTTCTTAGTAAGATGATCACACAACGCTGAAGGACTGCGTTCAAAATTTGAAAAAATTCTCTCTCTAGAAATGCTTCTGCCTCTGTCTGCAACTGATTGTATTTTAAGAGTAGGATGAAAAGCTTTTATATTACCCCTCAGTTTCTGAAACGACGGCTCTTCGGGACGCGTGTCCACGTCATCTCTCTTAACAGACGTCTTTTCGTTTGTCCTCATAATGTTTTTTGGGGTAACGTGTTCTGTTCTCACGTCTGTCTCTCTCCTCCGCCATTATTACGGACTCACTGCCCAAGAATATTTACACAGATCTTATAACACGATTATGGCCAGCAATAACTTTCTACGGCTGCACGATCCTGCTACACTTTTTATAGCATGGTTCCAGTTCAGAAAACCTAGGAACACACTATACAGCTGTCACTTACCACATTATAGGCTTGATAGACGCAGAAATATCAGGGGCAAATCCTGCTTCAGTTCCTTTTTCATTAAAAATTATTATAGATACAGAAAGCAATGGTGAACCGACTTCAACACAAGCACATCATTTTATTAAGATCAACCGCCGACCTTTCATACAATGACAGAAAGGATAACACTCCTCACCACGCGGAAATGTTCTAATACAACTCTCACAAGCTTATCCAGTGCGTGCTCTAAGGCTCCGACCAGTTCCATTGATGATAACAAGTATTCAAGTTAAACAACGGCATGGCTCTAATAACTCATGACACGAAAGGGATCACGACCTTGTCATTCCCCAGACCAAACAACACTGTATTTCAATAAGGCCACACACATATATATAGGGCGACCTGCACAGTTCGGAGATATCAACACGATGTCCTGCATATTTTTGACCTATGTCATCAGTGACAGTTCGATATTTTACAACAGTTCTAAAACAGCTTCAAGTACTTATAAGACAAGATAATGAATTTTGAATTTCTTATTCAAGGAAATCAAGTTACAAGAACGAACACTTCAACCAGTTCAGAGATAAAGATTATAAGCTCTACAGACATTTTATCTTCTACAAGAATAGCCTACGTTGCAGATGACATTGCAACACTTGAAAAGAAATAATGGAGGGCCCAACAAAAACTCAAAGCTCAGGATGGAAATTGGAATGAGGCAGAGGACAAAATTAATCCCACCACTCCTCCATACCCCCACCTCTGCTTCCAACAAAGACCTCCTCCACCGTTACAATACCCAATCTTTCCCAGGGTATCGACAGTACTTCTCAGACGACTTCCTCGCCTTCTCGTCTTCCGCCAACACCGCATCTTTTGCAAGTATCCGCAGACAGGACCGACGGTGAGCAGCAAACAAAACCACATAATGGAAAATCGCCACAGTTGATGAAAATCATCATCCCCTTCTCTACTTCTTCCCACGTCATCTCATGGAAAGTCCGGCAGAACAGGGATTGGAGTTGGCAACG